>CM038669.1:313201665-313801665 GCA_021605145.1 Aegilops bicornis
GATGTGATATGCAATGCGTATGCGTGCTCTAAGGAAAAAGATAAACCAGGCATCAACTTGGCAAACCAAGTATGCCGCTGGAAAATGAGATGATTTCTGTTGAAATCGATATAAAGATCACCGGAATCGGATGCACGGTTTGCAAATGACAAGCAAAACAAGAATGGCACAAATCTGCCATTAACAACATGATACCACTTAGCAAGCAACAAGAAAATAAGCTACTGCACCCAAACGTACCAGAAAAGCATATGGCAGTATCTACTCAAGATGCTTGACAAAAGATGAACACTGAGCTACGGCTAAATCACATCATAACAGGTCCAAACAAGCATGGAAAAAGTGCAAAACATATCAGTTTCACAGACTTGGTGAAAAATACTGAACATGGTAGAATCAGCATCAGGAAGCAATGTTCAGAGCAAGCAAACGACATGCTACATGAACTTATAATAGCAAAACAAGGCATGACATGAATCTACTCAAAGCATAGAACATAAGTCCCTTACTGACCATGAGCCAAAAAGGATCAGAAAAATATAGTAGCACCTATGTCAATATAGCAAGTTCCGTTAACAGATTCAGCAACAGGGCATGGCAAAAACAGATAACAAGTAGGCATGTTTAAGAGCTTGATGCACTCACTACAGAGCATTTCATGATAATCTAAGCATACATCCATCAAGAAGACATGGCATAGAAGCTACACATGGCAAGAATAACATCATAACATATACGGATCAACTAAAACAACCTTGGCAAAATTGAATAACATGTAAACAATCTGCCAGGAAACATTTTATAGCAAAAGTAGAGCCCTATTGACTCCAGCTATGGGACTCCATAATTGCAAACAAGGGCATTGATGGATAGATAATAACCATATGTTCAAAACATCCTTACTGAAGTATCTCAAAATAAGCATGGATCTCTCTGTAGCATCAAGTTTACATGGCATAAAAATATCAGCAAAACTGGGGCTGAAATCAGCAACATCATGAAGCCTAGTTTGCATGCTTGTGCTAGTCACCACAGAGATCACAAAATTACATGGCATACACCCCTGTAAAGATGGCATGACATATTACAAAACACATTTAGGACTCAAGATCATAGGATGCACACATCAACCATGGCAAAAATGACAAAAGTGCATGTTCTGTTAAGAAACAGAAACTAACATCACATAGCCCTCTTCTAACAGCATTTAGGGCATCAAGATGAGCTCAAATTGAAATGATGCAATGAGAGGAAATGATTTACTCATCGAGGCGAACATTTTGACATATTACACGCACGAAACGGAGCAATATGCAGAGAGTTATGGCATGACGAAAATGCAACAAATTACTGACAGGATAAAGACTTAAGATTAAAAACGGGGCTCGGGGGAAAGTCAACCGTCTCGTGATTTTGATCTCAGATCCGATTGCGAGCGCGAACCGAGGCGGTGGTGGCTTCGCCGGAGAGAAGCCGGAGTGGGAGCTCATGGGCGGCGGAGAGGAGGCGGGGCAGAAGGCGGCAGGCCGGGCGGGCGTGAGCTTCGAGGCGGCGGAGGCCGAGGCGCTTGACCCATGGCCTGGTGAGCAGCAGGCGAGGAGACGGGCTGGGCGAACTGGCCTGTGACCGTGTGGCGAACCTGGGCCCGCCATGTGGCCATGTGTGTTTGAAGCGCGACAATGACGTCCGGCTCCGTCCGGACGTGTCCGTGTGTGAGGGGAATTTCGCTAGGATTTGCGGATTTGGAGGAGATGCATATTTATAGGTAGAGGGAGCAAGGAGTCTCCAAATGGAGTTTATTTTTCGCCCACAAGATCGTGATCCGACTACGGAGAGAATGGAAGTGACTTAAATGGGTTATTGTGCTGTTATGAAGGGGTGTTGGGCTGCAACTTAAAAGAGGCCTTTGCGAGAGTCACGGTTAACTGTTGGAGTACCAAACGAGCTCCAAATGACCCAAAACTTGACAGGTGGTCTACGGTGGTGTACCAAGGCCACTTGACAAACATCGGTCCATTCCGAGAAAGTTTAGTACCCGCTCACGGAAAAATGTAAAAGGGGCGCCGGGGACATAGGAGTGCGGATTGCAAAGCGGACAACGGGGAAAATGCTCGGAATCATGAGACGAACACGTATGCGAATGCGATGCACATGATGACATGATATGAGATGCATGACATGGACAAAATGCAAAACGAAAGACAAAAACCCAACCACGGAGGGAATATCATATCACAATGCCGAAAATGGCAAGAGTTGCAGTTACTTATATGGAAAGTTACATCCGGGGTGTTACAGGGAGCATGACATGTGGACCAGCCACCTATTGGGTCCACTGAAGTTCAGTCCCGTGGGCCCCAAGAGGGAAATGTAACTCCTGCGCCAGGCATTGTGGTGCTACCACTGCACGAACTCGTGCCAAACTTGAGATTTTTTTCTTACTAGCAAGATGCCCGTGCGTTGCACGGAACATGAAGATGCATTTGTATGAGTAGTTTATATTGTGGGGGAAAAGGATGAATGAGGGAAGGCCTTATTTGCAAATGTGGAGAGGGGCGTGGGTATCTTTTTGCAAAATTGCCATAGTTTCCTTCCATGGACATCTACGCCTCATAACACCCCGACATCCAGCTGTGGCACCCTCGCCACAGCTAGGCCACCACCAGCCGGTTCAACTCAAACGAGTGAGTCACAAACGCCATCGCGACAACGGCCACCTGGGCATATCGAACCACACCGATGCCGCATCCCCGTAGCCGACCTACGGCTGCATGTGGCCGCATGCTGTTGAGCCACGCGTCAATGTACGACGACAGGAACGCCTCCAGGCTCACTGGCTCGACTACGTTGAGTACATCACGTTCGCAAAACGGTATCCGTTGAGCAGGTTGCTCCCGCCCAAGAGCACACACCTATATGTATCCAGCATTCCAGCATTGTCGCTGAGTGGTACATCCTCAGGATGGTGCAAGCGGTCGGAATCTCGATCCCAAGTCGAGCTATGTGCCCCGGGTAGATCACTGGCTCCTGCCCGAGCTCCCACCCGGCCGTCGTTGCCGTCGCACCACTGACGATCGGGAGCAGAACCCTGCCGCTCATCCGGAGCGCGAGCTAGTAAACGTTGTGCGGCACGTCACAACAGTCAAGCACATCAACATGTGTCGGCCGGCCAGAGACTTTTCTTGGCCACAAGCTCCATGGTCTCGTCCAAGATCGGTGTGGTACTGCAGTCAAACATGCTTGTCAAATACTATGGGAGCAACTGCATGTGCATGGCCCAGACACTGATGTTGGCATGGAGGAGGTGGTATCCGCTGGCGCTGTAGCGTGCTACATGGCTTAGGCAGGCACCTGTTGCGATGCTCTGGCGTTGGCACCGACATTGTCAACACAGCTAATGATCCGGAGGAGGACGAGCAGGAAAGGAAAGGGTCTTGCATACAGATTCATGCAGGAAATTATTTCCTAGAAATATGGCCTTTTTTACCTTTCTTTGAGGCTATAGATGACCCACACGAGGAAATTTATTATAATCGTTGGATTAAAATTAGTGGTGCGGCAGTACGGATCGGAGCATGGGAGGGGAGCAGGCAAGCCTCGTCCGCCGACGTGCGCCTCACCCCTCTCAGTCCCACCGCCGCTCTGCTTTCATGAGAATGACACTAGTAAAAGTGCCCGTGCGTTGCAACGGGAGAAAATTTAACTTCCCTAGCATAGACTAAAATATAAACCATTATTTAATTTATGATACACGACAATTATTCTCAAGATGAAAAAGAATTATGCTTTCAATCATACCGTCTTTGCAAAATGATCATAGTTCAGTTTGCGGCTTCATAGTTTCATTCTCGCCTCCATGCCACAATCAAATGAGAAGAAAGAAAAAAATGTTCCGGAATAGGCCCATCTTGGCCGACGTAGGGGAGAAATAGAAATGTATTATTTTTCGCTGCTCCACAATTGAATCGAAGAAAGAAAAAAGTGTGGAGTAGCCTAGCTCGGCCCATGTGTCGGAGAAACATAAAAGGTTTGTGCTATATTGGTAGATATATGACGACCGAAACTATTATTGGACGGAAGAATCCTTCCTTCCTTTAATATTCATTTAATAATGTCGGTGGAAACGACACCTATGGAATCACTGGGATCCCTTCAACGGTTGGCGGGCATAGGGTTGTGCAAAGAGCGGGTCTGGTAGTCAGCACAAGGATCGTTTACCCAGGTTCGGGCCGCGAGGATGCGTAATACCCTAGTCCTGCTTTGGTGTATATTTGAGTGTTCTTGAGCTCTCGAACTAGCTGTGGTGCATGAGTAGTCCAAATGATCCGAATCCTTCTCCAGAATTCCTCGGGCCTCCTTTTATAGTCAAAAGGGGTCGCCACAGTGGCACACAGGAGGTGGAAATGTATACCGTGTACAAGCTTACCGCCTGTCATTATGGGACAAGGCGCATTAAATGCGCTCCTTAGGTGTCCCGTTACTTTATTGGGGACGGCAACGAGGCCCGTCCCGTCCGTCGCCGCTCCGCCTCGCTCCGACACGCGTCCAGGCTGGCAGGTTGCTGAGATGGCGTGGTGGTAGGGTCTTCACGAAGATCTGCATGCAACCACGCAGGTGCTTGCTGAGTTGGCCTGGAGGCCGCACGTTGCCATGCAGGTGCCTGCCCAGCTGGTTGGCCTGTCAGCTGTATGGGAACGGCGGTGGAGTCTTGGCAGACGTGGGTTTGGCTTTGGCCCCGCAGGTGTCCTCGGCAAGGGCCTTGCTGGGGCCCCGGCAAGGGTCTTTCCGTGGCATCACGGTCGTCCCCGGAAGGATCTTGCCGGGGTCTTGTGGATTTCCTCGGCAAGGATTTTGCCGAGGATCGTCGTCTTTTGGTCTTCGTCTGATCTCATGTGCTTATGATCTTCACAAAGATCTGCATGCCACCACTGAGGTGCCTCCCGAGCCTTGGTTCCAATGTGGTTGATGGTGTTGGAACCCTTGAGCTCAAGGGTGGCGCGCTCAGCACTCGGCTGGCGTTGGGCAAGTTGACCCGACAAGGCTTTTGCCGGGGCTGCGGAGGCCGCCCCAACAAGGGTCTTGCCGGGGGAGTCCATCTCGCCCTCTTGCTCTTTGTGTCTCTGGTCTTGGCGTTGCTTTGCCCGTCTTGTGCCTTTGCTTCCTCCCTTTGCCCTCCTAAGTGTGGCCGCAGGTGCAGCTCTGACTGCCTGTGCACAAGTAAAGGGGTAAAAAGGAGAGCCCCTACTTTTGTACCCCGATAAGAGCCCTCGAGTCTAGGCCACACATAAGAGCAATGCATTGTTGGGCCGGGCCCAGAACGGTGCACGGGCAAGTGGGGCGGAGTTTTACTGCGGTAATTCCCTCGCCCGTTGCGCTTCCCCACGACCCGCATTGAATGCGTTACGTGGGGGTCGTGCGTGGGGCGGTTGCTGCCCTCATGCGTCACATCGCGGTAAATGGTAACAAAGCGGCCCGCGCCTTCCCCATAAAAAAGTAGAAACCGCAGGCGCGACGCCCATTTACCCTCTGTGCCTTCTCCAATCTCAGAACCGCCGCCCCTTCCTTCTTCCTTCTCAAGTTCTTGCTTTCGCTTGCCACCGCCGCACCTTTGTTGTTCCTCATCCCTCGTCTCCCTCAGCCGCCATGGCACCCAAAACTAGCAAAGGCAAGGGAATGACCAAGGACGCCGGGGGGAAGGAGCCACCGGAGAGCGAGTTGGCGGCGCGGCGGACGCAGTTCGCCTACTTTCCTTCGACGGTCGATGCGGTCCACCTCCGGGACAACTTCAAGCCTCTGTGGGGGTGCAAGACGAAGGGGCACCCTGCCACGCGCATCATCCCCGCCGGTTTCGCTGAGGCCAGCCCGAATCGGTACCCCTTCTTTGTTGATTACTTTTCTTGCGGGTTCTGCCCCCTTTCTTCGATTTCTTCAATGACGTCATGCACACCTATGGCTTCCACCTTATGGATTTCACTCCAAATGTCGTGGCGTGCATGGCCCTTTTTGCCCATCTCTGCGAGGGCTTCGCCGGAGTGCATCCTAGCACGGTGCTCTTCCGCCACTACTTCTATCCTCGTATCCAAAAGAGAGGCACCATTTCCGGTTGTGTCGCCTGGATCCCAAGGAGCCAGGAGAAGGGGACATATCAGGAGAGCACTCAGAAGGAGAGGTGGGAGGAGTGGCGGAGCCAGTGGTGCTGGATTGAAGAGGAGGACCCACAGGAATTTTGCCGGGTTCGCCAGGCGCCGCCGGTTCGCAGAGATGATTGGGGCGAGGTCGACGCCAAGGATGAGAAGCTCACGGTCGCCACCACCAGGATCCATCGCCTCACTGTGGCCGGGCTCATCCTTGAGATGATTGGGGCTGATTTCATCCGTCGTTGAATCGCCCCACTGCATAACAAGGGGAGGCCGGCCTGGCTTTTCAGGAACGCGACTGACATGATGAGGCTTCGCCCTGGCTTGAACCACAACTTCACGGTGATGGGGCACGCACACTTTTGCCAGAGGCTTTTTCAGCTCGACGTGCACCGCGACGGCAGGGCTGAAAGGTCCAGCAAGGCCGCGAAGGCCGGCAAGGTCGTCAAGGGGCCCTTGTTTGGGTTGCTGGCGAGGGTGGTCCCACTGAGCAACAACTCTCGCCAAACCGACATCATCGCCATGATGCCGGACTTCAACACGCACGGCCTTGACCCAAATTGGGCCGAGCCGGGGGCGGATCAGCTGCAGGAGTTCTTTGACAAGCTGTCGGAGAAGTACGTCCATGCTGAGCCATTGCTGACCCAGGATACCACCCCGTAAGAGCTAGACTACATTGCCGCCAGGGCGGCGGAGGCGCCGCTTGCGAAGGAGGCCGGCAGCGCCGGCCACGTGAAGGACGAGGCCGAGGCTGCCGCAGAGGAGAAGGAGCTTGCCGGATGGGCAAGCTTATTACAGGACAAGCTTATTACCTGTCATTACATGACAAGGTGCATTAAATGCGCTCCTTAGGTGTCTTGTTGCTTTATTGGGGACGGCAACGAGGCCCATCCCATCCATCGCCGCTCCGCCTCGCTCCGACACGCGTCCAGGCCAACGAGGCATGCATCATCACGTAGGCTGGCAAGCTGCTTAGATGGCTTGGTGGTATGGTCTTCACGAAGATCTGCATGCCACCACGCAGGTGCTTGCTGAGTTGGCCTGGAGGCCGCACGTTGCCAGGCAGGTGCCTGCCCAGCTGGTTGGGCTGACAGCTGTATGGGAACGGCGGTGGAGTCTTGGCAGATGTGGGTCTGGCTGTGGCCCCGCAAGTGTCCTCGGCAAGGGTCTTGCCGGGGCCCCGACAAGGGTCTTGTCGTGGCATCGCGGTCGTCCCCGGCAAGGATCTTGCCGGTGGTCTCGTGGATTTCCTCGGCAAGGATCTTGCCGAGGATCGTCGTCTTCTGGTCTTCATCTGATCTCATGTGCTTATGATCTTCACCAAGATCTGCATGCCACCACGGAGGTGCCTCCCGAGCCTTGGTTCCAATGTGGTTGATGGTGTTTGAACCCTTGGGCTCAAGGGTGGCGCGCTCTGCTGGCGTTGGGCAAGTTGACTCGGGAAGGCTTTTGTGGGGCTGGGGAGGCCGCCCCTGCAAGGGTCTTTCCGGGGGATTCCACCTCGCCCTCTTTCTCTTTGTGTCTCCGGTCTTGGCGTTGCTTTGCCCGTCTTGTGCCTTTGCTTCCTCCCTTTGCCCTGCTAAGTGTGGCAGCAGGTGCGGCACTGACTTCCCGTGCACAAGTAAAGGGGTAAAAAGGAGAGCCCCTTCTTTTGTACCCGGACAAATAATTAGTATATATATAAAAAATGGATTAGGGCAACAAAGTGACATGAATTTTACATTGGGGCAAAATTTCGATGACCTCATCGAGGCGATGACGGAGTTCGCAACATCTGGTTCATGACCATGTATTGCACGGATCATGTTGCGTGCAGCCAACAACAACCTCCTCGATTTTGTTGACGGCATCTCGATGAATATTGTTGTGAGTAATTGGAAATTTTCATACAGAGCAAGATGATTATTTTTTGAATGGATGAACATTGTTTTCATAACTTGTGACATTTTTTCAACAAACACACATTTTTGGAATGACTGAACATTTTTTGAAATTAGTGAACAATTTTTGTTTGACGAACATTATTATTTAATGCATGAAGATTTTGAATCAGCGAACATTTTTTGAATTGATGAACTTTTTTTTGAATATTTTCTGAATCGATGAACTTTTTTTGAAATTCACGATAATTTTTCATTTTTTTGAACATTGTTTCTAAATTAATAAACATTTTACTACTTCTGAAACATTTTTAAAAATTAACATTTTTTTAATTTGGCACTTTTCCGAAATCCCAAATTATTTAAAGAATAAAAAAAGAGAAATGAAATAAGAAAGCAGTGGCGTCCCTCCCCGATCATGGGCTAGCCTAATAGGGCACACGACTTCTAAAATATTTTTCAATATTCACATTTTCTTTTGAAATCCCAAATTATTTTAAATAAGTAAAATAAAAAATAAAAAAATGAAATAAGAAAAAGAGGAGTCCCTCCCCGCTAATGGGCCGGCCCTATAGGGCGCAAGGGAGAGATGTATATATAAGGATATTCCTCTGTTTTTTTAACAAACACTTTGTCTAGGTGGATTGGTTGTTGCATTGCGGCTGGACATAATTGGCAGGGGCTCGTGTCCGTCTGAGAGATTTTTTATTTTTTATTTTTAACGTAAAACAGCGACGGAACTAACACAAAAAACATACGAAAAACATCGATGGGCCAAAAATAGTGGAGAAACAATCCGTTCTTTAATATTAGGTATAGATGTGGGCTAGCCGCATTTAAGGTCCACATGTCATTGACTCATAGGCCGGTGCACTAAGCCACTGAGGCTCGGTCCCGTGGGCCCCGAGAGGGAAATATAACTCCTGCGCTAGGCCTTGTGGTGGTCCCGCAGTACGAACTCATGCCAAACCCGGAATTTGTTTCTTACTACTACCAACGTGTCGGCCCATGCGTTGCAATGAATCCAAAACATCTATTTAGTGGAGTGCACTCTAAACACATTATCTATTTATTTTTCTCTAGCCTTTCCTAGCCATGCAACCAAGCCACATAAGCTTCATGGGTGCCCCCGCATCATATTATTCATACTACGTTGACTGAAAAAAGATAAATCACCCAAAACAAGATCTTCCCGTCTTTTGTTCCTACGATGTTGTTCCGTGCACGTACCTAGTTGCATAGTGGTAATACTAGTTGTAGTACAAACTTCGTACTAGTAGGAGTAGTAGTACGGAGTGCTCCTACTCTATCAACGAGCCCCATCAGACACCAAATTTCTTGGCTTGCGTGCTACAGCTAGATCTCCCCCCTCGTTTCTGTTTTCCAACGCGGCGGGCGGGGTGCAGTTTGCCAATAGTCGGTTTGCTCAACTGCGGTCCCACATGAAAGTGAAAATGCTAGGCAACACGCCTTCCCTAGCTATGTGGCGTGCCGGACGGGCCATGGAGTACTCCTGATTCTCGGGCGTGTGGGGGTGCGACGCGAACGCGGCAGGCCTTTTTCTTTTACTAGCAATGTGCCCGTGCGTTGCGACGGATCCAAAGTAGAATAGTACTTGTTCACAAACTTGAAGGGAAACACTCTTGTTTTGATATACATATATACCACTAAAAATATATTACTTTTCACTCAAAATATATTTCTCAGGCTGTTTTAATGAGGTAAGGGAGGGATGTGGTTGCTTTCAAGATAATAAGGGGTTTTCTGCAAATTGGAGCGGAGAAGTGGGCTGTTAATGCAAAAATGCCACAACTTACCTCACAGCCGTTAGATGCAGATCTAATGGTCAGAAATGACGGATGGAAGACTCACCACCATCACCAACTGAGTGTTTTATAGGAGACTAGCAAGACGCCCATGCGTTGCACGGAACATCAAGAATAAACAAAAATAATATGGTAATGCGTATGCTGGTTGGCGTACGTAACCAATATCAGCCCAATAGTCCAAATAAACATGAAAGGACGGGCGATCCAACCGAACGTGATATACCCTGCCGTATGTGAGCAAAATAGGATGGCTGGACGAAAAAAAAACATCTAATGCGGGACGAAACCAAGAATATCACCTCCTTTTAATAATAGGTATAGATTAGTTCATCTTGTGGGAGAAAAGGATGAACGAGGGAATGCCTTATTTGCAAATGTGGAGAGGGGTGTGGGTATTTTTTTTGCAAAATTGCCATAATTTCCTTCCTACCAGTCAGATATAAATCAGACGGCCTATATTGCAGGATGGCAGGCACACCATCATCACCAACTCCCTTTTGTATAAGAGTAGAGATAGAGAAACATGGATAAATTGTAACATTTGGTTCTGCTCCTTGGCATGATCGATAGATAGAAATAACGATTAGAAACGCTACGGCGGGGCTTTTTCCGCCAGATAAGCAGGGTAGTAGCTAGGTTGGCGGAAAAGCCCCGCCCTAGCGTTTCCAATCATTATTTCTATCTATCGATCATGCCAAGGAGCAAAACCAAATGTTACAATTTATACATGTTTCTCTATCTCTACTCTTATAAAAAAGAGAGTTGGTGATGATGGTGTGCCCGCCATTCTGCAATATAGGTCGTCAGATTTATATCTAACGGATAGAAGGAAACTATGGCAGTTTTGCAAAAAGATACCCACACCCCTCTCGACATTTGCAAATAAGGCCTTCCCTCGTTCATTCTTTTCTCTCACTGGTAAATAAATGGTACACTCGTCCCCATTAATGTGGGCGGTAGACGGACGGACGGACGGGCGCCACTTGTGTCGTTTGAACACGGAGCAATCGCGTCCACAGGGAAGCGGTGCGGGCGGCGCTGACCGTTTCAGGCGGAAAGCGCGCGCGGGCGAGGGAGGGGGTCTGGGTGTGTCAGGGGAAACGATACCTACAGGATCACGAGGAATCCCTTTTTCTATGGTTGGCGGGTGCGGGGCTGTGGAAAGAGCGGGATTGGGAGATCAACGCATGGGGATTATCCAGGTTCGGGCCACAAGTGATGCGTAATACCCTACTCCTGCTGGTTTATGTTTATCTAGTGTTCTTGGACTAGCTACAAAGCGTGCAGGGTCCAAAATGTCCGAATCCTTCCTCAGTGCGACGCGGGCCTCCTTTTATAGTCAAAAGGGGCTGCCACAGTGGCACACAGGAGGTGGAAAGTTGTACAGTAGTCGAGTCTATCTCCTGGCACCGTAGGAAAACGCATTTAATGTGTTGTCGACGTGCCCTTCTTGCTTTATCAGGGATGGCAAGGAAGCTCATCCCAGCTGTCGCCGCCTCGCCTGGCATCGACGCGCGTCCGAGCTGACGAGGCGTGTAGTGCCATGCTGGCTGGCTGGTTGCTGAGTTGGCGCAGTGGCAGAGTCTTCACGAAGATCTGCATGCCACCACACAGGTGCTTACTGAGTTGGCCTAGAGGCGGCACGTCGCCACGCAGGTGCTTGCCTAGTTGGTGGGCTGGCAGCTGCATGGGAAGGACGGTGGAGTCTTGGCTGGTGTGGGCCTGGCTGCGCCCCCGCGGATGTCTTCGGCAAGGGTATTGCCGGGGGCCCGGCAAGGGCCTTGCCGGGGCGTCGTGGGCGTCCCCGGGAAGGGTCTTGCCGAGGGGTCTCGTGGGTATCCTCTGCAAGGATCTCGCTGAGGATCTCCATCTTTTGATTCCCATCTAGTCTTGCATGTTCTTGGTCTTCACAAAGATCTGCATGCCACCATGGAGGCGCCTCCCGAGCTTTGGTTCCAATGTGGTTGAGGGCGTCGGAACTCTCAGGCTCAAGGGTGGCAGCCCTGCTGGCATTGGGCAAGTTGCCCCGACATGGTTCTTGCCGGTGCTTTGGAGGCTGCCCTGGCAAGGGCCTTGCCGGGGGAGTCCACCTCGCCCTTCTGCTCTTTGTGTTTCTGGCTTGGCGTTGCTCTGCTTGTCTTGTGCCTTTGCTTCCTCTGCCCCGCCAAGCGTGGCCAGGGCATGGGGCTGCGACTGCCCACGCACAAGTAAAGGGGTGCAAAAAGGGACCCCTACTTTTGTACACCGACAAGATCCCCTGGGCCTGGGCCACATATAAGCGCGGGGCGTTATTGGGCCAGGCACAGAACGGTGCGTGGGCGCGCGCACGACGGAGTTTTTACCGCAATAACTCCTTCGCTCGTTGCGCTTCCCCATGACCCGCGTTGAATGCGCGATGTGGGGGTCACACGCGTGACGTTGGGGTCATGCATGGGGTGGTTGCTGCCCTCATGCGTCACATCGTAGTAAAGAGGCGTCTCGCGCCTTCCCCATAAATAAAGGAAAACACAGAGGTGCGGCTCATTTACTAAGTGGACTTGAGTCGTGGCCTTCAAGGTGCCCGTGCCCCATGATCACAGGGTGGAAAACAGTCGCCTCACTTGTCTCCTTGATTTTGGCTTGCTCGCCACATGTCCCCCATGTCTCGAAGATGGCAGGCGGTGGACGCGGGACGGGGGGAGGGGGGCAGGGCCTTAAATGGCAAGGCAGGAAGCCGGGCCGTCGCTGATTGGAGCAGCGGGTTGGTCTTGATTCCCTGCTCCCCTGGCGGCCGGATTGGTTAAGTGGGGTGCCCGAGCCCCCGGCCCCGCCCCTTTATAAGAAGGGGAGGGGGAGCGCACCCCTCAATCCTTCATCATTCATCTCCTTCCACCTTGTCTTCTTCTTTCCTTCTGCTATGGCGAGAGGGCGCGCCGGCGCTTCGATGGAGGTGACGAGGGTCTCTGCTCGATAGTGCACCCCTCCTTCCCAAGAGCTCGTGGCGGCGGAGCCGGCCGTGAGAGGAAGAGGGAGGGGGTGAGGCCGAGGCCGCCGTGGCACTAGGGGAAGAGGAGGACGGGGCGGCGCACCGGCCTCGCCTCTACCAGCGGTCCCTCCCCCAATGGAAGGCCATGTCAGAGGCCAGCCACGCGAGTTCGTCATCATGCTGCACCGGCCAGTGCGCCGTCGTCTTCGTGTCCCTACTCCGTTCGCTTGGGGGGTGGAGCTCGACCCACCACAGGCTCTGAGGCTGCATATGAGGGGCTGCGGGAATGGCAGCATGCGGGTCTATGTCGACTTCCCCGCCCCTCACATCATCTATCTTCGTCGCGGATGGAAGACCTTCGCTCGTGCCCACAGCCTGTCGGAGGGGCTCGTTCTCCACTTCAAATTAATGTAGAACGGACTGCTCTCCGTCAAGGTCTTTGGGCACTTGGGAACTCGCCTAAGGTGTTGTGCGGAGAGATCCTCCGATGATGAAGACTCCTCCTCGAGCGGGAGTGACGAGGAGGACAACGACAATGATGACGAGGGCGTCAAGCGGGATGATGCTACCTCTTGAGCACTGCGTTGGATTTCCTTGAAGAGGAAAGGGTGATGCAGCAGAGTAGAGTAAGTATTTCCCTCGTTTTTGAGAACCAAGGTATCAATCCAGTAGGAGGCTACGCGCGAGTCCCTCGTACCTACACAAAACAAATAGCTCAACGCAACCAACGCGATTAGGGGTTGTCAATCCCTTCACGGTCACTTACGAGAGTGAGATCTGATAGAGATGATAGATAATATTTTTGGTATTTTTGGTATAAAGATGCAAAGTAAAATAAAAGGCAAAGTAAAAAGAAAAGCAATAATAAAGTGATGGAAGATTGATATGATGAGAATAGACCCGGGGGCCATAGATTTCACTAGTGGCTTCTCTCAAGAGCATAAGTATTCTATGGTGGGTGAACAAATTACTGTTGAGCAATTGACAGAATTGAGCATAGTTATGAGAATATCTAGGTATGATCATGTATATAGGCATCACGTCCGAGACAAGTAGACCGACTCACCTGCATCTACTACTATTACTCCACTCATCGACCGCTATCCAAAGATGCATCTAGAGTATTAACTTCAAGAAAAGCAGTAACACCTTAAGCAAGATGACATGATGTAGAGGGATAAATTCATGCAATATGATAAAAACCCCATATTGTTATCCTCGATGGCAACAATACAATACGTGCCTTGCTGCCCCTCATCACTAGGAAAGGACACCACAAGATTGAACCCAAAGCTAAGCACTTCTCCCATTGCAAGAAAAACCAATCTAGTAGGCCGAACCAAACTGATAATTCGAAGAGACTTGCAAAGATAACCAATCATACATAAAAGAATGCAGAGAAGATTCAAATATTGTTCATAGATAATCTTGATCATAAACCCACAATTCATCGATCTCAACAAACACACCGCAAAAACAAGATTACATCGAATAGATCTCCACAAGAGAGGGGGAAAACATTGTATTGAGATCCAAAAAGAGAGAAGAAGCCATCTAGCTACTAACTATGGACCCGAAGGTCTGAGGTAAACTACTCACACTTCATCGGAGAGGTAAACTACTCACACTTCATCGGAGAGGCTATGATGATGATGTAGAAGCCCTCTGTGGTGGATCCCCCTTCCGGTGGAGTTCCGAAACAGGCCCCAAGATGGGATCTCGTGGGTACAGAAGGTTGCGGCGGTGGAATTAGGTTTTTGGCTCCATATCTAATCGTTTGGGGGTACGCAGGTATATATAGGAGGAAGGAGTACGTCGGTGGAGCAAAGGGAGGCCCACGAGGCAGGGGGCGCGCCCTAGGGGGGGCGCCCTCCACCCTCGTGGCCGCCTCCTTTCTTTCTTGATGGAGGGTCCAAGTCTCCTGGATCATATTCGGTGAGAAAATCACGTTCCCGAAGGTTTCAGGGCATGTTTGGATCATGTCCTGAAGCAAGGTTGCCTGGCCTGAAGGGTGCCTGAGATTTTTCCTGGATTCTGTTTGGTTGGTGTCCTCAATCATCTTATTATAGCCTGGCCTGAAAATTGTCAATGCCAATAGCCTGCCTCGCCAGCCGATCAACGTGATTAGCCTGGGCCAGGCGTCCCGTTTGACACGCCTTTGGTGGGCTGATGCATCTGCCTGGTACTATTTTAATATTTCTTTTGCATGGAAGTGATGGGTGTCCGAGTTTTATCTACCTAATTGTACTCTAGTACGGCGACTATCCACCAAACGAATATGGACCAGGCAAGCCTGGGCAGGCAGAATTCTCCGACTTCTCAGGCGACATCCAGGCATTACTTTTTGCCAGGCATAAGGGCCAGGCCTCGAACCAAACTGACCCTCATTCCGTTTGGACTCCGTTTGATATTCTTTTTTTGTGAAACTCTGAAATAGGCAAAAAACAACAATTCTGGGCTGGGCCTCCGGTTAATAGGTTAGTCCCAAAAGTAATATAAAAGTGGAAAATAAAGCCCAATATGGTCCAAAACAGTAGATAATATAGCATGGAGCAATAAAAATTTATAGATACGTTGGAGACGTATCAGGCATCCCCAAGCTTAATTCCTGCTCGTCCTCGAGTAGGTAAATGATAAAAAAAGAATTTTTGATGTGGAGTGCTACTTGGCATAATTTCAATGTAATTCTTCTTAATTGTGGTATGAATATTCAGATCCGAAAGATTCAAGACAAAAGTTCATATTGACATAAAAATAATAATACTTCAAGCATACTAACAAAGCAATCATGTCTTCTCAAAATAACATGGACAAAGAAAGTTATCCCTACAAAATCATATAGTCCGCTATGCTCTATCTTCACCACACAAAGTATTTAAATCATGCACAACCCCGATGACAAGCCAAGCAATTGTTTCATACTTTTGACATTCTCAAAACTTTTTCAATCTTCATGCAATACATGAGCGTGAGCCATGGATATAGCACTACATGTGGAATAGAATGGTGGTTGTGGAGAAGAAAAAAAGAGGGAAGATAGTCTCACATCAACTAGGCGTATCAACGGGCTATGGAGATGCCAATTAATAGATATCAATGTGAGTGAGTAGGGATTGCCATGCAACGGATGCACTAGAGCTATAAGTATATGAAAGCTCAATAAAAGAAACTAAGTGGGTGTGCATCCAACTCGCTTGCTCCACGAAGACCTAGGGCATTTGAGGAATCCCATCATTGGAATATACAAGCCAAGTTCTATAATGAAAATTCCCACTAGTATATGAAAGTGAAACAATGAGAGACTCTATATCATGAAGATCTTGGTGCTACTTTGAAGCACAAGTGTGGTAAAAGGATAGTAACATTGTCCCTTCTCTCTTTTTCTCTCATTTTTTTATATGGGCCTTTTCTCTATTTTTTATGGCCTCTTTTTTTTCATCTGGAGTCTCATCCCGACTTGTGGGGGAATCATAGTCTCCATCATCCTTTCCTCACTTGGGACAATGCTCTAAAAATGATGATCATCACACTTATATTTTCTTACAACTCAACGATTACAACTCGATACTTAGAACAAAATATGACTCTATATGAATGCCTCCGGCGGGGTACCGGGATATGCAATGAGTCAAGAGTGACATGTATGAAAGAATTATGAACGGTGGCTTTGCCACAAATACGATGTCAACTACATGATCATGCTAGCAGTATGACAATGATGGAGCGTGTCATAATAAACGGAATGGTGGAAAGTTACATGGCAATATATCTCGGAATGGCTATGGTAGGTATGGTGGCTGTTTTGAGGAAGGTATATGGTGGGTGTATGATACCGGCAAAAAGTGTGCGGTATTAGAGAGGCTAGCAATGGTGGAAGGAAGAAAATGCGTATAATCCATGGACTCAACATTAGTCATAAAGAACTCATATACTTATTGCAAAAATCTACAAGTTATCAAAGCAAAGTATTACACGCATGCTCCTAGGGGGATAGAGTGGTAGGAAAAGACCATCGCTCGTCCCTGACCGCCACTCATAAGGAAGACAATCAATAAATAAATCATGCTCCCACTTCATCACATAACGGTTCTGTAACGCCCCGGATCCTATGCGCCAGGTGTCTGTCATTTATTCGCCGTCGTTTCCATGTCGTTTGCTTGCGTGGTGCATTTTGCCATGTCATCATGTGCATTGCATTGCATACGTGTTCGTCTCATGCATCCGAGCATTTTCCCCGTTGTCCGTTTTGCAATCCGACACTCCTATGTCCTCCGGCGTCCCCTTTTGTCTCTTATTGTGAGCGGGTGTTAAACATTCTCGGAATGGACGGTGATTTGCCAAGCGGCCTTGGTACACCACCGGTAGACCGCCTGTCAAGTTTCATGCCATTCGGAGTCTGTTTGATACTCCATCGGTTAACCGGGGAACCGTAAAAGCCCCTTATCTTTGCAGCCCAACACCCTTCCAAATCAGCCCACTAACCCATCAAACCCCCCTCCATGCTCTCCGCCATTTGATCACAATCGTGTGGGCGAAAACCGCACCCCATTTGGACACTCCTAGCTCCCTCTATCTATAAATATGCCTCTCCCATCGAAATTCCGGGTCCAAACCCTAGCTTCTTCCTCCTCGCGCCGCCGGACATGTCCATCCGCACCGGACATGTCCAGCCGGCCACGTCGCCCGACCAATGGGGACGTGCCACGTCACCTCCGCCGCCACCCGCAGCCAATGGCCTCGCGCCACTGTCCCAGCGCCGCCCAGCGTTCCGCCGCCGCCGGCCCTCGGCCGGCGGGCCCTCCCGACCCATCTGGCCGCGCCGCCCTCGACTGCCGCTTCGCCCGCGCACCGAGCTCCTCCGCCCGAGCTCACTCACGCGACCCGCCGCCACGGACACCTCGCCGCCCGGCGCGGTGACCTCCGCCGCCATGAGCCCAGCGCCCCATACCTCGCCCGAACCCGTCGTCTGCGTGCCGCCCGGCCCGCCGCCGTGCGCCGCCGCCTCGCCCGGCGTGGCCTCCGCCGCCTCCTACGTCGCCAACCGCCGTCGTTGCGGATCGGGCGCCGGCCGACAAGATCCGCAGCGCGCGCCTTCCCGCCCTCTGCTCGCGCCTGCTCGCCGGATCGGGATCCCGCCGCCGCCGGCCGGCGTTGACCCCAACCGGGACCGCCTCGTCCCGCGATCCCGGCATCCCGCGATCCAAATGCGCGGACGCACCGCGTCGTCCCGCGCCCTTGTCGTCCCGGCTCTTCGTCGTCCAAGCCGGGCCCTGGACCGCCTCGTCCCTCCATCCAAACGCCTCTCCCGCGCCCGGATCCCGCCATCCCGGGTCGACCCCGTCCAGTTTCCCGGAGGGTATATTTTCGTCTAAGTCCCAGTTTATAGCCTATTGTAGCATGTCTTAATCTTGCTCTACTTTTGCTATAAAATGTTCCTGGCAGATTGTTTACATGTTATTCAATTTTGCCAAGGTTGTTATTAGTAATCCAAGCATGCTATGAACTTGCTCTTGCCATGCTTATCTTCATAAACATGGCATCTTGTTGTAGGTATGCTTGTCTTGTCATGCAATGCTTTGTGGTGAGTGATTCGAGCTCGCAAAGTTGCCTTCATGCTGCTGTTTATGCCATGCACTGTTATTTTCACCAAGTCTGAATCTGTTTATGAAACTTGCTATGTTTACATGGGTGCCATCATATCTTATGTGCCTTTTTGGCTCATGATCAGTAAGGGACTTTTGTTATATGCATTTAGTAAATTCATGCCATGCATTTGGTTGCCATGATAAGTTCCTGTAGCATGTTGTTCGATAGCTCTAAACATTGTAACCTGATGTTATTTCTGCCATGTCCAGTGAATTCTGCCAAGTCTGTGAACCTGTTATTATTTGCAATCTTGTCATGTCATTTTTATCATGTTCTAATACTTTCTGGAGATAGCTCAGTGTTCATATTTTGTAAAGCTTTGCCTGTAAATCATTTCCATGCCTTTTGTTTTCATATTGTGGGGCTGTAGCATGTTGTTTTGGTGCTTACAAGATGCCTAGTTGCTGTTTTGGACAGATTGATGTTATAACTTGTATGGTGTGTATGTGTTGAACCGTTGCTCCGTTTTGAGTGTGCTCTACATGAAACTTTCTTAGTTTTGCATGTAGTTTCATGTTACTTTGTTGCATCCATGTTTTGAAGTGCGTGCTTGATGTTTGAATGCATTTTGCATCAATGCCATGCTTAATTTGTTTTGCTCATATCTTCTAGGCCGTAGCTCCGAATCTAATGAACTTTATATGTAACTTGACTAGAATTTCATGTAGATCATCGTGGTGCATCTTAACTTGATATTTAACAACTTGAACATAAGGTTTATTCAGATCTGGACCAATTTCGAAATTTGCATATGAGGACTTACCGGATTTGTTATATGTTGTTTCCGGCCTCATTTAAACTTGCTTTGTTGTGTTGTTATTGTATGCATCATCTATTGCCATGAGTAGCTTTATGTAGACTTGTCATGCATCATACTTGGTTGAGCATCATGCCTTGTTCATGTGTGGTGTGTTTACCATGTTGTGTGCTTCTCTCGATAGTTCCCGTTTCGTTGCGATCGTGAGGATTCGTTAAATCACGCTTGGTTCGTCTTCGTGGCTTCATATTCTTCATGGACTCGTTCTTCTTCCTAGCGGGATTTCAGGCAAGATGACCGTCACCTTGGATCTCATTACTATCATTGCTATGCTAGTTGCTTCGCTCTACCGCTATGCTGTGTTACCTACCACTTGCTTATCAAGCCTCCCGATTTGCCATGAACCTCTAACCTTTGTCACCGTTCCTAGCAAACTGTTGTTTTGGCTATGTTACCACTTTGCTCAGCCCCTTTTATAGCGTTGCTAGTTGCAAGTGAAGATGAAGATTGCTCCATGTTGGATTATGTTTATGTTGGGATATCACAATATCTCTTATATTATTAATGCATCTATATACTTAGTAAAGGGTGGAAGGCTCGGCCTTATGCCTGGTGTTTTGTTCCACTCTTGCCGCCCTAGTTTCCGTCATATCGTTATTATGTTCCTGGATTTTGCGTCCCTAACGTGGTTTGGTGATTTAAGGGACCCCCTTGACAGTTCACTTTGAATAAAACTCCTCCAGCAAGGCCCAACCTTGGTTTTATCATTTGCCTCACCACCACCTACTTTTCCCTTGGGAGTCGCTCTCTCGAGGGTCATCTTTATTTTAGCCCCCCCGGGCCAATGCTTCTCTAAGTGTTGGCCCGAAACGAGTAGACTGCGGGGCCACCTTGGGGAAACTTGAGGGCTAGTTTTACTCGTAGGATGTCTCATCCGGTGTTGCCCTAAGAACGAGATATGTGCAGCTCCTATCGGGATTGTCGGCACATCGGGCGGCTTTGCTGGTCTTGTTTTACCATTATCGAAATGTCTTGTAACTGGGATTCTGAGTCTGATCGGGTCTTCCCGGGAGAAGGAATATCCTTCGTTGGCCGTGAGAGCTTGTGATGGGCTAAGTTGGGACACCCCTGCAGGGTTTGAACTTTCAAAAGCCGTGCCCACGGTTATGTGGCAGATGGGAATTTGTTAATATCCGGTTGTAGTAAACTTGAAGTAAACTCTTCTAAAATACACCAACCGTGTGCGTAACCGTGATGGTCTCTTTTCGGGGTTGTTCGAGAGGAGAACACGGTGTTTGGGTTATGTTTGACGTAAGTAGGAGTTCAGGATCACTTCTTGATCATTACTAGTTGACGACCGTTTGCTAAGCTCCTCTTCTAGCTCTTGTTTCGTAAGTTAGCCAATGTCGTCGATTTGTCACGGCAGATGTCCTAATGTGAGGACTTAGTCGTGAGGCCAACGCATCTATGTAGTAGCTTGAGAGGGGTTGAGCGGAATCAAGAGACCAACACAAGACAAGGGTTTAGACAGCTTCGGGCCCCGGGAAACATCATTCGGCAATAGCCCTACATGCTGTTTGTGGCTAGGTCTCATTATGATCATGAGAGAGTCGCCGCATAAGCCGGCTCTCCCTTTGTGTCTAGCCCTAGATATTGTTTCTTGTTGATTGTCCCTCTTTGGGGAGCCCTGCCCCTCCTTATATAAGTTGAAGGGGCGGGTTACATGACTAGTCCTAGTAGGATTTGGATTACTCTATTACAAGTGGAGTCCTAGTCTTGCTTCCTTTATAAGAGAATATTCCTTGTGCTTTCCTCATAAACCGGCCCACCATTAACATGAGCCGGCCTTCTGGGCCTTGGGCCTTGTCATCCATCTGACCCGCCCACCGGGTTACTATGAGCCGCCAAGTTCGGGCGGATTACCCGTGAATCGCCAAGCTCCGGGCAGGTCATACTTCTGGCGGTTTACACCGCGGGGTATATCCCCGACATTAGCCCCCAGTTTAATTTGGATTTTATCCATGTTAAACTGATCTGCAACATAAACACAAGAACAAATTTTATAGGTTGTACTCCGGGTTAAATATTCTTGTAAGCCGGCACCTGAGCATCTTTAAGTCCTTGTCATCTCCTTCTTGATATGTATCCATAATCTCATAGCAAATCTCTTTAGCAGATATGTTCGAATTTTGCCAATGCAAAAAATCCAGATACTTCCTTTGAAAAATCCGGGTCAAAAGGCCAGCTTCAGAGTCAATTTGCTGACATTGATCTCTTGTTGAGAAATATTGTAAGAGATAATCCACTTGAGTCAGCTTTCAATGCTCTGACTTGACAGAAATATTGGTCTTCAAATATTCAACTTATATTCAGCTGGCTTGAAGATATAAAACTTGCCGGTTTCTGGCTCAAAATTGCCGGGTTATAAATAGATGATGCCGAGTCATAATTGTCGCCGACGCCGGTTTATGATTTTTGCAGACACCGGGTCAATCTGATTTACTCAAAACTGAGAATTTGAAGATATTTCTCCTTTATATCCATATTACCTGTAGCCCCCAAGGGCCGGTTTAATCATCATGAATAAGCCGGAACTTATCACCATGGCTTTAAATAAAATCCAGTTGTGTAGCCCCCATGAGTCATAGTAGTGTAGCCGGGTCATCCTAGAATTGTCTTCAGCAAAGAGCAATATGCATTAGCCCCCAAGTGTCGGGTCATTATGTAATAATGAGCAGGGACTTTGTAAATATGATGATGTAAAATTGAGCAGTAACGTGTAGCCCCCAAGTGTCATGGTGCATGCTTGCAGCGACATGAAACTTGCATATTTGATGTAACCTTAATTTGAATAATGTAGCCCCCAAGTGCCGGGTCGTAAGCCTGCAGCGACTCGGGACTATTCCTTCCATTGTAGAATAAATCATATCGATTAATAAAATAATAGCCACTGCCAAAGCGACTTTGAATACCTCATCTGTTGATAAGTAAATCCAGAGTTTAAATACCCGGCGGCTCTTGGCCGATGGCGATTTAATACACCTCCATTGTAAGCCGGAATTTTTATAACTCGGCAGCTTATAGCCTTTGAGAAAAATCCAGAACGGATAATCTTTTTGAAGCATCAACTTTGGTAATGAGCTTGAACTTAATCATTTATATGTCATATTCTGCAAATCCTGCAAAGAGTTTAAACAACATATGCCTTGGCGACTTAACGTCAAAAGCCAGGGCGGGTAACCACACAAATGCAGTCTTATCCTGCACACAAGTAGATCACAAGATCCCTATGATCCTTCGAATGATACCGCCGGCTTATGTGACCCGGACAGTGAAGTTGATAACTCAACTCTGTAAGAGCCGGCACATATGATATTTGTGACAACTCAAATACTTGCGATTGTATAAAAACAGAAAAAAATTTGAGGCTTCTGATTCGAATACAATCAGTAAACCATTACAAAGGGGTTAAGCTAAGATTCGAATACGATCATATAGCCCCCAGTGGCGTTGGCGTTGCCGATCAAAGTGGGTATCGACAACTATGTTCTCTTTGGTTCGAATACGACCTATGTTTGAACAGGAAGCCCCCAAATGACCTTAAAAGTTGTTTAACGACGCTGATTCAAATACGATCCACGTCGATTCCCAAAGGGGTTGAGCTATGATTCGGATACGATCAAGAAGCCCCCAAGTAGGTTCAACAGTTTGCTAATCAAAAGGGTATCGACAGCTATGTTCTCTTTGGTTCGAATACGACCTATGTTTGAACAGGAAGCCCCCAAGTGACCATATAAGTTTTGGCAGTGCGCCGATCAAGAGGGTCTTGATAGCTATGCCCGATGAGCAAGAAGCCCCCAAGTGACCATAATAAAATAAGCCGTAAGGCAGGATACCCATGTTTTGAACCGTGCATCATGGTAGCAAGTTCCCTTTGGTAACCATTAATTTGTTTGAGATCTCGAACTTGCGAGAGATTAATTCTTTTGAACCGGAAATTCTTAAAACGGATATTGAGATCCTCAAAGCTTTGTAAGGGACAAATTTACCTTGATCCAGATGTTGAACCGGTTTTGAGAGCTTCAAAGCTTTGCGGGAGAAAGATGTCTCTTGAGCTGTATTTTAAACCGAAATCTTCATTTTGAACCGCAAATTTTTTCTGACGGCCTTTAAATATTTGCCAATAAAGCAGTAGCCTCCAGGCCCGGGTTATCTTCCCTTCAATGACCCGAAGTTCTTGAATTCATTGAAACCGGCTAACTTTTGCCGAGTTATACCATTTTAGTCCCCGGGTCTCAAGACGACTTCAGGAGTTGGCTTGAGATTCTCCATATTTGACCATAGCAGAATGTGTATATCATTGGCATTGATAGCACGATGTGAATCCATAGAAGGTTTATGTGACTGCGGCGGGTTATAAATGATCCCGTATGAGCCGTGTCAGCAACTTGGCCAATGGTTCCTTCCAACTGTCTGTTTGAATTTAACCAAACCGTAGGTGGTGGCGACTTGTGCACCTACCCATTGAGCCATCCAGTGCAGACGGCGGCTGATAAGACCTGATAACTTGCCTCCAATTTGTTGGAAGAAAACCGGGCTTCCCAAGCAGTGACTTGCTCATACTTAATAAACAACTCATGCAGACAGGCACGGCCCAGTGTCTTGATGTAGACCAAGCCGCGAGAGACGGACGGTAAAGACGACCGTAGCCTTAGAGGCGGTACAGACAGATGAGTCGGTCGTGGCGTTGTAAGCCGGCGCAGACGGGTGAGTCAATCGCAGGCGCGGTAAGCCGCACGGATGGGCGAGTCAACCACGTCGTTGTTGATGTAGTGAACAATTGTCCTGCATCAACAATATTGCAGACCAAGGCAAAGATAAACTGTTCTTTGACGAAGATAATATGTGCCAATAAAATATATTTTAAATGGATATCACCTAATATACCAGGACGGAAATAATCCGCCATGAAGTTGATGATCACTTGATGAAGTTGAAATCACTCATGGGTGAGTCAGTCGCGAGAGCAGACAGATGAATCGGCCGCGGCATTTGTAAGCCGGTGCGGATAAGCAAGTTGTCCTCCGCATTGTAAACCGATGCGGACGCGTGAATCGGTCGCGATGTTGTAGGCCAGTGCGGACGGGCGAGACGGTCATGACGTCGTAAGCCGGCGAGGGAGTCCGTTGAGTAATGACGACCACCAGTGCCAAAAGATGTTGGCGTGACTCCGTCTCCTAGGTATAATATCACTTTTTGTCATAAATAATTGCCCTGCATAAACAATATTGCAGACCAAGGCAAAGATAAATTTGTTCTTTGACAAAAACAACAGTGCTACTAAAACAAACTTCGATGGATATCACCTGATTTGTTTGGACGACGGATGGTCCATTCCACGAATCAACTTCCAGTACTTGCAATGGCAATTTAGCCACACTCCCCTGAATTTTTTTTAGCACCCGGCCACTTGTCCTTTCTTTCGACCGAAGGCCAGGCGGCAAGGCAGAGGCGATTCAGGGCCATTCAGAAAATTTCCAGTGTTCGCTTCTGGTTGCATTTCAGTTATGGTCTTTGCTGTTGGTGTGACTGCCAGATGTTCTACAATTCAGCGATGTCATCTTCGAGGATGGCTTGAGCTAACAAACTCCACTTTATGCATGTGATTTCTTGCCCAGGACTTATAAACTCCGATGGTGCTGGAAAAAAAGGGAAACTTGGAGCTGCAAGAACGGTCGGGCTCAAGGCGCAGCAGCGGCTTGAAACTGCTCCGGCAAGGGCGATTTGCAGTCAAAGGCAGTAGCTTGAAACGGTAGCAACAGCAGGGGCGAGGCGGATCACCAGGTCCCCGGTGACTCGAGGAGTCCAGTGGTGCTTTTAAATGGCTTCAGGGCCGCGAACGAGAGCTCACGCGAGGGCGGCTCAAGGCGGGACGGCGGCTCTCTGGTGGAGGCGGGTCAAGGCCTATCGGAGGCACTTCATGAGAGTTCGTAGATGCGGTAGTGGCTCGAGGCGGAGTCGCCGGTTCCGAAGTGCTCGTGGAGGCGGGTCTTGGCTAGGCGGCTCACGACGATGGAGGTGATGAAGGAGGTTCTTGGCGCGGCGACATAGTCAGGCAGACACGGCGGGCCGCTCGCAGCGCAAATCGGAGACAGGGCGGCTCAAGCCAGGCGCAGCAGCAGAGAGGCACCCGCGAGGCGAGCCCGCATCCCTCCCCACCTTCTGGGTCGTGGCCAGCTTGGATGAATCCACGCCCGAGTCATGCTTGTATCCACTTCCGGGTCGTGGATGGCGAGTCACCGATGGTCACACAACAGAGGAGGAGGAAACGGGTCAGCAAGGCTCGCGCGAAGGAGGAAGCAGCCGCAGCGCCAGAACGGGCCAGAACGGTAGCATGTGCACTCAGGCCGTGGAGGCGTTCTACAGCTCCCTGATGGCGACTCACCCACGGCAGGTGACGGCCATAGATCACCCGGAGGCGAAAAATACAGAGGCGATGATGGCGATTTGACAACATAGGACGAGCTCCGGCGGTGGCGATTCGGTGCGCGTCACTGGCAGGGGCGACTCGAAGGGGCGGCTCGATAGAGACAGGTTAAACGGCACGCGGCCTATGATCCT
This sequence comes from Aegilops bicornis, assembly GCA_021605145.1. Classification (NCBI taxonomy): domain Eukaryota; kingdom Viridiplantae; phylum Streptophyta; class Magnoliopsida; order Poales; family Poaceae; genus Aegilops; species Aegilops bicornis. Next base: position 313,227,501 of record CM038669.1, read on the forward strand.
GCACGGTGGCGGAACTGGAATCCAGCTCGGGCCGATGGAGGTGGAGGCAAGCGGAGGTGACCCGGAGCAACTGGAACTGGCGGGTCGTGGCCTCCGCGGTGGAGGGGCTTGGTCGATGCGAGACCTAGTCCAGGTGCGGGCGGCTCTGAGCCGGGAGTAAGTCGGACCGGAGTGGAGACGGCCGACGGATTGGAAGCTGGAGGCGGAGCGAGTCACAGCAGCGAGGCACGCCGGCGAAGGGAAACCACCTCGTTGATATATCCTCTTCCGGGTCATGGTGGCTCAGAACCGTGGCCGGCTCAATATCTTGCATAGCAGCGAGGCGACTTCGGAGACGGCGACTCGAATCAGAGCGGCGGGTCATGGTGATAATGGGGAATCCGGGGGTGAGGAACAGGCGCCGCCTGCGAATCCGAGTCCGGCTATAGCTAGAGTATGATTCCGAGTTGTTGACTGTTCGTGTTGCCTTTGGTTCGACTGCAATTTGATGGATCACAAATCCGATGGCGGCGGCTCAATAGCAACCCTAATTTCTTTTGAACCTTAAATTTCACAAGTCTTAATCTAGATTGATAAACTTGAAGCTGATGCAAATCCTTTCAAACCGGATCTTCTTCATCCGAAAATTTGCAAACTTCTCAATCCCTCGAGAGATCCCTCCAAGAACTCAACACCACTGTGCGCGAGCCCCACGGTGGGCGCCAACTATCGTGGATTTGTCACGGCAGATGTCCTAATGTGAGGACTTAGTCGTGAGGCCAACGCATCTATGTAGTAGCTTGAGAGGGGTTGAGCGGAATCGAGAGACGCAACACAAGACAAGGGTTTAGACAGCTTCGGGCCCCGAGAAACATCATCCGGTAATATCCCTACGTGTTGTTTGTGGCTAGGTCTCATTATGATCATGAGAGAGTCGCTGCATCAGCCGGATCTCCCTTTGTGTCTAGCCCTAGATATTGTTTCTTGTTGCTTGTCCCTCTTTGGGGAGCCCTGCCCCTCCTTATATAAGTTGAAGGGGTGGGTTACATGACTAGTCCGAGTAGGATTTGGATTACTCTATTACAAGTGGAGTCCTAGTCTTGCTTCCGTTATAAGAGAATATTCCTTGTGCTTTCCTCATAAACCGGCCCACCATTAACATGAGCCGGCCTTCTGGGCCTTGGGCCTTGTCATCTATCTGACCCGCCCGCCGGGTTACTATGAGCCGCCAAGTCCGGGTGGATTACCCGTGAATCGCCAAGCTCCGGGTGGGTCATACTTCTGGCGGTTTACACCGCGGGGTATATCCCCGACAACCACCATACTTTGCTTAGTCGCTGCTGCAACCTCACCACTTTACCCCTTCCTTACCCATTGAGCTTTTCTAGTCTTGATACCCATTGCGATGGGATTGCTGAGTCCTCGTGGCTCACAGATTACTACACCAATAGTTGCAGGTACTGGTTTTGCGATGATCATGACGCGAGAGCGATGTTTGCTTGTTTTGGAGTTCTTCTTCTGCTTCTTCGATCAGGGGATAGGTTCCAGGTCGGCAGCCTGGGCTAGCAGGCTGGATGTCGTTTGAGTTTCTGTTTATGTTTCATCCGTAGTCGGATGTTGATCTTGTATATGAGGTATTGTTGTATTCATGTGGCATTGTATGTCTTGGTTGTATCCCCACTATTATGTAATGTTGATGTAATGCTATCCACCTTGCAAAAGCGTCTTCAAGATGCACTTCTATCCTTGGTGGGACCTTCGAGTTCCTTTAGGATAGGGTCACATCTTGGGCGTGACAAGTTGGTATCAGAGCCTCGACCGACCTTAGGAGCCCACTTGATTGATCGTGTAGTTTGGCTGTTGTTGAGTCTAGAAGAAAACTTTTCGGAGTCTAGTTATATCGGAGAGTAGGAATTCTTTTTACTCCTCTGTCCCTTCGTCACTCTGGTAAGGAATCTTGACATAGGTGTTTTGAACTACTCCTTTTCCCTTTCAAATTTTTCTTTAGGATCACGTGGTTAGTTTTCGTGCGTTGTTCTTCCTCTTTTTAATCCGGCGCATTTCTCTTCGAGTGGTTTCGATCCTCGTCATCTTTTGCAAGATCAATCCACAGTTCTTCCTCCACGACGTTGTTTCCCTGTCCGAAGTTGTCCTTGTTTTTCCCACCCGCCCACCTCTTTTCTTCTCGGAACCGGAGTCCGTAATCGAGTATCCATCCTACTCGTACGAAGCCTTTGTTTTCTTTTCTCAATTATTTCAACCGGTGTTTTTCTCTTCAAGTTATTCGTGAGCTCTCCCTTCCAAGTTGCCTTTGTTTTTCCCGCCCTCCCACCCCTTTTATTCCCGGAGTGTGAGTCTCTATTCGGGCATCAATTTCATTCGCGCAGAGTATCTTCAGTCTTTCCTCAGTTGTCTCAACCGGTGAATTCTCGGCGACTTCATCAATGATCGTCTCATTTTCTTTCCGGTGGATCCAAATTAAAGTTTTTCGTTGTCGATCGTATTCTTTCCCTCAGCTCAAATATTTCCCTTGCTTGTTCGCCTCTTGCCATTCTATTATCCCGGAGTGTTGAAGACATCTCAGAAGATTCGTGTTTGCATCCGTTTAATTCGAGGTTGTCACATCATTCAAAATCTTTCAATCATTCCGGTGCATCATTTCTCTTTGAACAATCCTTTCCAACGGTGTTCCTTTTAGTGCGCCCTAACCCACAGGTCTTTTCCCAGGATCTTACCTAACTCTTTTGATTTTCCCGGAGTTATTCTCAAATCCTTTTCAAAGTTTGACATAAGAATGAATTTCATCAGTCAGATGCCTTTCCATCATCGCTCTCAAATTCTTTCATGTTCGGGTCAATCTTTCCTATTGTCATTCTCCCGGAGTATCTCAACAATTTTGATGGGGTTTCTCATCATCCTTCTCAACGTTTGAAGACCGAAGAAGAGTTTTTCCTCTAAATCTTGTCCGTTCTCCCGGAGATTCGTGGTGCTAGCCCGATGTTATCCTATCAAGTTATTTCCGGTCGTGCAATTCTTTTCTTCCATCCGGAGTATTTCAGGAGTTGTTTTCCCTCTCGATCATCCGGAGGTCATCTTTTCGGAATATTTCTTTGTTCTAAGTTGTCAAATTCGTTCTCCAGTTATTCTATATCCGTGCCCCTTCGTTCGTCTCAATATTCCTCGGGTGCTTCATTCTAGTATTCTTCAATCAGTTCACGATCTCTTCGTTCTCTTTTCTCTAAATTCACTCAAGTATCTTCGTGCTTTTCTAATTCTTCCTGGTGATTCATTCTCCTTCGTCATTCAATTTTGAATTCTTACGGTAGTTCGTTCAAGATTTCTTTTCTGTTGTTATCATATCTATTCATTCGTTCTTTTCAATCCTACCGGTGGCTCATGAAGACCTTCCCAAATTTTCGTGCTATATCCCCCTTTATCTTTCCAACGCGAATAAGTAGTATGCAAATCCATTGCTTCGCATCAATTTAATTGGTGGAGGATAAGCATAACGTAATTCTTATTCTTCTTTCATCAAGTTGATTAATTCCTTCCTTCGGAGATTGTTCACGGTGAATAATTTCTCGGTTCTAAGTTGTTCGTCTTTTCTTTTCCGGATTTCCAAGCTTCTCGCTTGTTCCGTCGCGAAGCTCCATCTGAATCATCGCAAGGTTTTAATCTTATTCTTTTTCATACCTCAATTCTATCTCATCGTCCTCTTGTTACCGGAGCTCTTCACGGTGGCTCGTCATGATTTAATTCATTCTTCAAGTGTTCATCAAGATTCTTGTTCAAGGAGTTCTAGTATTTTTCCTTCTTGCCTCTCGAAGTGCAATTATTTCTCCGTATTCTTTTGAACTGGAGTTTTGCATTTCTTCGTTATCCTCAGCCATTCAATCTTTTTCGATTGTGGTCGGTTATCACCTCATAATTTTGAGATGTTATCTATAAGTCCACAACAAGCAATTCTTTTATTGTTGAATTTTCCAACAACTCCATTCAATTCTTCCTTCCACGGATGCTTTCTATTTCATTCGTCGAAGAAGTTGTCATTTTTCTTCTCTGTTCTTTTCTTTCCACTATTTCAATGCTTCCGGTGGCATTGTGTTGTTCCTCAAGTCAAGTATCATTCCGTCTTCTCTAGTTCATGTTCTATTCTTTCCTTGTTCAGCCAGGGTGCTGCCTAAATTCTTTTAGTCTTATTCCATTCTTATCTTGTCCCTTGGATTTTGATTCACGTCTTAGTCGTCGTTCCGCTCTTCTTCCCGAGTGCTCTCGACTCTCTTTCTTCTTCCCTTGCGTTCTTGTTTTCGTCTCATTCTTTTTCTCTCCCGTCTCGGTCCTAAGATCTCGGGACGAGATCTCTTGTTAGTAGAGGAGAGTTGTAACGCCCCGGATCCGATGCGCCAGGTGTCTGTCAGTTATTCACCGTCGTTGCCATGTCGTTTGCTTCCGTGTTGCATTTTGCCATGTCATCATGTGCATTGCAATGCATACGTGTTCGTCTCATGCATCCGAGCATTTTCCCTGTTGTCCATTTTGCAATCCGACACTCCTATGTCCTCCGGCGTCCCCTTTTGTCTCTTATTGTGAGCGGGTGTTAAAAATTCTCGGAATGGCCGTGATTTTCCAAGCGGCCTTGATACACCGCCGGTAGACCGCCTGTCAAGTTTCGTGCCATTTGGAGTCCGTTTGATACTCCAACGGTTAACCGGGGAACCGTAAAAGCCCCTTCTCTTTGCAGCCCAACACCCCTCCAAATCAGCCCACTAACCCAGCAAACCCCCCTCCATGCTCTCCGCCGTTTGATCACGATCGTGTGGGTGAAAACCGCACCCCATTTGGACTCTCCTAGCTCCCTCTATCTATAAATATGCCTCTCCCACCGAAATTCCGGGTCCAAACCCTAGCTTCTTCCTCCTCGCGCTGCCGGACATGTCCATCCGCGCCGGACATGTCGCCCGACCAATGGGGACGTGCCACGTCACCTCCGCTGCCGCCCGCAGCCAATGGCCTCGCGCCACCTGTCCCGCGCGCCGCCCCTGCGCGTTCCCGCCGCCCTTGCTGGCCGCTCGGCCAGGCGGGCCCTCTCGGCCCATGTGGCGCGCCGCCTCCCTCGGCCTCCCGCTGCTGCGCCCGAGCTCCTCCGCCGAAGCTCCCTCACGCGACCCGCCGCGGCCACATCGCTGCCGGCGCCCGGCGACCTCCGCCGCCGTGAGCCCGGCGCCCGTGCCTCGCCCGAACCCCGCCGTCTGTCGCCGCCCGGCCCCGCCGCCGTCAGCGCCGCCTCCTCGCCAGGCGTGGCCTCCGCCGCCTCGCCGCCCGCCAACGCCGTCATTGCCCGTATCCGGCGCCCGGCCGACCAGATCCGCAACGCCGCGCCTTCCCCGCCCCTCTTGCTCGCGCCTCCTCGCCGGATCGGGATCCCGCCGCCGCCGGCCGGCGTTGACCCCAACCGGGACCGACTCGTCCCGCGATCCAAACGCGTGGACGCACCGCGTCGCCCCGCGCCCTCGTTGTCCCGGCTCTTCGTCGTCCAAACCGGGCCTGGACCGCCTCGTCCCTCAATCCAAACGCCTCTCCCGCGCCCGGATCCCGCCGTCCCTGGTCGACCCTGTCCAGTTTCTCGGAGGGTATATTTTCGTCTAAGTCCCAGTTTTCTGTTATTATGTGTGCATGTTTGAGATGCCATAACTACTTGTGTGTAGCTCCGTTTTATGCGTGTAATATATCGAGATGTTCAGCAGGAGATGCTCTTCATTTCATTCCTTTGTGCCATATTCATTTGAGTTCAGCTTGATGCCCTAATCATCGTTTCAAGAGTGCTATATAATGTTGTCTGCTGTTTGTTAACAGAACATGCTCGTTTGTCATTTTTGCATCGTTTTGTGTGATTTTCTTTTGAGCATGAAGTCTAAATGTGTTATGGGCTACAACATGTCATATTTGCTGTGGTGCAATCCATTCTTCATGATATGCCATGTGTTGATTGTTTCAATCTTGCAAAGTAGTCTGCTGTTATTTTCCTGCCATGTATTCATGTTGCTAATGGGAGATCCATGCCTCTTTTGAGTATGTTCATTAAGGATGTTTTGGACATATGGTTATGCTCTATCCATCTGTGCCTTGTTTTGAATTTATAGCCTGCTGTAGCATGTCTTAATCTTGCTCTACTTTTGCTATAAAATGTTCCTGGCAGATTGTTTACATGTTATTCAATTTTTCCAAGGTTGTTAGTAATCCGAGCATGCTATGAACCTTCTCTTGCCATGCTTATCTTTATAAACATGTTATCTTGATGTAGGTATGCGTGTATTGTCATGAAATGCTTTGTGGTGAGTGATTCGAGCTCGCAAAGTTGCCTTCATGCTGCTGTTTATGCCATGCACTGTTATTTTCACTAAGTCTGAATCTGTTTATGAAACTTGCTATGTTTACATGGGTGCCATCATATCTTCTGTGCCTTTTTGGCTCATGATCAGTAAGGGACTTTTGTTACATGCATTTAGTAGATTCATTCCATGCCTTTTTTTCCATGATAAGTTCCTGGAGCATGTTGTTTGATAGCACTAAACATTGTAACCTGATGTTATTTCTGCCATGTCCAGTGAATTCTGCTACGTCCGTGAACCTATTATTATTTGCAATCTTGCCATGTCCGTTTTAGCATGTTCTAGTAGTTTATGGAGATAGCTCAGTGTTAATGTTTTGTAATGCTTTACCTGTAAATCATGTCCATGCCTTTTGTTTTCATATTGTTGGTCTGTAGCATGTTGTTTTTGTGCTTGCAAGATGCCTAGTTGCTGTTTTGGACAGATTGATGTTATAACTTGTATGGTGTGTATGTGTTGAACCGTTGCTCCGTTTTGATTGTGCTCTACATGAAACTTGCTTAGTTTTGCATGTAGTTTCATGTTACCTTGTTGCATCCATGTTTTGAAGTGTGTGCTTGATGTTTGAATGCATTTTGCATCAATGCCATGCTTAACTTGTTTTGCTCATATCTTCTAGGACGTAGCTCCGGATCTAATGAACTTTATATGTAACTTGACTAGAATTTCATGTAGATAATCGTGGTGCATCTTAACTTGCTGTTTAACAACTTGAACATAAGTTTTATTCAGATCTGGACCAATTTTGAAATTTGCATATGAGGACTTACCGGATTTGTTATATGTTGTTTCCGGCCTCATTTAAAGTTGCTTTGTTGTGTTGTTTTTGTATGCATCATATATTGCCATGAGTAGCTTCATGTAGCCTTGTCGTGCATCATACTTGGTTGAGCATCATGCCTTGTTCATGTGTGGTGTGTTTACCATGTTGTGTGCTTCTCTCGATAGTTCCTGCTTGCTATGCGATCGTGAGGATTCGTTCGTCTACGCTTGGTTCGTCTTCATGGCTTCATCTTCTTCATGGACTCGTTCTTCTTCCTTGCGGGATTTCAGGCAAGATGACCGTCACCTTGGATCTCATTACTATCATTGCTATGCTAGTTGCTTCGCTCTACCGCTATTCTGCGTTACCTACCACTTGCTTATCAAGCCTCCCGAATTGCCATGAACCTCTAACCTTTGTCACCCTTCCTAGCAAACCGTTGTTTTGGCTATGTTACCGCTTTGCTCAGCCCCTCTTATAGCGTTGCTAGTTGCAGGTGAAGATGAAGATTGCTTCATGTTGGATTATGATTATGTTGGGATATCACAATATCTCTTATATTATTAATGCATCTATATACTTGGTAAAGGGTGGAAGGCTCGGCCTTATGCTTGGTGTTTTGTTCCACTCTTGCCACCCTAGTTTCCGTCATATCGGTATTATGTTCCCGGATTTTGCGTCCCTAACGCGGTTGGGTGATTTATAGGACCTCCTTGACAGGTCACTTTGAATAAAACTCCTCCAGCAAGGCCCAACCTTGGTTTTATCATTTGCCTCACTGTCGGCGTCAAAACCGGCGGATCTCGGGTAGGGGGTCCCGAACTGTGCGTCTAGGCGGATGGTAACAGGAGACAAGGGACACGATGTTTTACCTGTGTTCGGGCCCTCTCGATGGAGGTAATACCCTACTCACCTTGATTAATACTGATGATATGGGTAGTACAAGAGTAGATCTACCACGAGATCAGAGAGGCTAAACCCTAGAAGCTAGCCTATGGTATGGTTGTTGTTCGTCCTACGGACTAAAACCCTCCGGTTTATATAGACACCAGATAGGGTTAGGGTTACACAGAGTCGGTTACAATGGTAGGATATCTACATATCCGTATCGCCAAGCTTTCCTTCCACGCCAAGGAAAGTCCCATCCGGACACGGGACGAAGTCTTCAATCTTGTATCTTCATAGTCTTGGAGTCCGCCAAAGATGATAGTTCGCTATCCGGACACCCCCTAGTCCAGGACTCCCTCGGTAGCCCCCTAACCAGGCTTCAATGACGCACGAGTCCGGCGCGCATATTGTCTTCGGCATTGCAAGGCGGGTTCCTCCTCCGAATACTTCATAGAAGGTTTTGAACACAAGGATAGTCTCCGACTCTGCAAAACAAGTTCCACATACTACCGTAGAGAGAATAATTTTTGCACAGATCTGCTGACATATTCCGCGGCGTGACATCACACGATGGTCAGGCCTTTATACGAATCGTTTTTATTGTCCACCTCAGCGCGATTAGCGAGGCGGTTTCCTTGGCACGTCTTATCAAAGCATAGATCGTGCCCCCTTATTCGGGGATCCTCATCAAATACGGACGTGGGTAACCCAACCGTGCGTTCTAGCACGCCTCCTCTATCGGCGAGTCCTAATCGACCACGGGAGGGCTCTTGGTATTCAACCTATTTATAATGAGACCAAGGCCCCTTCTTTTTCCACCCTCCATCGAGTTCGCCCGGCTTGAGTTCTAACACCCAAAGCTTCAGATTTAGGCGCTTCGGACCTTCGACGATGTCCGGCTCCGACCAGCTCGGCCGATGGATGTCTTCTTCCGTCCACGAAGAAGATGTGTTAAAGCTGCGAGATGCGGTATCTAACCGCAAGATTTCGCATAGGCTGCCTGCTCAGGCAGGTCATTCCCACTCCCGAGCACGGCAAGAGTGTGGTGTTCGTGTCTCACTTCCTTCGGGTTTAGGCTTCCGACGGATCCCTTTGTCTTGAGGGCTCATGTTTTATTATGGGCTGGATTTCCATGACTTGAATCCGAGTCCATCCTCCATATCTCGTCATTCATTGTCGTATGTGAAGCCTTCCTCCATATTACCCCTCACTTTGGATTGTGGCTCAAGACCTTCAAGGTGGAGCCGAAGATGATCGAGGGGCAACAAGCAGAGTGCGGAGGGGCGGTCATAAGCAAGTGTGCTGATGCTCCGTGGCCCGAGGAGCTTGGTTTGTGGCAACGGGAGTGGTTCTATATCACCGCTCCCAGGGGCACCAAATCGGTGGCGCCTCTCGCCTTCCGCTCAGGTCCACCACAGCGGTTGGCGTCATGGGTCAACAAGGCTCGGCGAGGGTCGTCCAAGGGCGTTCCCTTTGTTGTAGGGCCGTGTCGAGACCTCCAAGAAAGAGAGATCAATCTGGTCGTAGTGGCGCATGTTATGTTGATTGGCGTATACGCCACCTGGCGTCGCCCCCTCCGTCTGTGGGAATTTAATCCGGAGGGACCACGAGTTCTCCAACATTTTATGGGTACGACGCCCGTGGAGATGTATAAACTGTTCTTCGGATCACAAGAGAAGTGTCCGGACCTGACTGAGGACGCATGGATAAGCTTCAATCGCCCAGATACTCAAGTGAGTAGTCCTGTAACCGGACATGCTGTTCATTCATTTATCATATATATGCCCTTTAAAGGAGCTGTTTCTTGAACAGGAGTGGATAGCCAAGGCAAAGTTGATAAGGTGTCCAGCTCCCCTCCCAGAGACCACGCCGGATCCCATGCTGACCAAGATGTTGAAGGCCGCGCCTTTTAAACAAGGCGAAGGCGGGAGCGGGGAAGCAACTGCCTCCACGAAGGAGGCTTTCAAGGAAGGAGGGATCAAAAGTTACACCCTCCAAGAAGAGAAGAGGACCGCTTCGGAAGATCCGGAGGTCAAGGCCTCAAAGAGGGGAAAGAAATCTTCGTCAGAGAGTCTGACGCTGGGGAGTACCCCAGCGCGCTATTTCCCCAAGGGGATCAGCCCTCCAGCGAGCCGTAAGTAAAAAAGAAGGGGTCCTGTGAATAAAGAACATCCCTGTATTTATTTCTGAAGATAACCGAAATTGTACCTTGTAGTTCGGATCTCAGCCCTTCTCAGCAGAGCTCGTCTTCGGGGGATCTTCTTCCGGAGATGATGGAGAGAAAAATGCCTCCACCTGTCGCACCTTCATGCGAGGCGGACGACCCTGAGGTGTCGTCACAGAGGGTTTCCCCGAGTCCGGCGGGGCCGGAAGGTCCCGCGCCAACTAGCGTGCGGTCGGAGGAGCTGAAGGATCTGCTCGGGCGAGCGGCTATCTCAGAAGATCACCGTGCGCTAATGGGTACGGTGATTGAAAGAATTGCATCCGCTGAGAGCGGATTGCATGAAGCCGTCGAAGCTTCTTGGCGGGGTTCGAGGTACGCAAAAAACGATGTACCTTCCGGCGCTTATGCATATAAAATGCGCCAGTATAGATAGTAGCCCCGAGACTCGGTATGTTGTCAAAATTGACAGCGTGCCGGGGATCATAATCTCAGTTATAACATATCGCCGCTCCTGAATAGGTGGCGGGGCGTCCGGTGGCCAGCCGGACTGATGAATTTGCCGAACTAAAGCGGCAACTTGACGAGGCTGATGCGGACATCACGCTTGTGAATAAGCGGTTTGACGAGTCACAAGGTATGCGATTTCTACGCGGACGCCTGGTAAGGGAGCTTGACGCCCGTGCGTTACTACTTGTATGCTTAATGCAGGTGGTGCCGCTGCCGTAGAGGAGCTGCGGGCGGAACTCGCCCGAGCTAAAGAGAAAGCCAGAAATAGTAATGTGGCCGCTTTAAGGGCGGCCGAAGAGCTAAAAGCCGAACGGGCTGCTCACTGCCGAAGCAAAGAGGAAATGGCCGACACGGCCATAAAGTTGAAGAATGCTACCGACCGATGCGGTGTTCTTGAAAAAGAACGTCAAGCGGAGCAAGAGGACCTGAAAAAGGCCACCGTCGAAGCCAAGGATGCCCGCTCCGCAATGAGAGCTGCAAAGGAGGAACTGCGTCAGGCTGTGGATGTTGCTGCTGGAAAGCCTTTTCTGCTATGGAGGAAGTTCACGGATCCGAAGTATACTCAGTTGGACCGGTTGTGGAGTTCGGAGGATGCTTATCTGGATTTAGCGGCGAGTGCCGCGGACGCGATCGAGCACTTCCAAGGCCAGAAGCGGCACAGAAAGGAAGAGCTGTTTTGGTCGCAGTTCCATAGTCCAGAGCGTCCTCTTCCGTTAGCCGATCGGTTGGCCGAATGGGCCGAGCTGAATCGATTGTCCGGACTTGCCATGAAGCATGTCGTGACTCATTTGTGGCCGGGGAAACCTCAGCCGAAGAGTTATTTTGGCTTGATGCAACAGTTCCCTGGTGCGCTACCGCATATCGATGCAATGAAGCGGTCGGCATGCATAGAGGGGGCGCGGATGGCTCTTGCCCGTGTCAAGACATACTGGGCGGAGATGAAGACCATCGACGTTGCGTCCCAAGATTCGGACAGAGGACGAGTACCTGCCGAGCACTATTTTGAGGAAGTCCTGCAGGGCGCTCGTTTAATAGAGACGCAGTGCTCGAAGGATTTTATGTTTGAATGACATGTATAATTTATGAAACAACGTTTCAATATAATATAAGAGCTTTTTATACTTGTGCGTTCAAGTAGTAAACTACTCCCTGTGCGGCCGTTGATGTATATGTATATATAACCTGAAAGATGGCAGTCTTCGGCTTCAGCCCCCACGCACATAGTGCGGGGGTGTTTGCAAAGAAGGCGCTTTTTCACACTTAATCCAACGTCTTGGTCCTGTGAAGGAGGTGATAGCGTAGCAAACTAGGCAACCGGACTATAATGCTTTATCACTTTCACTTAGCCATAGGAGTTCGAGGATGGGGCTACTATACAGCCCACAGGGCACCGCACTCTCCCGAATTCGGGGTGCGTATGTGCCTGACCGAAAACCATTCCTTCGTTAATGCGGAGGAATTCTAAACATTCCGATGAGTCATCCAGTGGTTGACCAGTCTCTCGCTATATCATGACAGTCAGTTTTCGGCTTTCTCTTCTGAGGTGCTCGCCCGGCCGAACCGGGGCACAATCACAGTAGTTCTCCTGGTGCCGTGTTAGCCGATAGAACGGAACGTAAGGCAGCAAAACACAGGAGCCAGGCAAACCCAACATTTGACCAAAGACATGATTCGGAGCTGATGCATATAAGGCCTAACTCGAGACGCCGAACACTCCCTAAGGTATTCGGTATTTATAAAAACAGGCAGAACAATGCCCTTGGTAATAAGCCCCTGGTGTCCAGGTACGTGCAAAATTCTGACGCGGCCGATGCCAAAACGCCAGCCTCCTCCTCGGTTATAACTACAAACCAGGGATGTGTATCAACAAGAGACAGTAAAAAAGGTTTACGCAGGTCTTAATCTGAAAAGAATCCTTGCAGCGGGTCCCTCTTGCGTCTGCTACCGTGTCTCCGTTGTGCCGCTTTCTGACGGGTCTAGCACGTTGTTCATCTGTAAAAGACAGGAACTTAGTTGAAAAGAAAAAAAAAGGATCATGCGAAAAATGTACTTTATATTAAATAAACAGAGTACGATTCAAAAGTGAATAAAATTGAGCTTTATTGTCTCCTGTTGTACATGTGTGCAGCCCTTATGCGGGGTATGCCGCTAGTAGGCGCCGGACTCGTCTAGCCGTGTCCGGGGTTCAATTACCTATTCAGTGCTTTGATTAAGCGGAGCCGGATTGGTGTGGGGCTGTCAAGGCAGTCTCACGTTCTTTCGTGCTCGAGTAACACTTAATACTCCCTTTTAATGAGATGATGCCGCGTGGACCGGGCATTTTAAGTGTAAGAGATGCATAATGCGGTATTGCCTTAAAGCGGGCGAAAGCTTCACACCCCAGTAGTGCTTGATAGCTACTTTCGAGTGGGGCGATATGGAAGGTTAACTTTTCGCGGCGGAAGTTGTCGGATGAGCCGAACACAACTTCTAGCAGTAGGGAGCCCATACAATGGGCATACAGGCCTGGCATTACCCCTTTGAAGGAGGTGTTGCTATGGCGAATTTTGGTTGGGTCTATCCCCATCATGCGGATTGTGTCCAGATATATCAGGTTTATGTCAATGTCGCCATCCTTGAGGACTTGTGTAAATTGGAATCCGTCGATTATAGGATCCAATATCAAGGCAGTCCATCCTGCGTTCCAGATACTTTTGGAGTAGTCCTGATGGTCGAAGGTGATTGGTTTTGACAACCAGTGTTGGTACTCCGCTAGGGTAGTATGTCTTGGTAGCGCATCTTAATGGGCGCCGCTCTGTTTTTTCCTTTTATCACATGAAGTGAGTTTACTGTTTTAACCTCTTGTGGGAAATTCTTTTGTTTTCCGGTGCTCTGCTTGTGGGGTTCGTCATCATCCTCACTTGGTGTGTCGAGCCCCTTGTGTTCGGCGTTGAGCCTGCCGGACTGCTTGAAGACCCAACAATCTCTGTGGGTATGGTTTGCAGACTTCCCGGGAGTACTATGGATTTGACATATCTTGTCCAAGATTTTGTTTAAGTTGGATAGCTCATCGCTATTGTCCTTAAGGGGCAGTTTTTTATTGTTCTGCCGTGAGCTTTTGAATCCGGCGTTGACTGCCGCGCTCTTTGGACCGTTCCCCTTAATCCGGCGCTGGTCCTTGTTGCGTCGTGGTTTCCCATTCCCATCCCTGACTTCGGATGTACTTGGGTCGCTGGTATTGCCTCTTGCTAGCCAGCTATCCTCTCCTCTAGCATAGCGGGTCATGAGGCTTGTTAATGCAGCCATGGTTCTCGGCTTTTCCTGGCCGAGGTGTCTGGCGAGCCATTCGTCTCGGATGTTGTGTTTGAAAGCTGCTAAGGCTTCGGCGTCCGGACAGTCGACTATTTGGTTCTTTTTGGTGAGGAACCTGTTCCAGAATTTGCGGGCTGACTCTCCGGGTTGTTGAGTTATATGACTTAAATCGTCTGCATCCGGAGGATGGACATAAGTCCCTTGAAAATTTGCCCGAAAAGCATCCTCGAGCTCTTCCCAGCTTCCAATGGTATTTTCAGGGAGGCTTTTAAGCCAATGTTGGGCTGGCCCTTTGAGCTTGAGGGGTAAGTATTTTATGGCGTGGAGATCGTCTCCTCTAGCCATGTGTATGTGGAGGATGTAATCCTCAATCCGAGACTCAGTGCTGTTGTTCCATCGTATGCCTCTATGTTTACGGGTTTGAATCCCACTGGGAATTCGTGATCCAGCACCTCATCGGTGAAACACAGGGGGTGTGCGGCACCCCTATATTTGGGTGTGTCGTGATGTTCGGATAGTTGGCGTGTTGCATTGCTTTGAAGAGCTTGCTTTCTCGGCCCATAGATGGACCTGGTAGGCCATCCTTTTGATGTGAATCCTTATGCGGATCGCGTACCGGCTTGTGTCTTGGCGCCATTTGCCGCTCTCTTTTTGCCGTGGGGTCGCCCATCCGACCGGGTGGCCTTCTTACTTTTTGATTGTGGGGCTCTCGGCCTCCTCATCAAATTCGGGCAGTAGTTTTCTCTTTGGGTAGCTCTTTTTTGGCCGATCGTCGCCGTATTTGTCTATGATGTTAAGTACTTTGCTCCATCTGATTACGAGTGCATCTTCCGCTGTTTTGAGCTTCCGCTTCTTTTTCAGGCTACAGCGTGAGTGGCGACGAGCCTTTTTCGGAGGTTCTTCTGCTCCAACAATTTGTCCGGTGTGAGATCGTCCGGACTGTTATCTTCGCCGGGACGGGTTGTTTATCCAAGTTGTCATGTTGGACGGTTGCTCGATAGCATGTTAAATGCGTCCACCGGTTCGCCCTACTATATGGCTGGGTCTTTGTCGGCGGGACTTGGTGCGGCGTTTACGTTGCCGTTTGACTGTTTTTCGAGGATTTATCCTTCAGATGGCGTCCGTTGTTCCTCGTCGTCACTTCCTTTAGGTGTATCCACCATGTATACATCATGGGATGAGGTGGTTGTCCAGCATCCTATAGGTGCTGGTTCATGGTTGTCTCCTACATCGTCGTCCATACCGTCGATGTCTTCGGAGTCGAAATCGAGCATGTCGTGTAAGCTTCCGACAGTGGCTACAAAGTAGGTGGTGGGTGGACGTTGGATTTCTTCGTCGTCCGCATCCCAACCTTCCTGACCGTAGTCCGGCTAGGGCTCTCCTGATAAAGAGAGAGACTTTAGTGATTTCAAGATGTCGCCAAAGGGCGAGTGCTGAAAGATGTCCGCGACAGTGAACTCCATGACCTGCGCCCAATCGGATTCGATCGGCGAGGCGCGGAGGGTTAGTCCGGAGAGGAGTCCGGCACCTTGGAGTCACGGTCTTCGCAAAGGACAGGGATGGAGTTCGGCTCAATCGCCGTAGAGATTTCAGCCCCCGAGGTGATGTTCGGCTCAATCGCCGTAGAGATTTCAGCCCCCGAGGTGGTGTCCAACCAACCATCCTCGATCGGCGAGATCGGCTCCGAATCAATGATCGGAGCGGACACTAGTGCAGCCTCCAGGACACTGTTCGGCGGCAGAGTTAGATCATGCCCATCGAGATAGTGCGGCGCGCTTGGCTGCGGCTCGAATCCGTCGAAGATCGAGTCTCCGCGGATGTCGGCCAAGTAGTTTAAACTTCCAAATCTGACCTGACGGCCAGGGGTGTAGCTTTCGATCTGCTCCAGATGGCCAAGTGAATTGGCCCGCAGTGCAAAGCCGCCGAATACGAAGATCTGTCCGGGGAGAAAAGTCTCACCCTGGACCGTGTCGTTGTTGATGATCGAAGGAGCCATCGGGCCTATAGGTGACGACACAGAGGAACTCTCAATGAAAGCACCAATGTCGGTCTTCAAGATGCGCTTCTATCCTTGGTGGGACCTTCGAGTTTCTTTAGGATAGGGTCGCATCTTGGGCGTGACAGGTTCACCATACGTGCATGCTACGGGAATCACAAACTTTAACACAAGTATTTCTCAAATTCACAACTACTCAACTAGCATGACTCTAATATCACCATCTTCATATCTCAAAACAATTATCAAGCATCAAACTTTTCTTAGTATTCAACGCACTCAAAAGAAAGTTTTAAAAATCTTGAATACCAAGCATATTATTATTATTAAGAAAATTATCATGCTATATAAGACTCTCAAAATAATCTAAGTGAAGCATGAGAGATCAATAGTTTCTATAAAACAAATCCACCACCGTGCTCTAAAAGATATAAGTGAAGCACTAGAGCAAAACTATAAAGCTCAAAAGATATAAGTGAAGCACAAAGAGTATTCTATCAAATTCCAATTCATGTATGGCTCTCTCAAAAGGTGTGTACAGCAAGGATGATTGTGGTAAACTAAAAAGCAAAGACTCAAATCATACAAGACGCTCCAAGTAAAACACATATCATGTGGTGAATAAAAATATAGCTCCAAGTAAAGTTACCGATGGAAGTAGATTTAAAGAGGGGATGCCTTCAGGGCATCCCCAAGCTTTGACTTTTGGTGTCCTTGGATTATCTTGGGGTGCCATGGGCATCCCCAATCTTAGGCTATTGCCACTCCTTGTTCCATAATCCATCAAAAAAATTCACCCAAAACTTGAAAACTTCACAACACAAAACTCAACAGAAATCTCGTGAGCTCTGTTATCGAAAGAAAACAAAAGATCACTTTAAGGTACTGTAATGAACTCATTCTTTATTTATATTGGTGTTAAACAAAAGAATTCCAACTTCTCTATGGTTTATAAATTATTTTACTAGCCATAGATTCATCAAAATAAGCAAACAACACACGAAAAACAAAATCTATCAAAAGCATAACAGTCTGTAGCAATCTGTAACTAATGCAAACTTCTGGAACTCCAAAAATTCAGCCAAAATAGGACGACCTAGGCAATTTGTTTATTGATCAGCAGCAATTGGAATCAGTATTTTATCACGTTCTGGTGATTTTAATAATTGTTTTCGTGAACAGAAAGTTTCTGGAAATTACAGCAAGATCAAATAACTATCATCCAAGAAGATCCTATAGGTTTAACTTGGCACAAACACTAATTAAAACAAATCTAACCAGAGGCTAAAACAAATATTTATTCCTAAACAGAAGCAAAAAGCAAAAACAACTAAAAATAAAATTGGGTTGCCTCCCAACAAGCGCTTTCGTTTAATGCCCCTAGCTAGGCATAGAGATTTCAATGATGCTCACATGAAAGACAAGAATTGAAGCACAAAAAGAGCATCATGAAACACATGACAAACACGTCTAAGTCTAACATACTTCCTATGCATAGGCATCTTATAGGCAAACAAATTATCCTAGCAAGCAAAAATTGGCATATGCAAGGAAGCGGAAAGAAACAATTGCAATCTCAACATAACGAGAGGTAATTTATTATCATGAAAATTTCTACAACCATATTTTCCTCTCTCATAATAATTACATGTGGGATCATAAGCAAATTCAACAAAATAGCTATCACATAAAATATTTTCAACATGATCCACATGCATGCAAAGTTGACACTCTTCCGAAATAGTGGGATTAACATTAACTAAAGTCATGACCTCTCCAAACCCACTTTTATCAAAAATTTCATAAGATTGAATATTCTCCAAATATGTGGGATCTAAAGTTGACACTCTTCCAAACCCACTTTCAATATTATTGCAAACAATATTATCAATCTCATATTCATCATATGGATTAAATAAGTTTTCAAGATCAAAAGAAGAATCTCCCCAATCATGATCATTGCAACAAGTAGTAGACATAGCAAAACTAGCATCCCCAAGCTTAGGGTTTTGCATATTATTAGCATAATTGACATCAAGAGAATTTATAGTAAAATCATTGCAATCATGCTTTTCATCGGAAGGAACTATCAAATGCACGGGTGCAATAGCAACGATCTCATGTTTAACATAAGGAACTATAGCAAATTCATCTTCATAAATATTGGCATCATAGCCACAAGAATAGCAAGCATCATGTTCATCAAGGGATATTTCAATCAAATCATCGGAATCGTCATTATCTATAGATTCATGCGTATCATTATTTTCTTCCAAAGCAACGGTCATTCTCTCAATAAATTCTTTGACATAGACATTATGAGCATAGTTTTCATAGCATTATTTAAGTATGTCAAAATTTCCAGATTCATAGAAAGTAATATCATACTTTTCAATCAAAGAAGCAACTTCGTAAGCACCCTTAAAAGCAACAAATTCTTCAATTTTTTCGATATCATAGTAACTATAAACACCCTTTACATAAGAAGATAAGATTTCATTTTCATTAAACTCACATAGGTAGGGAAGGTGTTTTTTAGGGTTCTTAGAGCAACAAGTAAAATCATGAATTTCACAAAGATTCCAAGCATAACACAACAATCATTTATTTGACTCCATAAGAGTTTCCCTTTTTCGACAAGCGGTGACGCACAAAATGAGCATGCTCATCTAAAGATTTCGCATCAACTAGGCTAGTTGGGGTTTCAAGACCTGGCGCATAAGGATCGAAGATGATCCAAGTAGAACACTTTAAGTGGATCCATATCAATAGATTTTTAGCAAGCAAAGATGCAAGCAAATAGAAGGCACATGGTAACACAAGCAAACAATAGATCTGGCGAGAACAAGGCAAACGGAGAGAGAGGGCGAATAAAACGGCAAGGGTGAAGTGGGGGAGAGGAAAACGAGAGGCAAATGGCAAATAATGTAATGCGAGAGATAAGGGATTGTGATGGGTACTTGGTACGGCGCCAGAAATGACTCTTTGTTGGGAGTCCAAATCTTGACTTGACTTTTACATAAGCCTCCCCGGCAACGGCGCCAGAAATCTTCCTGCTACCTCTTGAGCAGTGCGTTGGATTTCCTTGAAGAGGAAAGGGTGATGCAGCAGAGTAGAGTAAGTATTTCCCTCAGTTTTTGAGAACCAAGGTATCAATCCAGTAGGAGGCTACGCACGAGTCCCTCGTACCTACACAAAACAAATAGCTCAACGCAACCAACACAATTAGGGGTTGTCAATCCCTTCACGGTCACTTACGAGAGTGAGATCTGAAAGAGATGATAGATAATATTTTTGGTATAAAGATGCAAAGTAAAATAAAAGGCAAAGTAAAAAAGCAAAGCAATAATAAAGTGATGGAAGATTGATATGATGAGAATAGACCCGGGGGCCATAGATTTCACAAGTGGCTTCTCTCAAGAGTATAAGTATTCTACGGTGGGTGAACAAATTACTGTTGAGCAATTGACAGAATTGAGCATAGTTATGAGAATATCTAGGTATGATCATGTATATAGGCATCACGTCCAAGACAAGTAGACCGACTCCTGCCCGCATCTACTACTATTACTCCACTCATCGACCGCTATCCAGCATGCATCTAGAGTATTAAGTTCAAGAAAACAGAGTAACGCCTTAAGCAAGATGACATGATGTAGAGGTATAAATTCATGCAATATGATAAAAACCCCATATTGTTATAATCGATGGCAACAATACAATACGTGCCTTGCTGCCCCTCATCACACCGGGAAAGGACACCGCAAGATTGAACCCAAAGCTAACCACTTCTCCCATTGCAAGAAAAACCAATCTAGTAGGCCAAACCAAACTGATAATTCAAGAGACTTGCAAAGATAACCAATCATACATAAAAGGATTCAGAGAAGATTCAAATATTGTTCATAGATAATCTTGATCATAAACCCACAATTCATCGGTCTCGACAAACACACCGCAAAAAAAGATTACATCGAATAGATGTCCACAAGAGAGGGGAGAACATTGTATTGAGATCCAAAAAGAGAGAAGAAGCCATCTAGCTACTAACTATGGACCCGAAGGTCTGAGGTAAACTACTCACACTTCATCGGAGAGGCTATGGTGATGATGTAGAAGCCGTCCATGGTGGATTCCCCTTCCGGCGGAGCTTCGGAACAGGCCCCAAGATGGGATCTCGTGGGTACAGAAGGTTACGGTGGTGGAATTAGGTTTTTGGCTCCGTATCTGATCGTTTGGGGGTACGTAGGTATATATAGGAGGAAGGAGTACGTCGGTGGAGCAAAGGGGGCCCACGAGGCAGGGGACGCACCCTAGGGGGGCACGCCCTCCACCCTCGTGACTGCCTCCTTTCTTTCTTGACGGAGGGTCCAAGTCTCCTGGATCATATTCGGTGAGAAAATCATGTTCCCGAGGTTTCATTCCGTTTGGACTCCGTTGATATTCCGTTTCTTCGGAACACTGAAATAGGCAAAAAACAACAATTCTGGGCTGGGCCTCCGGTTAATAGGTTAGTCCCAAAAGTGATATAAAAGTGGAAAATAAAGCCCAATATGGTCCAAAACAGTAGATAATATAGCATGGAGCAATCAAAAGTTATAAATACGTTGGAGACGTATCAGAGGACACTGACTCCGACTCTGACTGACCGCGCCGCCCTCCTCACTCGGCCACACGCCCTGCTGAGGGTCTTCCTCGTCAAGCTCTCCATCGGCACGTTCCCTTTTTTCCTTCACCTGCCGCAGCTGGGAGGAAAGGGGAAAGAACAGGGATCACGGGGCACTTATCTTTTTTAGTTTTTAAGCCTGCGGGCACTTGTTAGATTTAAACCTTGTAATCCCCTTGCTCATGTTTACATTCCGTACAAACTGTACCTGTTTGGAACGTATTAATGGAAAAGGGCGCTTGCCGGATTCTTTGTGTGTGAGCGAGGCTCATGCCAAGGAGTGAATCCTTGTTATTTTTAAGATAAACATTGTCGCTCGACAACAGGCATTGCCGTTCCCCCACTTCATTCACGATCATACTCACGCTCTTGGCGGAGGCAGGGTGAAGTAGGGATAGGCCCTTCGTTTGCTTCCTTGTCACCGCAACTACAACCAAGTTCCGGTCCAGGGAATAGTTCTTGGGCACAGGAAAGGCGGAGCATGGTGGCCTAGGAATGAACGAGGCTTCATACGTCCCCATACAGAAATGCATAATAGGGGATAAAGGACTTATCTAAATCTGCAGCCCCCAGCAAACTTGGCTTGCCATGGTCGGGTGCTTGAATCTGCAGCTCCCCGACAATGGCTTGCCGGGGTTGGGGATGTCAATCCGTCTCCCTGCTCTTAAATGGTTTAGCAGAAACGCCTGTGCAGCCTGCGAACCAAAGAAAAGACTGGAAAGGACGGAAAGACACACACCCGACCTCTATGCTAGGGGTTAGTTGCCGGGGCACTACCAACCCTACCAAAGAGAGACATAACCTAGCATGCATGCTAAAACTTAGGTCGCCAGCGCTTCATTTATTTATGCTCAGGGTCTGTGCCTGGCTCTGTATAAAGGGTCACATGCCTTGTCGGCAAGGGTCGTACAAAAGGTGGTTTGCCGGGAGGCCCGGAAACCGTGCCTCATGGGTAAAACTTGCGAAGATGTTCGATGTTCCAGGAGTTGCTCACTGGGATACCATCTCCGGTCTCCACGCAGACTACGCTAGGCCTGGTGACTCGTATTACCCGATAAGGGCCTTCCCACTTTGGCGTCAACTTGTTGGAATTCTTGGCCGACTGAACGCGCCAAAGAACAAGGTCGCCTTCCTCAAGACTTCGGGCATGAACCTTGTGGCTATGGTAGCGGCGCAAGGCTTGCTGGTAGCGTGCAGCTCGCACAACCGCCCGAAGACAATCTTCCTCAAGGAGCATCATGTCATCTTGCCGCAACTGCTCTTGATCAAGCTCGTCATAAGCAAGCACTCTAGGTGACCCGTATGTGAGTTCCGTGGGGAGAACTGCTTCTGCCCCGTGTACTAGGGCAAAGGGTGTCTGGCCGGTGGCTCGATTTGGCATCGTTCTGATCGACCAAAGAACCATCGGCAAGTCATCAATCTAGCGCCTTCCACGCTTGTGCAGCCTATCAAAAGTCTTTGTCCTCAGGCCTCGCAATACTTCAGCATTTGCCCTCTCTGCCTTGCCGTTGCTCCATGGGTGTGCCACTGAAGCGAAACAGACCTTGCTACCGAGGTCCTGGATATATTGCATGAAAGTGCGGCTTGTGAACTGCGTGCCGTTGTCGGTGATGACCCTATTCGGCACACCAAAATGGCAAGCTAGCCCCTTGAAGAACTTGACGGCTGACTGTGCCGTCACCTTCCTCACTGCCTCCACTTCGGGCCACTTTGTGAACTTGTCGATTGCGACGTACAAGTACTCAAAGCCCCCGACGATACAGGGAAGGGGCCCAGTATGTCGAGCCCCCAGACCGAAAATGGCCAGGAGAGAGGGATTGTTCGAAGGGCTTGAGCTAGTTGATGAAGCTTCTTTGAATGGAACTGACACGCTTCACACTTGGTTACTAGCGCAATTGCATCCTGGAGGGTTGTGGGCCAGAAGAAACCTTGCCGGAATGCCTTGTCGGCAAGGGCCCTTGACCCTATGTGGGAGCCACACATACCTCCATGTATCTCTACCAACAGCTCTAGTCCGTCCTCTTGAGGAATGCACTTCAGTCTAACTCTATTTGGCCTCCTTCTATATAGGGTATCATCCACAAACTGGTACATTTTGGACCGACGGGTTACTTTCCCTGCTTCTTCCTGCTCCTCGGGAAGCTCTCTAGTTTGGAGGAAATGGACGGTGGGCTGCACCCATGCCGGAGCCTGGGGCTCGATGGCAAGGACCAAAGGCACATCTTCGGCCGCAGGGGCAGCTGCCTCTACGGTCAGGGCCTGGGGCCCCGTCGGAGGTAGTTGCCCCTCGGCAAGCTTGGGGTACCTAGCAACCTCCTTCCGGCGGCTCCTGGGAGCTCGGCAGGAAGGTACTTGCCGGGGCTTGTCTTCCAGCGCTTGTTCTGCCCTGCAGATGGTTCTACGGATGGTTGTATTAACTGAAGTACAAAGGTACCCGGTTCCATAGGCAACTTGAGGGCAGCGCGTTTCGACAGGTCGTCGGCAATGTTGTTCTCCGCTCGGGGAACATGTTCTGCCTGTCGGCTATCGAAACGTTCTTCCAACTTCCTCACTTCATTCATGTATGCCTCCATCAATGGGCTCTGGTAATCCTTGTTAACTTGCTTGACGACGAGCTGCGAATCACCTCTGATGATGAGCTTCTTGATTCCGAGGTCTTCCGCGATCCGGAGACCGGCAATCAACCCCTCGTACTCCGCCGTATTGTTTGTTGATTTCTCCCAGGGGAAGTGCATCTGGATTACGTACTTGAGGTGCTCTCCGGTGGGTGCGACGAGTAGCACGCCAGCACCAGCACCTTGGAGTGAGAAACCTCCATCAAAGTACATAATCCACTCACTGCTCGTCTCCTTGCCGGGAAGGGTGGTCTCTTGAATCTCCTCGTCGGGCGTTGTGGTCCACTCTGCTATGAACTCTGCCAAAGCTCGGCTCTTGATCGTTGAAGTACTTTCAAACCTGAGGCCAAAGCTCGACAGCTCCAATGCCAACTCCACAATCCTCCCTGTCGCATCTGGGTTGTGCAAAATCCGTTGCAAGGGGAGGCGGGTGAAGACGGTGATCTCGTGTGCTTGGAAATAATGGTGCAGCTTTCTCGAGGCCATAAGGAGGCCGAAAAGCAGCTTCTGCATTCCAGAATATCTTCACCTAGCCCCCTGCAAGAGGGAACCGACAAAATACACTGGGTGCTGCACCATCTTCTTCTTCTGTCCTACTTCGCCCATCCGCTCAGACTCTGCCTCGCTAGGGCCGGGCCTTGCCGGGGTTCTGGTTTGCCGGCATCAAGCCCTGCTGGGGAGGACCCCGGCTCGCCATCCGATGGCTCTGCTGAAACTGCTGCTTCTCCCTCAAGTTCCCTCTGTGCCACCAATGCAGCACTGACCACTTGATTCGTTGCTGCTAAGTACAGCAGCAACAGCTCCCGTGGTCTAGGCGCGACTAGTATTGGCGTGGAGGAGAGGTACCTCTTCAAATCCTGCAGCGCTACCTCTGCCTCCGGAGTCCATTTTACTGGAGCCGCCTTTTTCAAAACTTTGAAAAAGGGGATGGCATGCTCAGGATATTTGGAGATGAACCAGCTCAGGGCAGCAACGCAGCCGGCGACCCTACGAACGTATTTGACCCGCTTCGGCGCCTTAATCTGCTCGATCGCCTTGATCTTGTCGGGATTTGCTTCAATTCCGCATTGAGACACAAAGAACCCAAGAAGTTTGCCGGAGGGGACACCGAATACGCACTTCTCTGGGTTGAGCTTGAGGTTGATCTTGGGCAGATTGGAGAATGTTTCTTCTAAATCTTGCACGAGCGTGGCCCTATCCTTGGTTTTGACCACTATGTCATCCATATAAGCTTCCATATTTCTATGTAGCTGGGGCTCAAAACCAATCTGGACTTCTCGTGTTGAACCAACGCTCTTCAACCCGAAAGGCATTCGTACAAAACAGTACGTACCACATGGGGTGATGAACACGGTCTTCTCTTCGTCTTCCTTCATCATGAAGATCTGGTGGTATCCTGAGTAGGCATCAAGGAATGACAGCAGGTCACACCTGTACAATCTGGTCAATGTGTGGCAGGTGGAAAGGATCCTTTGGACATGCTTTATTGATGTCTGTGTAGTCAATACACAACCTCCACTTCCCATTTGCCTTACACACCACCACCGGATTGGCCAACCACGTGGGGTGGAGCACTCCTCTTACCAGGCCTGCCGCCTCCAACTTCCTGATTTCTTCAATGATGAACTCTTGTCGCTCCAAAGCTTACTTCCTGACCTTCTGCTTGACGGGCCGCGCGTGAGGACAGAGAGCAAGATGGTGCTCAATCACCTCCATGGGAACGCCGGGGATGTCAGATGCTTGCCAGGCAAATACATCGACATTCGCCCGCAGGAAGGCGGACAATGGCGCTTTCCTATTTCTTTGTCGAGGGTGGAGCTTATAGTGAAAGCCCCGCCTGTGCCGTCCTCCTTGACGGACACCATCTTGGTTTCTGGTGGTGCAGCCTTGGACTTCTTGCTCTTGCCGGTGGAGCTCTCTGGCACGTCCTCAACGGGAGCACAACACTTCGATGAGGTGCGCTGCCGGAGTGGGTGCAGGAGGTCTTGCCGGCCTTCAGCGGCAGGAGCAAGTGCCCTGGCGGCAGCTGCTGCAACGCCTCTCGGTAGAGTTGATCGGCGAAGATGAGCGCGTATTTCTTGTCGGAGGGGACGGTGATGATGGTCAGCAGCCTCAGCATCTTCAATGTGTTGTCGGCATAGTGTGACGCCGCCATGAACTTGGCCAACGCTGGATGGCCAAGGATCCCGTTGTACGGCAGGGGGATCTTGGCAACATCAAAAACGATCTTCTCCGTCCTGTAGTTCAGCTGTCACATCCCTAGTTCTGGTTTGCTCTTGGCTAGCTAGTCGTGTGTGCATCATGTTTAAAATTCAATGAATTTGAAATGGGGACTTGTGAAAGCCTCAGAAATCATTTTTGAAAATGATCAAGATAAATGTTGCTTCAATTTGGCCGGAGAAAATGTTCTTGTTTTCTCTAATAATATTGGACAGAGCTAAAATTCCAACCAATATTTTTGGGAGCTCAGAAGCATTTACTTTTGGCCATTTGAGTTAATCCAGTAAATATTTGCATTGGACATATATAAGTTATATATATATTATATATGTCCAATAATTCTGATTTTACTGTGGGGCTCTGGAATAATCCAATTAGTTCCCACATCAATTTTCAGAAGAAAATAAATTGCTTTAGTATTTTACTAAATCAGAAACAAAATTACAGAAATAGAAAAGAAAACAAAATAGAAAAAAAGGGAGAGAGGCTTACCTGGGCCACTTACCATCCGGCCCAGCAGTTCGGCCCAGCTGACTGGCCACGCCAGTCGTCCCTCTCCTCTCGCCCGAGGAGGCGAGGCGCGTGCCCATGGCGCGCTCTTGCGCACCGCCACCTCCTGCTTGCCGCCGCTGCTGCTCGAGGGCACCAAGAGCACCACGACACCCCCTGCATCTTTCCCCCCTCTCTGGTTCCTCCCTCTCCCCCCAGCGCTCGCGCCTACAGCCACCCGAGCGAGCCCGTCGCCGCCGTTCAGTGCCACCGTGGCCACCGTCCACCCCTCGCCTCGCCGATGCTTCCAGAAGAACCGCCGCGCCTTCCTCTTCGTCTCCACCAACCCAAGTGACGCCGGGTGCACCGCAGCGTCGTCCCCGCTGCCTTCATCGCTGCATCTGTCCGGCAATCGCCATGGTCGATTCGCCGTCTTCGACGCCTCCCCGAGACCACCGAGCTGCTCTTCGACCTCGCTGTGAGCCCCGGAGTATTTCCCCTCACCTCTCCCTCTCTGGTCCGTCCCCTAGCTAGTTGTGCCGCCATGGCCGTAGCTCGCCGTCCGCCATGGTCGGCGAACCCCGCGCTCCCGAGCTCATGCACTTGCGTTCGTTGCACCGGCATGCTCCTGGTGACCCCAGGAACCCGTAGAGCCCCTTAGTTGATCTCGTTGTGCCGTGTAACGTCGCACCGGACCCCGCCCGAACTTTTGCCGCCGCCATGAGGTCGCTTCCGGCGAACTCCGGCCACCCCACGCCCTCCCGTTGGCCCCCCTGGATGCGCGCGGGCATGGGCTACCTCCTGGTGCCCTCGGCGCATCTATCCGCTGTTCTGGCGCAACCCGACGGGACGCCGCCATGATTGAGGTCGCCGCTGGCCTAACTCCGGCCACGCCGACGTGGCACACCTAGTTAGGGCTAATCACCCACTAATTAACCCCCTGACCGACTTACACATGGGCACCACCGGTTTAATTAGCCAGCTAACGAAATTAGTTAGAACTAATCCAACCCGACTGGACCCACGTGTCAGCTTGACTTTGACTTAGTCAACGTTGACCGGGCCCACCTGTCGGCGA
Source organism: Aegilops bicornis (assembly GCA_021605145.1). Lineage (NCBI taxonomy): Eukaryota > Viridiplantae > Streptophyta > Magnoliopsida > Poales > Poaceae > Aegilops > Aegilops bicornis. The sequence goes on from CM038669.1 coordinate 313,254,546, forward strand.
CCTAACCAGCCCTGGGTCACTGACCAGTGGACCCCACTGGTCAGTTTGACCTGGACCGCCTTGTTGACCGCTGACGTCACACTGACGCCAGGCTGACGCAGTAAATCCTTTTCTGGATTTATTCTTATTTAGGAAATTCCAGAAAATAGTGCTAACTTCTAAAAATCATATAAAATCAACCGTAACTCCAAATGAGATAAATTATATATGAAAAATGATCAGAAAAATCCAATCTATCCATCTGTACCATTTTCATGCATGTTAGAACAACTTATAGCTGCTCTTTAGGACAAATCATATAATGGCATTTGAATAATCACATATGGAGTTGAATTTGAATCTTTGGTTCAAATCAATTTCATTTAATCTGGTTGCTAGTTGCATTAGCTCAAATCACATCATATTACCATGTCACATTCATGCATCATATTGTTGCATTGCATTGATTGTGTTCTTCCTTGTTTGCCGGTGTTTGTCCCCTCTTAGTAGACGAGGTTCCGACGATGAGTTCGATGACACCGATGAAGAGCTATATTATCTTCAGAAGTGCCAGGCAAGCAAAACCCCCTTGTTCATTCCGATACAATCCCACTCTCTCGCTCCTGCTCTCTTTTACTGCATTAGGACAACAACGATTCAACTGTTACATGCTGCAGTAGTTGAACCCCTTTATCCTCTGCATGACCTGTCATTGCCACAGTAAATAGATGAAACCCACTAGCATGAGTAGGAGTTGTTTGAGCCCTGATGTGCCTACTCATTCATGCTTGTTTGTCATGCCTACTATCGCTTAGAGTTGAGTCAGTCTGATTAAATGGGAATGAGTCGGAGGTGTGTGAACATGTCCCTCTTGTTGAGAGCTAAGTGTGTGAACACGATTTGGTAAAGGTAGCGGTGAGAGGCCATGTAGGAGTACATGGTGGGTTGTCTCATTGCAGCCGTCCTCAGGAACCGAGTTCTGTGTTTGTGATCGATGAACAATTACTACCACACATTGGGCTCCGGGCGCTCCAAGCTCTCTCGACTTATTAATCAACTTGATCTCTGTCCAGGAGTTGTAACTAGTTTCTGGTGTTTGTAGGTAGTGTTAGTAGTCTACCAAGTGGCACCCGGTACAGGTGGGCTTGGGACAGACTAGGCACCGTGGCCGGGTATGCCAAGCGTCGCCCGTTTGGTGGGTTTGGAGCCATGTACATATCGTTTGGGGCCGTGAGCGACACCCTGGCCGGATCTCCTTGCGGATGGAACCCGGATAGGCAATAAACCTGGACTAGAGACTTGTGTGGTTAGTCTGGTCATGGCCGACTCCCTCGCCAGGCTTCCGCTTGAAGGTTGCCGAGATACACGACGTGTACATGGTGGTAAGTGGAGAGAGCATGTGTGAAGAAGTACACCCCTGCAGGGTTCTAAATGATCTATTCGAATAGCCGTGTCCGCGGTAAAGGACTTCTGGGTTGCCTGTACAGTTCATAGACAAGTGAAAGTGGATACTCTAAAATACGCAAGATAAGCGTGAGTGCTATGGATGGCGTTCTCGTATGGAGACGGGAGCGGATCCATAGTGGTGTATTGAAATGGTGAATATGTGGACTCATGTGCGCCACCTCAAAAGAGTTACTTGCAGTCGTAGTTCAGGATAGCCACCGAGTCAAAGCTGGCTTGCTGCAGTTAAACTCCACCACCCTTTTGTTGATACCGATGCATATGTAGCTAGTTCTTATGTAAGTCTTGCTGGGTACATTTGTACTCACGTTTGCCTATTTCATGTTTTGCAGAGAGACTTCAGTCTCGCTAGTAGTACCGCATGGACTTCGACGTTTAGCTTGTTACCTCAGCTACGATCTTGTGCCCTCGGCGGAGATCAGTAGATAGTCGGGGCTTCTCAGACTTTTTCATTTGTTGATGTCTGTACTCAGACATGTTAAGCTTCCGCTTGTGCTTTGTTTTGTATGCTCTGAATGTTGGGTCATGAGACCCATGTTTGTAATATCTCGCTCCTCGGAGCCTAATGAATAAATACTTGAGTCGTAGAGTTATGTTGTGATGCCATGTTGTATTTACGCATATCGAGCATATTGTGTGTATGTTTGAAATGCTTGGTATGTGTGGGATCCGACAATCTAGTTGTTTATCCTTGGCAGCCTCTCTTATGGGGAAATGTAGTCTAGTGCTTCCTTGAGCCATAGTAGTCCGCTACAGCTCGGTTCACCGGAGTCCTGCTAGCCCAGCACTACTGCTCAGGACGCTTGACTGGCCGGCATGTGTTTCACTTCGTTCCTGTGTATGTCCCTTCGGGGAAATGTCACGCGGTGACATCCGGAGTCCTGCCTAGCCTGCTACAGCCCGGGTTCTCGGAGTCCTGTTAGCCCAGTGCTACAGCCCGGATTCACACGCTGCTGACCGACATGCTCGAAGTTTATTCATGTATGCCTGTCCCCATGGGTTAGTGCCGCTTTGGGTTCACGACTAGCCATGTCGGCCCGGGTTCTCTGTCATATGGATGCTAGCGACACTATCATATACATGAGCCAAAAGGCGCAAACGGTCCCGGGCCATGGTAAGGCGACACCCGTGGGAATACCGTGCGTGAGGCCGCAAAGTGATATGAGGTGTTACCGGCTAGATTGATGTGACTTGGAATCGGGGTCCTGACAACTTTGGTATCAGACCCTGACTGCCTGTAGGATTACCAAGCCAAACCGGTCGAAGTCGAGTCTAGAAATGCTTTAGTTATATAAGGGAATTGATTGTGGAAGGGAACGTAAGGCTCTTTTTACTCCTTTACCTTATGCCCTTCTGATCTGAGTCATCCTCTTCTTTTTCTACGGGGATTAAGAACTAGGCCTTCTCATCTATCTATCAGGATCACGTGTTACTAATCCTTAGACTCATAGGACTGTTGGATTTAAGCTTCATTTCAGTTCCTACTACTTCCGTATGTTAACTATTGATCTCGAACCCTTGATATTGTGCTTCTGAGTGGTTATGCCACCATTTTTGTAGCATGTCTCAAATCTTTTGAGCATTTACAGCCGTTATGTTGTCCGAGTCATCCTAGGTTTCTAAACCATCTCATGCATTTGCAAAATCCTTTCCCTCTAGTTCGTTGTTCTTTTAGTCCAGATTAACCACACTAATTGCTGAGTTGAGGTACTCCACTACCTCGACATATCTGTTGGAGCTATTATTATGACCCTAGGTGTTTTAGGGAGTCACCTAGTAATCTAGCCATGTTTTGTGTTCCTAGTGTGATGATTCTGGCCACCATTCTCGAAAGCATCTCGTGATGCCATTTAGTAGCAGGTATTCTATTCCTGGGTTCTTGAACCCGAGATTCACCCTACTTACCTAATGTTGATAGTGTTGCTAGTTCCTTTAGGATATTAGTAACCTTTGTGATAGTCCTCGAGGTTCGTGGTACATCTTTCTTCCAATTACCGTGAACCATTCTTGGCATGAGTTCTTTTAAACCAAAAGATCACAACCAGAGTGCTCTTGATGAGTCCTCCATTCTATATTGTGATTCTTCCAGTTCTACCCCTTTCCGCATGGGTTATCCGGAAGAAATGTTGAGCTTCACTCGACATACTAATCTATGCATCCACAACTCAGAAAAGATATATGTCCCTTTGAGTTGTCTCTCTTTAGTTGTAGTCTGACCACTGTCTATTAATAGATAGTCAGGAGTAGTTATGCATTCGTTTTCATCGATGCCACTACTCTTGTGGTTGTCAAGCCATTCTATTCGGGAATGACTAGGAGAAACAAACTCCAGTACCTCATCCATATCTAGGATTGGGTCAAAGCAATTGTATTCCGCGGATCAAAATGCCAAACCAGCTTTTGCTCTGCTGTACCTTGGAGTGTTACCATCTTTATGTCAAGAGTGTCATGAGAATTGCACCACCTCTTATGAATTCTTGACGCAGTAATACTTCTTGCCATCATTGTTCATTCCTCGGTTCCCGTGTTATCGTAACCGGAATGCCGACAAGTGAACCGTGATGTGTGAAATCAATACTTCTAGCAACCCTGTTGCTTGGTAGTTAAAGGACAATAATTTCATTCTTAGTGTGTTGGTTCTTGAATCATCATTCTAAGATAGATTGTGCTACCTAGTCCTTATTTCTGGTGCACTCTTTGATTGATGAGTTAGGATTTCATCAAACCCTTGCTCTGTTGATCATATCGTCTTGCCCTGAAAAGCAAGATTGTTCTCGAGCTTAGTAACATATCGGTGGTTTGTGATTTTCCGAATATATTCTCGGAGGTATCACCAGGTTGTCACCTGACCACTATGTTGAGTTCGTGATCAAGTTAGTTCCTTGTAACCACCCCCTTCTCCAAGAATCTGTGTTGGATACCCCTGAGCTAGTTGGTTAAGCTAAACAACAACTTGGAGTGTTGGAAGATTAAAGCTTGTCCGACTTAGTTCATTCTAAGGGATATCTTGTATGTGTGTTGAAGAAAGGTGATGTCTTCATTGAATGATCCTCGCGATCAATTGCTAGACCTATCATCCTAACCAAAACTTTGATTTGAGTATGGGCTATCACCAAATCAAATCAGTACCATCGATGTTCGTAATGTTGTCTTACTCGTGGTTGATCCCTCGAGCATACACCATTACATCTTTCGGTCTGACCAATGCTATCACCGTGTTCACATGATGGTGGAAGTCCAGTGATATGGAAATTACGATGAGTTGCTGTTGGGCCCATCAGCAGCATTTTGTCTCCATGATTTGTGTTGAACATCTAGCTAGTGTTGGAAACTTGTGTAAGCATTTTCTTCATGCCCCGTTCATGAAATATATGTTTGGATGAAAGAAGTGACTACCTTTGATTCACATGCATTTGATGTAAGTTGCCGCCGTGAATTCGAGAAAGTTTGTTCTTGCCTCCTCTGGAATCATCCCAAGTCAGTCATGCATGTGCGAAGTATTCTGTGGTCTGATAGACTGATCATCTTCATTCCATATGTATCCCCTAGCACACCAAGCCACTAATTGATTTGTTCAAGGAAAGGAAGTTCCTTCTTAAGAGGACTTCAATATCCTCGATTATGGTTCCCCACCTGAACTCGGTAGTGTTTTATTATAAGATTGCCACGTGGTCACGCTTGTCTAGGACAGTGTGTTCGCAGGTGTGTAAACCAGCTCATGTTTTGGAGCTTTCTATCGTAGTTCATCCCCCGAGAATCTCGCAACGTCATCTCGTCGATTTGTGTTGCAAACTTTCATTTTTTTTCTTTCTAGACTTGATGAGTCTGGAATATCCTGACGCCAATCAGATCTGAATCTCAGGCAGATATGATGGTTGGAACATTCCCAGCATTTGCATTTTGTTCCCAGCTTGCATCCCTATTGCCAATTTTCCATGGGCTTCCCCTTCTCAGTAGTGGCTGTCCAGGTTCATCTTCAAAGGTGGACTTACCATGAGTCCCATCCATTTCCGATGATAAGCAGAAATCATCCATTTCGTTGTCTTCAACAAGGTAGTCCATATCATTCATTTTAGCCCGAGTGTGTCGTTCTTCCGAACTCCTTCAAACAGTCGTTTGTGATTTTCCTTAGGCTGGTATAAAGAGTTTCTATGATCTCTGAATCAAGGTAATTCTTTTTGCCACTTATGGGGATATATCTACGAGTCACCTCTTCTAAGATGTCTCGTTATGTTATTATGGCAACTCAACTCCTCACTACGTTGACAACTATTCACCACCTTCTTAAGTGTGGAATTGTTGTCTACCTAGTGAACCTTTGTCATCCATTTCACTCCATCCCTTTGGATGTGTGCCTCGTGTCTCACTCGAGAGATGTTGTTATGTCTTATTCCGTGAGTTGCTCGGTCTTGGAGAAGATCGATCCTTGTAGATTTACCGTTCCTTTGGTCGTAGAGTTTTGGTGAAGACCTCAAAGGCAAGGACGTCAAGATCAATATGATGTAATGAATCAACATCTTCAAGAGGTGCAATCCGGATCGTGAAGATCGTGTTAGCTTTGTGTCCCCTTTGTCTTCTTACCTCACGTCTTGAATCTCGGGACGAGATTCTTGTTTAGTGGGGGTGAGTTGTCACATCCCTAGTTCGGGTTTGCTCTGGGCTAGCTAGTCGTGTGTGCATCATGTTTAAAATTCAATGAATTTGAAATGGGGACTTGTGAAAGCCTCAGAAATCATTTTTGAAAATGATCAAGATAAATGTTGCTTCAATTTGGCCGGAGAAAATGTTCTTGTTTTCTCTAATAATATTGGACAGAGTTAAAATTCCAACCAATATTTTTGGGAGCTCAGAAGCATTTATTTTTGGCCATTTGAGTTAATCCAGTAAATATTTGCATTGGATATATATATGTTATATATATATTATATGTCCAATAATTCTGATTTTACTATGGGGCTCTGGAATAATCCAATTAGTTCCTACATTAATTTTCAGAAGAAAATAAATTGGTTTAGTATTTTAGTACATCAGAAACAAAATTACAGAAATAGAAAAGAAAACAAAATAGAAAAAAGGGAGAGAGGCTTACCTGGGCCACGTACTAGCCGGCCCAAAGAGTTCGGCCATTGACCGGCCACGCCATCGTCCCTCTCCTCTCGCCAGAGGACAGGGCGTGCCCTGGCCAAGACGCATCGCCAAGACCGCCACCTCTCGCTTGTCATTGCCTGCTGGAGGGCGCCAAGAGCACCACGACACCCACTGCATCTTTCCCCCCCTCTCTGGTTCCTCCCTCTCCCCCCAGCGCTCGCGCCCGCAGCCACCCGAGTGAGCCCGTCGCCGCCGTTCACTACCACCATGGCCACCGTCCACCCCTCGCCTCGCCGATGCTTCCAGAAGAACCGCCGCGCCTTCCTCTTCGTCTCCACCAACCCACGTGACACCGGGTGCACCGCAGCGTCGTCCCGCCGCCTTTCATCGCCAAGATCTGTCCAGCAATCGCCGTGGTCGATTCGCTGCCTCCGACGCCTCCCGAGACCACCGAGCTGCTCTTTGACCTCACCAGGAGCCGGAGTATTTCCTCACCTCTCCCTCTCGTCCGCCCCTAGCTAGCTGTGCTGCCATGGCCGTAGCTTCGCCGTCCGCCATGGCCGGGCGAGCCCAAGGCCTCGAGCTCTTGCACTTGTGTTCGTTGCACCGGCGTGCTCTCGTGACCCCAGAACTCGTAGAGCCCTCGCTTGATCTCATTGTCTTGCGTGTAACATCGCATCAGACCCCGCCCGAACTCCGACCGCCACCATGAGGTCGCTTCCGGCGAACTCCGGCCACCCCACGCCCTCCCATTGGCCCCCCTGAATGCGCGCGGGCATGGGCTACCTCCTGGTGCCCTCGGCGCATCTATCTGTTGCCCCTGGCGCAACTCCGATGGACGCCGCCGCGGATTGAGGTTGCCGCCGGCCTAACTCTGGCCACGCCGACGTGGCACACCTAGTTAGGGCTAATCACCCACTAATTAACCCCCTGACCGACTTACACATGGGCCCAAACCGGTTTAATTAGCCAGCTAACGAAGTTAGTTAGAACTAATCCAACCCGACTCGACCCACGTGTTAGCTTGACTTTGACTTAGTCAACGTTGACCGGGCCCACCTGTCGGCGACCTAACCATCCCTGGGTCACTGACCAGTGGACCCCACTGGTCAGTTTGACCTGGACCACCTCGTTGACCGCTGACGTCACACTGACGCCAGGCTGACGCAGTAAATCCTTTTCTAGATTTATTCTTATTTAGGAAATTCCAGAAAATAGTGCTAACTTCTAAAAATCATATAAAATCAACCGTAACTCCAAATGAGATAAATTATATATGAAAAATGATCAGAAAAATCCAATATATCCATCTGTACCATTTTCATGCATGTTAGAACAACTTATAGCTGCTCTTTAGGACAAATCATATAATGGCATTTGAATAATCACATATGGAGTTGAATTTGAATCTTTGGTTCAAACCAATTTCATTTAATCTGGTTGCTAGTTGCATTAGCTCAAATCACATCATATTACCATGTCACATTCATGCATCATATTGTTTCATTGCATTGATTGTGTTCTTCTTTGTTTGCCGGTGTTTGTCCCCTCTTAGTAGACGAGGTTCCGACGATGAGTTCGATGACACCGATGAAGAGCTATATTATCTTCAGAAGTGCCAAGCAAGCAATACCCCCTTGTTCATTCCGATACAATCCCACTCTCTCGCTCCTGCTCTCTTTTACTGCATTAGGACAACAATGATTCAACTGTTACATGCTGCGGTAGTTGAACCCCTTTATCCTACTTCTAACCAGGTTACAAGGGGCTCTATCGCGGTCCCGCGATCGCACGCCGCGTGCACCGGCGTCTAAGCGCGCACGCCAGCCTGGTTCGTCCTGCGAGTGGCGCACAGGGCTCTTTCCGCGGCGGTGCTCGGGGGCTCTGGCATCGCGGTGTTTCTCATCGCGCGCGGCCTGGGAAGGGCACGTCGCGGGCGCCAACTGGGGTGCCGTAGAGGCTGCTGTGCCGCCCGTGGTGCGTGGCTCGTCGTCGCAGATTCGGACGACGTCGCTCGCCTGGCTTCGATCGTGGGCCACGTCTCCGGCCCCATCCGTGGCCACCCGGCCGCTTGCTCTTGCTGGCGCGGATGGGCCGACCCTGGACGAGCCGATCGCTGTGATCCCCTTTTTCTTGGGGGCCATTATGATGATGAAGTCGGTGTGCTTACCTCCAAACCGGATTTTCACAGCTTGCAACCCCTACCTGGCGCGCCAAATATGTCGGGGGAAACGACACCTACAGGATCACGAGGAATCCCATTTTCTATGGTTGGCGGGCGCGGGGCTGTGGAAAGAGTAGGATTGGGAGATCAACGCAGGGGGATTATCCAGGTTCGGGCCGCAAGTGATGCATAATACCCTACTCCTGCTGGTTTATGTTTATCTGGTGTTCTTGAACTAGCTACAAAGCGTACAGGGTCCAAAAAGTCTGAATCATTCCTCAGTGCGCTACGGGCCTCCTTTTATAGTCAAAAGGGGCTGCCACAGTGGCACACAGGAGGTGGAAAGTTGTACAATAGTCGAGTCTATCTCCTGGCAACATAGGACAAACGCATTTAATGCGCTACCGACGTGCCCTTCTTGCTTTATCGGGGACGGCAAGGAAGCTCGTCCTAGCTATCGCCGCCTTGTCTGGCTTCGACACTCTTCTGAGCTGACAGGTGTGTAGTGCCATGCTGGCTGACTGGCTGCTGAGTTGGCGCGGTGGCAGTGTCTTCACGAAGATCTGCGTGCCACCACGCAAGTTCTTGCTGAGTTGTCCTAGAGGCCGCACGTCGCCACATAGGTTCTCGCCTAGTTGGTGGGCTGGCAGCTGCATGGGAACGGCGGTGGAGACTTGGCTGGTGTGGGCCTGGCCGCGGCCCCGCGGATGTCGGTGGCAAAACCGGCGGATCTCGGGTAGGGGGTCCCGAACTGTGCGTCTAAGGCAAGGGACACAATGTTTACCCAGGTTCGGGCCCTCTCGATGGAGGTAATACCCTACTTCCTGCTTGATTGATCTTGATGATATGAGTATTACAAGAGTTGATCTACCACGAGATCATAGAGGCTAAACCCTAGAAGCTAGCCTATGGTATGATTGTTGTTGTCCTACGGACTAAACCCTCCGGTTTATATAGACACCGGAGGGGGCTAGGGTTACACAGAGTCGGTTACAAGGAAGGAGATCTACATATCCGTATTGCCAAGCTTGCCTTCCACGCCAAGGAGAGTCCCATTCAGACACGGGTCGAAGTCTTCAATCTTGTATCTTCATAGTCCAACAGTCCGGCAAAAGGATATAGTCCGGCTGTCCGAGGACCCCCTAATCCAGGACTCCCTCAGTAGCCCCTGAACTAGGCTTCAATGACGATGAGTCCGGGGCGCAGATTTGTCTTCGGCATTGCAAGGTGGGTTCTTCCTCCTAATACTCCATAGAAGATTTTGAACACAAGGATAGTGTCCGACTCTGCAAAACAAGTTCCACATACCACCGTAGAGAGAATAATATTTCCACAAATCTAATCCGCTGACACGCTTGGCAGCATGACATCATACCACAGCCCGGTCATTATTCGAACTGTTTTTCTTCAACCAGCCACTGCACATATCGCGAGGCGGTTTCCTTGGCACGTCTTGTGGAAGCAGAGATCGTGTCCCCTTATCACGGGATTCTCATCAATACGGGTGTGGGTAACCCAACCGCGCCATCAATCACGACGCTTGGGGAATAAGCGATTTTACCAGGTTAGTGGGGAGGAACATCGCCTCTTCCGCCCTTATAAACGGACAAGGATCCACCCTTTTTACCCACGCCTTCTTCCTCCTTGCTTATCCATTCTTGCACACTCGAGCTCCAGCGCCCAAGTTCGCATTTTTCTCCTCAAAACACTCCAAGCATGTCCGGAGAGGGAGGCAAGTGGATGGTCCCCTCCGTCACGGAGGAGAACATCACAAAGCTACGGGGAGCCGGATATCTGACCACGGACATCGCACACCGGCTGCCAGATGCGGGGCAGATCATCCCTACGCCCGAACCCCATGAGAGGGTGGTTTTCCTTACACACTTTGTCCGCGGACTGGGATTTCCCCTCCACCCGTTTGTCCGTGGGCTCATGTTCTACTACGGGCTAGATTTTCACGATCTGGCCCCCAATTTCATCCTCAACATCTCGGCGTTTATTGTCGTGTGCGAGGCCTTCCTCCGCATCAGGCCCCACTTCGGCCTATGGCTGAAGACCTTCAATGTTAAGCCGAAGGTGGAGGTCGGCTAGCAAGCGGAGTGCGGAGGCGCCATGGTGGGCAAAATGCCTAATGTCACCTGGCTCGAAGGCTCCTATGTGGAGACCATAAAGGGGTGGCAATCGGGGTGGTTCTACATCACCGAGCCGCGCGACACCAACTGGGTGGCGGCCCCCGAATTTCGATCTGGAATCCCCACACGGCTCACCTCCTGGAAGGAGAAGGGCCAATTGAGGGAGTCCTGGATTAGGCGGTATCCGGACAGCCGGACTATATTCTTTGGCTGGACTGTTGGACTATGAAGATACAAGATTGAAGACTTCGTCTCGTGTCCGGATGGGACTCTCCTTGGCGTGGAAGGCAAGCTTGGCGATACAGATATGTAGATCTCCTCCCGTTGTAACCGACTCTATGTAACCCTAGCCCCCTCCGGTGTCTATATAAACCGGAGGGTTTAGTCCATATGACAAGAACAATCATATCATAGGCTAGCTTCTAGGGTTTAGCCTCTACGATCTCGTGGTAGATCAACTCTTGTAATACTCATATCATCAAGATCAATCAAGCAGGAAGTAGGGTATTACCTCCATCGAGAGGGCCCGAACCTGGGTAAACATTGTGTCCCCCGCCTCCTGTTACCATCCACCTTAGACGCACAGTTCGGGACCCCCTACCCGAGATCCGCCGGTTTTGACACCGACATTGGTGCTTTCATTGAGAGTTCCACTGTGCCGTCACCGTAAGGCTTGATGGCTACTTCGATCATTGATAGCGACGCGGTCCGGGATGAGGTCTTCCTCCCCGGACAGATCTTCGTATTCGGCGGCTTCGCACTGCGGGCCAACTCGCTTGGCCATCTGGACCAGATCGAGAGCTATGCCCCTGGCCATCAGGTCAGGTTCGGAAACTTGAATTACACTGCTGACATCCGCGGAGACTTGATCTTCGACGGATTCGAGCCCATGCCAGGTGTGCCACACAATCACGACGAGCACGATGTAGCTCTGCCGTCAGATAGTGCTCGGGAGATCACACCGGCAACTACTCCGGCCTTTAATCCGGAGCGAATCGCGCCATCCGTGGACGGGTGGAAAGACCCCGCCATGGAGGCCGTACTCTCAACGGCGATAGAGCCGGATACTAACCTTACCCCTCATAAGAGCCATGATGTCAAACTACTGGATTCATCTCCGGCCACGGACTCTGAGCCGCCTGCGCCCATGCCAATCGAATCCGATTGGGCGCCGATCATGGAGTTCACCTCCGCGGACATTTTTCAGCACTCGCCCTTCGGCGATGTACTGAACTCTTTAAAATATCTCTCCTTGTCAGAGGAAACTTGGCCGAACTATGTCCGGCTAGGATGGGATGCGGACGACGAAGAAATTTGCTCCCCACCCACCCCCCCACTTAGTAGCCACTGTCGACGATTTAACCGACATACTCGACTTTGACTCCGAAGACATCGATGGTATGGACACCGATGCGGGAGACGAACAGGAACCACTGCCCACAGGGCACTAGACCGCCACCTCATCATATGATATATACATGGTGGATACACCCAAAGAAGGCAATGGCAACAAGACAACAGAGGATGACCCCTCCAAGAAGCAACCAAATCGCTGACGTCAGCAGCGCCACTTTAAGTCTCGCCACAGCAGAAGTGGTGATACCGGCATAGGAGATAATAGTACTCCGGACAGTGCCGAAGACGATGACAATCCCCTCCAGCAAGATTTAGGGCCGGAGGATGAACAAGCCAACCTTCCTGAGCGAGCGGAAGAGGGAGAGGCAAAGGTCAATTACATGCCTCTCTCCGAAGACGAAGTGAGCCTCGACGACGAAGAATTTTTCGTGCCTGAGGATCCCGTCGAACAGGAGCGCTTTATGCGCCGGCTTGTTGTCACAGCAAATAGCCTAAAGAAAAAGCAGCAACAGCTTCGAGCTGATTAGGATTTGCTAGCAGACAGATGGACTAAAGTCCTTGCGGCCGAGGAATATGAACTCGAACGACCAACCAAGAGTCATCCAAAACGCAGGTTGCTACCCAAACTCGAGGAGGAAGCATTGAAACCTACATTGCCAGCGTATGATGCGGCTGATCGGCCACCTCGTGGCTGAGACAGAGAGGCATATAAGCCCGAAGTCCAGCCTGCACCCCGCCGCCACTAAAACAAAAATACCAAGGCAAGGGGCAACACGCGAGACCTACGAGATGTATTGGAAGACAGGGAAAAACATGCAAGATCGATCTACGGATCAAGGGGGCACGCACCAGCACGTGACGATGACCTTCACGCCGGATACTATAGAAGTAAATCTGGCCGGGCCAAACACAGCAGGCAAGACTCATATGAGATGCGTCGTGATATAGCCCAACACAGAGGCGCCGCACACCCCCTATGCTTCACTGACGAAGTAATGGATCATGAATTCCCAGAGGGTTTTAAACCCGTAAATATCGAATCATATGATGGTACAACAGATCCCGCAGTATGGATCGAGGATTTCCTCCTCCGCATTCACATGGAGCGTGGTGATGATCTACATTCCATCAAGTACCTCCACTAAAACTCAAAGGACCAGCTCGGCATTGGCTGAACAGCTTGCCAGCATACTCCATTGGCTATTGGGAGGATCTGGAAGATGCATTCCTTGACAACTTCCAGGGCACTTACGTGCGACCACCGGATGCCGATGACCTGAGCCATATAACTCAGCAGCCGGGGGAATCGGCCAGGCAATTCTGGACACGGTTCCTAACTAAGAAAAATCAAATTGTCGACTGTCCGGATGCAGAGGCCTTAGCGGCATTTAAGCACAACATCCGTGACGAGTGGCTCGCCCGACACCTTGGCCAGGAAAAGCCAAAATCTATGGCAGCCCTCACGACACTCATGACCCGCTTTTGCGCGGGAGAGGATAGTTGGCTGGCTCGCAGCAACAACATATCAAGGAACCTTGGCACTTCAGATACCAAGGACACTAACGGCAGACCACGTTGTAGGAAGCAGAAGCACCACAACAACGGTGATAACATCGAGGATACGACAGTCAATGCCGGATTCAGTGGCTCTAAATCCGGTCAGCGGAAAAATCCATTTAAAAGAAGTACCCGGGCCCGTCCAGTTTGGACCGCATACTCGATCGCTCGTGTCAGATACATGGCACCCCCGACAAGCCAGCCAATCACACCAACAGAGAATGCTGGGTGTTCAAGTAGGCCGGCAAGTTAAATGCCGAAAACAAGGACAAGGGGCTGCATAGCAATGACGAGGAGGAGCCCCGGCCGCCGAACACAGGAGGACAGAAGAGGTTCCCCCCAGAAGTGAGGACGGTGTACATGATATACGCAACCCACATTCCCAAGAGGGAACGGAAGCGTGCGCTAAGGGACGTCTATGCGTTGGAGCCAATCACCCCAAAGTTCAACCCATGGTCCTCTTGTTCGATCACCTTTGATTGCAGGGACCACCCCACTAGTATCCATCATGGCAGATCTGCCGAATTGGTCTTAGACCCCATCATTGACGGATTTCACCTCACTCGAGTCCTTATGGACGCCGGCAGCAGCCTGAACCTGCTCTATCAGGATACATTGCACAAAATGGGCATAGATCCCTCAAGGATCAAACCCACAAAAACAACCTTTAAAGGTGTCATCCCAGGTGTAGAGGCCCATTGCACGGGCTCAATCACACTGGAAGTGGTCTTCGGATCTTCGGACAACTTCCGAAGCGAGGAGCTAATCTTCGACATTGCCCCGTTCCGCAGTGGCTATCACGCACTGCTCGGGCGACCGCATTTGCAAGATTCAATGCGGTACCGCACTATGCATACCTCAAGCTCAAAATGCCAGGACCTAAGGGGGTCATAACAGTCAATGGAAACACGGAACGCTCGCTCCGACGGAGGAGCACACTTCAGCCCTCGCAGCAGAAGCACAAAGCAGCCTCTTAAGGCAATCCAGCAATTCGATGATAAACCCCCAGGACACCGTCAAGCGAGTCCGGAGTAACCTACAACAGGTTCGCTCGGCACGATCAGAGCTCGCCTAGCAATTCGGCCCCCGCCCTAGTCCCAGTCACACGGCAAAATCCGTGCCACGTGTACATAATTACGCATTGAAAATACCATGGGCATAAGTGGGGGCACAACCATGGCACGTCCCACAGTGCGGCTCAACCGCCCTAGGGGCTGGATACCTTTATCATTTTCTTTCTTTCAGGACCTTACTCTCTGGAAGCCCTATCCGGCAGTGCGATTGCCGGACACATAATACAACAACCAAGGAGGCAGGAAGCTGCGTTGTACAATGGAATCCCTAGGTGGTCTCTGATAACGAGCGAAATACCTTATTTAAATACCAATCCGCAGCTTGCCCTTGGATAGGACATGTCAAATAGTCCTATTTTCTGCTTATTGCACTACTTGTATCAATACGTTTTGACGTATTCTTTAAATAACAAAGCACATCATTAGTCTATTATTGCATTATCTATTCTTCTTTACATATGCTTATTTACGACAATAAGCACCCGTACATTCTGGTACGGCCGGTACGCCAGGGGCCTTTGTATAACCCCCAATACGGCGTGAGAAGTCCGAACACTTTCGGTAGTGCGGCACCCCGAACTTATAGCATTATATGCATCAGCTCTGAATCATGTCTTGGGTCAAATGTTGGGTTTGCCCGGCTCCCATGTTTTGGTACCTTACGTTCCGTTATATCGGCTAAGGTAGCGCTGGGAGAACTACTGCGATTGTGCCCCAGTTCTTCCGGACGAGCACCTCAGTAGAGAAATCTGAAAACTGACTGTCATGATAAGGCGAGAGCCGGTCGCTGTTCGAGAGGTCTCAAGTCCCTAAAGACTTTTTCCGCTTCGGGCGAGGAGTTGGCTTTGTCCGACTTAGGCGTATCTAGCGCCCCAAATTCGGCCTTCCGAATACTAGGGGCTTCGCCAAAATTTAAAATTGTAGACTTCTATGGCTAAGTGAGAGTGATAAAGCATTATAGTCAGATTGCCTGGTTCGTTGCGCTGAGCACCTCCCTCGAAGGACCCAAAAATGGGAAAAAGAGTGGTCAGATTTATCCCGAACACCCAAGTACTAGCTGCATGGGGGCAGAAGCCGACGACTCGCCAACTCTCAGATTTGATAAACAGCCGCAGAGAAGGTAATATTTTAAATTCAAAAAGCGTTGCATAGCGCAAATGAACTACTTTTCATATTATAGGATCACATGAGCAAGTTCATTCAAAAATTACATCTTTGGTACACTCGTCCGCCACGAGGCAGGCACCCTTCAGAACACCTTCATAATACATCTCGGGGTGGCGATGCTGCTTGCCCTGCGGTGGCCCCTCCTTCACCAACTTCTCAGCGTCCATCTTGGCCCAGTGCACTTTCGCACGGGCAAGAGCCCTGCGTGCACCTTCGATGTAGACGGACCGCTCAATGACCTCCAGCCGTGGGCAGACATCCACAAGCCGCCTCACCAGTCAAGAAGTAGTGTCTTGGCATCGGCTCGCCAGGCTACAGCCGGACTATGAGCCCCTTCATGGCCTGTTCGGCGGCCTTGTGCAGCTCGACCAATTGCTTCAGCTGGTCGCTCAAGGGCAACGGGTGTTTGGTCCCAGTATACTGAGACTAGAACAGCTTCTCCATCGAGCTCCCCTCCTCGGCCCGGTAGAACTCCGCGGCATCAGGCACACTGCGGGGCAGATCTGCGAACGCTCCTGGAGAGCTCCGAACTCGGGTAAGTAAAAAGAAATTTTCTTTCACATGCTTGCTTTGCATATTGAATGCCTTACCTGCCGCTATCTTTTTAACTGCCTCAATTTCCTGGAGGGCCTTTTGGGCTTCGGCCTTGGCATGTTTTGAACTGTCGAGCGCCTTGGCAAGCTCGGACTCTCGCGTCTTTGAGTCAAGCTCCAGGGCCTCGTGCTTCTTGACGAGAGCCTGGAGCTCTTGCTGTACCTCACCCAACTGGGCTTCTTGCTTTTCTCGCTCAGTGCGCTCCTTGGCAGCTTTGTTTTCAGCCTCGGACAGCGCCTTCTTGAGGGTCGCTACTTCGGTCGTGGCCCCTGGCAAAATTCATGATGATCCTATTATTCTGCAACCAACTATTTTTTTCATATTGACAAGGTATTGCTTACCTTTGTTCTCCTCGAGCTGCCTCTTGGCAAGGCCGAGCTCTTCCTTGGACCGCTCAAGGTCCTGCTTCAGTGCAGCGACCTCTGCCGTACATGCGGCAGCGGCCAGTAGTGAAGCCTGCATATTCACATAGGCATATTATAATTTAACTCCTGTGACTATTATTTGATCCTCTATTCGGCCTTTCTTCGCGAACGCCAAACAGAGCATCAGGGGCTACTGTCTATGCGGTGATATTTTCCTATAATTTAATTACTTACCTCAAAGCCTGTTAGGAGGTCAAGAAGCTTTCACCAGTCCGCTTTTGGCGGACTGAACCTTCTCCATCACCGCACTCATGATAGTGCGGTGCTCTTCGTCGATGGAAGTGCCTTGGAGTGCTTCCAGCAAGTTGTCCGGTGCCTCCGGATGGATAGAGGTCACCGGCACGGGCGGCTTGCCCCTCTTCGTAGGGGGTCGCCTGACAGAGCCCGGAACCACTGAAGGTTCCGGCGCTGTGTTCGGCAGGAGGCCGAACTCGGAGCCCATGGGAGTATTGCTCCCTTTGCGCCCAGGGTCCGGCATGTCGCCTTAGGCGCCTCCAGGACTACCTCCCCCCGGCTCGGTTCCCTTTGAGACAACACCTCAGCGTTGTCCGTAGGGCGAGGGGAGGAGGCGATCGTAAGTGAATCACTATTCATTTCCGACGGGTCCAAAGAAATGTCCGACGAGGGTACGTCGATATGGTCTCGGGACGGACTGCATAATCATGTTTGGCATGATGAGAAGCAGTGCAATAAAATATATCAAGAATTATTATGGTAACCGGATACTTACGACTTCGCCAGGGGCTTGTCCCTGGGCAACCACTCGTCATCGCTGTAGGCGGCGGTCGTGGAGTAGTCCGGAAGGAGGGTCCTTCCTTTCTTGGACCCTTCGGCCTCCCCAGTCGGGGCGGCCTTCCTTTTCTTGTCTCCCCGGCTGGGGGGGGGGAACTTTCGTCTTCCTCCTCCTCGTCATCGTGGGAGGAGTGCGCCTCGGAGTGTTCGGACGATGAGTCCAACACAACCTTGCGCCGGAGACCCTATCGGGTCCCCGTGGCCTTCTTCTTGGCCTTCTTCGCCGGCACCTCATAAGGTGCCGGAGTCAGCATCTCCGTCAGGAGAGCGTCTGCTAGATCTTCGGGCAGGGGGGCTGGGCAGTCAATCTGCTCGGCCGTCTCGACCCAGTCCTGTAGAAGGCATAAGATCTTAGATCCTGCACATGATTAAACTGAGGAAACTAAACATCTTGTGATGTGTAAAAACCTACCGGATTGGCGCGGCGCTTTGCGCTGAGTTCGGGGTCCTCGGTAAGGGGAGGAGGTACCTCGGCGCCTTTAAACAACACCTTCCAGACGTCCTTGTGCGTCATGTCGAAGATCTCCTGCAGCGTCTGGTGCTCGGCCGGGTCGAACTTCCATAAATTAAATGCCCATCGTTGACACGGAAGGATCCGGCGGCGGAGCATGACCCGGACCACGTTGACGAGCTTGATTTTCTTGCTCATCATGTCCTGGACGCAAGTCTGGAGTCCGGTCAGCTCCGCCGAAGGACCCCAGGATAGGCCCTTCTCTTTCCAGGAGGTGAGCCGCGTGGGGATTTCGGATCGGAATTCGGGGGCCGCCACCCAGTTGGTGTCCCGTGGCTCGGTGATGTAGAACCACCCCGATTGCCACCCCTTTATGGTCGCCACAAAGGAGCCCTCAAGCCATGTGACGTTGGGCATCTTGCCCACCATGGCGCCTCCGCATTCTGCTTGCTGGCCGCCAACTACCTTCGGTTTGACATTGAAGGTCTTCAGCCATAGGCCTAAGTGGGGCCGGACACAGAGGAAGGCCTCGCACATGACGATAAACGCCGAAATGTTGAGGATGAAGTTCGGGGCCAGATCATGAAAGTCCAGCCCATAGTAGAACATGAGGCCGCGGACGAATGGGTGGAGAGGAAATCCCAGTCCGCGGACGAAGTGGGTGAGGAAGACTACCACCTCGTAAGGTTCCGGGGTAGGGACAATCTGCCCCGCGTCGGGCAACCGGTGCGCGATATCAGCGGCCAAGTATCCGGCTCCCCGCATCTTCTTGATGTCCACCATTGTAACCGACTCTGTGTAACCCTAACCCTATCCGGTGTCTATATAAACCGGAGGGTTTTAGTCCGTAGGACGAACAACAATCATACCATAGGCTAGCTTCTAGGGTTTAGCCTCCTTGATCTTGTGGTAGATCTAATCTTGTACTACCCATATCATCAGTATTAATCAAGCAGGAGTAGGGTTTTACCTCCATCGAGAGGGCCCGAACCTGGGTAAAAACATCGTGTCCCTTGTCTCCTGTTACCATCCACCTAGACGCACAGCTCGGGACCCCCTACCCGAGATCCGCCGGTTTTGACACCGACATTGGTGCTTTCATTGAGAGTTCCTCTGTGCCATCGCTGTCAGGAAGGATGCCTCATCCCGTCTTTAAAGACGGCACCGTTGCTAAAGGAGCTTTGGCCACCGGCCAAACTCTCCGGCTAGGCGGTTTTCTTATGACCGCCTGTTCGGCCGCCGCGCCGACGATGAATTCTCGAGTCATCGAAAGCAATCTTCACGTTAACTCGGAACTCGCCGAGCAGTTAGATCCGATGGAGCTCTCTTCCTTGAACGAGCTCTTGGATCGCATTGCCGCCCTGGGAGTCGCTACAGACTACGATCAGATCGGGCCTAAAACCGATGTGAGAGACATCAACTCTCCCCAGGCTACCCACCACGTCGCTGTGGTAGAGGAACAATACGGCGACTCTTCTCCTACCTTACAGACTAGCTATGTCCGGATTCCTGACCCCTCCATGCCGGATTCCATGCGGAGGAGGACACCACTCAAGCCCTGAACTTAAAGTCAGGCAACGGGCTAGATTCATTGGACAACCTCCAAGAACCCAAGCTTCCAAGTTCGGATACTTCTTGGCCCCTGAATCTTAGATCGGACGTGGTTCGGAATTTAACTCCACCCGCCCACCCAAAAATAAGCGATCTATCCAAAATCCGGCAAGAGCCCGGTGAAACAGTACATCATTACTGGGCCAGATTCCTCCTGGTTATGGACAAGATAAAGGACTGCCGCAAGGAGGACGCAATCTCACTCTTCTGCAATAATTGCACGGACAAGGGAATCCTAAACGCCATAAGTCGTCGTGAAATTACACGCTTCACTGACTTGGCGTCCATAGTACGAAAGTATCACATGATGGAGAGCGCTGGAAAGCGAAATCAAATTTTGGGATAATCCGCCCCAACATGACCCTAGTCCGAAATAAAAGGGTGCATCATCACCAGGCACCGGGTTACATACCAAAAAGCAAAACCCCCAAAGGGCATGGAATCAGATCGAGGGATGGCTCAATGGACCTGCAAAATTCATAGCACAGAGGGCGCCACTACAACTCATAGCCTTAGAGCATGTTGGATACTACGGCAGGTGGCCAAAAGTGGCGAAGAGCTCTTAGCTCCAGAGCACCAGCCCATCAATACCAGTACGGTATTAACAGTCTTCGAGACTTTCGCATCAAATAATATGCGGAAGCAAACACTCCGCAGCCTTGCCGAAGTCTACCAGATAGCAAGAATAAATCCATGGAGTGACACGGCTATTACCTTTAACGCCAAAGGATTTAACCTAAGTTCAACAGCCCGAGCACCACCGCATTGGTCCTCGGCCTAATAGTGGGCGGCTTTCGCCTTACCAAGGTACTCATGGATGGCGGCATGATTAAACCTCATCTACGAGGAAACCCTTCGAAAAATGGAAATAGACTGGAGCCGCATTGAGCGAAGTAGCACAACCTTTAGAGGAATAATCCCCAGTCGGGAAGCATGCCGTACAGGAAAGATCACACTAGATGTGGTGTTCGGCACGCCGGACAATTATAGGTCCAAGGAGGTCACATTCCAAGTGGCCCCATTCAACAGCGGATACCATGCTCTATTAGGGCGAGAGGCATCCACAATTTTTCAAGCTATACCCCATTACAGGTACATGAAGCTCAAAATGCCCGGACCCAATGGAATTATCACTCTCGCTAGTGACCCGGACATAGCGCTCAGCCACCGAAAATAAAACAGCCAGACTTGCCCTTGAGGCACTATCCAAGCCTTAGCGGGAGAGGAACTCATGACTGCGCTCCACGGTGGATGTAGAGGCGATGTGATACTCGATAAGAGATCCAAGTCCACCTCTTTTAAACCGCGTATTTAAATAGTCAAATTCCAAGTCCATCCAACGGACCCTACACAGACGGCCTCCATCGGGGCACAATTAAACCCTGATGTGGACGCCGCATTTCGAGAATTCCTACGCGAAAATTGGGACATTTTTTCCTGGCACCCTTCGTGACATGCCAGAATCCCACGCCGGCTGGCAGAGCACAGCCTAAACATCCTAAAAGGATTCAAGCCAGTCAAACAAGCTCTTCGGCGTTTCTCCGAACCCAAGAGACAGGCCATGGGAGAAAAGCTAGCCAAACTATTGGAAGCCGGATTCATCAGAGACATTAAACATCCATACTGGCTAGAAAACTTGGTAATGGTACCAAAGAAGGACAAATCCTGGCGCCTATGTGTCGATTTTATGGACCTTCACAAGGCCTGCCCAAAGGATCCCTTCCCCCTCCCCCGCATCGATCAAATCATCGACGCTACCGCAGGACACGATTCATTGTGTTTCCTCGACGCATACTCCGGCTACCACCAAATTAAGATGGCAGAGCTGCATCAAGCCGCAACGACATTCATCACTCCATAGGGCCCATTCTGCTTCAACACAATGCCCTTTGGGCTCAAAAATGCCGGCGCAACATATCAACAGTATGATTCGTATACATGTCCGCAAACCAGATCGGCAAAACAGTTGGAGGCATACGTGAGACGATGTGGTCGTCAAATCCAAGCATGTCGAAACCCTAGTCGACGACTTGAGGCTCACATTCGATAATCTCCGAACGTATGACATCAAGCTCAACCCGGAAAAATGCGTTTTTATGCGTACTGCCGAAAGCTCTTGGGCTTCATTGTATCTCGTAGAGGAATTGAAGCAAACCCAGCCAAGATCCGAAGCTCTGTCACAATTGGATATCCCCAAAGACCTCAAACAAATACAAAAATTGATCGATGTGTGGCGGCTCTCGGCGCTTTATCTCCCGCTTAGGAGAAAAGGCATTACCCCTTTATCGCCTCCTCCGCGCATCAACACTTTGAGTGGACGGATGCCGCCACGCCGCACTCGAAGAAATCAAAGCCATATTGGCAACAAATCCGGTCTGGCCGCCCAACATGGGTGAACCAATGCTATTATACATCGCGGCAACCCATCAAGTTGTAAGTGCGGTGCTCGTTGTCGAACGAGAAACGGACGGACACAATTTCCCTCTCCAAAAACCAGTTTACTACGTGTCCACTGTCCTAACTCCATGCAAGTCACGGTACCCGCATTATCAAAAGATAGCATACGCAGTGTTCATGGCATCCCGGAAGCTGCGACACTACTTCCAAGAGTGTTCGTTAACAGTAGGCTCCAAAGTACCTCTTAATGACATTATAAACAACCGCGATGCAACGGGCCAGATTGCTAAATGGGCCATTGAGCTCCTCCCGTTCGACATAACCTACAAGCCACTGCGAGCTATTAAGTCACAAGTTTTGGCTGACTTCATCACCGAATGGACTGAAGCCGAACTCCCTAAAGAGTACGGCGCATATTCCAACTAGATCATGCACTTTGACGGCTCCAAAATGTTGGGCGGCCTGGGGGCTGGCGTCGTTCTGACGTCCCCAACCGGAGATACAGTCCAATAAGTACTTCAAATAATGTACACGGACTCCAACAACGCAGCCGAATACGAGGCCCTTCTACATGATCTCCGGATGGCAGTCTCCATGGGCATTCAACGCCTAGAGGTGCGCGGGGATTTGAACCTCGTGATATCCCAAATAAATGGGGACTTTGATGCCAAGGATCCGAAAATGGCAGCTTATCGCAATGCCATCCTAAAAATGTCAGCTCGGTTTGACGGGCTAGAATTTCACCATATAGCCGGGGATAACAACCAGGCAGCAGACGTGTTGGCACGCATTGGCGCAAAGCACGATGCCCCCCCCCCCAACATTTTCCTAGAGAGGCTTTTCAAGCCATCCGTACTATGGGAGGGAGAGTCCGGAAATAACAACCCGGACCCAACCACACTGCCCCATACCGAGCATTCCGACATAGTTGGTGGTCCCGCCAACAAAATAACACCGTCAACCCACGTAATAATGGCAGTCATTGCCCCGTGGACAGAACCATTCCTAGCCTACCTAACTAGGCAGGAACTTCCCGAGGACCAAAATGAGGCCCGCTGCATAGTGCGGCGGTCTAAAGCCTATAAGGTCCATGAGGGAGAGCTTTATAAGAAAAGCACAACCGGAGTCCTTCAAAGGTGTATCTCCGAAGAGGAAGGGAGGAATCTCCTGGCTGAAATTCACGCCGGACTTGGTGGGCACCATGCCGCAGCTCGGGCCCTTGTAGGCAAGGCCTTCCGTATAGGATTTTATTGGCTGACGGCCCGGGCAGATGCTCATGACTTAGTCCAACGATGCGTCGGCTGCCAGCTCTTTGCTAATCAAGGCCACATGCCACCCACCACCCTCAAAACTATACCCATCACCTGGCCCTTCGCGGTCTGGGGGCTTGACATGGTTGGACCCCTTAAAGGAGGAACCCACAAGCAAAAATACTTATTGGTCATGGTGGATAAATTGACCAAATGGATAGAGGCCAAGCTCAGCAAAGACGGCGAATCCGGACTGGTGATAGACTTCATATCGAGGATAGTACACCGTTACAGGCGTCCCCATAGCATCATCACCGATAACGGCACGAACTTCACGGCCGACGAGGTCAAACTCGTGCAAAAACATGGGCATCAAGCTCGACTCACGCTTTAGTCTATCACCCCAAACTAACGGCCAAGTTGAGCGAGCAAACGGTCTAATCATGAGCGGCATTAAACCCAGACTAGTGCGGCCCCTCAAGGAATCTAACACGCACTGGGTAGAGGAGCTCGACTCCGTACTCTGGGGCTGCGGACCACGCCGAATCGCACTACCGGATTGACACCATTTTTTATGGTATACGGCGCAGAGGCAGTTTTTCCCTACGTCATAATTCACGACTCACCTCGAGTGCGCATGTACGAAGAAAGAGAAGCCGAGCTCGATCGGCAGGACAGTTTGGACGCCTTGGAGGAGGAGCGCGACGTGGAAAAAGCTCGTTCCGCATTCTATCAGCAGCAGGCTCAAGATATCAAAGCAGGAAATGCGGGCCAAAGCTTACAATGTTGGCGAACTAGTTCTAAGCCTGCCGGACAAGAAAAAGGACAAACTCAAGCCCAAATGGGAGGGTACCTTCATCATTGACCAAGTCCTGACCGGCGGAGCGTACCGTCTGCGAAACGCATCGGATAACCGACTCGAGCCGAACCCATGGAACGCAGCCCGTCTCCGAAGATTCTACGCCTAGCGCCGGATTCTGAGTTCGTCCCTTCCTCCGTCTACATTCTATACTTTAATCTATCTTTTATTTCTCCCGCTTCCTCCCTTTTCCCGAAGCCGTTAAAGGCTCGTTTGCACATTGTTCACACACACTTGACGCGCTATGCGCGCTCATTATACCTAGGGGCTTCTTTAACAGAAGCTTATTTATACGGGCTTTATGCCCAACACATGTGCCACACTTCCGCATGTACCTTTTATTCACCATTATATGCATCGATATGACTTAAGTTTTGGCCAAGCTGGGTTGCTGGCTCCTGCTTACCCCTACGGTCCCGATTGTTCGGCTAGGTGGTAAAGGGAGCACCTCTGCGATTGTTACCGCCGGGTCAGCCTGACGTGTACCTCAGACAGGGTGAAGCCGAAAGCTAGTGTTCTTAAGGGAATATTCGGTCGGTGAACTAAAAGATGATTTTTTATTTTTCATTTATCTGCCCCAGATGCTTTTCTGCTTTTTTCGCATCCAGGCATGCACTTTAGGGCATGCCTCCTGTGGAAAGGAACCCCTAACGGAACTATTCTCCTGGAAGATGTTTCTTACTAACCATGTAATATAACATAACTAGTTGATCACTTGTCCGATAAAGCACTCATGACCCCTATGCCGGGTCTCCACGCATGCCCCGCTTTTTTACATAACCGCGAGGGTATTCGGACACACCTGCACTATTGGGTCCCGAGGTTGAAGCGAAAAGGTCCGCCACGACAAACGATCTAAAATCCGGCTAGAAGGCATTTTACATGTCATTTTAAATTACATAGTCAAATTGACTGATTGTATTCCTCTTCAACGCCGCCTAATAGGCTGTCTAGTTTACAGTCCTGCTGGGAATACTTTGCGGCCAACTCTACTTGGCCATACACTAAGCTCACAAGGATCTCCTTCCCGTCGGGCCCCACAGGTCCAACCTCGGCCATGTGGTTTGGGTCCGCCTTCGTGTACCGCGTCTTCACCATGGCCCAGGCCTCCCTGGCGCCTTGACAACAGGCTGATATCTTCCATAGTCGGAAGTGCCGCCGTGCTCCCTTAAGCTTCGCTGCTAGCTCTCCAAGGCCTTCGGGTAGGGAGATAGATGGCCACAAGGCCTGGGCGACGCCTTTCATCACATGTCGAACTCGTTCGTGCAGTTGAAATAGCTCGGGAAGAAGGTCACCCATAGTACCGGGCATTTCCTCTTCAGGACGACCCGTGAGCATACCTACAAACATAATTCTGTTAATTGACTTCCTCGCCGAACTCTTTTTTCAAAGTTCGCTCAAGCACTTACTATAAATGCCGCGACGAACTCGCCGATTCTCCTTCACGGAGTCGATACCGGCACGAACATCCTTTAGTTCCTCACCCAGGTGGGTGTTGGCACCTTGAGATTATTTTTCTCTTGCCTCACCCTCAGAAGCACATTCTCGCCGCCTTCAACCGGCGCAAGAGCTGTTGCTTGTCCGGATCTAGTCCGGCGCCATCCGCAATATTATTGTCGATTTACACACATGCCGCACTTCACAAACTACTTATCTTTGGAAACATATATTACCAGAGGGGGTCTCTGTGGCTCCCCCTGTAGCGGCTAGTGCGGCCTCAAGTTGGGCCTTGCATTCTTCAAGCTCCTAAGACAGTCGGGTATTCTTTTTGTAAGATCCTCAGATAACAAATGATCCTTAAATCAGTTATTCTAACTATTTTAAGTCTCAGCTACTTGGCATATATAATCGTCAAATCTCCTCACCAGTATGTCCTTTACATACCGCTCCGTGGCTCTGGCTAGACCATCTTGAGCGGCACGGAGGTGCGCATCTCCCAATTGAAGGCATTCAAGGCCTCTTGGGAGAAACATGCGCCACGAAGAACTGTCCGCGGTGCCTGTGATTCATGGCGCTCTCCACCTCGGAGTTGGTGGCGGACAATATGTCGGCATCCTCCGCCGGAGGAGCATCCGGCCGACGCCTCGTGCTTTCGCCTCCGCTTCGACCCGGCTTTGGAGCACAGGTGGCGGAGGTTCGATAGGCAACCTCTCCGGACTCGATCCGAGCGCTTTTTCCTGAAAAGAGCACCAGCGTTAGCATGCCTTCCAGGAATCAATCCTGGGAATATGGTGACGCGCTATACCGTTGCGGTGGAGTTTCGATCCGGACCGCACTTCTTTTTAGCCTGCGAGGCCGTGCCGCCCCTTGTTGGCTAGCCGCCGTGGCCTCGGCCTCTTGCCTCGAAGGCACCCCCTGTGAAACACCATTGGTATATTGTGATAAAAAATAAGCACGGATGGGTCATTATCAGAGTATTGGGACCTCGGTCTCGCCACTGTGAGGTCGGAAGTATTCCGGGGTAATCGGCCGTAATGGCAACCAAAGCATTATCGATGCTCAGTTGGTGATATACCCCATCAATCAGCTCCACCAATATGTCTGGATCCTCTTGGGAGGCCGGATCGAGGAACCTTTCCGGATCCTCAGGTTGTGGACGCGGGCTGTTTATGTCTTTTACGGCCTGGCGCAGTTCCTGCGCCAAATTCACAAAATGAGATACCTAACCATGGGAATACGGATCGGATGTGCAAAAAAGAAATGTCCACTTACCCAGCTTCGGGGATTGTTCATAGAAAATCCGTTCAATGGACTGAGGCGGAGAAAATCTTCTTCTTCTCCCTTGTACATCGCGGACAAGATCTTCACTAGATCGGCGACCGATCCTGGCCCCTTACGGCCATGACGGGTGGCATCATCCTCCCCGTTGAAATCCCACATGGGGTGGCCCCTATACTGAAGCGGCTGCACCCCCCGCATAATGCATGTGGCCATGACACCGATCATGGTCAGTCCAGCATGAGCTAACGATCTTATTCGGCTCATCAGGTAAAGAATGTCCTCGCTGCCTTCCCTCCGGGAGCTCATGGCGCCAACTCAGGCGTTTCTTCAAAGGAGCATTACTGAACTCCGGGAGACCGATCCGAACAGGATCCGGCAGCGGGACGTCTTCTATATAAAACCATTCCGAAGGCTAGTCTTCGGACGCCTTCTTCGGGGTTCCGGATAGATATCCGGTCCTGGCGATACGCCATAGCTCGGCTTCGCCCACTTGATATATTGACCCCTCATGAGAACGGGGTACAAGGCAGAATAATCTCTTCCACAGCGCAAAATGAGCCTCGACGCCCAAGAACAGTTCGCAAAGGGCCACGAAGCCCGCGATATGTAAAATGGAGGCAGGCGTAAGGTGGTGCAATCGGAGGCCGTAGAACTCCAAGAGCCCCGGAGAAACGGATGAACTGAAATCTGAGTCCTCTTACTAGATAAGAGATAAAGCATACCCGCTCTCCTTTAGAGGGATCGGGACACTCTCCGCTTGCTTTCCGCCCTTGTAGGTGGCAAGTACGGCTCGAACCGGAACCATGAAGGCCGGGGGAAGAAATCCCTTGGTTTGGAGTATAACTAGCTCGCTATGCGGGACTGAGCATCTCTCCCAATTTCAAGGCGAGGGCCGGGAGCGCGAGAGGTGGAGCCGTCGACCGTCCATGATGGAATGGGTTTTTGTCAAAGGCTCTCCGATGAAAGCTTGCGGAGGGGGGATGGTGTGACTCAGATCTGGATCCTCGACCCTTTTATAGGCGGCTCATTTGCGCAGCTAGGGGGTAAGTGTAAAAATACCCTGGCTTTTTGCATTCATTCAAACACGTGGAAGATGGCCATTATTGGGCGTGGAAGCCAAGGAGCACAAAGATTTACCGTAAGCCGGACACTATTCGACAAGTATATGGAATTTGGAGAAGAACCCGCCTTGCAATGTCAAGACAATCTACGCTACCGGACTCATCGCCATTGAAGCCTGGTTTGGGGAGCTACCGAGGAGTCCTAGATTAGGGGTGTCCTGATAGCGAACTATCACCGTTGGCCGGACTCCTGGACTATGAAGATACAAGATTGAAGACTTCATCCCGTGTCCGGATGGGACTTTCCTTGGCGTGGAAGGCAAGCTTGGCGACACGGATATGTAGATCTCCTACCATTGTAACCGACTCTGTAACCCTAACCCTATCTGGTGTCTATATAAACCGGAGGGTTTTAGTCCGTGGGGATCTAACAACAATCATACCATAGGCTAGCATCTAGGGTTTAGCCTCCTTGATCTCGTGGTAGATCTACTCTTGTACTACCCATATCATCAATATTAATCAAGCAGAGTAGGGTTTTACCTCCATCGAGAGGGCCCAACACTGGTAAAACATCGTGTCCCTTGTCTCCTGTTACCATCCGCCTAGAAGCACAGTTCGGGACCCCCTACCCGAGATCCGCCGGTTTTGACACCGACAGGGGGTATCCACCATATATATATCATATGATGAGGTGGCGGTCCAGCGCCCTGTGGGCGGTGGTTCCTATTCGTCTCCTGCATCGTCGTCCATACCGTCGATGTCTTCGGAGTCGAAGTCGAGCATGTCGGTTAAATCGTCGACAGTGGCTACTAAGTGGGTGGTGGGTGGGGAGCGAATTTCTTCGTCGTCCGCATCCCATTCTAGGCTGACAAGGAGAGGGACCTTAATGAATTTAGCACATTGCCAAAAGGCGAGTGCTGAAAGATATCCGCGGAGGTAAACTCCATGATCGGTGCCCAATCGGATTCGATAGGCACAGACGCAGGCGGCTCGGGGCCCGTGGCCGGGGATGAATCCAATGGTTCCGCAACACGGCTCCTGTAAGGGGTGAAGTCGATTCGCCTCTATCGCCACCGAGTGCGGCCTCCATTGCGGGTCTATCCACCCGCCCTCGGATGGTGCAATTTGCTCCGGATTGAGGGCCGAGTAGTTGCAGTGTGATCTCCGAACACCGTCCGACGGCAGAAGTTACGCCATGCTCGTCGTGATTGTGCGGCTCACCCGACATGGGTTCAATCCGTCGAAGATCAAGTCTCCGTGGATGTCGGGCAAGATAGTTCAGGTTTCGAACCTGACTCGATCGCCAGGGCGTAGCTCTCGATCTGCTTCCAGATGGCCAAGTTGTTGGCCCGCAGCAGAAGCCGCCGAATCACGAAGATCTGTCCGGGAGGAAAACCTCACTGGATCGCATCGCCGTTGCCGATGATTGAAGGAGCCATCAAGCCTTACGGTGATGGCACTGGAACTCTCAATGAAAGCACCAATGTCGGTGTCAAAACCGGCGGATCTCGGTAGGGGTCCCGAACTGCGTCTAAGGCGGATGGTAACAGGAGGCGGGGGACACGATGTTTACCCAAGTTCGGGCCCTCTCGATGGAGGTAATACCCTACTTCCTGCTTGATTGATCCTGATGATATGAGTATTACAAGAGTTGATCTACCACGAGATCGTAGAGGCTAAACTCTAGAAGCTAGCCTATGGTATGATTGTTGTTGTCCTACGGACTAAGCCCTCCGATTCATATGGACACCGGAGGGGGCTAGGGTTACACAGAGTCGGTTACAAGGGAGGAGATCTACATATCCGTATTGCCAAGCTTGCCTTCCACGCCAAGGAGAGTCCCATCCGGGCACGGGTCGAAGTCTTCAATCTTGTATCTTCATAGTCCAACAGTCCGGCCAAAGGATATAGTCTGGCTATCTGAGGACCCCCTAATCCAGGACTCCCTCAGCGGATGTCTTCGGCAAGGGTCTTGCCGGGGCCCCGGCAAGGGCTTTGCCGCGGCGTCATGGGTGTCCCCGGCAAGGGTCTTGCCGGGGGTCTCATGGGTATCCTCGGCAAGGATCTCGCCGAGGACCTTCGTCTTCTGATTCCCATCTAGTCTTGCATGTTCTTGGTCTTCACAAAGATCTGCATGCCACCACGGAGGCGCCTCCCGAGCTTTGGTTCCAATGTGGTTGAGGGCATCGGAACTCTCAGTCTTAGGGGTGGCAGCCCTGCTGGTGCTGGGCAAGTTGCCCCGGCAAGGTTCTTGCCGGTGCTGTGGAGGCCGCCCCGGCAAGGGCCTTGCCGGGAGAGTCCACCTCGCCCTTCTGCTCTTTTTGTTTCTGGATTGGCGTTGCTCTGG
This sequence comes from Aegilops bicornis, assembly GCA_021605145.1. NCBI lineage: Eukaryota > Viridiplantae > Streptophyta > Magnoliopsida > Poales > Poaceae > Aegilops > Aegilops bicornis. Next base: position 313,285,037 of record CM038669.1, read on the forward strand.
TCGTCTTGTGCCTTTGCTTCCTCTACCCCTCCAAGCGTGGCCAGGGGCGTGGGGCTGGGACTGCCCGCGCACAAGTAAAGGGGTGCAAAAAGGGACCCCTACTTTTGTACACCGACAGGGTGGGCCAGGGCGGTCAGACTCGTGCTTGGCAGCGGTCCGGTCCAGCAGCTGGACATGCTAGCTCGCCAACGAGCTCGCCGAGCTCAGCGACGACAATCAGACGATGGACGTGGCTTCCGACCAGGAGTCGGCACCAACGGCCAAGCCGGTTCATGCCGTGTTCACCATAGAGCAGGTACGGCCACACTTCCATGCCCTAATGGCGCAAGAGCTACCAGCACAGCAGGACCTGTGCTGCAACCTCCATCTCCTCAATGACCACCGGCTCGCAGAAGGACAAATCTCTGACGAACAAGCGAACGACAATGCCGTTGCGGACATGTGGCCCTATGATCCTGGCTTCCTGAATGAGCAGCGGGCGCTGTATTAGACCATCCATAGGGCCCGTGAGGCCCTCTCCATCATCCTTCGAGTTGTTGCGCTTGTCGTGGCACCGCCGTCTCGTGTTGTCAACATGGTCAACGAACATGAGGAATCAGGAGATGACTTAACTTGGAGAGGATGACAGTGGGGACACCCCATGGCCATAGCCGCACGTACACAAGTGCCTCCTTATTATATACAACTATTTTTTTTTGCTTCCTCCTGATTTCCTGACATCATGGTCCCACACCATTGTCAACCTATATAGTCAATAAATGAGAAAATTGCACAAGGAGCGGCCGACAACTGGGACCCAACAGCTCGAGCAGTATTTGTGTTTTTGAGGTGTGAGCAGAGTTTTTCTCGAGCGATGTTTTTTTAGGGGTAAGCGATGTTTTTGTTGTCATTCAGAGGAGCAAGGTATCAGCTAGGCGGGTTCTGGCCTGTCTAGCCTAGGCTATTATTTTATGTTGACCAAATATCCAGCCCACATAATATTTTTTCAAGGTGAAAATGGCTAGCCCATCTATACTTTTTTTTGAGGAATACCCAGCCCAGGTCAACTTGTTATTCTCCGCCCCGCTGGGATGCAAATCTTTCCTAGGAGGGATGCATTAGGCTTAACAAGAAAATGGGCTTTAAGAAATAATAAATGGGATGTAATTATAAAAACTGGGCTATAACTATAAAAAATGCACCAAACACGTAATTAGTTAAAAAAATATTATTTTTGGATTTTGAAAATTTTAATTTCATTACTTGTTGCACGCGCAATATTTCGTTGGATTTTTACGTAATACAAATTTATTTTGAAATTATATTTAATATAACTCGAAATTTCGGGGTAAAAATATATCAGATCCCATCAAAGTGTGGGAAATTTTATTGAATTCTGTTTTGAGTGGTTGGTTGAAATTATTTATTGTTGTCCTGGCAAGAAAATGGGCTGTAATTTTAACAAACTGTAAATGGGATGTAGTAACTTCCATCAGAATTTAAAAATGGGTTGTACATTATTATAAATTGCAAATGGGCTATATGTTCTCTGCCACACACTTGTGGGCCTAGTAAGTTGATGCGTACGCAAGGCTTTGTCAACTTATAGTCAACACACAATTCTAGTAGTAGTGGTTGTTGGATGTCCATCCAACGGATGTCGTGCTTCTTCAATCTCGGATGTTCTTGCTTTAGCCGCGCAAACCACCGCCGGCGATACCGCCTGCTACCGCCTTCCGTGACCAGCTGTGCTGCCGCGCAGGACTCACAGGCCCACCCTACTCCCATCGTCGTCCAGGCCATTCCTCTACTCACCAACACCTCCTGTTATTCTCCAGCGACGGCAGCCTCACACCACAGCCAAACCAGTGAACCCTCGTACTCCCCTCCGCGTGGGCATCCACCTGCCTCGTCTTCCCTAGCTCTGCGTTGTTCCCTTCCTAGGCCTCGCCGTCGTCCACCGCCTGGGTGCTGTCTACACGGCGTGGTCAACGCGGTCAACGAGTACGACAACCCTCGGAAGAGGACTCTACGTGGTGAGGCTGACAAATGGACCCACTAGCTACATCTTCGCATGCAAGGAAGTGCGTCCATATTACGGGCAAAAAAATGATTCTTCCCCCTGACAGCTGGGACCCACCAGCTATATCTTCGCATGTAAGGAAGTGCGTCCTTATCCTCCCTAACAGCTGGGACCCACCCGGTCGAAGCGTACATAGCTTTGCCGCGAACGTGTATGTACATACTAGTCGATCGGTCTCTCTGCAACGATGAATCGTGGTCGAGCAAGCAACGACACATGTAGTAGCAGATCCCCCGACGTAGCAGTTCAAGCAATCCCTTCTAAACCATGTACACGTATGAAAGGATCGAGAAGAGGTGTCTAGAGGGGGGGATTAGACACTAAATACCAAAAGTTGCAGTGTTTAGTTTCTTTAAGTTGAAGTGGAGTTTTGACACAAGTTTAACATATCAAGCAAGCGTGCAAGAGTGTATGAGCAGCGGAAAGCAAAGCATGCAACTTGCAAGAATTTAAAGGGAAGGGTTTGGAATGTGCAAACGTAATTTGGAGACACGGAGATTTTTTATTCGTGGTTCCGATGGGCGGTGCTACCATACATCCACGTTGATGGAGACTTCAACTCACGAAGGGTAACGGTTGCGCGAGTCCACGGAGGGCTCCACCCACGAAGGGTCCACGAAGAAGCAACCTTGTCTATCCCACCATGGCCGTCGCCCACGAAGGACTTGCCTCACTAGTGGTAGATATTCACGAAGTAGGCGATCTCCTTGCCCTAAAAACTCCTTGGTTCAACTCCACAATCTTGTCGGAGGCTCTAAAGTGACACCTAGCCAATCTAGGAGACACCACTCTCCAAGAAGTAACAAATGGTGTGTTGATGATGAACTCATTGCTCTTGTGCTTCAAATGATAGTCTCCCTAACAATCAACTCTCTCTCATAGGATTGGATTTGGTAGAAAGAAGATTTGAGTGGAAAGCAACTTGGGGAAGGCTAGAGATCAAGATTTATGTGGTAGCAATGGAATATCTTGTCCTCAACACAAGTGTAGGTGGTTCTCTCTCAGAAAATGTGTATTGGAAGTGTAGGTTCGTTCTGATGGCTCTATCCACGAATGAAGAGGAGGTGGAGGGGTATATATAGCCTCCACACAAAATCTAACCGTTACACACAACTTGCCAAACTCGGTGAGACCGAATTAATAAACTCGGTCGGACCGATTCAGCAAATCTAGTGACCCTTAGGATTTTCAGTGGGACCGACATGCAACTCGGTAGGACCAATATGGTTAGGGTTAGGGCATAACGTAATCTCGGTGCGACCGATTACACAAACTCGGTGGGACCGATTTTGGTAATAAGCTAACCAGAGAGTTGGTCAGGTAAACTCGGTGGGATCAATTTGCTTATCTCGGTGAGACTGAAATGTTACAAAAGGGAAACAGAGAGTTTACATTGCAATCTCGGTAGGACCGATTACGCAAACTCGGTGAGACCGATTTTGGTAATGGATCCATACAGAGAGATTGCAATCCCATCTCGGTGAGACCGAGATCCCTATCGGTGAGACCGATTTGCCTAGGGTTTGTGGCAGTGGCTATGACATCTGAACTCGGTGGCGCTGGATAGAAAGAATCGATGGGGCCGAGTTTGACTTTTGGTTTAGGTCATATGTGGATGTGAGAAAGTAGTTGAGGGCTTTGGAGCATATCACTAAGCATTTTGAGCAAGAGCCTCATTAAGCAACACCTCATCCCTCCTTGATAGTATTGGCTTTTCCTATAGACTCAATGTGATCTTGGATCACTAAAATAGCAAAATGTAGAGTCCTGAGCTTGGAGCTTGAACCAATCCTTTGTCCTTAGCATCTAGAAAGGGTTTCACATCCTCTAGTCCATGCCACTTCATTGTTGAACTTATCTGAAACATACTAGGTAAAAGTGTTAGTCCAACAAGAGATATGTTGACATTAATTACGAAAACCACCTAGGGAGCACTTGTGCTTTCAATCTCCCCTTTTTGGTAATTGATGACAACGTACATCAAAGCTTTAGATAGAGATATAGAGAATAGTAAGTAAAGCTTTGGAAAGACATGTAACATGCATAGGCTCCCCCTACATGTATGCAATCATGTGAATATGGAATATAGGAGCATGTGAATGCATAAACATGACAAAGTAAGCAATGTGTTACATGTATCTTGGCTATATGCATCAGAGCAAATGATGTGAATATGAGAAATGTACCTTCATGCTTATGAGTCCTTCTTGCAAACAGTATGTACATCAGTAAGAATTTCTCATACACATGACTGTGATGCATATACTTACCTTGTGGTCTTGAGTTGGCTTAGGATAGGATGAACCTGCGTAAACAAGGTTAGATAATATAGATACACCTACTGGCTAGAGCAAACAAAAGAAACCACAAGAGTACCAAGACTGGTATGACATGTAGAGTGAGTACAAAGTACCACATTGGATATAGACATGTCCCCAAAGGTAAAGATGTGCAATAAATTCAAAGATTTCCTTCCCTTAGATGTCTTGCTGCCCCTGAATCTAGCATGGGATACTGGGAGAAGATAGGGAACAGAAAATTAGAGCAAAAACAGAGCTCAAAGGAAATAAACAGAGCTAATACAAATGAGCAAATATGAACATGTCTTTCCCCTCTTGAAGACATGTAACTTCTCTCCTCTTGAACACCAATGAACATGTCTTTCCCCTCTTGAAGACATGTGACTTCTCTCCTCTTGAACACCAAGCATCAGGGGTCCTTGATGATTACTCTTTCTTCCCTTGAGTATTCTCTCCCCCTATAGATATGATTAAGCTTTGATGTGATCTCTCTCTCCCCCTTTGACATCAATTTCCAAGAAGGGATCTTCTGGATTATTGTCATGATGGGTTTGGTCCTTGAGTCACGGAACAAAGCAACAAGTTGAATGGGATGCTGGTCGAGGACAAGATTCATTGAGTGGAGCTGGATCAAAAAGGAAAGCAGAAACAAGTGGCAAGATGTCTTTCCTGTAGTGAAATCGGTGACACCGACTTGTATGGTTTGGTTGTACCGAGAGGATTCGGTTTGACCGAAAGCATCAGACTAGTGAGACCGAGTTCATCACATAGAAAACACTTGTCACCTCAGCTCACTATACAAGTAAGATCTCACAAAGATTTGCAAGGAATTAACTGAAAGATTTGCAATAAATTGGATGCAAGGAATGAAGAACAGAAAATAAAAGAGAAGAAACAAAAATAAGAGTCCAGATGAAGTTTTTTTGAAGAGGGAAACGAATATGCATGAGACAAATGCAAGAGCACAGAAAAGAACACAAGAGAACTTCATCTAGAATTGGTCGGCGACAAAGTCACCTATGCTAGAGTATATTGACTTAGGAGTTAAGTGAGATCACTTGATCATAGGTCATACTCATCGTTTAAGCTCAAAATGGGGTTACCATTTTTAGTTTAAGCTTTTTGATGTTTTCACATCTTGTCGAGTTGGTTTGACTCATGACTTGGAGTAAAGCTTCTCTAAGATGGAATAACATACCTTGGGTGGTGGTGTTGATCATGATCATGTAGTTGAACTTGTGTGGGTTGCTCAAGGTTGATGTAGTTCATCAAGAGTAGGGAGCATCACTTGGAGTTTGAGTTCATCTACCTACATGGGTTAGTTTTTGCAAGGAAGAGCACTTGTATATCCAAAATGACAATCATGAAACTCAACATAGAATTTGTCAAAGGATATGTTTGAATGGTTGAGTGCTTCCTTGTCTTCATCCACCATTGTATACAGACTTGGTGATATAGAAATTGCTCAAGATGTGAGTGAGTTGTAATCTCATAGATTTAGATTCATCCAAGTACCTACACGGGTTATATAAGATGCAAGGTGCAAATATACCCAAGACATAAGATAGTCAACATAAGAGAAATATCAAGGATTACTCATAGGCTCATGCATTGCATGTATAAAGTGGAGTTCCTACTCCAAGTTTGAGGCATCAATGATGTTCAATTCTCCTCTTAACCTGCAAAACACTTTATCATCAAGCAGTTTGGTAAATATATCGGCTAATTGCTTATCGGTGCGAACATGCTTAAGATTAATGTCCCCTTTGGCAACATGGTCTCGAATGAAATGATGACGAACTTCAATATGTTTAGTTCGAGAATGTTGCACGGGATTGTGAGAAATCTTAATAGAACTTTCATTGTCACACAACAATGGAACATGATTCACATATATCCCATAATCTTTAAGAGTTTGGGTCATCCAAAGTAATTGAGCACAACATGATCCAAATGACAATGTATTCCGCTTTAAAAGTGGATAATGATACCGAGTTTTGTTTCTTGGAGGACCAAGACATAAGAGATCTACCAAGAAATTGACAAGTACCCGAAGTGGACTTTATATCAACCTTGTCTCCGGCATAGTCCGAGTAGGAGTAACCAACAAGATCGAAAGAAGACCTCTTAGGATACCAAATGCCAAAATTTGGTGTATGGATTAAGTATCTCACTATCCTTTTCACAGCCTTAAGATGACACTCTTTAGGGGCGGCTTGATATCGTGCACACATGCACACACTTAGCATAATGTTGTGAAGCACATAGATATAACAATGAAGCAATGATAGAGCAATAAACCTTTTGATCAACCAGTTCATCATCTTTGGTTAAATCAAGATGTCCACTAGTAGGCATGGGTGTAGTCATACCTTTGCATTCTTGCATATTGAACTTCTTGAATAAGTCCTTGGTGTACTTAGTTTGAGAGACAAAGGTACCTTCCTTAGTTTGCTTGATTTGCAAACCAAGAAAGAATTTGAGTTCACTCATCGTCGATATCTCAAACTTCACCGACATTAGCTTTCCAAACTTTTCACTAAAATGAGGGTTAGTTGATCCAAATATAATATCATCGACATAAATTTGGCACACAAATAGTTCTCCATTAACCCTTTTAGTAAAAAGAGTAGAATCTATTTTTCCAATTTCAAAGCCTTTTTCGATAAGGAACTTGGTCAAGCATTTATACCACGCTCTAGGAGCTTGTTTAAGACCATAAAGAGCTTTGTGAAGTTTGTAGACATGATTAGGTTTCTTAGGATTGACAAAGCCGGGAGGTTGCTTAACATAAACTTCCTCCTCAATTTCACCATTTAGAAAAGCACTTTTAATGTCCATTTGGTACCAGGTGATATCATGGTGATTAGCATAAGCAAGTAAGATGCGAATGGACTCAAGTCTAGCAACGGGAGCATATGTCTCACCATAGTCCATACCTTCGATTTGAGTGTATCCTTGGGCGACTAGGCGTGCTTTGTTGCGGACGACTTGACCATCTTCATCTTGCTTGTTGCGAAACACCCATTTGGTACCAATGATGTTGTGGTTGTTGTCGGGCTTCTCAAGCAATGTCCATACTTGATTTCTCTCGAAGTTGTGTAGCTCTTCATGCATAGCGTTTATCCAAGCCGGATCTTCCAATGCTTCTTCAACCTTCATAGGTTCAATGCTAGAGATGAATGAATAATGTTCACAAAAGTTAGCTAAATGAGTGTTAGAGCGAGTGATTCTCCCGGTTTGGATCTCATTGTAGATTTTCTCAACGGGATGATCTTTGGCGATTCTTGCTCGAACTCGTGGGAGCTTTGGCTTGGTTCGGGGTGGAACATCTTCTTCATCTTGTTCTTCTTCTTGGCCTTCTCCATTGTTGACGATGTCATTCTCTTGTCGTGGTAGAGAAGGAGGTTGTTGATGTTCATCTTGGTGCGCTTCCTCGTTTTGTTTGTCTTGGTGTGTCCCACTTGTGGATGCTTCCATATCAATTCTTGGTTCACCTTGTCGTGAGGTAGAAGCTTCCACTTGGACGGACGAGGTACTCTCCTTCACCTCCGTTGGATGGATCTTGCCAATAAACAAGTCTTGGATTGCTTCCGAAGGGTCTTTGTCTCGTACATCAATTGGAAATTGCTCTACTTGCGAGCCGTTAGATTCATCAAACTTCACATCTACTGTCTCTTCAACCTTTCTGGTGAAATTGTTGTAGACACAGTAAGTGTGAGAATTTGAGCCATAACCAAGTAGGAAACCTTCATGAGATTTAGGAGAAAATTTAGAACGACGATGCTTATCAAGAATGTAGCATTTTGAGCCAAATACTCAAAAGTATCCAACTTGGGGTTTGTTACCGGTGAGGAGCTCGTATGCCGTCTTGCCGAGCAGCTTGTGAAGATACAAGCGATTGTTGCATGACAAGTTGTCTCAACCGCTTCCGCCCAAAAGTGTTTTGCCGTCTTGTACTCATCAAGCATCGTTCTTGCCATCTCAATAAGAGTCCGGTTCTTCCTCTCAACAACTCCATTTTGTTGAGGTGTGTACGTAGCCGAGAACTCATGTGAAATCCATTCTTCGTCAAGAAAGGTATCCACATTTGCGTTCTTGAACTCCATTCCGTTGTTGCTTCGAACCTTCTTGATCTTCACGTCAAATTGATTTTGGGCCTTCCTAGCGAAGTTTTTAAAGATCTTTTGGACCTGCGATTTGTCATCAAGAAAGAACACCCACGTAAATCTTGAAAAATCATCAACTATGACTAGTCCAAATGAGTTACCACCGAGACTCTTGTAGGCGTTTGGATCAAAGAGATCCATGTGAAGTAGCTCGAGTGGTCTTCTCGTGGTCATGATGTTCTTTGCGCGATGAATTCCTCCAACTTGTTTCCCTGCTTGACAAGCACTACAAAGTCTTTCCTTGTCAAATATGACATCTTTTACTCCAAGGATATGATCACCTTTAATAAGCTTATCAAGATTTCGCATACCCACATGACTTAGCCTCCTATGCCACAGCAAACCCTTAGAAGATTTAGCAATTAAGCAAGTTCTAGGTTGAGCATTTTTAGTGAAATCAACAATGTAAAGATCACCTCTACGTATACCGGTAAAAACCATTTGACGATTGTCTCTACGAAACACTTGGCAATCTACTTTAGTGAATAGGACATTGAAACCGAAATCAGCAAGTCTAGAAACTGAAAGTAAATTGTACCCAAGAGATTCAACGAGCATGACATTTTGTATGGAGCTATCATGTGAGATGGCCACCTTACCGAGGCCAACCACCTTACCCTTTGAGTTATCACCAAAAGTGACATATTTTTTAGGGCCGTCATTTTCAGCAAGCTCTCGGAACATGTCTTTATCTCCGATCATGTGATCGGTACATCCACTATCAAGAACCCATTCCTTTCCTCTAGCCATGTAGCCACGAAGATTTGCCATAAGACCAAAGTGTCTCATTGCATCATCAAGATCATAGTCACTATTATCATCCTCATCAAAGTATCCATTTTCAACATCATCTTGTGATTGATCAATTCCTAGAGAGGGTAATTCATTAGACAAATGATCATTTCTATGATTATCTTTATGAATTCTAATAGCTTTAAATGATATTGCTAATGATCCCAACATCTCCTATGGCACGCATGAGATTTGTAAGCTCAAATAGACAATCACCAAAGCTAGGATCACTAGAATTCATCTTACTCAAGGCAATAGAGTTATGGAGAATTTCATCTAAAATTTTCAAGGAATAATCTGGAAATCGTTCCTCAAGAAATCTCCATATAGTATAGGCACAATCAAGAGTAGGCAAACTAGCAATCAAATTTTTGGGCAATCCTCTTATGATAAGATTGATAGTTCTAAGATTGCAAATCATGTCAAGATCCTCTTCTGGTGTGGGATGCAAGGGATCAATATGAGGTGCACAAGGGCTAGTAATGTACTTGTTCAAATGATATGCATTGAAAATCTCAAGCATTTCATTTTTCCACTCATGAAAATATTCTCCATCAAGAATAGGCACTCTATGTCTAAGACTCCCCAAAGTAGACACATCCATCTTCCTCCAAAGGTGTTTAAACGAAGGAAATGGAGACCAAAGCTCTGATACCGATTGAAAGGATCGAGAAGAGGTGTCTAGAGGGGGGGGGGGGATTAGACACTAAGTACCAAAAGTTGCAATTTTTAGTTTCTTTAAGTTGAAGTGGAGTTTTGACACAAGTTTAACATATCAAGCAAGCGTGCAAGAGTGTATGAGCAGCGGAAAGTAAAGCATGCAACTTGCAAGAATGTAAAGGGAAGGGTTTGGAGTGTGCAAACGCAATTTGGAGACACGGAGATTTTTTATCCGTGGTTCCGATAGGTGGTGCTATCATACATCCATGTTGATGGAGACTTCAACCCACGAAGGGTAACGGTTGCGCGAGTCCACGGAGGGCTCCACCCACGAAGGGTCCACGAAGAAGCAATCTTGTCTATCCCACCATGGCCGTCGCCCACGAAGGACTTGCCTCACTAGTGGTAGATATTCACGAAGTAGGCGATCTCCTTGCCCTTACAAACTCCTTGGTTCAACTCCACAATCTTGTCGGAGGCTCTGAAGTGACACCAAGCCAATCTAGGAGACACCACTCTCCAAGAAGTAACAAATGGTGTGTTGATGATGAACTCATTGCTCTTGTGCTTCAAATGATAGTCTCCCCAACACTCAACTCTCTCTCATAGGATTGGATTTGGTAGAAAGAAGATTTGAGTGGAAAGCAACTTGGGGAAGGCTAGAGATCAAGATTTATGTGGTAGCAATGGAATATCTTGTCCTCAACACAAGTGTAGGTGGTTCTCTCTCAGAAAATGTGTATTGGAAGTGTAGGTTCGTTCTGATGGCTCTATCCACGAATGAAGAGGAGGTGGAGGGGTATATATAGCCTCCACACAAAATCTAACCGTTACACACAACTTGCCAAACTCGGTGAGACTGAATTAATAAACTCGGTCGGACCGATTCAACAAATCTAGTGACCGTTAGGATTTTCGGTGGGACCGACATGCAACTCGGTAGGACCGATATGGTTAGGGTTAGGGCATAACGTAATCTTGGTGCGACCGATTACACAAACTCGGTGGGACCGATTTTGGTAATAAGCTAACCAGAGAGTTGGTCAGGTAAACTCGGTGGGACCAATTTGCTTATCTCGGTGAGACTGAAATGTTACAAAAGGGAAACAGAGAGTTTACATTGCAATCTCGGTAGGACCGATTACGCAAACTCGGTGAGACCGATTTTGGTAATGGATCCATACAGAAAAATTGCAATCCCATCTCGGTGAGACCGAGATCCCTATCGGTGAGACCGATTTGCCTAGGGTTTGTGGCAGTGGCTATGACATCTGAACTCGGTGGCGCCGGATAGAAAGAATCGGTGGGGCCGAGTTTGACTTTTGGTTTAGGTCATATGTGGATGTGAGAAAGTAGTTGAGGGCTTTGGAGCATATCACTAAGCATTTTGAGCAAGAGCCTCATTAAGCAACACCTCATCCCTCCTTGATAGTATTGGCTTTTCCTATAGACTCAATGTGATCTTGGATCACTAAAATAGAAAAATGTAGAGTCCTGAGCTTGGAGCTTGAGCCAATCCTTTGTCCTTAGTATCTAGAAAGGGTTTCACATCCTCTAGTCCATGCCACTTCATTGTTGAACTTATCTGAAACATACTAGGTAAAAGTGTTAGTCCAACAAGAGATATGTTGACATTAATTACTAAAACCACCTAGGGAGCACTAGTGCTTTCAACGTACGTACAACCACATGCCAAAAAATAGGACCACGTGCATACATACGGGCGGGGTCTCGAATGCCAACTCACGCATACGTACGGCCAAGGCTCGTGTACATGGAGAGGCAACGGACGACAACAACAACGTCCTGTTCATGGGAAGCCAACTGGCTGGGTCGGAACGGAGAAACAACGTCCTGTTCATCGGGAGGCAAGAGACTGGGTCAGAATGTGTCGTTCGGGAGCCAACCGGCTTGGACGGAACAGCCGAAACAGGGTCCGACGTACTACAGTATGGAGGAAACGACCTTCTGTTCGACCGGCTACGGTTGAAACGGGGTGTTGTTGATCGGGAGGGGTGCGACGTACTGCAAAAAGCAGGAAACAGACTTGTGTTGGAGCGCCTATGGTCGAAACGGGGTCCTGTTCATCGAGAGGGCATGGCGTACCACAAAACGGGACTCCACGGGCTACTGTTCATCCACCGTCTATTGCCTCACTCCAGCCTCCACGGGCTACTGTTCATCCATCGTCGACTTCCTCCAGCCACCACCTGCAACTGCTCATCCACCGTCGACTTCCTCCTGCCTCCACCAGCTACTGTTCATCGATGGGGTCATGTTCATCCAGCCTCCACCAGCTACTATTCAACCAGCCCTCCACGTAGTCCTGTTCATCCACCCCCAACCGGCTCGGGTGCGTGGCGGCCTTCTCTCGATCGGGGTCCTGTTCATCCAGCGGCAACAACCTCTACTACCATGGGGTTGATACGTCTCCAACGTATCTATAATTTTTGATTGCTCCATGCTATATTATCTACTGTTTCGGACATTATTGGGCTTTATTTTCCACTTTTATATTATTTTTTGGGATTAACCTATTAACCGGAGGCCCAGCCCAGAATTTCTTTTTTTGCCTATTTCAGAGTTTCGAACAAACGAAATATCAAACAGAGTCCAAACGGAATGAAACCTTCGGGAACGTGATTTTCTCACCAAACATGATCCAGGAGACTTGGACCCTACGTCAAGAAAGAAAAGAGGAAGGCACGAGGTAGGGGGGCGCGCCTACCCCCCCCCCCCCCCCAGGCGCGCCCTCCACCCTTGTGGCCCACCTGTTGCTCCACCGGCGTACTCCTTCCTCCTATATATACCTGCGTACCCCCAAACGATCAGATACAGAGCCAAAAACCTAATTCCACCACCGCAACTTTCTGTACCCACGAGATCCCATCTTGGGGCCTGTTCGAGCTCACGGAGGGGGCATCCATCATGGAGGGCTTCTACATCATCACCATAGCCTCTCCGATGAAGTGTGAGTAGTTTACCTCAGGCCTTCGGGTCCATAGTTAGTAGCTAGATGGCTTCTTCTCACTTTTTGGATCTCAATACAATGTTCTCCCCCTCTCTCGTGGAGATCTATTCGATGTAATCTTCTTTATGCGGTGTGTTTGTTGTGACCGGTGAATTGTGGGTTTATGATCAAGATTATCTATGAACAATATTTGAATCTTCTCTGAATTCTTTTATGTATTATTGGTTATCTTTGCAAGTTTCTTCGAATTATGAGTTTGGTTTGGCCTACTAGATTGGTTTTTCTTGCAATGGGAGAAGTGCTTAGCTTTGGGTTCAATCTTGCGGTGTCCTTTCCCAAAGGATGTGAGGGCAGCAAGGCACATATTGTATTGTTGCCATCGAGGATAACAAGATGGGGTTTTATCATATTGCATGAATTTATCCCTCTACATCATGTCATCTTGCTTAAGGCGTTACTCTGTTTTCTTGAACTTAATACTCTAGATGCATGCTGGATAGCGGTCGATGAGTGGAGTAATAGTAGTAGATGCAAAGGTGAGTCGGTCTACTTGTCTCTGGACGTGATGCCTATATACATGATCATACCTAGATACTCTCATAACTATGCTCAATTCTGTCAATTGCTCAACAGTAATTCGTTCACCCACTGTAGAATACTTATGCTCTTGAGAGAAGCCACTAGTGAAATCTATGGCCCCCGGGTCTATCTTCATCATATTAATCTTCCATCACTTTATTATTGTCTTTGCTTTTTTACTTTGCATCTTTATCATAAAAATACCAAAAATACTATCTATCATATCTATCAGATCTCACTCTCGTAAGTGACCGTGAAGGGATTGACAACCCCTAATCGAGTTGGTTGCGAGGAGCTATTTGCTTTGTGTAGGTGCGAGGGACTCGCGCGTAACCTCCTACTGGATTGATACCTTGGTTCTCAAAACTGAGGGAAATACTTACGCGATTGTGCTGCATCACCTTTCCTCTTCAAGGAAATCCAACGCAAGCTCAAGAGGTAGCAAGAAGAATTTCTGGCGCCGTTGCCGGGGAGAATTACGCAAAAGTCAAGTCAAGATTTGGACTCCCAACAAAGAGCCATCTCTGGCGCCATACCAAGTACCTATCACAATCCCTTATCTCCCGCATTACATTATTTGCCATTTGCCTCTCGTTTTCCTCTCCCCCCACTTCACCCTTGCTGTTTTATTCGCCCTCTCTTTTCCGTTTGCCTCTTTCTCTCTTGCTTGCCGTGATGGCTAGTCTTATTTCTTCTCCCTTGTCTCCCGAGAATGAAGTTCTAAATTTTAAGCAAAGGGAGGGAGAAAATCTAAAAGACGCTTGGTATAGAATTTGCAATGCTCAGAATAGATCTACCAGGAAGCAATCTACTTCAGTTCTTCTCCGCAATATTTATGTAGGTGCTAATCCTTGGTATAGATATATCCTTGATACCATTACCGGAGGGAATTTCTTGGGTAGCCATACTTTTGACTCTTACAATGCTATGATAGATTTATTTGGCTCACCACCTCTTTTGGTTAATGGAACTATGTTAACTTTGGAGCATGTAATGCAAAGACTTGAAATTATTGAAAATAAAATTGCTACCGTATAGTCAATTGAAAATCTGGATAAAAATATCCATAACCAAATTACCCAATATGGATCTAAGGTAGGAGTCACCTTGAAAAATATTAAGGAGAAGGAACCCATAGTTAATGAAAGAATAAATCAAGATTCCACTATAATCGATAAACTTGAAGGTATCATTACCAATTTGGGAACCGCTTTTTCTTCCATAAACAATACTCCTAGTCCTCCTACTAAAATTGCCAAGATTATGTATGTTCCTAAAAATAAGGGTGAATACTCTAGTAAGGAAACTGCGGATCTTAAATCTATAAGTATTCAACCCAATATTTTTGCTATCATTAAGGAACCGTTTGCTACGAATGAATTTTTCGATCTTTTTATATCCTTGCTACACTAGATCATTGCACATCCTAGTACACTGCCAGAGGCATTCATATAGAGTCATATTGTTCTAGATACCGCGTTGTAATATTGAGCTGTAAGTAAATGGAAGTGCGATGATCATCATTATTAGAGAATTGCCCCGGTGAGGAAAGGATGATGGATACTATGGTTCCCCCACAAGTCGGGATGAGAGGACGAGAAAAGAGAGGCCAAAAAGAGCCCAACAAAAAAAGAGAGAAAAAAAGAAAACAGAAAATGAGAGAAAAAGAGAGAAGGGGCAATATTACTATCCTTTACCGCACTTGTGCTTCAGATAACACCATGTTTTTCATATAGAGTCTTCTATGTTGTCACTTTCATATACTAGTGGGAATTTTTCATTACAGAACTTGGCTTGTATATTCCAACGATGGGCTTCCTCAATTGCCCGAGGTCTTCATGAGCAAGCAAGTTGGATGCACACCCACTTAGTTTTTGGTTTGATCTTTCATACACTTTTAGCTCTTAGTGCATCTGTTGCATGGCAATCCCTACTCCTCTCATTGAAATCAATTGATGGGCATATCCATAGCCCGTTGATTAGCCGCATCGATGTGAGGCTATCTTCCTTTTTGTCTTCTCCATATTAATCTCTACCACTGTATTCTATTCCACCCATAGTGCTATATCCATGGCTTGCGCGCATGTATTGTGTGGGGGTTGCAAAAGCTGAAGCGCGTTAAAAAGTATGAACCAATTGCTCGGCTTGTGTCGGATCACGGGTTCCGGCAAAACCCTTAAGGTTCGAACACTGGGGTGCACGCGAAGATTTCCTCCCTACCGATCCACGCCCTAGCTCACTAAGATCTCGCGGACGAACTCGATGAACTCGCAACACAAAGACACCAGATTTATACTAGTTCAGGTCACCATTGTGGTGTAATACCCTACTCCAGTGTGGTGGTGGATTGCCTCTTGGGCTGATGATGAACAATACAAGGGGAAGAACAACCTCCTGAGGTTGAGGTGTTCTTGTGCTTGACGAACTTGTGTGGGTGAGATGCCTCTAAATGAGTTGTTCTCTACGGTAGTAGCTAGTTCTTCTTATATAGGCCCTGGTCCTCTCCCCAAATATTGAGCGGGAAGGGAGCCAAGAATGGCCAATTTGAAAGGGGACAGCTAGTACAGCTTATCCTGACAAAAGTAGTCTTCGCCTGCAAAAGGCTATGGTGGTGACGCCGCCTTAGGCTCCATGGTGACCTCCGTCTTGCCGTCCTTCGGGTCCTGGTCTCGTTGCACCGATATGGAAACCTTTGCTTGGTGCCTCGGTACTCCGCGCCTACGCGTGCCTCCTTAGCACCAAAGAGGAAACAAGGACGCTGTGCGCGCTGGCGCCCGCCTGGTGTCGATCGTCACGGCTCACGTCACGAGAGCCTCGTGAGGTTTGCCTTGCCTTGATCTCTCCGCCCCTCGTGAGCCTGCCTGGCGAGGCCGCTCCTGAGAGGTCTCGCGTCGTCCGCCTCGCGAGGTCTGGCCCCTCACGAGGGTCCTGAATGCCTTGTTGATGAAGATGGGCCGTACAGGCCTGCTAGCAGATCCACACCATGGGCCATAGGTAGGCAAGTATGGGGACCCCCGTTGCCAGAACACAAACAGTAGCCCCCGGGCCCAAGGCACGCTCGGGCTTGGCTTCGAGGCGAAGCCAAAGGTCAAGCGCGGAGCGCCGCGGGCCCCAAAAGCCTGTAGCCTCGGTTGACGCGTGGCGGTTTATTGGACGTGGGCGTCTCCGCTTCCCCATGCTGCCTCGGCAACTGCCCGACTTGACAAAAAGGCTGGCACAAACAGTGCCTGCCTTCATTGCTTCCTTCACCTTGCTCAGATCCCCTTCCTTGCGCCCTGCTTCCGAAATCCTCAGATCTGCTTCCATCTCTTCCCACACCAGCGACTGATGGCGCCGCGCAAGGTCAAACCCTCGGCGTCGCCGGCTTGGTACGAGCCTGCTCTCGACGCACCCAATGTCTCAGGGAAGAGCCTCGCCTCCACGCGCTTGCCGACGGCGGGTGTCGGTGTCAAAACCGGCGGATCTCGGGTAGGGGGTCCCGAACTGTGCGTCTAAGGTGGATGGTAACAGGAGGCAAGGGACACGTTGTTTACCTAGGTTCGGGCCCTCTCTATGGAGGTAATACCCTACTTCCTGCTTGATTAATCTTGATGAATATGAGTATTACAAGAGTTGATCTACCACGAGATCGTAGAGGCTGAACTCTAGAAGATAGCCTATGGTATGATTGTTGTTATCCTACGGACTAAACCCTCCGGTTTATATAGACAACAGAGGGGGCTAGGGTTACAAAGAGTCGGTTACAACAGAAGGAGATCTACATATCCGTATCGCCAAGCTTGCCTTCCACGCCAAGAGAGTCCCATCTGGACACGAGACGAAGTCTTCAATCTTGTATCTTCATAGTCCAACAGTCCAGCCAAAGGATATAATCCGGCTGTCCGGGTACCCCGTAATCCAGGACTCCCTCAGTAGCCCCTGAACCAGGCTTCAATGACGATGAGTCCGGCGCGAAGATTGTTTACGGCATTGCAAGGCATGTTCCTCCTCCAAATACTCCATAGAAGATCTTAAACACAAGGATAGTGCCCGGCTCTGCAAAACAAGTTCCACATACCATCGTAGAGAGAATAATATTTCCACAAATCTAATCTGCCGACGTATTACAGTATGACGTCACACCATGGCCTGGTCATTATTCAAACCGTTTTTCATAACCAGCCACCGCACATATCGCGAGGCAGTTTCCTAGGCACGTCTTGTCAAAGTAGAGATCGTGTCCCCTTGTCACGGTATTCTCATTAATAAGAAAGTGGGTAACCCAACCGTGCCATCAATTACGGCGCTTGGGGATCAAGCGAGTTTTACTAGGCAAGTGGGGGCGCATAGTTTCGTCCGCCTTTATAAAGGGATAAGGACTTTGCCTTTTTCACCCACGCCTTCTTCCCTCTTGCATATCCATTCGTGCGCACTCGAGCTCCAATGCCCAAGCTTGCACCTTTTCTCCTCAAACCGCTTCAATCATGTCTGGAGCGGGAGGCAAGTGGATGAAATCCTCTGTCACGGAGGAGGACATCAAGAAGCTGCAGGGAGCCGGATACTTGGCCGCGGATATCGTGCACCGGCTGCCCGACGCAGGCGGTCGTCCCTACCCCGGAACCTTACGAGAGGGTAGTCTTCCTCACCCACTTCGTCCACGGACTGGGATTTCCTCTCCACCCATTCGTCCGTGGCCTCATGTTCTACTACGGGCTAGACTTCCATGACCTGGCCCCGAACTTCATCCTCAACATCTCGGCGTTTATCGTCGTGTGCGAGGCCTTCCTCCGCATCCAGCCCCACTTTGGCCTGTGGCTAAAGACCTTCAATGTCAAGCCGAAGGTTGTAGGCGGCCAACAAGCGAAATGCAGCGGCGCCATGGTGGGCAAAATGCCCAATTTCACATGGCTCGAGGGCTCCTATGTGGAGACCATAAAGGGGTGGCAATCGGGGTGGTTCTACATCACCGAGCCGCGCGACACCAACTGGGTGGCGCCCCCCCGAGTTCCGATCCGGAATCCCCACGCGGCTCACCTCCTGGAAAGAGAAGGGCCTGTCCTGGGGTAACCTGGTAGAGCTGATCGGACTCCAGACCTGCATCAGGAACATGATGGTCAAGAAAATCAAGCTCGTCAATGTGGTCCAGGTCATGCTCTTCCGCCGGATCCTCCCGTGCCAACAACGGGTATTCAATTTGTGGGAGTTCGACCCGGCCGAGCACCAGACGCCGCAGGAGCTTTTCGACCACGGCGCAAGGACGCCCGGAGGGTGCTGTTTAAAGGCGCCGAGGTACCTCCTCCCCTTACCGAGGATCATGGACTCGGCAAAGCGCTGCGCCAATCCGGTAGGTTTTTACACATCACAAGATGTTTAGTTTCCTCATTTTAATCATATGCAGGATCTAAGCCCTCATGCCTTTGACAGGATTGGGTGGAGATGGCCGATCGGATTGGCTGGCCCACCCCCCTGCCCGAAGATCCAGCAGACGCTCTCCTGAGGGAGATGCTGACTCCGGCACCTTACGAGGTGCCAACGAAGATGGCCAAGAAGAAGGCCACGGGGACCCGACAGGGTCTCCGGCGCAAGGTTGTGTTGGACTCATCATTCGAACACTCCAGGGCGCACTCCTCCCACGACGACGAGGAGGAAGAGGAAAGTTCTCCCCCAGCCGGGGGAGACAAGAAAAGGAAGGCCGCCCCAACCGGGGAGGCCGAAGGGTCTAAAAAAGGAAGGACCCTCCCTTTGGACTGCTCCAAGACTGCCGCCCACAGCGACGACGAGTGGTTGCCCAGGGACAAGCCCCTGGCGAAGTCGTAAGTATCCCGTACCATAATAATTCTTGATATATTTTATTGCACTGCTTCTCATCACGCCGAACATGATCATGCAGTCCGTCCCGAGCCCATATCGACGTATCTCCGTCGGATGGTTCTTTGGACCCGTCGGATATGAACAGTGATTCACTTCCGACCGCCTCCACCCCTCGCCCTACGGGCGACGCCGAGGTGTTGTCTCAAAGGGCACCGAGCCGGGGGGAGGTAGTCCTGGAGGCGCCTCAAGGCGACACTCTGGACCCTGGGCGCAAAGGGGGCTTGAATCCCATGAGCTCCGAGTTCGGCATCCAGTCGAACTCCATGCTGGAACCTTCAGTGGTTTCGGACTTTGTCAGGCGACCCCCTGTGAAGAGGGGCAAGCCGCCCGTGCCAGTGACCTCTGTTCATCCAGAGGCACTGGACAACTTGCTGGAAGTGCTCCAAGGCGCTTCCATCGACGAAGAGCACCGCACTATCATGAGTACGGTGATGGAGAAGGTTCAGTCCGCCAAAAGCGGACTAACTGAAGCTTGCGCTAGCCTCCTCACAGGATTTGAGGTAAGTAATTAAATTATAGGGGAATATCACCGCATAGACAGTAGCCCTAATGCTCTGTTTGGCGTTCACGAAGAAAAGCCGAATAGAGGATCGAATAATAATCGCAGGAGTCTAATTATAGTATGTCTATGTGAATCTGAAGCTTCCTGGCCGCCGCCAAGACATATCTGCGGAGGTCGCCGCACTACAGCAGGACCTTGAGTGATCCAAGGAAGAGCTCGGCCTGGCCAAGAGGCAGCTCGAGGAGAACAAAGGTAAGCAATACCTTGTCAATATGAAAAAAAGAGTTGGTTGCAGAATAATAGGTTCATCATGAATTTTGCCAGGGGTCACGACCGAAGTGGTGACCCTCAAGAAGGCGCTGTCCGAGGCCGAAAACAAAGCGGCCAAGGAGCGCACTGAGCGAGAAAGACACGAAGCCCGGGTAGTTGAGGTGCAGCAAGAGCTCCAGGTGCTCGTCAAGAAGCATGAGTCCCCGGAGCTTGACTCGAGGACGCGAGAGTCCGAGCTTGCCCAGCCCTCGAAAGTGCAAAAATGCCAAGGCCGAAGCCCAAAAGGCCCTCCAGGAAGTTGAGGCGGTGAAAAAGATAGCGGCGGGTAAGGCATTCATTATGCAAAGTAGGCATGCGAAAGAAAATGTCCTTTTACTTACCTGAGTTCGGAGCTCTCCAGGAGCGTTCGCAGATCTGCCCGTGAGTGTGTCCGACGGTAGCGGAGTTCTACCGGGCCGAGGAGGGAGCTTCGATGGAGAAGTTGTTCGGTCTCGATTATCGGGACCGAACACCCGATGCCCGTGAGCGACCAGCTGAAGCAACCGGTCGAGCTCCACAAGGCGGCCGAACAGGCCATGAGGGGCCTTATAGTCCGGATGTGGCCCGACGATTCCCTTCCCAATAGCTACTTCGGCCTGGTGAGGCGGCTTGTAGAAGCCTGCCCACGGCTGGAAGTCATCAAGCGGTCCGTCTGCATTGAAGGTACGCGCAGGGCTCTTGCCCGTGTAAAGGTGCACTGGGCGAAGATGGACGCCGAAAAGCTGGTGAAGGAGGGGCCACCGCAGGGCAAGGAGCATCTCCACCCCGAAATGTATTATGAAAGTGTCCTGAAGGGTGCCCGTCTCGTGGCGGACGAATGCACCAAAGATGTAATCTTGGAATGAACTTGCTCATGTGATCCTTGTGTTTATGAAAACTAGTACATGTTCGTTATGCAACGCTTTTGTATTTAAAATATTACCTTTTGCGCGCCCGTTTATAAATTCTGAGAGTTGCTAGTCGTCGGTTTCTGCCCCCATGCAACTAGGACTGGGGTGTTCGGGATAAATCTGAGCACTCTTTTTCCCATTCTTGGGTCCTTCGAGGGAGGTGCTCAGCGCAACGAACCAGGCAATCGGACTATAATGCTTTATTGCTCTCACTTAGCCATAGAAGTCTACAATTTTAAATTTTGGCGAAGCCCCTAGTCTTCGGAAAGCCGAATTTGGGGCGGTATACACGCCTAAGCCGGACAAGGCCGGCTCCTCGCCCGAAGCAAAAAAAGTCTTTAGGGACTTGAGACCTCTCGAACAGCGACCAGCTCTCGCCTCATCATGAGAGTCAGTTTTAGCTTTCTCTACTGAGGTCCTCGGCCGGAAGAACCGGGCACAATCGCAGTAGTTCTCCCGGTGCTACCTTAGCCGATATAGCGGAATGTAAGGTACCAAAACGTGGGAGCCGGGCAAACCCAACTATTGACCCAAGACATGATTCGGAGCTGATGCATATAATGCTATAAGTTCGGGGTGCTGCATTGTCAAAAGTGTTCGGACTTCTCACGCCGAATTATGGGGGAGACGGAAGCCCCTGGCGTATTGGCCGTACCACAGTGTACGGGTGCTGATTGTCATAGATAGGCATATATATAAAAGAATATAGGATGCAATAATAGACTAGTACTACGCATTGTTTATTTAAGAAATGCATTAAAGCATACTGATACAAGTGGTGCGGTAAGCAAATAATAGGACTATTTGACATGTCCCATCCAAGGGCAAGATGCGGACTGGTATCTTAAAACAGGTATTTAGCTCGTTATCAGAGACCACCTGGGGATTCTGTTGTACGACGTAGCTTCCTGCCTCCTTGGGTGTTGTATCGTGTGTCCGACTACCGTACTGCCGGACAGGGCTTCCAGAGAATAGAGTCCTGAAAGAGAGGTAGTGATGAAGGTAGTGAGCCCCTAGTGCGGTTAAACCGCATTGTGGGATGCGCCTTGATCGTGGCCCTGCCTATACCATGGTATTTTCAATGCGTAATTATGCACGTGTGGGACGGACTTTGCCGTTGTACTAAGACTAGGGCGGGGGCCGAATTGCTAGGCGAGCTCTGAGCGTGCCAGGCGATCTTGTTGCAGGTTATTCCGGATGCACTTGACGGTGTCCGGGGGCTTGATCGCCAAACTGGTGGATTGCCTCAAAAGGCTGCTTTGGGCTTCTGCTGCGAGGGCCACAGTGTGCTCCTCCGTACGGAGCGAGCATTCTGTGTTTCCATTGACTGTTATGACCCCCCTAGGTCCTGGCATCTTGAGCTTGAGGTATGCGTAATGCGGTACCGCATTGAATCTTGCAAATGCCGTGCGCCCGAGCAGTGCGTGATAGCCGCTGCGGAACGGGACGATATCGAAGATTAACTCCTCGCTTTGGAAGTTGTCGGGAGATCCGAAGACCACTTCCAGTGTGATTGAGCCCGTACAATGGGCCTCCACACCTGGAATAACGCCTTTAAAGGTCGTTTTGGTGGATTTGATCCTCGAGGGGTCTATACCCATTTTGCGCACTGTGTCCTGGTAAAGCAGGTTCAAGCTGCTGCCGCCGTCCATAAGGACTCGAGTGAGGTGATATCCGTCGATGACTGGGTCTAGGACCAATGTGGCAGATCCGCCATGACGGATACTCCTGGGGTGGTCCCTATGATCAAATTTGATCGGACAAAAGGACCATGGGTTGAACTTTGGGGCGACAGGCTCCATCGCGTATACGTCCCTTAGTGCACGCTTCCGTTCCCTTTTGGGGATGTGGGTTGCGTATATCATGTTTACTGTCCTCACTTGTGGGGGGAACCTCTTACGTCCTCCGTGTTCGGCGGCCGGGCTCCTCCTCATCATCATCGTTGTGCAGCCCCTTGTCCTTGTCTTCGCATTTATCTTGCACTGCTTGAACACCCAGCATTCTCTGTTGGTGTGATTGGCTGGCTTATCGAGGGTGCCGTGTATTTGACACGAGCGATCGAGTATGCGGTCCAAACTGGACGGGCCCGGAGTACTTCTTTTGAATGGATTTTTCCGCTGACCAGATTTAGAGCCTCTGAATCCAGCGTTGACTGTCGTGCCCTCGGCGTTATCACCGCTGCTGCGGCGCTTGTGTTTGCTGTGGCGTGACCTACCGTTGCTGTCCTTGGTATCCGAAGTGCCAAGGTTCCCTGATATGTTATTGCTACGAGCCAGCCAGCTATCCTCTCCCGCGCAAAAGTGGGTCATGAGTGTCGTGAGGGCTGCCATTGATTTTGGCTTTTCTTGGCCGAGGTGCCGGGCGAGTCACTCGTCACGAATGTTGTGCTTGAATGCCGCTAAGGCTTCTGCATCCGGACAGTCGACAATTTGGTTTTTCTTTGTTAGGAACCGTGTCCAGAATTGCCTGGCCGATTACCCTGGCTGCTGAATGATGTGGCTCAACTCATCGGCGTCTGGTGGCCGCACATAAGTGCCCTGGAAATTGTCTTGAAACGCGTCCTCCAGATCCTCCCAGCAGCCGACAGGGTCTGCTGGCAGGCTATTCAGCCAATCTGAGCTGGTCCTTTGAGTTTTAACGGGAGGTACTTGATGGCATGTAGATCATCACTGCGGGCCATGTGGATGTGGAGGAGGAAGTCCTCGATCCATACCGCGGGATCTGCTGTACCATCATATGATTCGATATTTACAGGTTTAAAACCTTCTGGGAATTCATGCTCCATTACTTCGTTGGTGAAGCATAGGGAGTGTGCCGCGCCTCTATGCTGGGCTATGTCGCGACGCAGCTCGTATGAGTCCTGCCTGCTGTATTCGGCCCGTCCAGAATTGCTTTTACTGTATCCGGTGATGCGGTCACCGTCCCTTGTAGGGGCACGGCCTCGTGATCCATAAATCGATCTAGCATGTTTTTCCCTGTGTTCCAATACGTCTCGCAGGTCTCGCGTGTTTCCCGTTGCCTTGGTATGTTTGTTTGAACGGCGGCGGGGTGCAGGCTGATTGTAAGGCCGTACTGCCTCTCTATCTCGGCCACGGGGTGGCTGATCAGCCACATGGAATGCGGGGTGACCTCTGGAAGGGCGTTCGAGTTCGTACTCTTCAGCCACAAGGACTTCAGTCCATCTATCTGCTAGTAGATCCTGATCAGCTCAAAGCTGTTGCCGCTTTTTCCTCAGGCTGTTTGTTGTGGCAATAAGCCGGCGCTTAAAGCGCTCCTGCTCGACGGGATCCTCAGGCGCGACAAATTCTTCGTCGTCGAGGATCACTTCGTCTTCGGAGGGAGGCATATAGTTGTCGTCCTCCGTTTCTCCCTCTGTCACTCTCTTAGGAGGGCTGGCTTGTTCATCCTCCGGCTCTTGATCGTTCTGGAGGGGATTGTCATCATCTTCGGCACTGTCCGGAGTACTATTATCCCCTGTGCCGGTATCACCGCTTTTGCTGTGGCGAGACTTAGAGCGGCGCCGCTGACGTCGGCGTTGGGGTTGCTTCTTGAAGGGGTCGTCCTCCGTTGTCTTGTCGCCATTGCCTTCTTTGGATGTTTCGACCATGCATATATCGTATGATGAGGTGGCGGTCCAGTGTCCTGTAGTCAGTGGTTCCTGTTCGCCTCCGGCATCGGTGTCCATACCATCGATGTCTTCAGAGTCGAAGTCGAGCATGTCGGTTAAATCTTTGACAGTGGCTACTAAGTGGGTGGTGGGTGGGGATTGAATTTCTTCGTCGTCCGCATCCCACTCTAGCCGAACATAGTTCGGCCAAGGCTCTCTGGACAGTCAGAGAGATTTCAATGAGTTCAGTATGTCGCCAAAGGGCGAGTGCTGAAAGATATCTGCGGAGGTGAACTCCATGATCGGCGCCCAATCGGATTCGATAGGTATGGGTGCGGGTGGTATGGAGTCCGTGGCCGAGGATGAGTCCAGTAGTTCGGCGACACGACTCTCGTGAAGGGTAAGGTCAGTATTCACCTCTATCTCCACTGAGGGCGCGACCTCCATGATGGAGTCTATCCTCCCGTCCTCGGATGTCACGATCTGCTCCGGACTAGAGGCTGGAATAGTTGCTGGCGTGATCTCCCGAACACCGTCCGACCGCAGAGCTATATCGTGCTCGTCGTGATCATGCGGCACACCTGGCATGGGCCCGAATCCGTCGAAGATCAAGTCTCCGCGGATATTGGCAGTGTAATTCAAGTTTCCAAACCTGACCTGATGGCCAGGGGCGTAGCTCTCGATCTGCTCCACATGGCCAAACGAGTTGGCCCGCAGCACGAAGCCGCCGAACACGAAGATCTGTCCGGGGAGGAAAACCTCACCCTAGACCGCATCGTTGTCGATGATTGAAGGGGCCATCGAACCTTGCAGCAACGACACAGTGGAACTCTCAATGAAAGCACCAATGTCGGTGTCAAAACCGGCGGATCTTGGGTAGGGGGTCCCAAACTGTGCGTCTAAGGTGGATGGTAACAGGAGGCAAGGGACACGATGTTTACCCAGGTTCGGGCCCTCTCTATGGAGGTAATACCCTACTTCCTGCTTGATTGATCTTGATGAATATGAGTATTACAAGAGTTGATCTACCATGAGATCGTAGAGTCTGAACTCTAGAAGCTAGCCTATGGTACGATTGTTGTTGTCCTACGGACTAAACCCTCCGGTTTATATAGACACCGGAGGGGGCTAGAGTTACACAGAGTCGGTTACAACAGAAGGATATCTACATATCCGTATTGCCAAGCTTGCCTTCCACGCCAAGAGAGTCCCATCCAGACACGAGACGAAGTCTTCAATCTTGTATCTTCGTAGTCCAACAGTCCGGCCAAAGGATATAATCCGGCTGTCCGGATACCCCCTAATCCAGGACTCCCTCAGCGGGGGAGAGCAACGAGGGGGGGGGGGAGACGGAGCTCCGACTTGCTTCCGAGGTGCCGAAGCCTGAGGGAAGCACCTTCTTCCCCTTTTTCATGAGCGGCACCGCCGCCGGGTTGGTTCCTCCCTTGTCCGATTTCTTCTATGTTGGTCTCGACCACTACGGGCTACAGGCGCTACATCTTCATCCCAACTCCATCCTCCTCCTGTCCATCTTTTCCTACTATTGTGAGGCGTACCTGGGCGTGATGCCGTCCGTGGCACTGCTGCACCACTTCTTCTTCCTCCGCGTCACCGGCGGCCATATCTCTGGGTGCGCCAACTTCATCGCGGCCGGCCAGGCCAACTCGATCTCGAACACGGGGAGAGGGTCGACAACCCCAGGGCCAAATGGGTCATGATGAATGCCAAGCGCGCCCATCCACGCCTGGATCTGACGACGGAGGCGCCCCAGTCTGACAAGGGGTGGATCCGTGCAAAGCTCACTGACGAGCGGGCGTTGTCGGTTCTGGAGCAGGTGAAGACCGACCTGAAGACGGGCAACGCGAAAGCGGCCAAGGTGACGGGGGCCATGCTCCTGAGGGGATTCCTATTGCTGCGCGTTGCTCCACTTCAGGCGCATGAGCGCCCCTTGTGGAGGCTAGGAGATGAGGAAGACAAGGCTCGCCTGAGGCGGGGGGCCCTTCCTGACAATGAGCTGGCTGCTGTCCTGCGCCCCTTGGTTGGGTACAACGAGGAGTACCCGCCGAGCGCCTTCGTCCCTTTGTTCCACCGCAAGGACTGGGAGCCAACCGTGGCCTCCAGACCGACCTTTGACGCGCGCGGGCTGGTGCCGCCCATGCTCTCGGAAGGCCCCGCAGCGCCGAAGCCGGTGGAGCTGTCTTCTGCCGAGTCCCGCGGAGAGGGAGAATAGGAGGTGGACTCGGAAGCGACCCCTGAAGAAATGGGGGAGACTTCTCCCTTGAGCAAGGCCGACATCCTCCGCGTCCTGCCAGATGATGCCGAGATCGACGCTCGCCAGGAGGGGGAGCTGCCCCTCATCCCGACAAGGGGCAGATCGTCGCTGGTTCCTCGAGACGACGCCTCCGCCTTGACACCTCCTGGAGCCGCCTCCGGTCCCTCCGCTGCGCCGTCTTCTGCTTCTGGGGCCCGTGCGCCTGCTCCTCAAGCCCCGACGCTTTCGGGTTTCAGGCTCCCCAAGCGGAAGGTGGACTATGTCGCGGTGGATCAGTAAGTGCTTCAAGCTTCGTCTTGCTCCTCCTTGCACTTGCCATTTTCTGACATTCGCCCTTGGTTGATCAGGCCGGTGTCTTCAGCGAAGAAGAGGCAGGAGGATGTCGCGGCTGTGCTCCCCTCTGCGGAGAAGAGAGGCGAAAACACTTGCACCTCCCCAGCCCGGTCGTCCTCGTGAGCCCAAGAGGTGCATCAGCAGGGGGAGTCAGCCCCCGTGGCCCCGCTGGCTCCGGAAGTGCCGGCACCCGACTCGGCTGATGAGGCCCCAAGGGCTTCGGAGCCCTCGATCTTCCAGGCTCTGGTAACGACGTCGTCTCCTCCTCCTCCTGCGCCTCTGGCCCCAAATTCTTCTGCTTCCTCCACAACCTTAGAGCGTGTCTTCTCGGGGATGGCCAAGCTGCGGGAAGACCTCCTAGGCGCGGACCCGCACCTAGTGGCCGGGCGCCTGGAGCTGGCCTCAGGCTGGCTTCACTCCGACTCGGCAGTTTGAGCGTCGCTGAGCCAGGCCGTGGTGGCCTCCGAGAAGGAGAAGCAGGCCGCCGCCAGAGTTGCGACCGATCGCGAGGCGGCGTTGAAGGACGCCGAGGCTGCCCGCGACCGCTGCCGAGAGCTAGAGGGTGAGCTGAAGAGCCTGCGCGACGAGCGCGCCAGAGAAGCACGTGGCCGCAAAGCGAAGGAGGAGATGAAGGCTCGGGAGGACGCCATCAAGGGCCGCGACGCCGAGCTGGGGGAGCTGTCAAAGGCGCAGGCTGCAGAGCGCAGCCGGCTGGAGAAGCTGGAGCAGAAGGCGAAGGCGAGGAAGGCCGAGCTCGACACCGAGGCGAAGGTCCTGGCCGAATACCGCGTGGCCTTCTCGGTTCTCGAGAAGAGGTCCAGCGTGGCACTGAAGTCACTGTACGAGAAGGGCCTGGAGAAGCCGCCGACCACCGACGAGGATGGCCCTGCTCAATTGCTTCCCCACTTGGTGAAGGCGCTTGAGGAAGGCGTGGAGGGCATTGGTCCCATGGCTGAGGCGGAGGCTCGTGTCCTTTCTTCAGCTGCACTGACGTGTGTCTTCAGCCAACTCTGCTGGAGCCTGTAGCTGATGAACATTGTGCGGCGGCCGCCGCAGCCGTGAAAGATCAGGTGGAGGCCCTGCTGAAGAAGTTCCGTGGCTTCGTCCTCGCACCCTCGACCGGCGATGCCACCGATCCTACGGCTGGCGGTGTCCAGGGGTGACCTACGGCTGATTTCCTG
Source organism: Aegilops bicornis (assembly GCA_021605145.1). Classification (NCBI taxonomy): domain Eukaryota; kingdom Viridiplantae; phylum Streptophyta; class Magnoliopsida; order Poales; family Poaceae; genus Aegilops; species Aegilops bicornis. The sequence continues at coordinate 313,313,514 of CM038669.1, forward strand.
TTTCATTCCTGTAGTATGCATCAGGCCTCGTCGAGGTGTTAAACTTTCGTTTGATATTGTGAGAACAATATGTCTTGTAATATTTGCTTCGAGATTTTGCGATTTTCTTCCTATTTGCTTTGTGTTCTGCGTCGGTAGAGCCTGGCCCCGCGCATACTCAACCGCCGTTGGGCCGACCGGAGACCAGGACGGACCAAGGAGTGAGGGGCTACGAGACCAGTTAGGCTCTTGAGTCGTGATGCTCAGGAGTCCCCCTTGACGCGCAAACAGCTTATAGGGAGGATACGTGAGGATAGGTCAATGTTAAACATCGGCGGAGCCCGGCCCCGCGCATACCTCAACCGCCGTTGGGCCGACTGGAGACCAGGACGGACCAAGGAGTGAGGGGCTACGTGACCAGTTAGGCTCCTGAGTCGCGATTCTCAAGAGTCCCCCTTGACGTGCAAACAATCTCCATACCTTTTCCCTCGCCGAGGCTCGGCTCGGGAGGGGCGTGCGACGACCAGGTCCGGGAGACCTGGTTGGGTGGTGTATGCTTGGGCGTGACCCGAGCGCAGCCCCCGTGCCCAGCCCCCTCGCGCGGCTCTCCCGAGGGGAGACGTTGCGGTGAGGCCGGACGCTGAGCTCTGGGGCTCCCTAAGGTTGGTACGACCGTGAAGCCGCCCTCAGTTGATTATCACCAGCGCGGAGCATAGTGGTTCCGCTTGAGCACCGGCATAGCCGCTCCTTGGCAGTGTTGACGGCCAGCGCGGAGCACGGTGCTTCCACTTGTGCGTGGGAGGGGGGCTCCCTCTGCAGGGAGCCCCCGGGGCGTGTACAGCCCCGCCCTGACACATGGCTTGGACGGCAGGGCTAAACGAGGTGTATCTGGGCACTCGTGAGCCAGCGCGGGACTCACGAGGCCCTACCTCAAGGCGGGTTGCGCCTGGTCTTGGTTCTTGTTCACTGTACTGGTCCTGCGAGGTGGTCAGACAACCTGCACCGAACGAATCTCCTGAGGTTATCGCGTGAGAAAGCCAAGCACCAACGGCCCCAGGAGGTGACGTGAACAGGGCCGGCCCGCCAGACAGAGCTCAGCCATTGGATTTATCGACGCTGCAGGGATGGGCCTGAGCACGGACACCATGCTCAACTTACTCACACGAAGGGTCCTGAAGAAAGACGGCCGGCGCGCGGTCCCCATGGTGGGTGGCGATCAAGCAGGTAACAGCCATCGGTAGATTAAACATGGAAAGCTGCAGGCTTAAGTAAGTGCAAGAAAGATACATGCCACTGGGTCAGGCCCGAGCAGCTTGGGGATGATGCAGCCCGAGGGGCGCTCCCAACAAGGTAAGCTAAAGACATAAAAGGGATACATGCCACAGGGACGGACCCACGCGGCCTGGGAATGATGCAGCCCGAGGGGTGCTCCCAGCTAAATGAACTTGGAAAATGTCACCTGGTTCTGTTGACGAAGGAGAGTTGGGGCAGCTGAAGGTACGCGGCGAAGGGGTTGCTCCTCACGAGCCACCGGGGCCCTGAGCCTCGGGAGGCTTTGGGGGCTCAGGTGGTTCCTTGAGGACGGTCTCCATCTCCGTCAGCACGGCATGGTGACTGGCTTCCTGAGCCGCCAAGATGCTCCGCAGGTTGCACTGATAGGCGGTCACCACGCTCGGCAGGACAAAAGGCATGCGAACGTAGCTGTGGGGTGGGCCCTCGCAGTGTCAAACGCGCGAAGGCCAGAAGAGCTCCTGAGAGGCGGCCCTGTTGAGTCCTGGGACGTCGATGCAGACGTGCAGCCCGGCATCCTTGCCTGGATGGGGAGCTGCGCCTGGTGAGCGGCGGTCGCCGCGCATGGCCCTTGCGTCTTGCAGTTCCTGAGCGGTAGATACGTCTCCAACGTATCTATAATTTTTGATTGCTCCATGCTACTTTATCTATTGTTTTGGATTATAATGGGCTTTATTTTCCACTTTTATATTATTTTTGGGACTAACCTATTAACCGGAGGCCCAGCCCAGAATTGCTGTTTTTTGACTTTTTCAGTGTTTAGAAGAAACAAAATATCAAACGGAGTCCAAACGGAATGAAACCTTCGGAAACGTGATTTTCTCCCCGAACGTGATCCAGGAGACTTAGACCCTATGCCAAGGAACCAGAGAGGTGGTCACGAGGGTGGGGGATGCCCCCCCTAGGGCGCGCCCCCTGCCTCGTGGGCCTCCTGTTGCTCCACCGATGTACACCTTCCTCCTATATATACCTACGTACCCCCCTAGGGCGCGCCCCCTGCCTAGTTCTATACAAATGATTTTTGCTAATAATCCGACCAAGGTTAGCATTCGTGCTAATAATTCATAACAAGATCTTGAAAATTGATTTTGAATGTCCTACATATATGTTTGTGCATTTTTTTTGTCCAGATCTTGAGAATTAATTTTGAATGTCCTACATGTATGTTTATGCCATTTTTTTAGATTGGTATGTACACACATGAGGCTCCGGCCAGCGGCGCCACTGGTTGTAGATCATGCACCCGGCAGCGCGGGGAGATGCGGCCGCGGCCCCCTGGATCTAAGTAACCCGTAGAATCTCTGGTGGACTGCATCAGCGATCTCCCGGAAGCCATCCTTGGGGAGATCATATCCCTTATCCCCACCAAGGAAGGCTGCCGCACACAAGTCCTCGCATCTCGGTGGCGCGCCGCGCCTCTTAATCTCGATTGTTGTCAACTATCTGTCGATGATGATTCTGAACTCCCCGGAGCCATCATCTCCTCCCACCAAGGCTGCGTTCAATGCATCTGCATCCTGGCATGCTACCTGCTGGACATATAGCATTGTGGGCGCCTGGATAACATCCCGTCAATTCAAAAAACTCCAAAAGCTTGAGTTCTACAATTACTACGAAAATAGGTTACCACCAATCATTGTATCTATGCCCTCACCACCGATGTCCATCTCATGGTTTTCCTCCTCTCTCCACACCGTCACCTTGACCTGGTGCCATCTGGCAGACAATCTGGTACAAATGTTTTGACTCCCACTGCTAAAAAACTTGCGTTTATGTTGGTTGATATGTCGGAGGACTCACTACACAACATCATCCACTCCAGCTGCCCTTCCCTGGAGCGCTTGGTGCTTGTTTTTGGAAAAGGAATCCATATCCCTTGTCTCAAAATAAAGTCGCCTCACCTTGTAAGCATTGGAATTCGTTTTGATGGACATGAGCTCATCATCGAAGATGTCCCTTAACTTGAAAGGTTGCCCCTTGATTGTTGTTATGCACCTTCCCAAATAACTATTGTCTTTGCACCTAAACTGGAGACCTTGGGTGCAATTACTGATCCCTTTAAATCGTTCAAGATGGTTCGGCTCCACACTTATTCAGGTACTGTATATTATCCATGTACACTTTTGTAATCTGCATTTTTCATTTGTGCACATAAGTTAAATATCATCTTGGAGTACACTTTCAGTGCTAATATTATGTTCTATGCTGAATGAAGAGCTTGTCCATGGATGGCCTATCAGTGGTGCTGGATTCTGTCAAGACCTTACATCAGTATGTGGTGTCTTGGTCTGAACACGATTGTTGGCTTGCTACGATGATTTCCATGTCTGGAGAATTTGTATATAAAGGTGATGATTTCACGCACATTGAAAGCCCATATAAAATGTACTATAATTAACCGTTCAGCTGTCGCTCCTTCGACATAGTCTATTTTAGGTATCAATTGTTTTCGATCTTCATGTCTATTTAGGTACTAGCACTTGGAAAAAGAGGTATAACCAATCGATGGCTGAGGAAGCTCAAGGATTTTCTCATATCTCATGACATTCGTTTGGCGACAATAATGGTGGAACAATATGCATCCAACCATGCAAACACTAACTTTGTCACATTCTTCATGTTGAGCGAGGGCACTATTACCCGTGAGGATTAAGTTTTTTGACAAAAACTTACTCATGAGTGGACATGTTGAACAACATAAAGTGAAGTTTCAGGTGGACCTAAGGGCTTCTAAACGTGTTGAGCTTCTATTTACAACAACTTGTCATCATCATAGACCAGTAGAATTTTTGTACCACGATCTTGATTTTATGGATCAGACCGATCCATTTGATTGTGACTGCACAAAACTTTGGTGTAATTAGATGTTATTGCCTTGTTCAATCTGCGTTTTGTCTAAACCTGATGAACAATTTATCCTCATGCTTTTGGACCGTTTGTAAGCTGGAGTTAGATATTGTTGCCCTTTTCATTGGCTTTGACCCATATTTTCTTTCATACTGCCAATGGCTTGCCATTTCTTTAATTAAGACATAAATATTATATGCAATCACAACATAGGCAAAGAACATCACTCTCGCGGGATCCTTGAGATCATTGTTCATTACAGAACCTGCAAGTTCTTAGCGCCCACCAACACCCACAAACTTATTTTCAGCCAGCGCACCAAATGGGTTGTAATTCTTAATAAGAAAAGCTGCATGGTAGTGACAGATTTGGATTCTGACATTTGGGATCCATGAGGAAAAAGCCTATCCAAGGTGGTGTCAACTCGACAGTAAACATTGAGAAACCTGGTTTTAAAATTACTGTAAATCCATAACTCGCCCGAAAATCATGAAACTTGGCATGGTGTTATGACATGGCACCAACATGTTGTGGTAAAAATAGTCCAATTTGGGACATGTTTTGGTATGAACTTCTTACAAACTGGAGCTTCTCTCAAGAAGCCTCATAGTTCCGAGAGGGAACTTGTCACCTATGTGTGTGAAATGACATACGTTGTCTCTTCCCGCCTTGATTTATTTTACAGAGGCAACATGCAACTATAGGAGCGTCGTCCTAAAAATATGAAATTATTCAGGGTTTGTTTTGCTTTTTTATACATTATTTGAGTTTTCTAGGAATTTTGGAACATACTTTGGTGTGTGCAAAGTTCATGTGTGTACTAGCCACCTATGTAATTGGATGTTCAATTTGGTAATGGAATCAAGTCCTTAAAAGTTATAAGTACATATTGTTGTTCTGTATGGAATGACATCGCACACGGACCATACTAGGGAACCTGTCGGTGATGAATTCATCAATCGCAGACCATTGTATACCGGCAAGCGTTTCCCCACAACACACACGACTTATTAGCAGAAATGGTTTGTGTTCTTATCTGTCTTCTCACAAATTTCTGATTACGAACATGTTTGCCGCATATCACACACATCTTGTTAAGTTGAACTGTTTCAGTCGTGTTGCCTCATCACAAACAGTTCATCGGGGTGAATTGTATGTCGTCTGTCAGACACACATTGATCTGCTCGACCGTTTCTTTTGTGTTTCCTAATCACAAACATTTCATCCGGGTGAACTGTATGCCACATACCGCACACACCTTCATCTGGATGACCATTTCTGTTGTTATGCTCATCGCAAAGAGTTTATTCGTGTGAATTGTATGCCACGCATCGCACACGCAACTATAATCTGAATCGTGTTTGATGTCTTCACCATTGCAAACATTTTCTATATTTTTTGATGGTTTTATTACATCACCATTTGTGATTAGTGCATGATTACTTGTATCTGCATTGGTAATTCCCCGAAGAGGAGAGGATGATGCATCACAGCAACGGTATGTATTTCCCTCAGTTATGAAACCAAGGTTATCAATCCAATAGGAGAACCAAGCAACACTATGTATACAACACCTACACAGAAACCACAAAACTTGCAACCCAACGCGTAAGAGGAGTTGTCAATCCCTCCTCGGTATTGAGATAGATTAAATTGTATGAGATTGGATAAATAGATCTAGCAAAAACACAAAATAAAATAAATAAACAAAAAGTGAAGCAAGGTATTTTTGGGTTTTTGGATTAATAGATCTGAAAATAATATGATAGGAAATAGACCCGGGGGCCGTAGATTTCACTAGAGGCTTCTGTCGAGAAAATAGGATACGGTGGGTAAACGAATTACAGTTGGGCAATTGACAGAAGAGCAAATAATTATGATGATATCCAAGGCAATGATCACGTATATAGGCATCGCGTCCCAGATTAGTAGACCGACTCCTGCCTGCATCTACTACTGTTACTACACACATCGACCACTATCTAGCATGCATCTAGTGTATTAAGTTCATGGAAAAACGGAGTAGTGCAATAAGAAAGATGACATGATGTAGACAAGATCTATTCATGTAGGAATAGACCCCATATTTTTATCCTTAATGGCAACAATACATGCGTGTCATGTCTCCTTCTATCACTAAGATTGAACATCGCAAGATAGAACCCATCACAAAGCACCTCTTCCCATGGCAAAAAAATCTATCTAGTTGGCCAAACCAAACCAAAGTTTTGGAGAAGAAATACGAGGCTATAACAATCATGCATAAGAGAGTTGAACGAAGACTCAAATAATATTCATGGATAGAATGGATCATAAACTCGCAATTCATCGGATCCCAACAAACAGATCGCAAAAAGTCATTACATCAAATAGATCTCCAAGAACATCGAGGAGAACGTTGTATTGAAGACCAAAAAGAGAGAAGAGGCCATCTAGCTGTTGGGAAACGTAGCATGGAAAACAAAAAAAATCTACGCACACGCAATGATCTATCCATGGAGATGCATAGCAACGAGGGGGGAGTGTGTTTACATACCCTCGTAAACCATAAGTAGAAGCGTTTAACAACGCGTTGATGTAGTCGAACTTCTTCGCGCTCCAGCCGATCAAGTACCGAACGTACTGCATGTCGGTGTCAAAACCGGTGGATCTCGGGTAGGGGGTCCCGAACTGTGCGTCTAAGGTCGATGGTAACAGGAGACAGGGGACACAATGTTTACCCAGGTTGGGGCCCTCTCTATGGAGGTAATACCCTACTTCCTGCTTGATTGATCCTGATGAATATGAGTATTACAAGAGTTGATCTACCACGAGATCGTGATGGCTAAAACCCTAGATGTCTAGCTTGTATGACTATAATTGTCTATATCCTCTACGGACCAAGCCTTCCGGTTTATATAGACACTGGAGGGGACTAGGGTTACACAAAGTTGGTTACAGAGAAAGGAATCTTCATATTTGGTCGCCAAGCTTGCCTTCCATGCCAAGGAGAGTCCCATCCGAACACGGGTAGAGTCTTCGGTCTTTGTATCTTCACAGCCCATCAGTCCGGCCCATGGCTAATAGGCCGGATGCCCGAGGACCCCGTAGTGCAGGACTCCCTCAGTAGCCCCCGAACCAGGCTTCAATGACGAGTTGTCCGGCGCGCAGATTGTCCTCCTCCGATGACTTCAAAGTGATGTATTCGGCTTTCCATTTAATGTTGTACCCCTCGGCTTCTGTGTATCAACAACTTCAGCTTCCACGTGTCGAGTGAATGCGAGAGGTCAGGGCGTTTTTACACATAACACCCCGGCCGTGCAAGGAGGAGTGTCTATTTAAAGAGATTGGATCTCAAATCCATTCAGCACCACGCGGAAAAATCCTCAGAGCTTGCTAGGAAAGACCACTCCAACATGGATACAACTCCCAGCTCCTCCTCCCATCCCTGTGCCTCGGAAAAAGGCGATTGGGAGAAATGTTCCATATCCCACGGACAACTAGTGAAGCTACAAGCAAAGGGATTTCTTCCCCCCACGGATCTGGTCCCGGTTCGGGCAGGGTTGACCTCCTTCAATGACGAGGTCCAGGCGGAGAGCTTCCCTAATCCATCTAGGGGGAACGAGTGTGCTTCGTCCCTTACTTGCTAAGAGGTGTCGGATTTCCAATTCATCCATTCCTCCGAGGGCTTCTGGAGTATTATGGCCTTCAACTGCACAACTTCACTCCCGCCTCCATCCTGCACATTGCAGATTACGTTGCTCTGAGCTGTTCCTAGGTTGTGAGGCCCATTTTGAATTATGGAGAAAGCTATTTTGTCTCGTCTCACGTAACCACAAGGTATCTATATTTGAAGTGGGCGGAGCCGAGGTATGGCGCGTCGCCGAAACCGGATACCTGTCCGGCACACCGAAGAATGGCCTTCCGAATGGTTCTATATCGAGGACGTCGCACTTCCTGACCCAGTTCGGAGGGGTCTTCCCGAGTTCACAAGAGTTCCTTTGAAGAAACGCCACAGCTGGCTCCCCCAGAGTATCGAGTAGGAAGATAGTGCGGAAGTTCGTCAACTCATGAGCAAGATAAAGACGCTCGCCCAGTCCGGATTATCAATAGTCGAGGTAATGGCGACTTCCATAGTGCGGGGGGTTCAGCCACTCCAATGAAGAGGGATTCCCATGTGGCACTACAATGGGGAGGATGACGCCTCCCGCCGCGGCAGGAAGGGACCAGACACCCCTGCCGCTCTGGCCAAAATATTGGCCGAATTGTTCAAAGGGGAGGAAAAGGAATTTCTTCGTATCAAGCGCAGCGATGGATTTTGCATGTACAATCCTCCTAGCTGGGTAAGTCCTAACCCCTCCGCTCTACTTATTCCACTCCCTAAGCCACTTTCGATGAATATTAATCCGTTCATGTATAACAGCAATGGAGAAAAATCTCCAAGGGACTTCATAGCCCCGCCCCGCAGCCAGAGGCCCACAACCAGGACCTCGACCCCGGATTCGAAGAGGATCCGGATATATTCGTGGTGCTCGAGGACGGGGTGTTTTACCAGGCGAGCTATGATGGCACGGAAGTGGCCATCACTACCGACTATCCCGGTCTTCTCCCACGTTCCCTCGTTCGAAAGAGTTCCCTCGTTCTGCCTCATCCACCGCACTGTCTCGTGCTCAAAAGGGGAGGCGTTCGGTGCACCGTGTTACCCAAGAGGCAACTCCAAAGAGAGCGGCCCCTACGCCGAGCAAGTCTTCGAAGAGGAAGGCAAACGAAGACACAGCCGAGCCTTCATCGAAGAGGTATTGATTTGTGAATATGCCCCTTGGCAGTCGCATCCAACTGTGACTTTTCGGTTATCATTTATCAGGAAAAGAGTTCACCAGACTATGTCCGGGGGTCCGGCCGATCATACTCCCCACAGTCGAGATCCAGATCCCGCCGTAAACGTAGGGGCTGATACGGGAGTGACGCCGGATTGTTCTCCATCCGAGGATTCGAATGATGTATCTGTCACAAACTCGAAAGTGGAGAGCGCCATGGGTCATCGGCGCTGGAGGGCCGTTCTTCGCGACCCCAGTTTTACAAAAGAGGCCTTCAATGCCTTTAGCTCGGCGGATGCATACATCCGAGCTACTCGGGACGGGCTTACCAAAGTTGCAGACCAGCATTTGAAAGATATGCGGGTAAGTTTATTGTACAAAACTGATAATTATATACCAGTAGCCCATGAGACTTGAAGCAGTTGATACAACTGATTTAAGGATCATTTGTCTAATCAGGTGCTGACAGAGAAGAACAAACTTATTGTCTCAGGAACTAGAAAAGTGTCGGACCCAACTAATTGCTGCTACCGCCGAACTGGAGAAATCCAAGAAGGCATCACCTGGGAATGTTCCCCTCCATCGAGAAAACATAATTATATACCTGCAATGCTAACACTGTTAATCATCCTGTGGCAGGATCGTCAGATCAACTGAAGGAGCAACTGAAAGCCGCCCAGGTTGAAGAACAAGAAGCCAAAAGGCCGCTGGCCGCGGGCGAACGTGTGCCGAAGCAAGTCAGAGACGAGAAAAACAAGCTGCAGGATGCCCACACCCAGCTGGGTAAAAAACTGAAAGATGTATGGGCCCAGCTGGCTGATTCCGTAAAGGAGAATAAGAGGCTGCGTGGTGGCATATTCAGTATGTAGTCGAACTTACCTTCGAGTAATTTGGAGATAAAGGGGACAGACAGAGCTATGTCTGCAGGTGTGCTGACTGGTCGCCCTGAAGAGGAGATGTCCAGATTCTCGGGCGATCTGCTACAAGAGCTGTCGCAAATGCACGAGCAAGCTCGGCAGGCGATCCGCAGTGTTGCCAAGGCCTTATGGCCATCCGCCTCCCCTCCAGGAAGAATGGAGGAGCTTATAGAGCTACTCAAGGGAGCGCGGCGGCGCTTCCAATTATGGAAGATATCGGCCTGCCGGGAAGGTGCACGAGAAGCCTGGGCCATGGTAAAAACACGGTATACCAAGCTTGATTCAAATCATATGGCTCGGGTCGGACCTCTAGGGTCAGATGGAAAAGAAGTTCCTGTTAATTTGGTAAATGACCAAGTGGAAGTAGCCGCCAAGTATTCCCAGCAGGATTGTAAGTTAGACAGCCTGCTCGACAGTATAGAGGAGGAAATTTATGAGTCCAAGTGACTATGCACTTTCCTTGACAAAGTTGTCCCTAGCCGGATTGTAAAACGATTGTCATGGTAGACCTTTTCGCTTCGACCTCTTGACCCGAAGGTGCAGAGTGTTTCCGAATACCTGAGCGGAAAAACAAACTTGGGCATGCATGGAAACCAGGCGTAGGGGTCATAGTTGCTTGAACAGACAATTTGTATCTGGCTAGCTATGTTATATTACATTGTGATCGTAAGAAACATCTTCCAGAGAGAATAGTTCCGTCAAGGGTTCCTTTCCCTGGGTGTGCATGCGTTAGTGTGTATGTCCGAACTGTGATTGAAAAAACCGCAGGATATTCAACATCTGGGGGTTCATGTTTTAATGAATGTAAAAACATCTTTAGTTCGTCGACCGAATATTCCCTTAAGAACGCTAGCTTTCGGCTTCACCTAGTCTGAGGTACACATCCGGATGACCCGGCAGTAACAATCGCAGAGGTGCTCCCTTTATGCCCTAGCTGAACTAACGGGAACGTAGGGCATAAGCACAGGAGCCAGGCAACCCAGCTTGGCCAAAACTTAAGTCATATTGATGCATATAATGGCAAAGAAAAGGTACATATGAGGAAAACGCGCATATTGATGAGCTTGATGCTCGAAAGATAACAATAATAAGCTTCTGCCAAAGAAGCCCCCAGGTATAACTGTCGTATACGTTTGAGTATGTGTATGTCGCAGGTGCACGGTTTAGCCGTGCGAAAATATTTAAGACTAAAAAAAGGAAAATGAGAAAAGAGAGGAAAAAGTAATAGAAACAATAGGGAGAAGGAGACGAACAAAGAGTTCGGCGCTAGGCATAGAATCTTCAGAGTCTGGCCTTGTTCCAGGGGTTCGGTTCTAGGCGATTGTCTGACGCATCATGCAGGTGGTACGCTCCTCCGGTAAGAACTTCGTCAATGATGAAGGGACCCTCCCACTTGGGCTTGAGTTTGTCCTTTTTGTTCTCCGGCAGGCGTAGAACAAGTTCGCCAACATTATAAGCCTTGGCCCGTATTTCCCTGCTTTGATACCTGCGAGCCCGCTGTTGATAAAATGCGAAACGGGCTTTTGCAAAGTCGCGCTCCTCCTCCAGGGCATCTAAGTTGTCCTGCCAATCGAGCTCGGCTTCTCTCTCTTCGTACATGCACACTCGAGGTGAGTCGTGCATAATGTCGCAGGATAACACTGCCTCTGCACCGTACACCATGAAGAAAGGTGTATATCCGGTAGTGCGATTGGGCGTGGTCCGCAGCCCCCAGAGTACGGAATCGAGCTCCTCAACCTAGTGCTTGTCTGATTCTTTCAAAGACCGCACTAGTCTAGGCTTGATGCCGCTCATAATAAGACCATTGGCTCGTTCGGCTTGACCGTTTGTTTGCATGTGATAGACAGAGGCGTAATCGAGCTTAATGCCCAGATTAGTGCACCAGGTTTTCACCTCATCGGCTGTGAAATTGGAGCCATTATCGGTGATGATGCTGTGTGGAACACCATAACGGTGCACAACACCGGATATGAATTCTATCACTGGCCCGGCCTCGGCCGTTTTAACTTGTTTGGCCTCTATCCACTTAGTGAATGTATCCACCATGACCAGCAGATACTTTTTCTTATGGCTTCCTCCTTTAAGGGGTCCGACCATATCGAGCCCCCAGACCGCGAAAGGCAAAGTGATGGGAATTGTTTGTAGGGCGGTGGGGGGCATATGGTTTTGGTTGGCGAGGAGTTGGCATCCGACGCAACGTTGGACAAGGTCTTGTGCATCTGCTCGGGCCGTCGGCCAATAAAAACCTGTACGAAAGGCCTTGCTAACAAGGGCCCGAGCTGCGGCGTGGTGCCCGCCGAGACCGGCATGAATTTCAGCCAGGAGCTGCCGCCCCTCTTCCTCGGAGATACATCTTTGAAGGACTCTGGTAGCGCTTTCCTTGTAGAGCTCCTCGTGGTGAACCTTGTAGGCCTTCGAGCGCCGGACAATGCGGCGAGCCTCATTCTGATCCTCAGGGAGTTCTTTCCTATTAAGGCAGGTCAAGAAGGGTTCGGTCCATGGGGCAATGACTGCCATAATGAGATGGGCCGACGGTGTTATTTTGGTGGCTGAGCCCCCGATGATATCTGTGTGTTTGGAATCTGGGGTTGTGTTTGGATCCGGACTGGTGTTGCTGCTCTCCCCTTGCCACAGCACAGGCGGCTTAAAAATCCTTTCCAGAAAGATGTTAGGTGGGACGGGGTCGCGCTTGGCGCTGATGCGAGCAAGGACGTCCGCCGCTTGATTACTTTCTCGGGCCACGTGATGAAACTCAAGCCCCTCAAACCGAGCCGACATTTTTAGGACGGCGTTACGATAAGCCGCCATCTTCGGATCTTTGGCATCGAAGTCTCCATTTATTTGAGATATTGCTAGGTTTGAGTCCCCGCGCACTTCCAGGCGTTGTATGCCCATGGAGACAGCCATCCGAAGACCATGCAATAAGGCCTCGTATTCGGCTGTATTATTGGAGTCTGTGTATAATTTTTGGAGTATGTATTGGACTACGTCTCCAGTGGGGGATGTTAAAACGACGACCGCTCCTAGTCCTGCCAGCATTTTGGAACCATCGAAATACATATCCCAGTTGGAATATGTGCCGTACTCTTTAGGGAGTTCGGCCTCTGTCCATCCGGCAACGAAATCCGCCAGTACTTGGGATTTAAAGGCTCGACGCGGTTTGTATGTTATGTCGAATGGAAGGAGCTCAATGGCCCATTTGGCAATCCGGCCTGTAGCATCGCGGTTGTTTATTATGTCATTGAGAGGTACTTTGGAAGCCACCGTGATCAAACACTCTTTAAAGTAGTGTCATAGCTTTCGGGATGCCATAAAGACCGCGTATGCTATCTTTTGATAATGAGGGTACCGGGATTTGCATGGTGTGAGGACAGTGGATACATAGTATACCGGCTTCTGAAGCGGGAATTTGTGTCCGTCCAGCTCTCGCTCAACGACGAGCACGGCGCTCACCACCTAATGTGTTGCCGATATGTATAATAACATGGGTTCACCGACGTTAGGCGCGGCCGGGATTGGGTTGCTTGCTAAAAGGGTTTTTATTTCTTCGAGTCCGGCCGTTGCCGCATCCGTCCACTCGAAGTGATCAGTGCGCCAGAGCAGACGATATAGTGGCAATGCCTTTTCTCCCAGTCTGGAGATAAAGCGGCTTAAAGCTGCCACACATCCAGCGAGTTTTTGGACCTGTTTAAGGTCCCTTGGCGTGGCCAATTGTGACAAAGCTCGGATTTTGCCTGGATTTGCTTCAATTCCTCTATTGGAAACGATGAAGCCCAACAGTTTTCCAGCGGGGACGCCGAAAACACACTTTTCCGGGTTGAGCTTGATGTCATACACCCGGAGGTTGTCAAATGTGAGACGTAAATCATCTATGAGTGACTCGACGTGCCTAGTTTTAATGACGACGTCGTCCATGTATGCTTCAACTGTCTTGCCGATCTGTTTCTCCATGCATGTTTGAATCATGCGTTGGTAGGTGGCCCCAGCATTTTTGAGCCTGACGGGCATGGTGTTGAAGTAGAAAGGCCCATATGGGGTAATGAATGCCGTTGCGGCTTGATCTGACTCCTTCATCTTGATTTGATGGTATCCGGAGTATGCGTCGAGGAAGCACAGTGACTCGTGTCCTGCGGTTGCATCAATAATCTGATCGATGCGAGGGAGGGGGAAGGGATCCTTAGGGCAGGCCTTGTTGAGGTCTTTGAAATCAACGCACAGGCGCCAAGATTTATCCTTCTTTGGTACCATCACCAGGTTTTCTAGCCAGCCTAGGTGTTCTATTTCTCTAATGAATCCGACCTCGATTAGCTTGGCTAGCTCCTCCCCTATAGCTTGACGTTTGGGTTCGGAAAAGCGCCACAGTGTTTGTTTGACAGGTTTATATCCCTTCAATATATTGAGGCTGTGTTTGGCCAAGGCATATCAGAAGGGTGCCATGAGAATATGTCCCAGTTCTCGTGCAGGAACTCTCGTAGCACGGTGTCGACCATTGGGTCTAGTTGTGCCCCAACAGATGTTGTCTTCTTGGGGTCCATTGGGTGCACTTGGAATTTGACTATTTCTTCTGCTGGTTTGAAGGAGGTGGATTTGGGTCGTTTGTCCAGGATTACGTCGTCCCAATCCACCGTGGAGCGCAATGCGGTTAATTCTTCGGCCGCAAGGGCTTCAGATAATGCCTCAAGGGCCAAGGATGCGGTTTTATTTTCGGCGTAGAGTGCTATGTCCGGATCACTGGCGAGAGTGATTATGCTGTTGGGCCCGGGCATCTTGAGCTTCATATACCCGTAGTGAGGTACAGCTTGGAAGCGTGCGAATGCATCTCGTCCCAATAGGGCGTGATATCCACTATTGAAAGGGGCCACCTGGAAGGTTATTTCTTCGCACCGATAGTTCTTCGGTGTGCCGAATACCACGTCGAGCGTGATTTTTCCCGCGCATCGCGCCTCCCGACCGGGAATAATTCCTCGGAAGGTCGTGCTACTCTGCTTGATGCGGCTCCTGTCTATTTCCATTTTGCTGAGTGTATCCTCGTAAATGAGGTTTAGTACGCTGCCGCCGTCCATGATAACCTTGGTGAGCCGTAAGCCGTCCACAATCAAACTGAGGACCAAGGCGGCTTGTACCCGGACTGTTCTAAATTTTGGTTTGTCACCGGCATTAAAGGATATGGCTGTGTCGTTCCAAGGGTTTATTGCTGAGATTTGGCAGACTTCGACGAGGTCGCGGAGTGCCCTTTTGCGCTTATTGTTTGAAGTGAAGGTCTCGAAGACCTTCAGTACTCTGAGGTCATCGTCTTCTAGGGGATGCTGCTCTGCGGTGTTTTTGGTGAGGATATCCTTGCCACTCTTGGCCACTTGCCGGAGTACCCAATATGCTCTAAGGCTGTGGGTTGATATGGTATCCGGTGTTGTGTGTATTTTGCGTGGCCCATTGAGCCATCCCTCCAGAACGGTTCCGTGCCCTGTAATGGGCTTGTATTTCTTTATTATTAGGCCCGGAGTGCCATGAGGGTGCATCCTTTTCACCTAAACGAGGGGTTTGGTGGCCACCGGTAGATCCCAGCAGGCTGCCTGAGTTTTCCATGCACTTTCCATTACGAAGTACTTGTATACTATGTTTGCCAAGCCTGCGAAGTGTGATACGCGACGGCGGTTGATGGCATTGAGGATTACTTCATCCATGCAATTGTTGTGGAACGCAGAGATTGTGTCTCTGTTGCGGCAATCTTTAATCTTATCTTTGACAAGGAGGAATCTGGCCCAAAAGTCGTGGACCGTTTCCTGAGACTGTTGTCGTATGCCCCTGAGAGTGCTTATATCTAGGTGGGTGGGTGGATTTAAATCCGGACCCTGACCCAATTTGGGATCCGGAGTCTGAAGAACTTCTGACCTTAATAGTTCGGGCTCCGGTATGTGAACTGATTTTTTGAGCTTGTCGTCCGATTCTATGTTCGGAGGACAAGGCATGTCTTTCTGCAGATAGGTGTCCCGCTCCTTGAGCTCGGAGATCTGAACACAATTCGTCCTCGGTATAGAGGAGGAGTCATCTTGCTCCTCGACTACCGCTATCTGGTGGGTGATCGGCGGAGTTTTAATTTCTCCCTGGTCGGGTTTAAGCCCAATCCGATCATAGTCTATAGAGACCCCCAAGGAGGCGATGAGATCTAGGAGTTCGTTTAAAGATGATAACTCCATCGGATCCATCCGTTTGGAGTATTCGGAATCAACGCGGAGGCGATTTTTGATGACTCGAGAGGTCATCGTTGGCTTAAGGGCCGAACAGGTGGTCATGATGAAGCCGCCCAGCCGGAGGGTTTGGCCTAGGGCCAGGGTTCCTCCGGAGGTGATAGTTTCCTTGACGATAGCACAGCGGAACTCTCAATGAAAGCACCAATGTTGGTGTCAAAACCGGCGGATCTCGGGTAGGGGATCTCGAACTATGCGTCTAAGTTCGATGGTAGCAGGAGACGGGGGACACGATGTTTACCCAGGTTCAGGCCCTCTCTATGGAGGTAATACCCTACTTCCTGCTTGATTGATCTTGATGAATATTAGTATTACAAGAGTTGATCGACCACGAGATCGTGATGGCTAAAACCCTAGATGTCTAGCCTGTATGACTATAATTGTCTATATCCTCTACGGACCAAGCCCTCAGGTTTATATAGACACCGGAGGGGACTAGGGTTACACAAAGTCGGTTACTGAGAAAGGAATCTTCATATTTGGTCGCCAAGCTTGCCTTCCACGCCAAGGAGAGTCCCATCCGGACACGGGTAGAGTCTTCGGTCTTTGTATCTTCACAGCCTATTAATCCGGCCCATGGCTAACAGGCCGGACGGCCGAGGACCTCGTAGTGCAGGACTCCCTCACCGCACCTCCGCATTCTTGTAGGACCTTGAAGTATGTCTAGAGGGGGGTGATTAGACTACTTGACCAATTAAAAACTTAAGCTTTTCCCAATTTTAGACTTTGGCAGATTTTAGCTATCTTTGAACAAGTCAAGCAATCTACACACAATTCAAGCAAGCATACAAAGAGTATATAGGCAGCGAAAAATAAAGCATGCAACTTGCAAGAATGTAAAGGGAAGGGTTTGGAGGATTCAAACGCAATTGGAGACACGGATGTTTTTGTCGTGGTTCCGATAGGTGGTGCTATCGTACATCCACGTTGATGGGGACTTCAACCCACGAAGGGTAACGGTTGCGCGAGTCCACGGAGGGCTCCACCCACGAAGGGTCCACGAAGAAGCAACCTTGTATATCCCACCATGGCCATCGCCCACGAAGGACTTGCCTCACTAGCGGTAGATCTTCACGAAGTAGGCGATCTCCTTGCCCTTACAAACTCCTTGGTTCAACTCCACAATCTTGTCGGAGGCTCCCAAGTGACACCTAGCCTAGGAGACACCACTCTCCAAGAAGTAACAAATGGTGTGTTGATGATGAACTCCTTGCTCTTGTGCTTCAAATGATAGTCTCCCCAACACTCAACTCTCTCTCACAGGATTTGGATTTGGTGGAAAGAAGATTTGAGTGGAAAGCAACTTGGGAAAGGCTAGAGATCAAGATTCATATGGTTGGAATGGAATATCTTGGTCTCAACACATGAGTAGGTGGTTCTCTATCAGAACTGGTAAGTTGGAAGTGTAGGTTTGTTCTGATGGCTCTCTCCACGAATGGAGAGGAGGTGGGGGGTATATATAGCCTCCACACATAATCTAACCGTTACACACAATTTACCAAACTCGGTGGGACCGAATCAACAAACTCGGTCGGACCGATTTAGTAAACCTAGTGACCGTTAGGGTTTTCGGTGGGACCGATGTGCAACTTCGGTAGGACCGATATGGTTAGGGTTAGGGCATAACGTAATCTCGGTGAGACCGATTACACAAACTTCGGTGAGCCGAATTTGGTAATTAGCTAACCAGAGAGTTGGTCGTAAACTTCGGTGGGACCGATTCGCTCTTTCCACGAGACCGAAAAGTTACGAAGGGAAACAGAGAGTTTACATTGCAATCTCGGTGGGACCGATCGCTCACTTCGGTTAGACCGAAACGTTACGAAGGGAAACAGAGAGATTACAAACCCATCTCGGTGAGACCGAGATCCCTATCGGTGAAACCGATTTGCCTAGGGTTTGTGGCAGTGGCTATGAAAATTGAACTCGGTGGCGCCAGATAGAAAGAATCGGTAGGGCCGAGTTTGACTTTAGGTTTAGGCCATATGTGGATGTGAGAAAGTAGTGGAGGGTTTTGGAGCATATCACTAAGCACATGAAGCAAGAGGCTCATTAAGCAACACGTCATCCCTCCTTGATAGTATTGGCTTTTCCTATAGACCCAATGTGATCTTGGATCACTAAAATGTAAAATGTAGAGTCTTGAGCTTTTGAGCTTGAGCCAATCCTTTGTCCTTAATATTTTGAGGGATCCACTTTCATCATCCATGCCAAGCCATTCAATGAGCTTTCCTGAAATATTTGTCTAGGAATAGCATTAGCTCAATGAGCTATATGTTGTTATGAATTACCAAAACCACCTAGGGATAGTTGCACTTTCAATCTCCCCCTTTTTGGTAATTGATGACAACTTATAGATCAAAGCTTCAACAAATGATAATAAGATTGAAAACCATCGTCGCTTTGAGAAGTATGTGATAAGCAAGAGCTCCCCCTAAATTTGTGCATATTTTAAGATTTTCTTTGGACTGCAAATGCACATGGAATTAGGCTAATGGGTTACTCTTCCATGTCACATACATCTTGGTGGAGCGCTCAAAATAATAAAGATTGAATACATGCACAGTGAATGATCATATAAGGATAAGCGATATAATAACATATAACAAGCATAAGTGTAGCTTATGATCAAACACATGATCATCAATGTCTCACAGGTAATAGCATAGTACCTCAAGCAATCAAAAGCAAATAAAGTTCAACCAAGAAGACAAGAGAGAACAAAAGCAGCAAATCTCTCTCTTGAAGCCTATGATCTATACATTTTTCTCCCCCTTTGGCAACAAGTTACCAAAAAGTTCCTAGAAAATGCATAGGACTATATCGTCTCTCAGGCTTGGTCTTCCGCTGGTGGCGCAGAGATGGCTCTTTGGACGAAGACTTCTGTTGATGTGGTAGGAGCTGAAGGAGTTGGTGCTGGAGTTGGTTGCACTGGAGCTATAGCTGGAGCAGATGAAGTGACTCTGGTGTCTGGTACTGGCTCTGCAGCTGATCTCTGGGCTCGAGGCACTCTGGCAAATGCATCAGTTGTTGTCCTGCCCTTCCTCTCCTGCATGTCATCCAGTAGCTGCTCCACAACTGACTAAATCTCAGTTACTTTGACATCAAGATCATAGAATTTTTGTTCCATGATTCTTTCCAGGCTCTCCTGGTTTTGAGTTAGGGTGGCAAACCCCTTCTCAATCCGCAGAGTTGATGCTATCAAGTAACCAAGCTGCTCCTTCTTGTTCTTCAAAAAATACTCAGATGCCTCTGCTAGAGTTGGCATCTTGGCAGCCTTCTCTTTCCTTGCCTTCTCCTTCGTCTCTTGATGATGGTTCATTCTCAGTCATCACAACTTGATTGTCCTCAAATTCAGGATAGATAACTAAGTGTTCCTTATCCAACAGATACTTCCCTGTGCCCATCTTTGAGTTAATCAACTCCTGAATCTGTGGGGCATATCCACAGCTCCTCTTTTGGTCTGCTACTGTCCTCTTGATAGTTTCAACTATGAGGCTCATGACCATGAATTTCTGGGGCACATAAAAAATGTGAAGCAAATTAATTGCATGCCATGTGATCATGTTCTGGTCACCTGATTTGGGCAACAGAGTGTGCCTTAGGATCCAGTTGATCGTTGGCAGCCCTGACAGAAGAAAATGAACTGATCCAAACTTGAAAGTCTCAAGTGCATCATCTGGGATCTCCTTGTACATCTGTGACATTGAGTTGTGATCCATCTTCTTCTTGGCATAAATGTCCAAGTCATCTTCACTTTCCTTTGGGGCATTGATCAGACTTGCCCATTCCTCTATGGTTGATTGGTATCTCGTTCCTTCTGACATCCAAACTATCCTGCCATCTGGATAGAAGTGTGCTGTGGAGTAGAATTGCATAATGAGCTCGTCATTCCAGTTTGTGAGCTTCTGCCCAACAAAATCTGCAACTCCACACGCACTGAAGCTGTCATATACTCCAGGATAGTGTTCTTCATTCTCCTGAATGTAGGTCGAGTCGACCCACCTCATATCACATACTATGGGCTTCTTATCCAATAAGATGGTCTCACAGAAGTCCTACTGCTCCTTGGTGTGGAACCTGTAATCTACAGTAGTCCTTCTCCTGGTGGCATATGAATCTGACTCTCTCCATAGCCTCAACCCTAAATCTCTCCTGATCTTCATGTTCTCAGCCACAGGATGAGCTTCCTTAGGACTTGCCCTTCATCATCTTCCTCAGCAGCAACATTAGGCATTGGGGCCTTGTTCTTTTCAGCAGCTGGTATACTCCTGGTATTCCTCTTAGGTGCACTCTTGGGCTTGGAGGCAGCTTTGGGTGCTACTTTGGGCTTTGAAGTTGCAGCCCCTGACTTGATAGCATCACCCATCGCCTTTTGTGCCTTGGGTGCCGTGCAACAACCTCTTCTTCTTCCTCTTCTTCCATCATGGAAGGCTTTCCTATTACTCGGCCATGGTCTTCTTGACCCTTTCCTTCCTTTTCTTTCCTTCAAGAAGAAAGCTCTTTGGGTTGGGATTCCAAAGAAGCTTGAGTGGAGACTCTGGCTTTGGACATTGGTTGTCTTCCTGTAGGCCTTTTGATCTTCATTCCTGGCTTAACTGCAGTTGAGCTATACTCCTTCTTGAGCACTTTCTTCTTTGAACTTGCCTCATCCTCAACTGCCACACAGTCCTCATCCTCAGAATCTGAGGTCTTCTTCTTCCTTGTCCTTGTGGCAGCCTTGGGAAAATTGCTGGGAGTGCTTCTGCTCCCCTCATCTGAGCTGCTAGAGGGACTAGTGCCCTCACTCATGTGAATCTGCTCTTCCGACTTGTTCTCGCCTGCCACTTTGGTCCGACATGCTGCACACACCGATTGCGGACCACAGTGAATAGTTATAGATGAGGTAGAGTGGATGAGCATCACAAAATGCAGAGATTTTTGCAAAGAATGATTCAAAAACTTAGTTTTAGTTTTCCACAGAAAGCATTTTGGATCTACCGATTTTCAAACTCGGTGATACCGAAGCAGTTTTGGAACCTAAACTAGTGAACTCGGTCAGACCGAGTCACAGTTCGGTGGCACCGAGACTGCTAGGGTTTCACAAAGTTTTAAAATCGGTCACACCGATTAGCAATTCTCGGTCAGACCGAGAGTTACTAGTGCAATGGCGTTAGCCAAATCGGTGGGACCGAGTTTTTCAACTCGGTGGGTCCGAGATGGTTTCATGGAAACCTAACCCTAAATTTTCGAATCACATCTATTCTAAGGAGTGTTTTGACTGGATAGAGGTGTTTCAATCGTGGCAAGAAGCATTATGAACACAATGTGCTGAGAATCAGACGAGGATAGCACTGTGATCAAGTTCATACCCTAGTTCGGCGGTGAACTCGCTATGGCGGCAACGGCGGAGATGAATTCCATTGACGGCGTCGGAGACCAGCGACAGGAGGCGACTGGCGATGAAGTCGACGATCCGGAGACCTAGTAGGCAGAGCGAGCTATGCGCGGGCGAGGAGTTTCGGAGAAAGTTTTCCAAAATTTGCCCGTGTGAATATATAGCCCGACACTGTTGGTGTGACCGAGTGGAACAACTCGGTGGCACCGATATGCATAACTGTTAACAGTTACAGCAACTCGGTGTGACCGAAAAGTTCAAATCGGTTGCACCGAGATGAAAACCTAGATCGACTTAGTAATCTCGGTATGACCGAAATGGATAAATCGGTCAGACCAAAAATCACAATGAAGTTTTGGAAGTTTTAAGTCTATGACGAGTCGGGGACTCCGGGTGCTCCTCACACAGAGTGGTTCGAATCTGACTTGATCAAATTTTGTGATGTAGCAAGAATAGAGTTTGAGACGAGAAAATCATAGATAGCTAGAGAAGGTTCTTAGGCATTCTTGTCCATCCACTTGGCCAAAGAAAAGAAGCCAATCAATCAAAACAACAAGTGGATGTCCTCGAATGAGTAAAATATGTGTCGGTGTCAAAACCGGCGGATCTCGGGTTGGGGGTCCCGAACTTTTCGTCTAGGCGGATGGTAACAAGAGACAAGGGACACGATGTTTTTACCCAGGTTCAGGCCCTCTCGATGGAAGTAATACCCTACTCCTGCTTGATTAATATTGATGATATGGGTAGTACAAGAGTAGATCTACCACGAGATCAGAGAGGCTAAACCCTAGAAGCTAGCCTATGGTATGATTGTTGTTCGTCCTACGGACTAAAACCCTTCGGTTTATATAGACACCGAATAGGGTTAGGGTTACACAGAGTCGGTTACAATGGTAGGAAATCTACATATCTCAGACGCCAAGCTAGCCTTCCACGCCAAGGAAAGTCCTATCCGGACAAGGGACGAAGTCTTCAATCTTGTATCTTCATAGTCCAGAGTCCGCCAAAGATGATAGTTCGCTATCCGGACACCCCTAGTCCAGACTCCCTCAAGAGCCCTGAACCAAAGCTTCAATGACGCATTTAGTCCGCGCGCATATTGTCTTCGGCATTGCAAGGCGGGTTCCTCCTCCGAATACTTAGAAGGTTTCGAACACAAGGATAGTGTCCTGCTCTGCAAAACAAGTTCCACATACCACCGTAGAGAGAATAATTTTTGCACAGATCTGCTGACATATTCCGCGGCGTGACATCACACCACGGCCAAGCCTTTATTCGAATCGTTTTTCTTTACTGGCCCACCTCAGCGCGTTTAGCGAGGCGGTTTCCTTGGCACGTCTTGTCAAAGCATAGATCCCTTATTCCAGGATTCTCATCAATACGGACGTGGGTAACCCAACCGTGCCCGTTGGCACGCCTCCTCTATCGAAGGCAAGTCCCAATCGACCACGGGGAGGGCTCTTGGTATTCTACCTCTTTATAATGAGACCAAGGCCCTCTTCTTTTTCCACCCTCCATCGAATTCGCCTCGGCCGAGTTCTAATACCCAAAGCTTCAGATTTAGGCGCTCCGACCTTCGACGATGTCCGGCTCCGACCAGCTTCGGCCGATGGATGTCTTCTTCCGTCACAAGAAGATGTGCTAAAGCTGAGACGCCAGTATCTAACCGCGAGATTTCGTGATAGGCTGCCTCGCCTGGCAGGTCATTCCCACTCCGAGCCCGGCGAGAGCGTGGTATTCGTGTCTCACTTCCTTCGGGGTTTAGGCTTCCGACGGATCCCTTTGTGCGGGGGCTCATGTTTTATTATGGGCTGGATTTCCATGACTTGAATCCGGAGTCCATCCTCCATATCTCGTCATTCATTGTCGTATGTGAAGCCTTCCTCCATATTACCCCTCACTTTGGATTGTGGCTCAAGACCTTCAAGGTGGAGCCGAAGATGATCGAGGGGCAACAAGCAAAGTGCGGAGGGGCGGTCATAAGCAAGAGTGCTGATGCTCCGTGGCCCGAGGGCTCTTTTCAAGAGGATCTTGGTTTGTGGCAACGGGAGTGGTTTTATATCACCGCTGCCAGGGGCACAAAATTGGTGGCGCCACTCGCCTTCCGCTCAGGTCCACCACAGCGGCTGGCATCATGGGTCAACCGGGGGCTCGACTGGGGGCCGTCCAAGGACGTTCCTCCGCAGGGGCCGTATTCGAGACCTCCAAGAAAGAGAGATCAATCTGGTCGTGGCGGCGCAGGTTATGATGATTCGGCGCCTTCTGCCCTGCAAACGTCGCCCCTCCGTCTGTGGGAGTTTAATCCAGAGGGACCACGAGCTCTCCAACATTTTATGGGCGCGACGCCCAAGAAGATGTACAAACTGTTCTTCGGATCACAAGAGAAGTGTCCGGACTTGACCGAGGACGCAGGTCTAAGCTGCAATCACCCAGATACTCAAGTAAGTAACCACAGCAATCGGACAGGCTGTTCATTCATTTATCATATATATGCCCTTTAAGGGAGCCGATTCTTGAACAGGAGTGGATAGCCAAGGCAAAGTTGATAAGGTGTCCGCTCCTCCCAGAGACCACGCCGGATCCCATGCTGACCAAGATGTTGAAGGTCGCGCCTTTTAAAGAAGGCGAAGGGGGGAGCAGGGAAGCAACTGCCTTCGTGAAGAAGGCTTTCAAGGAAGAGGGGATCGAGGATCCTCCCCTCCAAGGGGAGAAGAGGACCGCTTCCGAAGACCCGGAAGCCAAGGCATCAAAACGGGGAAAGAAGTCTTCGTTAGAAAGTCCGGCGCCGGGAAATACCCCAGCCGCACTATTTCCCCAAGGGGATCAGCCCTCCAGCGAGCCATAAGTAAAAAGAAGGGGTCCTGTGAATAAAGAACATCCCTGTATTTATTTCTGAAGATAACCGAAATTGTACCTTGTAGTTCGGATCTCAGCCCTTCTCGTGAGCTCATCTTGAGGATCTTCGTCCGGAGATGATAGAGAGCAAACGCCTCCACCTATCGCGCTCGTGCGAAGGCGGGCGACAATAGTGTAAATCACAGAGAAGTTTCCCAGTCCGGCGGGTCCGGACGGTCCGCGCTCAAGCCGTGCGGTCGGAGGAGCTGAAGGACCTGCTCGGAGCGGCGTATATCTCGAGAAGATCACCGTGCGCTAATGGCTATGGTAATTGAAAGAATTGCATCCGCCGAGAGCGGATTACATGAAGCCGCCAAGTTTATGGCGGGGTTTGAGGTACGAAAAATGATGTACCTTTCCGGCAGTTATGCATATAGAATGCGCCTGTATAGATAGTAGCCCTGAGACTCGGTATGTCACAAAACCGACAGCGTGGCGAGATCATAATCTCAATACTAACATGTCGCCGTTCCTATGTAGGTGGCGAGGCGTCCGGTGGCTAAGCCGGATGATGAATTTGTCGAACTAAAGCGGCAACTTGACGAGGCGGATGCGGACATCGCGCTGGTCAATAAACGGTTTGACGAGTCACAAGGTATGCGACTTCTCCACGGACACCTGGTAAGGGAGCTTGACGCCCATGCCTTACTACTTGTATGCTTTGATGCAGACGGTGTCGCTGCTGTGGAGAGGCTGCGGGCGGAACTTGCCCGAGCTAAAGAGCAAGCCCGAAAGAGTAATGTGGCAGCTTTAAAGGCGGCTGAAGAGCTGAAAGCCGAACGGGCTGCTCACTGCCGAAGCAAAGAGGAAATGGCCGATTTGGCCCTGAAACTGAAGAATACTACCGACCGCTGCGAGGTTCTTGAAAAAGAACGTCATGCGGAACAAGAGGGCCTAAAAAAGGCCACCGCCGAATCCAAGGATGCCCGTTCCGCTATGAGAGCTGCCAAGGAGGAGCTGAGTCAGGTCGAGGATATTGCGGCTGGAAAACTGTTTCTGCTGCGGAGGAAATATACGGATCCGAAGTATGCTCAGTTGGACAAGCTGTGGAGTTCGGAGGATGCTTATCTGGACTTAGCAGCGAGCGCTGCAGACGCGATTGAGCACTTCCGAGGCCAGAAGGGGCACATAAGGGAAGAGCTATTTTGGTCGCAATTCCATAGTCCGGAGCGTCCTCTTCCGTTGACCGATCGGTTGGCCGAATGGGCCGAGCTGAATCGATTATCCGGACTTGCCATGAAGCATGTCATGACTCATTTGTGGCCAGGCGGACCCCGGCCGAAGAGTTATTTTGGCTTAGTGCAGCAGTTCCTTGGTGCGGTACCGCGTATCGACGCAATGAAGCGGTCGGCGTGTATTGAGGGGGCGCGGATGGCTCTTGCCCATGTCAAGGCATACTGGGCTGAGATGAAGGCCACCGATATTGTGTCCCCAGATTCGGACGGCAGCCGAGTACCAGTCGAGCGCTATTTCGAGGAAGTTCTTCCGGGTGCTCGTTTAATAGACGCGGTGCTCGAAGGATGTTATGTTTGAATGACATGTATAATTTTATGAAACAATGTTTCAATTTAATGTAAGAGCTTTTTATACTTGTGCCTTCAAGTAGCAAACTACCTCCGTCGGCGATTGATGTATATATGTATATAACCCGAAAGATGGCAGTCTTGACTTTCACGCACATAGTGCGGGGGTGTTTGCAAAGAAGTCGCGCTTTCACACTTAATCCAACGTCTTGGTCCTATAAAGGAGGTGGTAGAGTAGCAAACTAGGCAACCGGACTATAATGCTTTATCACTTTCACTTAGCCATAGGAGTTCGAGGATGGGGCTACTATACAGCCCCTGGGGGCACCGCACTCTCCCGAATTCGGGGTGTGTATGTGCCTGACCGGAAAACGGTCCTTCGTTAATGCGGAGGAATTCTAAACATTCCGGTGAGTCATCGAGTGGTTGAACAGTCTCGCTATATCATGACAGTCAGTTTTCGGCTTTCTCTCGAGGTGCTCGCCCGGCGAACTGGGCACAATCGCAGTAGTTCTCCGGTGCCGTGTTAGCCGATAGAACGGAACGTAAGGCAGCAAAAACACGAGGAGCCGCAAACCCAACATTTGACCAAAGACATGATTCGAGCTGATGCATATAAGGCCTAACTCGAGACGCCGAACACTCCCTAAGGTATTCGGTCTTTAATAAAGCGGGCGAACAATGCCCTTGGTAACAAGCCCCCGTGTCCAGTGCGTGCAAAATTTCGACGCTGCCGATGCCAAAACGCCAAACCTCCTCCTCGGTTATAATAAGAGACCGGGGATGAGTAACAACAAGAGACAGTGAAGAAGGTTTACGCAGGGTCTTAATCTGAAAAGAATCCTTGCAACGGGTCCCTCTGCACGCTCTGCTGTGTCTCCGCAGCCGTATCCTAGACGGGTATAGCATGCATGGCGTTCATCTGTAAAAGAGAGGAACTTAGTTTAAAAAAGATCGCGCTAAAATGTAATTGGAAATAAAATAGAGTATGATTCAAAAATGAGTAAAATTGAGCTTTATTGTCTCTTGTTGTACATGTGTGGAGCCCCTTGTAAGGGGGGGTACGCGGCTAGTAAGCATCATGTTTATTTATGCCGGACTCGCCTAACCGTGTCCGGGGTCTGAACGACCTGCTTTAGACGCTTTTGGCCAGTAAGGCCGTATTAGTGTGAGGTTGTTAAGGCAGTCTCACATTCTTTCCTTGAGGGACACGCGCAGCTTCCCCTTAATGAAATGATGCCTCGTGGACCGGGCATTTTAAGTTTAAGAGATGCATAATGCGGTATTGCGTTAAAAGCGGGCGAAAGCTTGGCGTCCAAAGAGTGCTTGATGGCTACTTTTAAATGGGGCGATGTGGAAGACCAACTTTTCCCGACGGAAGTTGTCGGGTGAGCCAAACATAACTTCCAATAGTAGGGAGCCCGTACAATGGGCATATGTGCCTGGCATTATTCCTTGGAAGGAAGTGTTGCTATGGCTAATCCAGTTTGGGTTTATCCCCATGTTGCGGATTGTGTCCTGACATAGCAGGTTTAAATCACTGCCGTTGTCCATTAGGACTTGCGTAAATTGAAGGCCGTCGATTATAGGTTCTAGTATCAAGGCAGTCCATCCTGCGTTCCGGATACTTTCGAAGTAGTCCTGATGGTCGAAGGTAATTGGTTTTGACAACCAGTGTTGGGACTCATTGGGTAGATTGTGCGTAGCGTAATTCAATGGGTGCCGCCTGTTTTCCCTTTTGTTACTTGAAGTAAGTTTACTGTTTTGACCTCTTGTGGGAAATTCTTTTGTTTTCCGGGGCTCGCTTGTGGTGCTCGTCATCATCCTCACTTGGTGTGTCGAGCCCCTTGTGTTCGGCGTTGAGTCTGCCAGATCGCTTGAAGACCCAACAATCTCTGTGGGTATGGTTTGCAGGCTTCCCGGGAGTATTGTGGATTTGGCATATCTTGTCCAAGATTTTGTTTAAGTTGGATAGCTCATCGCTATTGTCCTTAAGGGGCAGTTTTTTATTGTTCTGCCATGAGCTTTTGAATCCGGCGTTGACTGCCGCGCTCTTTGGACCGTTCCCCTTAATCCGGCGCTGGTCCTTGCTGCGTCGTGGTTTCTCATTCCCATCCCTGTCTTCGGATGTACTTGGGTCGCTGGTACTGCATCTTGCTAGCCAGCTATCCTCTCCAGCATAAGCGGGTCATGAGGCTTGTTAGTGCGGCCATTGTTCTTGGCTTTTCCTGGCCAAGGTGTCTGGCGAGCCATTCGTCTCGGACGTTGTGTTTAAAAGCTGCTAAGGCTTCGGCATCCGGACAGTCGACTATTTGGTTCTTTTTGGTGAGGAACCTGTTCCAGAATTTTCGAGCTGACTCTCCGGGCTGTTGGGTTATGTGACTTAGATCGTCTGCGTCCGGAGGTCGGACGTAGGTTCCCTGGAAATTGGCCCGAAAAGCATCCTCAAGCTCTTCCCAACTACCAATGGTGTTTTCGTGGAGGCTTTTAAGCCAATCTTTGGGCTGGCCCTTTGAGCTTGAGGGGTAGGTATTTTATGGGCGTGAAGATCATCTCCTCTGCCCTGTGTATGTGGAGGATATAATCCTCAATCCGCACTCTAGGGTTTGTCGTTCCGTCAGATGCCTCTATGTTTACGGGCTTGAATCACCGGAAATTCATGATCCAAGACCTCATCGGTGAAACATAGAGGGTGCGCGCCCTGTATTTGGGTGTGCCGTGATGTTCGGATATTTGACGTGTTGTATTGCTCGCTGAACTTGTTTCCTTGGCCCGTAGATAGATCTAAGCTGGGCCATTCTTTTGGTGCGAATCCTTATGCGGATCGCGTGCGGCTTGTGTGCGGTGCCGCTTGCCGCTCTCGTTTGCCATGTGGTCGCGTCTATCCGACCCGACGGCCTCTTTGTTTTTTGATCGTGGGGGCTCTCGGCCTCCTCATCGAATTCGGGCAGTAGTTTGCGCTTTGGGTAGCTCTTTGCTTGGCGGTTGTCGCCATATTTGTCCAGTGTTGAGTAATTTACTCCATCTCATTCGGAGTCGTCTTCCGCTGTTACGAGCCTCTGTTTCTGCTTTTTCAAGCTACGCCGCAGTAGGAGCTCTTTGTGGAGGTTCTTGATCCAATGACGTGTCCGGCGTGAGATCGTCCGGGACCGTTGTCCTTGCCGGGGATGGGTTGTTTGTCCAAGTTGGCCTGTTCGGATGGTTGATCAATGGCATGTTCGTCGTCGGCCGGCTCACCCTGCTCTATGGCTGGGTCTGCGTGGGCGCTATCTTTGTCGAGGTGGGGTTTTGAGCGGCACTTTCGCCGCCGCTTTACCGCTTCTGAGGGAATTTTCTTTCCACGGCGTCTCATCGTTCCTCGTTATCGCTTCCCTTAGGTGTGTCCACCATATATATATCGTAAGTTGAGGTGGCCATCCAAAGGCCCTGTGGGCGCTGGTTCTTGGTCGTCTCCGGCGTCGTCGTCCATATCGTCGATGTCCTCGGAGTCGAAGTCGAGCATGTCTGTTAAGTCATCGACAGTGGCTACGAAGTGGGTGGTGGGAGGGCGTTGAATTTCTTCGTCGTCCGAATCCCAACCTTCCTGACCGTAGTTCGGCCAGGGCTCCCCTGACAAAGAGAGAGACTTTCATGAGTTCAGGATATCGCCAAAGGGCGAAGTCTTTGAAGATGTCCGCGCGGTGAACTCCATAATCGGGCGCCTACCGGATTCGGACCGCAGGGCGCGGGAGGTTCGGAGTCCGGAAAGGAGTCCGGCACCTGGGAGTCACGAGCTTTGCAAAGGACAGGGATGGTGTTCGGCTCAATCGCCGTAGAGATTTCAGCCCCCGAGGCGGTGTCCAACCAACCGTCCTCGATCAGCGAAACCGGCTCCGGATTAAGGGTCGGAGCGGGCACTGGTGCGGCCTCCAGGGCACTGTTCGGCGGCAGAGCTAGATCGTACCCATCGAGACAGTGCGGCACGCTCGGCTGTGGCTCGAATCCATCGAAGATCAAGTCTCCGCGGACATCGGCCGTATAGTTCAAGCTTCCAAATCTGACCTGATGGCCAGGGGCGTAGCTTTCGATCTGCTCCAGATGGCCTAGCGAATTGGCCCGCAGCACAAAGCCACCGAATATGAAGATCTGTCCGGGGAGAAAAGTCTCACCCTGGACTGCGTCGTTGCTGATGATTGAAGGAGCCATCGGGCCTATAGGTGACCACAGAGAGGAACTCTCAATGAAAGCACCAATGTCGGTGTCAAAACCGGCGGATCTCGGGTAGGGGGTCCCGAACTGTGCGTCTAGGCAGATGGTAACAGGAGACAAGGGACACGATATTTTACCTGTGTTCGGGCCCTCTCGATGGAGGTAATACCCTACTCCTGCTTGATTAATGTTGATGATATGGGTAGTACAAGAGTAGATCTACCATGAGATCAGAGAGGCTAAACCCTAGAAGCTAGCCTATGGTATGATTGTTGTTCGTCCTACGGACTAAAACCCTTCGGTTTATATAGGCACCAAATAGGGTTAGGGTTACACAGAGTCGGTTACAATGGTAGGAAATCTACATATCCGTATCGCCAAGCTTGCCTTCCACGCCAAGGAAAGTCCTATCTGGACAAGGGATGAAGTCTTCAATCTTGTATCTTCATAGTCCAGGAGTCCGGCCAAAGATGATAGTTCGGCTATCCGGACACCCCCTAGTCCAGGACTCCCTCAATATGCAACCAACATGCTCACACAATAAAATGACAAATGAAATATGTGACAAAGCATGCACAACCAATTCTAGCATCTATCAAACAATTGGCGATGACTAGGTCATCGATATATGAGTATATTGACTTAGGAGTCAAGTGAGAAGATTTGATCATAGGTCATACTCATCGTTTAAGCTCAAGTGGGGTTACCACTTTTACATAAAGCATTTATGTGTTCACATCATTAGGGTTGCTTTGACTCAATTCTTAGAGTTAAGCTCCCCTAGATGTGAGATCCCCTTAGAGGGATGAACTAACCTTGGGTTTTGTCGATGATGACTTCATGTAGGTGTTGAAGATGTGGATGCTCAATGTTGATGTAGATCTTTTTGGAGCAAACCTTTGGAGTGAGTTGCACTTTCAATACCTACATGGGTTAGTCCCACAAGGAACAAACAAGAATATCCATAGACATAGAGTGATGCACGCACAAAATGATGTCCATGAAAACATTAGGTTACCTTGTCCCTTGCCTTACCAACATGAGGGTTTGTGACTCCTTGAACTAGTGCAAGATATGGAAGATGATTGCACTTGTCCTTGCCATAATGATATGGTGAAGAATGTTGGCGGAGTCACCCTCAAGAACTCTCTAGTTCTTCTTCTTCGATCCACATCATCTTGATGGGAATCACAGGTGTAGTAGTTGTACTTGATGAAGTAGAACTTGGCGTGAGTCCTGGGAACCCACTTGACCAAGGCCTTAGGTGCTTCTTCAAATGCATAAATCTCCTCTTGAAGCTTGTCCTTGCCTTTGTTCTTGTGGTCTTGTGGTGGAAGATCATCTTGTGCTTGTGTTCCCTTGAAGGAAGTAGGATCATACTTCTCTTGTTGAGGAACAAACTTTGTCTTGGGGTATTGATCTTCTTCCCACTCTACTCCATTGGCATTGAACTTTCGTTCAAAACCAACACCTTGATTCTTCCGGTGCCTTCCTTGCTTGCGTCTGATTTCCTCAAATTGCTTACTCCGGCAAGGCTCTTGTATACACCTTTCTCTATAATTCGCTTCAATAAGCTGTTTTCTTGCTCAAGTGTAACTTGGCTAAGAGGATCATTAGTGGAATCAAGAGAACTACTAGAAGCAACAATATTGGATTTAGCATTGTTATTGTTACTACTAGAGGGAGAATCTTTCTTGTTCTTGTTACTAGACTTGACTTGAGGCATGTAAGTAGATAAGAGTAAACACTTGGCAATGTAAGAAGAACTTTTCTTACGGAGATCATCATTGATCGCTTTTAGGAACTCATGCTCTTGCTCAAGATTGAGCTTTTCAAAGCTTAACTTCTCATGAGCCCTTAAAAGTTCTCGATGATCTTCGAAGATAGTTTCATGAGCTAACTTAAGAGTGTTTAGTTCTTTTGTTAGAAGCTCAATCTTCTCCTTATCATTGTCATTCGTTTCATCTTGATTAGCATGATTAATTGACGTTTCATCATAGTATTCATCACTAGAGTTGTCAACAAGTAAATCATCATCACCTAACAAGTCATCTTCATCACTATTAAAATCCACGTGCTGGGTGTGTTACCTTAGGACCTTTGGCCATGAAGCATCTTCCAATTCCTTCATTTGGTGAATGAAATATGTCATAGGAGTTGGTTGACACAAGTGCTAGACCGGCAACACCTTCATCTTGAGTGTATTCGGAGTCGGAGTGATAGCTTCTCTCGGAGTGATTGTCGGAGTCGGAGCCGGATACCCATTCACCAAGATGAGCTTGATGTCTTCGTTTTGTGTAGCTATTTGATGACTTGTCCTTCCTTTACGAATCATTGCTTCTCCGTGAGGGTCTTCGTTCATAACGATCATCTTTACTCCTTCTCTCTCTTGGTGGTGATTCTTCTCTTCTACTTCTTCTCTTGGGAGAATCTTCTATTCTTTTGTAGGGTGTCGTACACTCATTGGAATAGTGTCCGGGTCTCCCACAATTGTAGCAGTTGCGCTCTCGACTAGAAGATCTTTTGTCATTGTAGGACCTTGACTTAGAGCTTCTTTCTTTGCTTCTACTCTTGTAGAATTTGTTGAAGTTCTTCACCATTAAGCTCAATTCTTCATTGAAGGTTTTTTTCTCACTTGATGATGTGGGGGCTTCACATGAGCCTTTGTAAGCACCACTTGATTTGTTGTGAAGTTCCTCCTTATCCTTGAGTGACATCTCATGAGCAACAATTCTTCCAATGACTTCCGTTGGCTTGAGATCTTTGTGATTTGGCATCATTTGGATCAATGTGCACACGGTATCATATTTTCCATCCAATGCTCTTAGGATTCTTGATGATGAATATGCCGATCATCTCTTCACTTCCTAAGCCGGCAATCTCATTTGTGATAAGAGCAAGCCTAGAGTACATTTTAGCGACACCTGCACCATCCTTCATTTTGAACTTGTCAAGCTGACTTTGGAGCACATCCAACTTGGATTCCTTGATGGAGTCGGTACCTTCATGCATATCAATCAAAGTATCCCAAATTTCCTTTGCATTCTCAAGACGTCTGATTTTGTTGAATTCTTCGGGGCACAAGCCATTGAAGAGGATATCACAAGCTTGAGCATTGTATTGCAGCATCTTCAACTCTTCCGCGCTAGCTTCACGGTTCAGTTCTCTCCCATCAAAGAATTCACCTTGCAAACCAATACACACAATAGCCCAAACGGCGGGGTTATGTCCGAGAATATGCACTTTCATCTTATGCTTCCAACTAGCAAAATTAGTGCCATCAAAGTAAGGACCTATACGGTGCTAATTTCCCACGCTAGACGCCATACTCTCCTAGGTTGTGAAACCAAGGCTATGACCACCAAAAGCTATGGAAATCAAATCAAATGGAGACCAAAGCTCTGATACCACTTGTAGGACCTTGAAGTATGTCTAGAGGGGGTGATTAGACTACTTGACCAATTAAAAACTTAACCTTTTCCCAATTTTAGACTTTGGCAGATTTTAGCTATCTTTGAACAAGTCAAGCAATCTTCACACAATTCAAGCAAGCATGCAAAGAGTATATAGGCAGCGGAAAATAAAGCATGCAACTTGCAAGAATGTAAAGGGAAGGGTTTGGAGGATTCAAACGCAATTGGAGACACGGATGTTTTTGTCGTGGTTCCGATAGGTGGTGCTATCGTACATCCACGTTGATGGAGACTTCAACCCACGAAGGGTAGCAGTTATGCGAGTCCACGGAGGGCTCCATCCACGAAGGGTCCATGAATAAGCAACCTTGTCTATCCCACCATGGTCGCCGCCCACGAAGGACTTGCCTCACTAGCGGTAGATCTTCACAGTAGGCGATCTCCTTGCCCTTACAAACTCCTTGGTTCAACTCCCCAATCTTGTCGGGGGCTCCCAAGTGACACCTAGCCAATCTAGGAGACACCACTCTCCAAGAAGTAACAAATGGTGTGTTGATGATGAACTCCTTGCTCTTGTGCTTCAAATGGTAGTCTCCCCAACACTCAACTCTCTCTCACAGGATTTGGATTTGGTGGAAAGAAGATTTGAGTGGAAAGCAACTTGGGAAAGGATAGAGATCAAGATTCATATGGTTGGAATGGAATATCTTGGTCTCAACACATGAGTAGGTGGTTCTCTCTCAGAACTGGTAAGTTGGAAGTGTAGGTTTGGTCTGATGGCTCTCTCCACGAATGGAGAGGAGGTGGAGGGGTATATATGGCCTCCACACAAAATCTAACCGTTACACACAATTTACCAAACTCGGTGGGACCGAATCAACAAACTCGGTCGGACCAATTTAGTAAACCTAGTGACCGTTAGGGTTTTTCGTGGGACCGATCTGCAACTCGGTAGGACCGATATGGTTAGGGTAAGGGCATAACGTAATCTCGGTGAGACCGATTACACAAACTCGGTGCGACGGAATTTGGTAATTAGCTAACCAGAGAGTTGGTCAGGTAAACTCGGTGGGACCGATTCGCTCTTTCGGTGAGACCGAAAAGTTACGAAAGGGAAACAGAGAGTTTACATTGCAATATCGGTGGGACCGATCGCTCACTTTGGTTAGACCGAAATGTTACGAAGGGAAACAGAGAGATTACAATCCCATCTCGGTGAGACCGAGATCCCTATCGGTGAAACCGATTTGCCTAGGGTTTGTGGCAGTGGCTATGACAATTGAACTCGGTGGCACCAGATATAAAGAATCGGTAGTGCCGAGTTTGACTTTAGGTTTAGGTCATATGTGGATGTGAGAAGGTAGTGGAGGGTTTTGGAGCATATCACTAAGCACATGAAGCAAGAGGCTCATTAAGCAACACCTCATCCCTCCTTGATAGTATTGGCTTTTCCTACAGACTCAATGTGATCTTGGATCACTAAAATGTAAAATGTAGAGTCTTGAGCTTTTGAGCTTGAGCCAATCCTTTGTCCTTAATATTTTGAGGGATCCACTTTCATCATCCATGCCATGCCATTCATTGAGCTTTCCTAAAATATTTTTCTTGGAATAGCATTAGCTCAATGAGCTATATGTTGTTATGAATTACCAAAACCACCTAGGGATAGTTGCACTTTCAGTTCTGCACACATTCAGCTCGGTGACGTCCTCTGCCTTCTTGATCCAGGAAGATGGCAAGGTAGTAGATGTGGGAGTAATGGGCCACGGGTAGGCAAACCCGAGCCCCCGGACCTTTCAAGACATCAGGGCAGGCTGCGCCCCTCAAGACCCCAGGACGAAGAGCCGCTTTCTGGGAGTCGGCGGCGAGGCCGCCGACAGCCCCTCACGGCCGAGTCCCAAGGACGACTTCGAGATAAGCGGGCTCTTAACTGACGGCTTCCAGAGAAGCCGGCTATGGGCAGTCGGCCCGCGACTCCAACCACCTCCCACCTTCGCAACTATGGACGCGATGGGGTGTGGCCACCGCGCGGCCCATCCCTGCCCCGTTCGCGAAGGGCAGGCATGGCCACAGTGCGCCGCACCAATGGAGATCTCCATCCGGCGCGGCACTGTTACCATGCCGGCCCTGACATCAGCCCCGTGGGCGGCGCCCTGTGACCACGACGGCCTGTTTGTACGACCCTGAGACGGCGGGACCCGCTTTGTCGGCGGGTGCGTAAAACGGCGAGCGCCACAAGACGGACCCGTTGGGAGTCGGCCCCGAGTCGGCCGCCCTCCCACGGGCCCCGTACGCCATTAACCAGACAAGACGGGGAATGGCTACAATGATCGCCCGTCAGGCGGCGGCACTGTTGCCATGACCCCATGACCAAGCCAACGTCATTAGAGGCGCGGCTACAGTAATCCGCAGCCGGCAAGAGCCGCCCGCGGCGGACAAGGCCTGTCGACCCCATGCCGGGCCCGTCAAGGGCCCACCAAATACCGGCCCCAGTCGGCGGAGAAGACGGCGACCTGAGAGACAGACGGCTGGGACCCGCGCCTAGACGGATTACCGTTGTACCCCAGGGGGGTAGGCCTATATAAACTCCCCGGGGCACCCATGCAACGGGTTGGACCCTAATAGCTTTAGACACACATAGAGGAAAGGGAAGAGCTAGCCGTGCCCTTCTCCTTCCTCGCCCCGAACAGCTCAAGGAGCAACCTTGTACCCACTTTTCCATAGTGATCATGCGGAGACCCCGCAGAGCAGCAGTAGGGGTATTATCTCCACGGAGAGCCACGAAGCTGGGTAAGATCTGTTGGCGTGCATGCCTACGCCTCATCCGTTTCCGAGCACGGCTGACGTTCTACTCGCCCCCACCATGATAAGCCATCCTTTGGCATATGTCGCACTCCAACCCCGACATTTGGCGCCCACCGTGGGGCTAGGTGCACCGTCGTCCGGAGACCTGCCTGACGGGAACCCTTTTCCTCCCTGGCGGCGCAGCCAGCGCCCGAACGAGTCTGCTGACGTCTTACTGCACGGCGCTGAGATCGCTCAAGAGCCGGCTACCTCGCCGAACTTGTCGGCGAGGTTCGCTTCTCCGACGAGCCTGCATCCGACGCAGGCACAGGCGGCCCCGAGAGCCTCCTCGCGGGCCTCCTTGACGAACTCCACGTCGCCGACGAGCCTGCCACAGACTTGGAGTCTGTAGGCTCCACCGACCCGATGCTGGTCGACTCCGACACCGCGTCACTCGACGCGTTCCCCACCAACGTGGTGGTCTACGACGAGCCGCTCCCTCGCGCGGAGAGCGGCGGAAACACCGTCACAGAGGTGCTCGTCATCGGTCATGGCGAGCATTCCGGCGAAGGAGCCCATGACCCTCTCGACGCGGCTCTGCAAGACCTGACCGCGCCTATTCCGGAAGTCGTTGACACCGAGATGCTGGAGGCACGCCGCCTTCAGCTCGTCGAAGGCGCGAAGAAGCTCGCAAGCATGAGACGCTTGTCAGAAGCCTACCAGCGTGAGATGGATCGCGCTGTGGGCGGCTCGCCGGACCCAACTGGGCCTAGCCGCCTAGGCGCGGTCCAACAGCGCGGCGTGGCCATCGCCAACCTGTTCGAGGCCAATCGCCCTGTGTACGCCATGCCTGCGGAGAACATCTGCGCCGCCCAGGCGGCGGCGAATGAGCTGGACAACTTCGAGGGTGAAGAGCGCCGCCTGATGACGGAGCGAGTCCAATAGCTCCTCGACGTGGCTGCCGCACAGAACGAGGCCGGCTGCCGCACAGAGGCGCCGCAACGACAAAACGACGAACTGCCTCCCCGCCGAGATCAAGGCGCGACGTCTCGGACACCGACTGGCGGTGTCTGCGGAAGAAAAAACAAGGATCTGGCTGTCAGCCACAGTCGGACTCACATCTCCATCGAGCGCGACCAAGACGGCCGCCCAAGAGCAGTGGAACGGCGGGACGACTATCTGCCTCCTCCTCCTGGCAAAGAAAGGCGAGTCTCCCTGCCACCCGTCGAGCATTCGACTCTCGGCGACCGCCTTGGCCGCCGAGAGGGAGTCGGAGAAAAGGACGCCCGCCACCGGATCGACCGACTCCACCGATCCCTAGAGCTGGAAGAAGAAGACGAGTTGGGTCCGCCCTATTTCAGACCTTGCATCCGAGACGAGCCCTTTCCCAGAGGGTTCACGCTCCCCCGAGATATGCCCAAGTACACCGGCTCCGTAAAGCCGGAAGACTGGCTGGTCGACTACTCCACAGCCGTCAACATAGCGAATGGCAACAAGCGTGTTGCCGTAAAATATGTTCCGCTCATGCTCCAGGGCACGGCCCGGACACGGTTGAACAGCCTGAAGCCCCGCAGCATCAACAGCTGGGTCGACTTCACCGAAGCCTTCGTCCGCAACTTCACGAGCACGTACAAGCGACCTCCCAAGCCTCACCAGCTTTCCTTGTGCGTGCAAGGCCCCAACAAGTCAACTCGCGAGTACCTCACGCGCTGGGCCGAGCTTTGGAACTCCTGCGAGGGCGTGCACGAGGTGCAAGCTATCGAGTATTTCACCGCCGGGTGCAGAGAAGGCACCCTCCTCAAGCACAAGCTCCTCTGCGACGAGCCGGAGACCCTCGACGAGCTGCTGATCATAGCAGACAACACGCCTTACAGCCGACTCCTCCATGAAGGCGGAGATTCAAGTTAGTGCGACCGCAAAGTGGCCCCTCAGCTCCCGAACTCCGACCGGAGACACCAATCGGCGACAACAATGTAACGATCCTGGCGCAGGCCCCACAACCGCTTCCAAAGCGGCCGGCGAGTTATGCGATTGAAGACCAAGCAGCCGGAGGGGCAGCCTCCGCCAAGCGCGAAAGGCGGCAAGTCCAACTGGTTGCGGCCTTATCTTACGAGAAGACTCTAGATGGTCCCCGCAAGTTCCACAACAACGCAAAGTCGTCAAACCACACCACCCAAGTGCCACTGGCTCACCAGATTGCCAAGGAGGCGGCCTCCTGCCTCCCCCTTTCTTTGAGCCGCCGCCCTCCGCCGCCGCCCGGCCGGTTCAAGCCAGTCGGTGCAGTACAAGATGAGTACCCAGAAGAGCACGGAGCCTATGTGGTGTTCACCAGTGTGGCCGACGATCGACGCAGCAGGCGGCTGCAAAGAAGAAGAGGTGAATGCAACGCATCAGATACTCGAAATTCATGCCTTTGGTCCGAGAAGCCTATCAGTTGGAGCAGAGCTGATCACCCAGAGGTGATGCCGAGTCCGGGCTCCTACGCCCTAGTCTTGGGAGCCACCCTTGCTACAGATAGGCGGGCCGCTCGCTTCTCGCGAGTGCTGATATACGGAGGCAGTAGCATCAACGTCCTGTACAAGGACACCTTGGAGAAGTTAGGAATCAAGCAAAGACAACTTCAGAGCAGCCGGACTGTGTTCCACGGCATTGTACCTCGCCTTTCCTGCTCACCGATCGGCAAGATCCTGATAGATGTCCTCTTTGGAGACAAAGATCATTCCCGCCAAGAGCCGGTTTGGTTCGAAGTGGTGGACCTTGAAAGTCCGTATGATGCGCTGCTTGGCCGACCCGCTTTGGCCAAGTTCATGGCGGTCCCCCACTACGCCTACCTCAAGATGAAGATGCTGAGTTCCAAGGGGATTCTGACCGTAGCCGGCGACTACAGAAAGTCGTCCGCCAGCGGTGAAAGCAATCGGCTAGCCGAAGTCCCCAGTGATCGCAGCTGAGAAGCGGCTTCTTGATCGGGTTGTGGCGATGGCCAACAAGCAGCCCGAGATATCGCCCAACCCCAAGGAGTCGGAAGCTGAGGGCTCGTTCAAGCCGGCCAAAGAAACGAAGAAGATACATGTCGGATTTCGGGTTCCGGCAGACCCTTGAGGTTCGAACACTGGGGTGCGCGCGGAGATCCGACCCTCCACCGTCTCGTACCTCGCTGAATCGCAGGAACCTAAACTACTAACAGAACAGCACAAAAGACACAGGATTTATACTAGTTCGGGCCACCGTTGTGGTGTAATACCCTACTCTAGTTTGTGGTGTGGTGGATTGCCTCTTGGGCTGGAACAGTACAAGGAAGAACAGCCTCGCGAGGGTCTGTTCTTGGTGGGTGTGATGAACTGCTGGGTGGTGTCCCGTCGCTCTAGCTTGAGGATTGGGTCTCTGTCTTTCTCTGGATTCCGGATCCTATCGCTTCTCCACCTGCTCTGAGTGTGGCTACTCCTATTTATAGGTGAAGGCCCTGGGCCCCTTCCCAAATATTGAGCGGGAAGGGTGCCAGCAATTGGCCATTTTAAAGGGGAACAGCGGGTACACTTATCCTGACTAAAGTTGGTCCTCGCCTGCCAAAGGCTCTGGTGATGATGCCTGCTTGGGCTCCACGATGACTCCCTTCCAGCCATTGGGGCTGGTCTTGGTCTTGTTGCACCGAAAAGGATGCCTTTGCTTGATGCTCTCGCCTGCGCTTGCTCCCTTTGCACCAAAGAGGAAAGGAGGATGTTGCAGCTGGCGCTATTGGCGCCCTTGGTTGTCATGGCTATGCGTCATGGGCACCTCGCGAGG
Organism: Aegilops bicornis; assembly: GCA_021605145.1. Classification (NCBI taxonomy): domain Eukaryota; kingdom Viridiplantae; phylum Streptophyta; class Magnoliopsida; order Poales; family Poaceae; genus Aegilops; species Aegilops bicornis. The sequence goes on from CM038669.1 coordinate 313,353,548, forward strand.
TACCCTGCCTTGAACTCTCCGCCTCCTCATGAGCCACTGACGAGGCCAGGCTCGAGAAGCTCTGGTCGTCCGCCCCATGAGGCTTGGCCCTCGCGAGGGTCTTGAACTTGTGTTGATGAAGATGGGCTGTCCTGGGCCTCCTTTGAGCCACGCCGCAGCAGCAGCAGTGCAAGTCCTGGGACCCCGTTCCCGAACGCCGACAGTAGCCCCCGGGCCCACGGGCGCCCGAACTTGGCCGAGCAGAGAGGCGAAAGGGTAAGTCTGAGCGTCGTGGGCCCTAACAGCCTGGCCTTAGCGCCCGGCGTGGCGTGTTGATTGGACGCGTCGCCTTTGCTTCCCCACGATGCCTCGGTAACCGCCCGGATTCGACAAGTCCCTGCATGCAGAGTTGGGCATGATGACCGGTGATCGTGGAGGCCGACGGTTGGCCTTCGCCGGCTATAAGTACGGAACGGCGTGCGCCCTTCCAGTCTATCCCTCTGCTTCTCCTCCTCCTTGTTTCGTCTGGTTGCCATGGCTCCAATCCGCCGGTTCTCCAGGGAAGAGAAGGAAAGGCTCCTCAAGAGGATCCTGACCTGCTCCCCCCAAAGAAGCGGCTTGCTCTCCAGTGTCGTGGCAGAGCGCTCGCCAGGAGGCGCCCATGCCCTAGTGCGTGCGGCCGCCACCAGGGTTTCATCTTCCCTTGTACGCGCAAATTGGTGGCCTTGAAGGAGGGGACGCCGGGCGCCGCGAGCGGCACCGCCGACGATGCCAGCGGGTCACGAAGGTGTGCGTCTTCCCCCCTGGAGTCCACACCGAGGGCTCCTGCCGGGAGTTCATGCTACGCGTCGCCGCGCCTCCTAAGTCTTGGATTCGTCTTCCTTCTTTCTTCGCCTCCGTCGTCCCGGAAGGAACCCCTGGGACTCTACAGGCTGCAACGCCCGGCTGCGGCACCCTCGCGACCGGGGCAGAGGTCGCAGTAGTTGCCCCGGGCGAGGTCTTCATGACTCAAGGCTGGGACGAGGTCGCCAGGGTCTGCAGGGCGAGAGGCGCCCTCACGATCCACCTGGAGTACGACGGTGCTTCGGTGGTGTCCTTCAAGGTCTTCGGACGGAGGGTCGTCGGTCGAGTGCTGCCCAGAGAGGTGGTCGGGGTCCTGCCGTGGTGAGACAGAGGTCGACCGCCCACTCCCTTGACAGCTCCTCAGGCGACGAAGGCGCCGGAGGATCCAGCGACTCCGCCGAGCTCTTCATGACGCTGGAGACGAGCGACGACAGCTATGAGCCCCCGAGCCTGCGCCGCTCCCGGAGCAGGGCGGGCTCGTCAGGTCGTCGCCGCCCCTGATCTGGATGGAGTTGGCGCCGGACCGGGTGGCCCACTGTTGATGATGGCGTCTGCCGCGGTGGTCCCTTTAGGTAGGACTCCTTAGGATTCGCGTCTTTTGTTCCTGCGAGGAGCCAAGAATGTACCCATGAGGCTTGTAAGATGTCTGTAGCTTCGTTTGTCAATATGATCCTTATTGTGAGGCAGTGCGAGATGCTCATTCCGTTCTAGCTCGGTTTCCTCCTTTCAGTCCTCACGAGGGCCTGATGCTCTGTGCCGACAGGTCCCAGTCCCAAGGCGGCTTCGGCCGTCGCTGGTATGCCAGGTCGCGATGCCGTGGTCAAGGCCAGGAGGTGAGCGGCCGAGGTCCCGTAAGAGCCTCCAGTCGCGATGCTCGGGGGTCCCCTTGGCGCCAAGCGGCCATCATTCGTGAGAAAGGAGAGCGTCGTTGCTAACACGGGGTTGCATTGAGTGTGGGGATGGTGTTGCGATAACTAGTGTGTCCGGAGAGTGACTTATCTCGAGGGTCAGGACAATGCTTCCTGGTGCGGCGCTAGGTCTGTGCCTTGGCCGACGAGAGATTGCGTGGCGAGGTCGTTTCGTGCTCCTTGGAGGGACCTTGCAGGTTCACCACAAGAGGAACAAGAGCTCGCTGTGGCGATCGTTAGTTCTGCCGTTAGTTGCTTTGGAGAGGCGCGAGTGGCCTCGCGAGGTGTGTTGGGGCACCCGTGAGCTAGCGCGGGACTCACGGGGCCCTACCTCAAGGCGGGTTGCGCCTGGCTCTGGGCCTTATCTTCGAGTGTGTTCCTGCAAATTTGGCGGATGCCGGTGCTCTCGCCTTCGGTCCTGGCTCTCGGGCTGGTCTCACCGTCACCGGGCAAGCGAGGTCGCGATGCCATGGACAAGACCAGAGGGTGAGGGCCGGAAGCCGGTAGGAGCCCCTGAGTCACGATGCTCGAGCACCCCTTTAACGCAAGCTGGGTTAGAATGTGAAACTCTCGTCCTCGGGTCCCGGCTCTCGGGCTGGTCTCGGCCAGCCGGTGGCAAGCCAGTCGCGATGCCATGGACAAGACCAGAGGGTGAGGGCCGAGAGCCGGTAGGAGCCCCGAGTCGCGATGCTCGTGCACCCCCCTTTGACGCTGCAAGCTGGGTTAGATGTGAAACTCTCGTCCTCGGGTCCCGGCTCTCGGGCTAGTCTCGGTAAGTCATTTGGCAAGCCGGTCAGCGATGCCATGGACAAGACTAGAGGGTGAGGGCCGAGAGCCGGTAGGAGCCCCTGAGTCGCGATGCTCAGCACCCCCATTAACACGCAACTTCGGGTTAGATGACGAAACTCGGCGTCCTCGGGTCCCGGCTCGGGCTGGTCTCAAATTGTCATTGGCAAGCCGTGTCGCGATGCTGTGGACAAGACAAGAGGGTGAGGGCCGGAGAGCCGGTAGGAGCCCCTGAGTCACGATGCTTAGGCACCCCCCTTTAACGCCAAGCAAGCTTCCGCCACACGTAAAAGGCTCCAAATAACAAGCATGGTGGAGCGAGAGCATAATCCTAAGGAAAACGCAAGAAGGATACATGTCCCGGGGCCAGGGCCCGAGCGGCTTGGGGATGATGCAGCCCGAGGGGCGCCCCCAACAGGATAAGTTAATGACATGAAATAAAAGGGATACATGCCGCAGGGACGGACCCACGCAGCCTGGGAATAACGCAGCCCTGAAGGCGCTCCCAGCCTGAACGAAACTTAAAGATGTCACCTGGTGATGTTGGGGACGAAGGGGTGTTGATGTAGCAGACTCGGTGGGCCACGGGAGCCGATCCTCACGAGCCCCCAGGCCCGGGGGCCTCGGGAGGCTCGGGAGGCGCTGGCGGCTCCTCATAGACCATCTCCATCTCCGCCAGGGCTGCGACGTGCCTGACCTCTAGAGCCTCCAGGATGGTCCTCGTGAGACACTGGTGCGCAGCTGCCGCGTTTGGCAGGCCATAAGGCATGCGCACGTAGCTGTGGGGCGGCCCCTCGCAACATCCCACTCGCGAGGGCCAGAGGCGCTCTTGAGACGCGGCTCGGTTGAGCCCTGGTATGTCGATGCAGACGTGCAGCCCACCATCCTCGCTGGATGGGGGCCACGTGCAGCGGCGGCTGCCCCTCATGACCCTTGACTCCTGTAGCTCCTGAATGGCCTTGCTGACGAACTCCCGAGGGTTCGGCCCTCCCTGCCTTGCTCCTGCTTGCGAGAAATGTGCTTCGAAGCACGCCTCCACGTGGTGCCCAAGCGCCTCCCTGGAGACCTTGACGAGGTCGGCGGCCCTCCAGGGGAGAGCCCCCTAGCCCAGCCCGAGGAGGGCGCTGGGCGCGCTTTCCTATGCGATGGAAGGAGGCTCCCCCTGGCCTGGTGCGGGCCCTGAGGGGCCTGCCTCTTGAGGAGCCGGGCCGGTCGATGTCTTCTTCTTCTTGGGTGCGGCCTCGGGAGGCCTCCTGCTGCTGTGGTCTGGTCTTCTAGCGATGCGGCTCGAAAGGCTCGCCCAGTGGAGCACACTGCGTCTCTCTCTTCCACAGGCACCGTGATGACCCCGCCGCTTCACGGCATCTTGAGGACGTTGTAGCCATGGTGGGTTCTGACGGCCATGAATTTGGCCAACGCTGGGTACCCGAGGATGGCGTTGTACGGCAAAGCGAATGTGGGCGACGTCGAAGTCGATGAGCTCGGTGTGGTAGTTGTCGCGAGCCCCAAGGTGACAGAAGACGGACCTGCCCGATCGGGACTGGTGCCGTCGGTGACTCCGAGAAAGGCTTGGTTGGCTGAAGCCGATCAGAAGGCACTTGGAGATTGTTGAATGTTTCCACGAGCAGACGCGTTGAGGCCTGCTCCGCCGTCGATGTGGGTCTTGGTGACTAGCACATTGCTGATGATTGGGAACAAAGCATCGGGAGAACTCCGGCCAGTGGCTGCACTTGAGCTGGTCCGCTAAGCTGAACGTGATGGCGCACGCTGACCACCTGAGAGGGCGCGAGGCCTCGAGCTTGGGGAGTACTGCATTCACTTCGTGGGCGAACTGCTTGAAGATGCGCTGAGAGGTCGGGGCTTGAGCTCCGCCAGGATGCAAAGCGATCGCAGCGCTTCCCCGGAAGCCCCCACTTCCCCCACGATGACGGTCTTCAATTCTCCTTGGCGGCGGCTGGCAGCAGGGAGGCTGCATGCTCCCTGCAGGCGATCCTCGCGAGGTTGATCCCTCCAGCCTCCCTCGCGAGGTGGGTCTTGCCCGGTCCTCGCGAGGTTGGTCGCGCCACCCTTGGCGCGCGGGCCGCGTCTTCCCAGGCCCCTGCATTCCTTCCTCCTCCTCGGCCGTCAGAGCCCCTGCCGCTGCGCCAAGGCGTCTGCCGACCTTCCTTCCAGCGCCTCCGAAGCTCTTGACATTCATTGGTGTTGTGGGTGTGGAGGTCGTGGTACACGCAGTACCGGCTGCCCTTGGAGGACTCGGGCTGATCTCGGCCTCGCTTGGTGTCTGGTTCGGCTGCGAGCACGGCAGCCCCCTTGCGCTTCACGTCCTTGGCCTTGTACTTCTTTTCTTCGGGATCCGTGGCAGGCAGCTCGAGGAGGGAGAGGCGCCCCTCCTCAGCCCTGGCGCACTTGGTCGCCAAGTTGAACAACTCCAGGGAGGTGCACAGATCTTCATGCATCGCCAACTCCTCCTTCATCTTGACGTCGCGCACGCCGTCGGAGAAGGCAGAGATGATGGCCTCCTCCATTACCCTGGGGATCTTGAGGCGCGCGTTGTTGAAGGCCGATGTACTTTTGTAGGGTTTCCCGGTTGTCGCTTGATACGGCGCATGTCGCTCACGGCAGGTGGCCGGTCGCAAGTACCTGAAGTTGGCGATGAAGCGGAGTGCGCATCTTGGCCCAGAATAGATCGTGCACAGGGCCGTATTCAGAGCCAAAAGGGCCCCGCCCTTGAGCGCCATGGGAAACCAGTTCGCCATGACCTTTTCATCCCGTTGGCAGCCTCGATGCCCAGCTCGTAGAGCTGGAGGAACTCCGTGAGGGTCACCGTGCCGTCGTGGCGAGGAGGCAGGTCCGCTTGAACTTGGCGGGCTACGAACGCTGCGCAGCTCGGAGGTGAAGGCGGCAGCCCGGCCGTGGCCGCTGGGGCCTCGGACGACAGAGAGCTTGGTCTTAGGGCCTCCCTGCTCCATGATTAGGGGCAGCGCAGGGTCTTGACGTGCTGGAGCGGGGAGCGCTCGGGCAACTTCTTGCGGGCGAGGAACTTCTTGACAGCTCTGCTCTTGCCGCGCCGGCGCCTGGCGGAACGGGTTCCGCCCGAGGACCAGCGCCTCGGGGCAGGCGCCTTCTTGAGGAGGAGGCGGCTGAGGCACCGGAGCTTCATCGCCAGCAGCGAGGCGGTGCAGTCTGTGACGGCGGGCGGCCAGCGGCGCCTCCTGCAGCGTAGACGAGCTCGGGCGACTTCGGCGAGCCATTCTTCGTAAACGTCGTCGGCAGGCGGTAGCGTAAGAGCTTCGTTTGCCGCGATGAGTGCAGCTTCGGGCCTCCATGGCGCGAAGCGCGCGTGGACGAAGAGCGCGGGGTGAGCGGCGTGGCGAGGTGCCGCCGTCCGCCTCATGGGCAATCTTTGGGGCGATGCTTGCTGCTCGTTCCCGCCGGGCGGTGGCGGCGTTGATGGAAGGTGACGGGAACGACGAGGGCGCCCACGACGGGAGCTGTTCGGGCGACATGGGAGGCGAAGCGGCTCGGCACTTTTCGGTGCAAACCCGGCAGGCGTCGAACATGGTTGCGGTGCTCGTGGAAGAACGAGGCGACGAAGGCAGATTCCGGCGCACTTACCGGGCGCGCCAAATGTCGGATTTCGGGTTCGGCAGACCCTTGAGGTTCGAACACTGTGCGCGCGAGATCCGACCCTCCACCGCCTCGTACCTCGCCCGAATCGCAGGAGCCTAAACTACTAATGTAACAGCACAAAAGACACAGGATTTATACTAGTTCGGGCCACCGTTGTGGTGTAATACCCTACTCCAGCTTTGTGGTGTGGTGGATTGCCTCTTGGGCTGATGAGGAATAAGATAAGGAAGAACAGCTCTCAGGGTCTGCTTCTTGGTGGGTGTGATGAACTGGCCGGTGGTGTCCCGTCGCTCTAGCTTGAGGATCGGGTCTCTGTCTTTCTCTGGATTCCGGATCCTATCGCTTCTCCACCTGCCCGAGTGTGGCTACTCCTATTTATAGGCGAAGGCCCCGGCCTCTTCCCAAATATTGAGCGGGAAGGGCGCCAGAATTGGCCATTTTGAAGGGGAACAATGGTACACTTATCCTGACTAAAGTTGGTCCTCGCCGCCAAAGGCTCTCGTGATGATGCCTGCTTGGGCTCCACGATGACTCCTTCCAGCCGTTGGGGCTGGTCTTGGTCTTGTTGCACGAAACGGATGCCTTTGATTGTTGCTCTCGGCTGCGCTTGCTCCCTTTGCACCAAAGAGAAAGGAGGACGCTGGCAGGCTGGCGCCAGATCGGGCGCCCTTGGTCGTCATGGCTTGCGTCATGGGCACCTCGCGAGGTACCCTGCCTTGAACTCTCCGCCTCCTCATGAGCCAGCTTGACGAGGCCGTGCCTGAGGAAGCTCCTGGTCGTCCGCCCCGCGAGGCTTGGCCCCTCGCGAGGGTCTTGAACTTGTGTTGATGAAGATGGGCTGTCCTGGGCCTCCTTTGAGCCACGCCGCAGGCCGCAGGCAGGCAAGTCTGGGGACCCCCGTTCCCAGAATGCCGACAATACCCTTGGACCCGGAGCACCGAGAGAGGTACGCTGTCATAGGTGCAAACCTTGACAGCAAATAGGAAGGCGAGCTCGTCGATTTCCTCCGTGAGAATCGGGACATCTTCGCATGGTCCCCTAAAGACATGCCAGTGTGTACCACGGAATTCGCCGAGCACAAGTTACATGTCCGATATGATGTGAAGCCCGTCAGGCAGCCCTTTCGCCGCCTGTCAGAAGAGAAGAGAAGAGTTGTTGGAGAAGAGATAGCCCGCCTCCTAGCAGCCGGTTTCATTATGGAAGTATGTTTTCCAGAATGGTTAGCCAACCCGGTCCTGGTACTGAAGAAGAATAAGCAGTGGCGGATGTGTATTGACTACACAAGCCTCAACAAAGCTTGCCCCAAGGACCCCTTCGTTCTGCCGAGAATTGATCAGGTGATAGACTCCACAGCCGGATGCGAGCTGTTGAGCTTCTTAGATGCATATTCAGGATATCATCAGATCAAGCTGAACCCGGCTGACAGACTAAAGACCGCCTTCATCACGCCGTTTGGAGCCTTCTGCTACCTGACCATGACGTTCGGCTTAAGGAATGTCGGCGCCACCTTTCAGCTGCATGCGTAGTGCCTCCCGAAGCAACTTGGCGAAAACGCCCACGCCCACGTGGGACGATGTGGTGGTGAAGACGGAAAAGCATGGAACATTGCTGGAAGACCTTAAGGAAACCTTTGAGAACCTGCGCCGATTCCAGATCAAGCTCAACCCTGAGAAGTGTGTCTTCGGAGTACCAGCCGGCCAACTCCTTGGTTTCCTGGTCTCTAAATGCAGCATAGAGTGCAACCCTGTAAAGATCAAGGCCATCGAGAGGATGTAAGTACCCCGCCGACTGCTAGATGCGCAAAAGTTCACCGGCTGCTTGGCGTCCATCAGCCGATTCATCAGTCGGCTGGGCGAGAAAGCTCTCCTCAGATACCAGCTCATGAAGAAGACCGCCTTCTTGAATGGAACCACAAAGCGGACGAAGCTTTTCTCCAGTTGAAGAAAATGCTGACTACTCCCCCTGTGGCCGGGCGGCCCCGACTCCTAAAGAGCCCATGCTCACACATTGCCGCCACCAGCCGGGTAGTCAAGACAACATTGTAGTTGAGCGCAAGGAGGAAGACAAGGCGCTACTGTCCAGAGACCGGTATATTACCCGAAGCGGCATCGCCGACCTCCAAGCGTAACTACCCCACTACCGTGAAGATGTGCTACGGCGTGCACTTTGCCGCCAAGAAGTTGAAGCCTTACTTTCAAGAGCATCCAATCACTATGGTTTGCATAGCCCCACTAGCCGATATCAACGGAAGCCGAGATGCTTCTGGCCGAGTGGCCAAATGGGCCATAGAGCTGGCCCCCTACACCATCTATTACCAGCCCCGCACCGCCATCAAGTCGCAAGCACTGGTCGAGTTCCTCGTCGACTGGGCCGAGACTCTGTACCGGGCCGCCGCCCGACTCCACCCATCGGCGGATGCATTTCGATGGCTCCAAGATGCGCACCGGCTTGGGAGCCGGCGTTGTCCTCACTTCCCCCAAAGACGACAAGCTCAAATATGCGTTGCAGATCCATTTCGCCGCCAACAACAACGTTGCCGAGTACGAGGCGCTCATTCACGGGATCCGGCTTGCCAAAGAACTTGGCATTCGCCGGATCCTGTGTTATGGCGACTCCTACTTGGTGGTCCAATAGTCATCTGGCGATTGGGACGCCAAAGATGCAAACATGGTGATCTACCGTTTCCTTGTACAGCAGCTCAGTGGATATTTTGAGGGGTGCGAGTTCCTTCAAGCTGCAAGCAAGAAATGACAACGACCAAGCGAACACCACAGCATGAATCGGCTCCACCCGCCAGTAATACCATCCGCGCCGCCTTCGCCGCCTCCTCAAGCCATCTGTCAAGCCTTCACCAGAATCAGACTCCATTTTGTGCCAGCTCCCCCTGAAGAAGTCGGATCCGACTCAAGAGCCCCAGCAGACGGCACGAGAATTCTTACAGATGGCCCCAAGAATGCCGCAGTCGAAGCCGGCCCGGGGACTGCGGCGACCATTGCGAAGACTCCAGAGCTCGGCCCGGGGACTGCACCAGTCGGCCCGGGGACTTCATCAATCCAAAGAAGCGGTCATGACTCCAGCCGCCGCCTCCAGCCAGTCGCCCTCGTCCAAGTAGTAATCTTGGCAGTTGAAGAAATAGCAAGACCCTCATGGGCCCAACCCATCCTCAAGTTCCTAGTAAGCAGAGAGCTACCAACCGATGAATTCTTGGCTCGGCAAGTACAACGCCGAAGCGGCATCCTACACCATAGTCAACAGAGAGTCGGTCAGCGCGGCGTCCACTGGTGTCTACCAACACAAGGCCGAGCTGAGCAAGGCCAAGCGATTCTCGAAGACATCCATCAAAGCGAAAAGGCCACCATGCGGCCTCAAGAGCACTCGTCGCTAAAGCCTTCCGACACAGTTTTTTCGCCAACTGCCCTAGAAGAGGCCAAGGAATTAGTGCAAAATGCAAGGGTGCGGATGTTCCGCTCCAAGCCGTGTCACCAAGCTTCCGTGACTTCAAGACTATCCCCATCGCCTGCCCTTTTCTTTGTTTGGGGCCTAGACATGGTGGGACCATTCAAAGCGACGAGGTGGCCTAACTCACTTACTTGTCGCGGTGGACAAGTTCACCAAGTGGATAGAAGTAAAGCCCATCAAGAAGTTGAATAGTCCAACTGCAGTAACTTTCATCGCCGACATCACGACTCGGTATGACATACCACACAGCATCATCACCGACAATGGTACAAATTTTTCCAAAGGCGCCCTGGCCCGTTTCTGCGCGACACAAGGCATCCGACTGGACTTAGCGTCCGTTGCCCATCCGCAGTCAAACGGCCAGGTGGAGCGAGCAAACGGCCTCATCCTGTCTGCCATCCAGCCTCGACTGGTCGAACCACTAGAGCGTTCGGCCGGCTGTTGGCTTGATGAGTTGCCAGCCATCCTCTGGAGTCTGCGCACGACTCCAAACAAGTCAACCGGCTTCACACCCTTCTTCCTCGTCTACGGTGCTGAAGCCGTCATCCCAACGGACAGAGAGTTCGACTCCCCGCGAGTCACCATGTACACCGAGGAGGAAGCGTATAGCACGCCAAGACGGCGTCGATCTGTCAAGAGGGCCGGTTGTTGGCACTCAGCCGGTCCAGCATTTACCAGCAGAGCTCATACCGATACTACAACAGGAAGGTCGGCCGAGATCTTTCCAAGAGGGCGACCTTGTGCTTCGACCGATCCAAATGAACAGCCGGCCACATTAAGCCGCCTACGCCTTGGGAAGGCCCCTTCATTATCAGCAAAGTGCTGGGCAACGACTCCTACTACCTGATCAACGCTCAGAAGCCCCGAGCATGCAAGAGGGACGACTCCGGCAAAGAGACAGAACGGCCATGGAATGCAAATCTTCTCTGAAGATTTTATAGTTGATACAGTATGTACCACACTACCTTTTGTGTTAAAGTACCAAGACTTCGGGCCCCCCGAGATGAGCTTGGGGACTGCCCTTTTTTGTTATCTATATGATAAGAATTATGCCTTCGAGTATGTTACTCTTTGTTATGCCGCTTGGCACCGGGTTCGACTAGTCGACCCGGGGACTCGCCGCCTCGCGCTATGGAATGCTTCCTGCAGTCGGACAAGTAGTGTGTGGTGCCTAAGCCGTCTCCTGTCAGAAGCCGCAGCTTGCAGAGCGACTGTTTGGTGGGCAGGAGTAAGGAAGAATGGGCGCCCACATGAAAAATGGCTAAGGACCCAAAGCATAAACATAGCTTAAGCCGGCTTCCAGCCTCTCTTCGCAAAGCCGACTCTTGAGTAGTCGGCTTGCCGCTTTCTATCCAACTTGTTAAAAAGACTCTAAAAATGGCCAAGTACTCGCCTTCCCAAGAGTAGCCAAAGCATTTGACCCAAGCGGCAGTCCGTGGAGCGGTTGTCCGACTGGCAAGGCGGCGACTAAGGGTAGGCGGCAAAGGAAAAAGCCATAAGAGCAATGAGCAAGGAAAGATAGAATTAGGATAAATATTTACATAACATAGGCCCTTGGCCGAATCTTCAAGCAGAAGTTCAAAATACACCCCGCGGGTGGAATTGTGCGAATTAACAAGTTCTTCAAAGAATACTAAAGCAGATAAAATAAAGGCAAGACGGCAGCCTAGGAAGCGGCAGATGGGTTCGGATGGCCGGAAGAGACGACGGTGTCAGGCGCCGGGGCGGCCGGCTGGGCAGTCTCGGCTTGATCATCTCCGGCGGCAGCCGGTCCAGTCGGGCGCGGCTCGTTGCTGGAGGCGTGGTCGAGCTGAGGCTGGTCGCCCGCTCCATCTTCTGGCGCCTCCGTCTCACCTCCATCCTCCGCCTCGCCTTCCTCCTCGGTGCTGGAGCCGATCACCTCCGCCGAGTCCTCGTCATAATCCGGGTTCATCCCGAACCACTCCGGCGCCGCCTCCCCGCCGTCCTCAGCCCGCTCAGGGACGAAGACGCTGGTGTCTGTGTAGTCGGCGATCGCCGCCGCACGCTCGACGAGGGCGTCTTCCGCAGCCAGCAGCTCCGCCTGGGCCTCTGACCGGAACGCGGCCAGCCGGTCCAGATCCAGCCCTGGATACCACGCCTTGACGAATTCCAAGGCCCGGCGCGCTCCAGCCCGGGCCGCGGAACCCTTCCAGGCCTCAAGACGGCCAGCCGCGACCTCCAGCCAGTCGGCAGTCCGACCGGCAGTGCGCAGAACCGGCATGTTTGGCCATAGGGCAGCGATCGCCTGGGCGCCGACACGTTGAAGCCGGCGATGCATCCGATGGGCCAGCCGCAGACGAGCCTCAATGCTCGGAAGCTGCTCATCAAGGGTCCAGGGGGCGTTGGCGGCAATCTCCGCACCATTTGCCCTCCGCGCCTCGCGATCAGCCTCGATGGCTCGAGTGGCCACCTGCGTGTGGCCAGGGAAGAAGTCTGCCAAGACAAAAAAGAAGCAAGTCAAAAAATCAGGAGTCAGCCCGACCTATAGTCAGCGGCTCAAAGAAAGAAAGCAAAGAAACTCACCGTCGATGATGTCCTCGATTTCATGGAAGCGGTCAGGTGTGCCTCCTTGTCGGTCCAGGGAGGGCGCTTCGCTTTTCGAACTTCGGCCAGAGAGCAGCCTATTTCTTCTCCGCTGCCCTGCACCTTCTTAAGCAGCTCCCTTTGCTCCGCCAATGCATAGCTGCCAGGTCGCGCTCATGCGAAGCTTGTTGCACTCCTCCCCCTTGGCCTGCAAGGCGGTGTCGGCCTCGCCCAGCTGCCGTCGGAGAGCGGCGTTGGCCTCTGAAGAATAAAAAGAAAAAGGGCGTTAAATCGTCAATTAAGAAGGTCGCCGGGAAGATCCGGCCCGACTGCTTAGCAGTCGGCCCGAATCTCGGGGACTACAGCCCGCGGATGCGCCAGCGCGCCCCCGCGAAGAAGAAAGAAGACTCACTCCGGCTCTCCGACAAGTCGGCGGTCCGCTTGCCCAGCTCCTCAACATTGCGGTTGAAGGCAGTGACACGGAGGTTGTGATACTCCTGTGATAAGCATTTCAGACAAAGGTAAATATTTTGGAACTCAATAGATGGAGTTCCGAGCCGCCTCGGCCGGCCCGAAACTTCGGACTACACCAGCAGTGGAGTGCTGTTGCGCGCCTCACGAGAAGAACAAGAAAAACAAACTCAAAGAAGAAAGCATACCCGAACGGCCGCTCGCGACGCCAGATGCTTTTGGTGCGATTCGATGGCGTCGCCCTCGGCTCGCAGCTTCGCCTGAACATCCAGAAGCGCCTGGTTCAGCGGGCCTGTGCCGCCTCCTCGCACCCACCCAACGGGCGCGGTGCTTGTCGCCTCGGCATCTGGGGTGGCCGAGCTGGTGGCACCGGTCTCCAAGGGGCGTGGCACCGAAATCGCCTTCTCAAGACGGCGGTGCACTGGCAAGGCGACTTGAAGGAGAAACTTCGCCACGGCCTCGTCTTCAGTCGGCGGCACCGGTGGGTCCTCCTGCTGTTTACCTCGCGCGCTCCCAGACGGCGGCGGTGGCGGCACGGCCGTGCCTGACATGGAGGCCTCGCCGCCTTCCCTCTCCATGATGGGGTACTCGCCGCCGGCTCCCTCAGTCTGCCCCGTGAACTCCGGGAGCGGCGGCGCGGAGCTCAGTGGGATGACGAGCAACACTGATTGGAGGCGCGCGGCCTCCTCGGCTCGCCGCTTTGCCGCGACGGCGGCTTCAGCCTCATCCAGCTTCCTCAGGGTGGAGGGCGCCGCCTTCTCGGCCTCCGCCTTCTCCTGGCGGGCAGCTTCTTCCTCGTCGCGCTTCTCCTGCGAGTTCCGCTCCGTCACTTCCCGGAGGTCGGCGGCGGGGTCAATCTGCCGAGTAGTGGCGGATGTCTCTGCCGACCCCATGACGGAGGCGGCGGCGACCCTCTCTCAAGTAAGGGGATCCCTGATGCGAGGAAGACGTGTAAAAAATTTTGGACAAGATTCACTGGAAGAAAACAAGACAAAAAGCGGAAGCACTTACGCGGAGACCAGTGGCTGATTTTTCACTTCCTTGCGGAAGCGGTTGGCCTTTGCGACCGCCTCTTCCCGCTTGGTCGTGGCAGCCACCCCCTTGATCTTCTTCGATCGGCCGCCAAGCAAGCTCGGCCCGGCCCGGCGCTTCTTCGCGCCGCCTTGACCACCCAAGCCGGTGGAGGAACTCGCACTCGGCTGGCCGACCTTTGGTTGGTGGCGTGGGGCGACTTCCCCCTCGGCGTCGTCTTCAGGCCAGTCGGCAAAGGTTGCCGAGGGCCTGAAGTTGCCAGCTCCTCCTCCTCCTTCGGCGTCGGCCTCCATCGCCGCCCCCAAGTCAGGGTCGTCGGCGTCGCTCTCTCCCCGGTCGGGGGGCGAACTCATGGGCGGCCCAGCGGTGCGGTGAAGAAAGGCTGGATGAGGGGTTCTGACTCGAAAGAACCAAAAAAAGATCGAGGTCGGATTCGCTAAAAAGAAAATGTAAGAAGAAGGCAGATGACTTCTGACAAAGCGGGGGTTGGCGGCGTGAGTACGGCTCCTTGCCGAACTGCCAATCCGCCGCGAGATTGCAGTTTATGGCGTAATTCACCGTGTCCGCCACCTCCGCGTGGGGCATGTCCTTGGAGCACAGCCGACTTGGGTCCCGGTGGCCGCTCATCTGACAGATCAGATGAGGTCGGCCTTGGAGCAGAAGGACTCGGCACGCCATGAAGGCGGCCAGCAGGTCGGCCCCGGTCAAGCCCTCCGACTGCGTCAGCACTCGGAGTCGCGCGACGGCGGCGGCACCAGCGGGAGCCAGCGTCCTGGCCCGGTGGGACCAGCTGGGGAGCCTCCCCGCCAGTGCACCGGCTTCATAGGGCGGCAGGTTGACCCAGTCGCCTTCTGGGGCGACGTTCTTCACGTAGAAATAGGATTGCTGCCACATCTTCACCGACTTGATCAACGGAATGGAGGGAAACGGGTTGTTGGCCACCGATCTCCGCATCGCGATGAAGGTGCCGCACAGAGCCGGCACGCCGGCGACGTGTGTGCCGAGCTTGGACTGGAAGAACTCCCCCCACAGCTCGATGGTGGGAAGAACTCCGAGGAAACCTTCACACAAGGTGAAGAAGGCAGCCAGCAGCACCACCGTGTTCAGAGTAAGGTGGTGCGGCTGGAGCCCGTGGAACTCCAAGAAGGCGCGGAAGAAACCGCTCGCCGGCAGCCCTAGGCCGCGCATGAGATGCAAGCGGAATACGAGCCCGCTCGCCCTCCTCCGGCGCCGGCGATATTTCTCCCGTCGATGCGGCACGGGCCCGCACTAGGCTCTTGCCGCGGAGACGGCGCGTCTGGCGGAGGAACTCGATGTGGTCGTCATCCACCTCGGAGCCGTCCCACACGCCGGAGCGCGCAGCAGGAGGTGCAGCGGCGGAGGAAGAGCTCATCGCCGCGGCGTGGCGTGGTTCGGCGCGGCAGCGGCAAGAGGAAGAAGAAGCAAGAAGAAGCAAGAGGAAGCAGGGGGAGCAGGGAGATGGGCGCGCGTGCTTCGCCGCCCCCCTCCTCCCGCCTACTTATAGGCTCATGGGCTGAGAAGCCGATGGGGCGGGCGTGGTATTAACTGCGCCCAGGACCCCACGCCCCCCACGATTTACCCCACAAAGTTACTGCACGCAGTTACAACGCGGGAACCCCAACCGTCCGCACGGCCGCAACGGATCCGTTCGCGTGCCGAGGCGCGGTAGTGGCGGGTCCCGCCTGACGGCCTGTCTCATCACGCGCGTGGGTGGGCAGACTGACCCTGCCGCGTGGCGCCATGCGATGGGCCCGCAATGGGCCGCTGCCTGGAAGCTTATCAGGCACGCTGCCTGGTTCCCATTACGACTTTCAAACTCTCTAAGGGGCAAGATGGCCTTCTGCGAGTCCGGGTCCACCTAATCGGCCTAGAGGAAGACGGCGAGCAAGGCCCAGATTCCACCACTAGAAGGATGAAACTGTTGAGGCTCCTCGACATGTTACCCTCGGCGCCTCACCAGCTTCGGGGACTACTGTTGGAGTAATGGGCCACGGGTAGGCAAACCCGAGCCCCCTGACCTTTCAAGACATCGGGGCAGGTTGCGCCCCTCAAGACCCCAGGATGAAGAGCCGCTTTCTGGGAGTCGGCGGCGAGGCCGCCGACAGACCCTCACGGCCGAGTCCCAAGGACGACTTCGAGATAAGCCGGCTCCTAACTGACGGCTTCCAGAGAAGCCGGCTATGGGGAGTCGTCCCGCGACTCCAACCACCTCCCACCTTCGCAACTATGGACGGGATGGGGTGCGGCCACCGCGCGGCCCATCCCTCGCCTGCTCATGACGGCAGTGCATGGCCACAAAGGCACCGTACCAATGGAGATCTCCATCCGGCGCGGCACTATTGCCATGCCGGCCCTGACATCAGCCCCGTGGGCTGCGCCCTGTGCCCACGACGGCCTGTCTGTACGACCCCGAGACGGCGGGACCCGCCTGTCGGCGGGGGTGCAGAAGACGGCGAGAGCGCCACAAGACGGACCCGTTGGGAGTGGGCCCCGTGAGTCGGCCGCCTCCCACGGGCCCCGCACGCCATTAACCGAACAAGACGGGAATGGCTACGGTGATCGCCGTCGGCGGCACTGCTGCCATGACCCCATGACCAAGCCGGCGTCATTAGAGGCGCTGCTACAAAATCCGCAGTCAAGAAGACTCGCACGGGCGGACAAGGCCTGTCGGCCCCATGCCGGGTTTATCAAGGGCCCACCAACGGCGGGCCCCAGTCGGCGGAGAAGACGGCGACCTAAGAGATGACGGGACCCGCGCCACCGGATTACCGTTGTACCCCCGGGGGGTAGGCCTATATAAACCCCCCGGGGCACCCATGCAACGGGTTGGACCCTAATATCTTTAGACACACATAGAGGGAAGGGAAGAGCTAGCCGTGCCCTTCTCCTTCCTCGCCCCGAACAACTCAAGGAGCAACCTTGTACCCACTTTGCCATAGTGATCATGCGGAGACCCCGCAGAGCAGCGAGGGGTATTATCTCCACGGAGAGCCCTAAAGCTGGGTAAGATCCGCCGGCAGTGCATGCCTCACGCCTCATCCTGCTTCTGTGCACCGGCGACGTTCTACTCGCCCCCACCATGTTAAGCCATCCTTTGGCATATGTCGCACCCAACCCCCGACAGTAGATGAGTTCCGGCAGCACGATGGCTTGGTGACGGTGATGGTGAAGTGATCTCCGCAGAGCTTCGCCTAAGCATTACGGAAATATGACCGGGGGTGTAACAGTGGAGGGGGGCGCCGCACATGGCTAAGAAATTGTTTGTTGTGTGCTAGGCAACCCCCTCCCACATATATACAGGTGGTTGGGAGGGAGGGGCAGCCAAAGGGGGCGCTCAAGTAGGAGGAATCCTACTTGGGGTCTCTCCCAAGCCGCGCCCTCCCCCTGTCTTGTATAAGTGCGGGGGAAAGGTAGGGGAAGGTGCCCCCCCCCCTTCCTTTCCCACTTGAGGAGGGAATGGAAGGAGGGGCTTCCCCTCCCCTTTCCTTCCCCTAGGTCTTGCTGTCCAAGGAAGGGGCGCACCAGGGGCTGATCTGTCCCCCCCCCCCCTTTATTAGGCCCATATACACTTACCGGGGGTGTCCGGAACCCCTTCTGGTGACCCGGTGACTACCCAGTGCACTCCGAAACTCTTCCGGTGTCCGAATACCATCGTCCTATATATCAATCTTTACCTCTCAACCATTTCGAGACTCTTCGCCATGTCCGTGATCTCATCCGGGACTCCAAACAATATTCGGTCACCAAATCATATAACTCATATAACATTATATCGTCAACGAACGTTAAGCGTGCAGACCCTACGGGTTCGAGAACTATGTATACATGACCGAGACACCTCTCCAGTCAATAACCAATAGCGGAACCTAGATTCCCATACTGGCTCCTACATATTCTACAAAGATCTTTACCGGTCGAACCATTATGACAACATGCGTAATTCCGATTTTCCATCGGTATGTTACTTGCCCGAGATTTGATCGTCGGTATCTTCATACCTAGTTCAATCTCGTTACCGGAAAGTCTCTTACTCGTTCCGTAATACATCACCTAGTGACTAAACTCCTTAGTCATTTGCTTGCAAGCTTATGATGTGTATTACCGAGAGGGCCCAGAGATACCTCTTCGATACTCGGAGTGAAAAATCCTAATCTCGATCTATGCCAACTTAACAAACACCTTCGGAGATACCTATAGAGCATCTTTATGATCACCCAGTTATGTTGTGACATTTGATACCACACAAGGTATTCCTCCAGTATCCGGGAGTTGCATAATCTCATAGTCGAAGGAATATGTATTTGACATGAAGAAAGCAATAGCAATAAACTGAACGATCAATATGTTAAGCTAACGGATGGGTCTTCTCCATCACAGCATTCTCCTAATGATGTGATCTCATTATCAAATGACAACACATGTCTATGGTAAGGAAACCTTAACCATATTTGATCAATGAGCTAGCTTAGTAGAGGCTTACTAGGGACACGGTATTTGTTTATGTATTCACACATGTATTTAAGTTTCTGATCAATACAATTCTAGCATGAATAAAAAACCATTATCATGATTTAGGAAATATAATAATAACTAATTTATTATTGCCTCTAGGGCATATTTCCATCTGTCACCCACTTGCACTAGAGTCAATAACTAGTTCACATCGCCATGTGATTTACACCCATAGTTCACATCGCTATGTGACCAACACCCAAAGAGTTTATGATGTCTACTACACAACCTTCTTCTTGTAGACGTTGTTGGGCCTCCAAGTGTAGAGGTTTGTAGGACAGTAGCAAATTTCCCTCAAGTGGATCACCTAAGGTTTATCAATCCATGGGTGTCGGATTTCGGGTTCCGGCAGACCCTAGAGGTTCGAACACTGGGGTGCGCGCGGAGATCTTTCCCCTACCAGCTCATGCGTGAATGGTTAGCGAGGGATCTAAACTACCAACGATGAACAACACAGAGACACGAGGTTTATACTGGTTCGGGCCACCGATGTGGTGTAATACCCTACTCCAGTGTGTGGTGTGGTGGATTGCCTCAGGGGCTGATGATAAACAGTACAAAGGAAGAACAGCCTCGCGAGGGGTGTTCTTGGGCTGGTGCGATGAACTGCTTGGGTGAGTTCGATCGCCTCTCTCTCTCTCTCTCTCTCTCTCTCTGCTAGGGCTCTATCTGATGCCTCTACTTTGTGGTGGCTAGCTCTATTTATCCTGACTAAAGTTGGTCTTCAGCTGCCAAAGGCTCTGACAGTGACGCCGTCCTGGGCTCCAAGATTACCTCCTTCCTGCCGTTCTGCTGGTCTTTGTCTTGTTGCACCAAAGTGGTAACCTTTGCCCGATGGCTTGGCCTGTGCTTGCCTCCTTTGCACCAAAGGGGAAATGAGGACACTGCGTGGGCTGGTGCCCGCCTGGCTTCGATCGTCCTGGCTTGCGTCACGTGGAACCCTCGTGAGGTACCCTGCCGTGATCTCTCCGCCTCCTCGTGAGCCTGCCTGACGAGGTTGCCCCTGAGGAAGGTTCCTGTCGTCCGCCCCGCGAGGCTTGGCCCCTCGCGAGGGTCTTGAGCTTGAGCTGATGAAGTTGGGCCGCGCAGGGCCCCCACTTGGGCCACGCCGCAGGCCGCAGGCAGGCAAGTCTAGGGACCCCAGTTCCCAGAACGCCGACAGTAGCCCCCGGGCCCAATTCGCGCCCGGACTTGGCTTAGCAGAGAAGCGAAGGGGCGAGTGCGAAGCGCCGCGGGCCCCAACAGCCTGCGGCCTTGGGCACCACGTGGAGATTGATTGGTCGTGGGCGTCTCCGCTTCCCACGACGCCTCGGCAACCGCATGACTTGACAAGTCCCTGCATGCAGAAATGGGTCATGATTACTGTGATCGTGGAGGCCGACGGTTGGCCTCCCCCAGCTATAAGTACGGAACGGCGCGAGCCCTTCCAGTCCATCTCTTCTTGCTACTCCTTCTTCTCCATGGCTCCGTCGAAGAGGTTCTCGGCCGCGGAGAAGGGGAAGGCTCGCCAGGTTGGGCCCGACTCTCCCCCGGCCAAGCGCGGTCGAGGCCGTCCTCGCAAGCATCATGTGGCTCCCGTAGCGGCTTCCCGTGGTCGTGGAGGCGATCCCCTGCGCGGCGATGGGCGCCAAATTGTCGATGGGGGGCGGGTCGCGACTGCGTGGCCCCCCGGGCCGCGCTTCCACTCGGCGGAGGTGCTGCCGGAGTTCGTCATGTGGTCGGTAGAGCCGACCAGCACCTGGCTCCAGCTTCCGCGCTTCCTTCTAGGTGAACTTCGGGCTGGCGCTCCGGGCGGCCTCTGGCTTCAGGCGGACGGTTGTTGCAGCCGGGCCTCCTGGGCTTCGCCGGAGGTCTCCACCGACGGGAGTGTGGCCCTGACCCGCGGCTGGCAAACGTTTGCCCGCGCGCGTGGCCTAAGCCGGCGGTGCACCCTACACTTCAAGTTCGATGGCGATGCCACCCTCTACGTGAGGGTGTTCGGAGAAGACGGTTGCCGCACCAGGTGCTGCCCCAAAGACGACGACCGCGACCATGGACCCAGCCCCGGCAATGATCGGGATGAAGATGACAGCGGGCGCGTGGTCAGCGGCGCTTGGGGCTCGTCGAGCTTCGGCGGCTCTCCTTCGGACAGCAGCTCCTACAGCGGTGGCTGCGACCAGCCCCCGTGCCGTCGCGCCCGCTTGAAGGGAGGTAGCGGGTCAGCCCGCCGTCGCGCCCCGGTGAAGCGCGAGGAGGAGTCCAACTGAGCTCCGGAGGCAGTACGAGCCTTTTCCGCGAATTGTTGTCGAGCAAGCCGTGTCCATTTTGTTTTCTCCCTTTCCTGCGCAAAGAGAAAGTAGTGTAGGGCCCCGTGGGGGCGTGCTGGACTGTTGCTGTTAATTACCATGCCGTTTCCGCTATTTCTGTGATGTGCTTTTGTGTAGCATGCCCACGGGAATTACTTAGCTTGGGGGGACCTGTCGTGGTCTTCGCTTCCCGAGGCCGAGGCCTCGTCGAACGCTTCATGTCCTGCAAGGATTAGTCAGGAGGGGTAGCTTCCGGCCTCGGTTGAGGAGGTGACCGACCCAGGTCTGGTGTTCGCGTCGCGATGCCCGTGGGGCATGGACTGGGAGGGATGCCCCCTTAGTGGACCTGGATAGGAAAGCTTCAACGACAAGGGCAAAAAACACTCGCGAGGGTGCCCGCGTTGCTCCCTCGCGAGACTTGCGCAAGAGAAAACGAGGAAAGTGAGTGAAAAAGACAAAGAATCGCAAGCCAAGGGCAACAACAATTTCAATAAAACTTCAAATTGGAACGAACAAGCCAACTGCGGAAAGCAAATGAAAAAGCCGCGTCCGGCACCTAATCTAGTCTTCGACGTCTTCTCACCAGCGCGGAGCTAAGTGCTGCCACTGGGCGTGGGCGGGAGCCCCAGGGCCTGAGGCCGGCGCTCCTGAGACTCCGGGGCGTGTACAACCCCAACTCATTATTACGTGAGAGTGTCACGGGCGGCGAGCTTCTAGGCATTGGCCTTGTTCACAGGCTCCGGGCCTTTCTCGGGGAAATGAGCTTCACAGGCGCTTGGCTTCTTCACAGGCTCCGGGCCTTTCTCGGGAAAATGAGCTTCACACGCGTTCGCCTTCTTCACAGGCTCCGGGCCTTTCTCGGAGAAAATGAGCTTCACAGACGCTTGCCTTCTTCACAGGCTCCGGGTCTTTCTCGGGAAAATGAGCTTCACATGCGTTTGCCTTCTTCACAGGCTCCGGGCCTTTCTTCAAGGGTAGAACTTCCAGAGATGCTGGATGTTCCACGCGTTCGGGATGGGCGCCCCCTCCTGAGTCTCCAAGCGTGCGGAGCCGGGCCTGGAAACATGAACAACCTTGAATGAACCCTCCCACATGGGAGAGAGCTTATGCAACCCTTCCCTGGAGAGGACCCGTCTGAGCACGAGGTCCCCTACCTCAAGAGTCCTGGGACGGATGGTGCGGCAGTGGTATCGCCAAGAGCGCGTTGATACCTTGCCGCCAGAAAAGGCCTCTCGACGATGTTCCTCCCCCTGCACGAGATCCGTTCCCCGCATGGCGTCCTGCTGCGCCTCGTCGAACGCCAGGACCCGTCCGGAGCGACGCCTGACCTCGTGAGGGAGGACGGCTTCTGCTCCGTAGACGAGGAAGAATGGGGTCTCGCCAGTTGGCTTGGCCGCGCTCGTGCGGATGGACCACAGCACTGACTGGAGCTTGTCGTGCCAGCCCCTGCCGTAGGCCTCCAGCTTCTTCTTGAAGGTCCTGGTTTTGAGGCTCTTCAGGACCTCCGCGTTGTCTCGCCGTTCGGCCGTTGCTCGGTGCGCCACCAAGCGTAGCATATTTATGCGTTCAAGGTTAGCACAAGACGCGTTTGAAGAGATTGTCGGTGAACTGCGAACCATTGTCGGTGATGATGCGGTTAGGCACCCCAAACCGGCTCACAAGGCCCCCGATGAACTTGACCGCAGAGTCTGGCCGGGATGGTGCGTATAGCTTCCACCTCAGTCCACTTGGTGAATTTGTCCACGACGACGTAGAGGTAGCGATAGCCCCCTGGCGCCCGAGGGAACGGGCCGAGAATGTCCAGCTCCCAAACTGCGAATGGCCATGACATGGGTATAGTTTGCATACCTCCCGTCGGCTGATGGATCTGCTTGGCGTGAAATTGGCAGGCCTCGCAAGCCTTTACCAGCTCAACTGCGTCGCTGAGTGCTGTGGGCCAGTAGAACCCGCTGCGGAATGCCTTGCCAACGAGGGTTCGCGACGACGAGTGATGCCCACAGTCTCCACCGTGTATGTCTTCCAGCAATTCCTTCCCTTGCTCTCTGGGAATGCAGCATAGGGACACGTCATTCGGCCGCCTCCGGTAAAGCTCTCCATCCCTGATGCAGTAGGTCGTGGCTTGCCGCACCACACGCTCCGCCTCCTCCTCCTTCTCCGGCAGGGTCCCCTGTGTCAAGTAGCTCTTGAGCTCTGTGATCCAGCACCCCTCCTGAGGCTCCAATGCCAGGAGCAGGCGTGCCCCTAAGGCCGGGCCGCAGGTCGGGGCTCTCGAGGTAGCCGGCTGGGGGAGCTCCTCCCGAGGTTTCGCCGCGCTCGATAGTGATGGTGCCGCTGAGGGCCTGAAGAGTCGCTATTCGAAGATGCCAGGCTCCTGAGGCAGCCGCCTTGACGCCCTCTTGGCGATGTCATCCGCCTCCTGATTGGTGCTGCGAGGCACATGCTGTAGCTCCAGCCCCCAGAACTGTTTCTCCATCCTGCGAACCTCCGCGAGGTAGGCTTCCATGTGCTCGTCCTTCGGCTCGTATATCTTGTTGGAGAAGTTGACGAGGAGTTGCGAATCGCCCTTGATGATGAGGCGCTTTACCCCCAAAGAGACTGCGGCCCTCAGGCCAGCTATCAGGCCTTCATATTCTACTATGTTGTTGGAGACCTTTTCCCCGCGCTGGAAACAGAGCTGCACAACGTAATAGAGCTTGTCCTGAGTAGGGGATACGAGCACTGCGTCGGCCCCCGTGCCATGTCGGGAGAATGCCCCGTCGAAGTACATGACCCAAATTGGCCGTCAAGTGCCTCGCCTCCCGGAGAAAGTGATCGGTCTTTGCTCGCTTGAGGCCGGGTGCCTCCGTCCATTCTGCCACAAAATCTGCCAATGCGGCCCCCTTGATGACTCTGGTTGTGCTGAATTCTAGCTGAAACGCTTGTAGTTCGATGTTCCACTCGGCGACTCTCCCAGCTGAGTTGGGGCTCCTGAGCACCCTCTCTAGAAGGTATGCTGAGACGACCTTGATGGGATGACCTTGGAAGTAGTGCCGCAGCTTGTGTGAGGCTACCAACAACGCGAGGAGGAGTTTTTGGGGCATGGGGTACCGCGCCCTCGCATCCCGTAGCATCGTGCTGACGAAGTACACAGGGTATTCGATGAGAGTAGGAGTGCTGACGAGGCCTGTGCCCTCCGGAGGGTCTGACACCTCCTGAGTCGACGGAGCCCCCAGCGCCTGGCTGCCTGGCGCGGCCTCTTCGGCCCTAAGGGCACCTTCTTGCTGAGGCTGGTTTCCATCTGCCGAGGTCGTGACCTTCGCGAGGCCTTCTTGGTCCTGTGCCGCCACGGCCGGGGTCGTGGCCGGGCGTGACGCAGCCTTGATCTGGCGCTCTTCCCGAACCGCCACTAGAGCTGTGCTGGCGGAGTAGGGTGTGGCGGCGAGGTAGAGCACCAGGGGCTCGAGTGGGCATGGCGCGACCATCACAGGAGGGCTGGTGAGGTACCTCTTGAGTTCTTCAAATGCCTTGTCGGCCTCTTCAGTCCATTCAAAGGGGCCCTTCTTCTTCATCAGCTTGAAGAATGGTAGTGCTCGTTCCCCCAACTTGGAGATGAAACGTCCTAGCGCGGTCACGTGCCCGGTGAGTTTCTGCATTTCTCTGAGGGTCTTTGGCGGGCTCATGTCCTCGACTGCTTTGACCTTTTCCGGGTTGGCCTCGATGCCCCTATGGGACACGAGGAAACCCAGGAGCTTGCCCAAGGGGACTCCAAATACGCACTTCTCCGGGTTGAGCCGCAGTCCACTTTATCGAGGCTCATGAAGGTTTCTTCCAAGTCCTGTATCGTGGTTTTCGCCTCCGAGACTTCACCACAATGTTATCGACGACGCCTCGGCATTCCTCCCGAGCTGCTGGCCCGGGGTGATGTGCATCACCAGAAAGGTCGCTACGCTATGCGCAACCCAAACGGCATGCAGGTATAGCAGTATACCCCACACGGGGTCAGGAAAGCCATTTTTTCCACGTCTTCCACTGCCATCTTGATCTGGTAATAGCTTGAGAAGGCATCCAGGAAGCACAGCAGGTCGCACTCAGCGGGGGAGTTGACGATCTGGTCGATGCGAGGAAGCGGAAATGGATCCTGTGGGCAGGCCTTGTTGAGATTGGTGAAGTCGACACGCATACGCTCCTTTCCCCTTTCTTTGGCACGACAACTGGGTTGGCGAGCCAATCCAGGTAGCGGACCTCGCAAATAACCCCTGCTGCCTCTAGCTTGCGGGTCTCTTGGACGATAAAAGCTTGTTTCTCTGTGGACTGTCGCCTCGCCTTTTGCTTCACAAGGCGCACGTTGGGGCACACGTTGAGGTGATGCTCAATCACGCCCCTCCGGACCACCGCCAACTCATCGGGTCCCCATGCGAACACCTTCTTATTTGCGCGCAGGAACTTCACCAAGGCCTCCTCCTGCTCGGGTTCGAGGTTTGCACCTATGGTGAAGGTGGCATCAGTGGACCCGTCCTCACGACCGGTACCTGCTTGGTTTCTGCCTTGTTTTGAGTGAATAGCTGCTTCTTCTTGGGGCGCGCAGCCCCTTGGGCTCGGGGCATCGGTATTTGGCCAGTGGCCGTGCCGCCGCCTTGAAAACAAGCTCGAGCACCTGCAGTGCATCTCTGGTGTTTCCTGACACGGTAAGGATGCCGCTGCTCCCAGGCATCTTCATGAGGTTGTACGCCGGGTGAGTTGCCGCCATGAACCGGGCCGAGGCCAGGTAGCCAAGGATGGCGTTGTAGGGGAGGCCGATGGGGGCGATGTCAAAGTCGATCAGCTCCGTGCAGAAGTTGTCGCGGGTGCCGAAGGTCACCGGGAGGCGAATTTGTCCTAGGGAGGCGGTGGAACCGGCTCCGACTCCCGAAAAAGGCCTGCTGGGTTGGAGCCGCTTCGACGGCACATGGAGGAGGCTAAAGGCCTCCACAGAGAGCACATTGAGGCCGGCTCCGCCGTTGATGAGGGTCCTGGTGACTGCCACTTCGCAGATGGTGGGGGTGCAAAGCATTGGAAGCGCACCCGACCCGGCGGGGTTGGAGGGGTGATCGTCCGAGTTGAAGAGCATGTCGGCCTCGGGCGCCACCCAGCCCGGCGGGGCTCCCTGGCGCTTGGAGGCGGCGGCGATCTGGTGGGTGAATGGCTTGACGTGGCGGCTCGAAGGTGGCGCGAGTGAGCCGCCCAGGAGAGCTGCGACGACCGGGGGCGCCGGCCCGGCGTGATGGGCGAGGTAGAGGTCGTGCATCTCCCCCCAACAGGCCTACTACTCGTTCCCCGCCCGACTGATGAGGGTGTTGGCGGCAGGCGACGGGGAACGACGGGGGCGTCCGCCGACGGGGGCCGTCTGGGCGACTCAAGCGGCGCGAGCAGCCCGACGATCGGCGCGGGCTCGGCGAGCGTCAGCCATGGTCATGACGGAAGACCACACGCGACCAGCGGAAGAAAGATTCTGGCGCACCCCTACCTGGCCCGCCAAATGTCGGATTTCGGGTTCCGGCAGACCCTAGAGGTTCGAACACTGGGGTGCGCGCGGAGATCTTTCCCCTACCAGCTCATGCATGAATGGTTAGCGAGGGATCTAAACTACCAACGATGAACAACACAGAGACACGAGGTTTATACTGGTTCGGGCCACCGATGTGGTGTAATACCCTACTCTAGTGTGTGGTCTGGTGGATTGCCTCAGGGGTTAATGATAAACAGTACAAAGGAAGAACAGCCTCGCGAGGGGTGTTCTTGGGCTGGTGCGATGAACTGCTTGGGTGAGTTCGATCGCCTCTCTCTCTCTCTCTCTCTCTCTCTCTCTCTGCTAGGGCTCTATCTGATGCCTCTACTTTGTGGTGGCTAGCTCTATTTATAGAGGGAGGCCCTGGGCCTCTTCCCAACTAATGAGCGGGAAGGACGCCAACAATTGGCCATTTTGAAGGGGAACATCTAGTACACTTATCCTGACTAAAGTTGGTCTTTGGCTGCCAAAGGCTCTGACGGTGACGCCGTCCTGGGCTCCACGATGACCTCCTTCCTGCCATTCTGCTGGTCTTGGTCTTCTTGCACCGAAGTGGTAACCTTTGCCCGATGCCTTGGCCTGTGCTTGCCTCCTTTGCACCAAAGGGAAATGAGGACACTGCACGGGTTGGCGCCCGCCTGGCACCCGTCTGGCTTCGATCGTCATGGCTTGCGTCATGGGGCACCCTCGTGAGGTACCTTGCCTTGATATCTCCGCCTCCTCGAGCCTGCCTGACGAGGCTGCCCCTGAGGAAGGTTCCTGTCGTTCGCCCCGCGAGGCTTGGCCCCTCACGAGGGTCTTGAGCTTGAGCTGATGAAGCTGGGCCGTGCTGGGCCCCCACTTGAGCCACGCGGCAGGCTGCAGGCAGGCAAGTCTGGGGACCCCCGTTCCCAGAACGCCGACAATGGGAGGCGTAGGATGAAGATGGTCTCTCTCAAGCAACCCTGCAACCAAATAACAAAGAGTCTCTTGTGTCCCCAACACACCCAATACAATGGTAAATTGTATGGGTGCACTAGTTCGGTGAAGAGATAGTGATACAAGTGCAATATGGATGGTAGATAAAGGTACTTGTAATCTGAAAATATAAAAACAGCAAGGTAGCAAGTGATAAAAGTGAGCATAAATGGTATCGCAATGTGTTGAAACAAGGCCTAGGGTTCATACTTTCACTGGTGCAAATTGTCAATCACGTGATATCCCATTGTCACCACAGATACGCACTACAAGACATACATCAAGTGTTCTCAAATCTTTAAAGACTCAATCCGATAAGATTACTTCAAGGGGAAAACTCAATCCATTACAAGAGAGTAGAGGGGGAGAAGCAACATAAGATCCAACTATAATGGCAAAGCTCACGATACATCAAGATCGTGCCAAATCAAGAACACAAGAGAGAGAGAGAGAGAGAGAGAGAGAGAGAGAGATCAAACACATAGCTACTGGTACATACCCTCAGCCCCGAGGGTGAACTACTCCCTCCTCGTCATGGAGAGCGCCGGGATGATGAAGATGGCCACCGGTGAGGGATCCCTCCCGTAGGGTGCCTAACAGGTCCCGATTGGTTTTTGGTGGCTCTGGAGGTTTTGCAGCGGCGGAACTCCCGATCTAATCTCTATTCTGGAAGTTTTAGGGTACGCGGAGTTATATAGGCGGAAGAAGCACGTCAGAGGAGCCACGAGGGCCCCACGAGGCAGGGGGCGCGTCCTAGGGGGGTGGGCGCGCCCCCACCCTCGTGGCTTCCTTGTTCCTTCCTTGACGTGGGGTCCAAGTCCATCGGGTGGCTTTCGTTCCAAAAATAACTTCTCTAGTTTATTTCATTTTGTTTTGACTCCGTTTGATATTCCTTTTCTTTGAAATACTGAAATAGGCAAAAAACAGCAAATCTGGGCTGGGCCTCCGGTTAATAGGTTAGTCCCAAAAGTAATATAAAAGTGGAAAATAAAGCCCAATATTGTCCAAAACAATATATAATATAGCATGGAGCAATCAAAAATTATAGATACGTTGGAGACATATCAAGCATCCACAAGCTTAATTCCTGCTCGTCCTCGAGTAGGTAAATGATAAAAAAAGATAATTTTTGATGTGGAATGCTACTTGGCATAATTTCAATGTAATTCTTCTTAATTGTGATATGAATATTCAGATCTGAAAGATTCAAGACAAAAGTTCATATTGACATAAAAATAATAATAATACTTCAAGCATACTAACTAAGCAATTATCTCTTCTCAAAATAACATGGCCATAGAAAGTTCATCCCTACAAAATCATATAGTTTAGTCATGCTCCATTTTCGTCACACAAGAATGAAATCATCATGCACAACCCCGATGACAAGCCAAGAAATTGTTACATACTCTAGTAATCTCAAACTTATAAACCTTCACGCAATACATGAGCGTGAGCCATGGATATAGCACTATGGGTGGAATAGAATATGATGATGGGGGTTATGTGAAGAAGACAAAAAAGGAGAAGGTATCACATTAACGAGGCTAATCAATGAGCTATGGAGATGCCCATCGATTGATGTTAATGCGAGGAGTAGGGATTGCCATGCAACGGATGCACTAGAGCTATAAATGTATGAAAGCTCAACAAAAGAAACTAAGTGGGTGTGCATCCAACTTGCTTGCTCACGAAGACCTAGGGCATTTGAGGAAGCCCATCGTTGGAATATACAAGCCAAGTTCTATAATGAAAAAAAAGTTCTATAATCATCAAGCATCAAACTTTTCTTAGTATTCAACACACTCATAAGAATTCTTACAAATCTTGTATGCTTAGCATATTAGGATTATTTAAGCAAATTGCCATGCTATTTAAGACTCTCAAAATAATCTAAGTGAAGCACGAGAGTTCATATATTTCTTCAAAATGAAACTACCACCATGCTCTAAAAGATATAAGTGAAGCACTAGAGCAAATGACAAACTACTCCGAAAGATATAAGTGAAGATCAATGAGTAGTCGAATAATTATGCAACTATGTGAAGACACTCTAACATTTAAGAATTTCAGATCTTGATACTTTATTCAAACAGCAAGAAAAGCTAAAGAAAATAAAATGACGCTCCAAGCAAAACACATATCATGTGGTGAATAAAAATATAGCTCCAAGTAAAGTTACCGATGAACGAAGACGAAAGAGGGGATGCCTTCCGGCATCCCCAAGCTTAGACGCTTGGTTATCCTTGAATCTTACCTTGGGGTGCCTTGGGAATCCCCAAGCTTAGGCTCTTGCCACTCCTTATTCCATAGTCCATCGAATCTTTACCCAAAACTTGAAAACTTCACAACACAAAACTTAACAGAAAACTCGTGAGTCCGTTAGTGATACGTCTCCAACGTATCTATAATTTTTGATTGCTCCATGATATATTACCTACTGTTTCGGGCAATATTGGGCTTTATTTTCAACTTTTATATTATTTTTGGGACTAACCTATTAACCGGAGGCCCAGCCCAGAATTGCCGTTTTTAGCTAATTCAGTGTTTCGAAGAAAAGGAATATGAAACGGAGTCCAAAAGACCAAACTCCACGGAACCTATTTTTGGACCGTAAGAAGCCCATGGAGTACCGGAAGCTCACCAGGGGAGTCCAGGGCTGCCCACGAGGGTGGGGGGCGCGCCCACCCCCCTGGGGCGTGCCCCCTACCTCGTGGCCAGCCCGGAAGTCCACCGACGTACCTCCTGCACCCATATATACTCTCGTCCAGAACGGAGATTAGATCAGAAGTTCCGCCGCCGCAAGCCTCTGTAGCCACGAGAAATCAATCTAGGCCCTCTCCGGTGCCCTGTCGGAGGGGGCCATCATCACCGGTGGCCATGGAGGAGTATCCCGGAGGGGCCATCATCACCATGAAGGCCAAGGACCATAGGGTGGAGGCCATGGAGGAGGAAGCACAAGGGGGAGAACCTCTCCTCCTCTCTTCCGTTGGCGCCAGAGTGCCATCGGGAGGGGAATCATCACCACGGTGATCGTCTTCATCAACATCACCATCATCATCACCATCCTCATCTCTTTTACGGTCCGCCTCTCCGCACTCGCTGTAATCCCTACTTGAACATGGTGCTTTATGCCACATATTATGATCCAATGATGTGTTGCCATCATATGATGTTTTGAGTAGTTATCTTTTGTCCTTGAGTTGATTGATGATCTAGATTGGTATGAGTTGTATGTTTTACTTTGGTGCTGTCCTATGGTGCCCTCCAGGTCGCCAAGTAAGCGTGAGGGATTCCCGCTATAGGGTGTTGCAATATGTTCATGATTCGCTTATAGTGGGTTGGTGAGTGACTGAAACACAAACCCGAGTAAGAGGGATTGTTGCGTATGGGAATAAAGAGGACTTGATGCTTTAATGCTATGGTTGGGTTTTACCTTAATGATCTTTAGTAGTTATGATGCTTGCTAGAGTTCCAATCATAAGTGCGTATGATCCAAGTAGAGAAAGTATGTTAGCTTATGCCTCTCCCTCATATGAAACTGAAATAGTGATTACCGGTCTTGTTAACGACTGCCTAGGACAATTCCACACACCGATCCACCATTATTCCACACTCGCTATTTATAATATTTAGTAATATATTCTAACTTTATGATAACAGCACCTACTTTTATGCTTTAGCTCTCCGATATCATACAAAGTTATCCTCTTCATACCCACAACGAAGTTTTATTTCTTGTTGCTAGTTGGAAGCAAACGTCCGGAGCACCTAGAGTCGTATCTGTGGCAGATAGGGCTTGCGAGAATATTGATCTTACCTTTAGCTCCTTGTGGGTTCGACACTCCAAACTTATCACTTCCACCTTTGGGAAGTGCTACGATGATTCCTTGCACTTGGGGATTATCAAGCTCTTTTCTGGCGCCGTTGCCGGGGAGCAATAGCGTGGGGTTGATATTCTCGTGTGTGCTTGTTTGCTTCCTTCACTAAGTAGATTTTTTTCCTTTTTCTTTCTGTTTAGCTGTGGGTGAAACATACAAAAACTTTAAAAATGAAAATACAAAAAAAAATTATTACTTGCCTCTCATGCCTAAAAAGTTTTTCAAAAAGAGAAGTGATTGGAAGGTTTTGCATTGAAGAAGTGAGGGTTTAACCTTGAGCACTTGTGCTCATGCTCACGGAAACAATGTAGAATTTGTCATGGAAGTTTCTCTATAAATAATTATCCCCTTGTATATGTTCATTGTATTATAAAAATAATGTGCCAAGCCTTGGTTTTAGGATGATTAGATTGCTTGTTTACTATGTGCAAAACAAAAACAGAAACTTTGGCTGTAGTGCGTGAATTTAAATTTTTTACTGGAAAGTCAAATGGGTCTGAAACTTTTTGCACATTACTTCCGTACAAATTTTTCAAATTTTCAAATTTAGTTTATAATTTTAGGAGTTACAGATGTTTGGCAAACTTCCAGATTACTACAGACTGTTCTGTTTTTAACAGATTCTGTTTTATGGTGTTGTTTGCTTATTTCGATGAATCTATGAGTAGTATCGGAGGGTATGAACCATAGATAAGTTGGAATACAGTATATTTAACATCAATAAAAATAAATAATGAGTTCATTACAGTACCTAAAGGTAGTGATTTGCTTTATTACACTAACGGATCTCACAAGTTTTTGTTGAAGTTTTGTGTGGATGAAGTGTCCGAAGGTCGAGGAGCTATCAATATGAGAAGAATAAAGGGAGGCAAGATTTCAAGCTTGGGGATGCCCAAGCACCCCAAGTAAATATTTCAAAGTATACTCAAGCATCTAAGCTTGGGGATGCCCCTGTTGGCATCCCATCTTTCTTCTTCAACAAATATCGGTATACCTCGGTTTTTGTTTTGTTCACATGATTTGTGTCCTTTGTGTTTTTCCTTTTCTTCAAGAACCATGCTAGCATGAGATAGCCCTTCATTGATTTATAGAATACTTCATGTGCTTCACTTAAATCTTTTAAGTATGATCTTATAGAATTATTCTTTGTGCTTCACTTAAATCTTTTGAGTATGGTTTTATAGAATGCTTCATGTGCTTCACTTATACATTTTGAGCTTGGATATTGGTCAGTTGTAGAATGCTCCATGAGCTTCACTTATACCTTTTGGAGTATGAATAATAATATCATTTAAAGTGGGTTTGGAAGAGTGTCAACTTTAGGAATTAATGATCCCACTATTTTGGAGGATGTTGAATCTTAGTGTGATATTTATGAAAGTGGATTCGGAAGAGTGTCAACTTTAGCTAGCAATGATTCCACTATTTTGGAAGAGGTTCCAATTGAGTATGAGAACAAAGTTGCTATCCATGATACTACTGAAAATTATTATGAGGGAGGAATACATGCTTGTAGGAGTTGTAATAATATTAAGTTTCCTCTCTATGTGCTTAAAGTTTTGAAGTTATACTTGTTTTGCCTTCCTATGCTAGTTGATTCTTGTTCCCATAAGTTGTGTGCTCACAAAATCCCTATGCATAGGAAGTGTGTTAGATTTAAATATGCTAGTCATATTATTCAATATGCTCTCTTTGTGTTTCAATTCCTATCTTTAAAGTGAGCATCATTGAAATCATCATGCCTAGCAAAAAGGTATTAAAGAAAAGCGTTTGTTGGGAGACAACCCAATATTTACCCTTACTGTTTTTGTGTATTTACATGATTAAGCTACTGTAGTAATCATGTTTTATATCTTTTGTTTCAATAAAGTGCCAAGTAAGACCTTTGGGAAGACTCGGGTGAAAGTTAATGTGATCTTGCTGTAAAAACAGAAACTTTATGCTCACGAGAATAGATGTCATTTTTATAGAAGAGTGCTTTTGAGTTGATTCTTTTGAAGAAGATTAATAGACAAATTCCTCACGTCCGCCAATTTATTTCATAATTTTGGAGTAGCAGAAATATGGTTATTGTTCAGATCATTACAGACTGTTCTGTTTTCGACAGATTCTGTTTTCATTGCATAGTCTGCTTGTTTTCTAGTTTCTATGGCTTATATTTCTCAATATAATTTGTAGAAATGATATGGTACAGTAGGCATTGTGTGAAAACAATTATTAACCTTGTCTTTGTCAGTACCAAAGTGAATGGTTTGCTCTTTATCATACTAACCTATCTCACGAAGTTTGGCTAAGTTTTGTGTGATTGAAGTTTTCAAGTTTTGGGTGAGATGTCGATATGAGGAGAATAAGGAGTGGAAAGACCCTAAGCTTGGGGATGCCCAAGGCACCCCAAGGTAATATTCAAGGAAGAATCAAGCGCCTGAGCTTGGGGATGCCCCGGAAGGCATCCCCTCTTTCGTCTTCAAAACTATCGGTATACTTTACTCGGAGCTATATTTTTATTCATCACATGATATGTGTTTTGCTTGGAGCGTGTTTTCAATTTTACTTGCTGTTTGAATAAAATCATTGGATCTTAAATATTGAATGAAAAAGAATACTCTCATGGCTAGTTAATTATTTGACTACTCAGTGCTCTTCACTCATATCTTCTGGAGTAGTTTGTCAATTGCTCATGTGCTTCATGTATACCCTATAAGTAAATGGTTGAATAAATTGAATGTCATAAACCTGAATTTATATATGTTTCATATGCTTATAACATGGGGAGTAATGACTTGACACATTATAAGTATAGGTAGTAAACTTATTGAAAGTTAGCAAACGAGAATTGGTCACTTGAACAATTCATGAAAGAATATTGAAGGAAGAGAGGTTTCACATATAAATATACTATCCTCGACATCTTTTTATGATTGGGAGCACTCATTAAAATATGACATGCTAAAGAGTTGATGTTGGACAAGGAAGACAACGTAATGAGTTATGTTTT
This sequence comes from Aegilops bicornis, assembly GCA_021605145.1. Classification (NCBI taxonomy): domain Eukaryota; kingdom Viridiplantae; phylum Streptophyta; class Magnoliopsida; order Poales; family Poaceae; genus Aegilops; species Aegilops bicornis. Next base: position 313,387,375 of record CM038669.1, read on the forward strand.
CTTATATCTGAGATAAAGTACGTTGTCATGGATCCTCTAACATGTTGAGCTTGCCTTTCCCCCTCATGCTAGCCAAAATTCTCAGCACCAAGTAGAGATACTACTTGTTCTTCCAAAATCCTTAAACCAGTTTTGCCATGAGAGTCCACCATATCTACCTATGGATTGAGTAAGATCCTTCAAGTAAGTTGTCATCGGTGCAAAGCAATAAAAATTTCTAAATATGTATGATTGATTGGTGTGGGAGAAATAAGCTTTATACGATCTTGTGATGTGGAAGTAATGAAAGCGACGGACTGCATAATAAAGGTTCATATCACAAGGGGCAATATAAAGTGACGTTCTTTCACATTGAGATTTTGTGCATCCAACCTTAAAAGCGCATGGCAACCTCTGCTTCCCTCTGCGAAGGGCTTATCTTTTATTACTATCTTCCACCTTATGCAAGAGTCACGGTGATCTTCACCTTTCCTTTTTCATTTTATCCTTTGGCAAGCCCAAAGATGATGGAAAGAACCTGATATATATATATATATATTTATATATATATATATATATATATATATATATATATCTAATTGGATGTAGGGGAGCATGAGTTATTATTGTTGACATTACCCTTGAGGTAAAAGGTTGGGAGGTGTTGGGGATATTACTACTGGGCGTAAACCGGCCAGGAGAGGCCGGGTTAACTTCATCAGTAGTCAAGTATGCTTGAAGCCCGTGAGGATATTCTATAAGGGCCCAAGGCCCAGAACCAGTTTAAGGCTTGTAGCTGTGAACCGGCATTAGTATGTAACTTGTGTTGTAAGTTAGAAATACTAGAGACCGAACCGGACACATCTATGAGCCGGTCTCGGGACTCTGCAAACCGACGGCCGTCACCCATGTATATAAGGGGACGACCCGGCGGCGGTCTAGGACAACAGACAACAACTCGAGACTTAGGCAAAGCTTGTTTGCTCCCTAGTCATCCAAACCCCCATCAATTCCATCACAACTAGACGTAGGCTTTTACCTTCATCGAAGGGGCCGGACTAGTATAAACTCTCTTGCGTCCTTGTGTCCACTTTAACCCCTTCAAGCTAACCCGTAGCGATGGCTCCACGACTAAGTCCTTTCATGAGGACATCTGCCGTGACAAAACCATGACATGAGGCAAAACTATAAGCCCCTATCTTTCTCTGTGTCCGATTAAAACTCCATAACCACAAGTATTGCGTGAGTGTTAGCAATTATGAAAGACTACATGATAGTTGAGTATGTGAAGTTTGCTAAATCAAAGCTCTGACATAGACTCTTACTGAAAATAGGATGAATTGCAATTGTTTGATGACTGAGAATATTGTTTGTTAGTTTTCAAGAAAGTTTATGATCCATACTTTAAAATTGTGACTTGCTTGTTACTTGATCATGAAAAGTTTTATGAGATTCGCTATAGTTATGATATGTTATGATGCTAGAAATAGTGATTGGAATTATCATTGTTCAAACTTTAGCACTTACTAGCATTCCGCATCAAAAATTATCTTTTTTTCATTTACCTACTCGAGGACGAAAGGTGAATTAAGCTTAGATGCCTGATACGTCTCCAACGTATCTATAATTTTTGATTGCTCCATGTTATATTATCTACTATTTCGGGCAATATTGGGCTTTATTTTCCACTTTTATATTATTTTGGGACTAACCCTTTTAACCGGAGGCCCAGCCCAGAATTGCTGTTTTTAGCCTATTTCAGTGTTTCGAAGAAAAGGAATATCAAACGGAGTCCAAAAGACCTGGAACTCCACGGAACCTATTTTTGGACCAGAAGAAGCCCATGGAGTACCGAAGCTCACTGGGAGTCCCGGCTGCCCACGAGGGTGGGGGCGCCCAACCCCGGGCGCGCCTACCTCGTGGCCAGCCCGAAGTCCACCGACGCATTCTCCTGCACTCCACATATACTGCACTCCTAAAACTTCCAGAACGGATATTAGATCAGAAGTTCCGCCGCCGCAAGCCTCTGTAGCCACGAGAAATCAATCTAGGCCTCTCCGGCGCCCTGCCGGAGGGGGCCATCATCACCGGTGGCCATGGAGGAGTATCCCGGAGGGGCCATCATCACTATGAAGGCCAATGACCAGAGGGTGGAGGCCATGGAGGAGGAAGCACGAGGGGGAGAACCTCTCCTCCTCCCTTCCGGTGGCGCGGGAGTGCCATCGGGAGGGGAATCATCGCCACGGTGATCGTCTTCATCAACATCACCATCCTCATCTCTTTTACGCGATCCACTCTCCCGCACCCCGCTGTAATACTTGAACATGGTGCTTTATGCCACATATTATGATCCAATGATGTGTTGCCATCCTATGATGTTTTGAGTAGTTATCTTTTGTTCTTGAGTTGATTGATGATCTAGATTGGTATGAGTTGTATGTTTTACTTTGGTGCTGTCCTATGGTGCCCTCCATGTCGTGCAAGCGTGAGGGATTCCCGCTGTAGGGTGTTGCAATACGTTCATGATTCACTTATAGTGGGTTGGTGAGTGACTGAAACACAAACCCGAGTAAGAGGGATTGTTGCGTATGGGAATAAAGAGGACTTGATGCTTTAATGCTATGGTTGGGTTTTACCTTAATGATCTTTAGTAGTTGCGGATGCTTGCTAGAGTTCCAATCATAAGTGCATATGATCCAAGTAGAGAAAGTATGTTAGCTTATGCCTCTCCCTCATATGAAACTGCAATAGTGATTACTGGTCTTGTTAACGATTGCCTAGGACAATTCCACACACCGATCCACCATTATTCCACACTCGCTATTTATAATATTTAGTAATATATTCTAACTTTATGATAACAGCACCTACTTTTATGTTTTAGCTCTCCGATATCATACAAAGTTATCCTCTTCATACCCACAACGAAGTTTTATTTCTTGTTGCTAGTTGGAAGCAAACGTCCGGAGCACGTAGAGTCGTATCAGTGGAAGATAGGTCTTGAGATAATATTGATCTTACCTTTAGCTCCTTGTGGGTTCGACACTCCATACTTATCACTTCCACCTTTGGAAGTGCTACGATGATTCCTTGCACTTGGGGATTATCAGTTAGCGAAAGAGAACAAAACACCACTTCACGGTACTGTAATGAACTCATTATTTATTTATATTGGTGTTAAACCTACTGTATTCCAACTTCTCTATGATTTATAAACTATTTTACTAGCCATAGATTCATCAAAATAAGCAAACAACACAATGAAAATAGAATCTGTCAAAAACAGAACAGTCTGTAGTAATCTGTAACTAACGCAAACTTCTGGAACTCCAAAAATTCTAAAATAAATTGGTGGACCTGAGTAATTTGTCTAGTAATCATCTTCAAAAAGAATCAACTAAATATCTCTCTCCAGTAAAAAGTTGAAGCTAATCTCGTGAGCTCTAAAGTTTCTGTTTTTTACAGCATGATCATAAAGACTTCACCCAAGTCTTCCCAAAGGTTCTACTTGGCACAAACACTAATTAAAACATAAATCCACATCTAAACAGAATCTAAATGGATTATTTATTACTAAACATAACCAAAGAGCAAGAAACTAAAATAAAATTGGGTTGCCTCCCAACAAGCGCTATCGTTTAACGCCCCTAGCTAGGCATGATGATTTCAATGATGCTCACATAAAAGATAAGAATTGAAACATAAAGAGAGCATCATGAAGAATATGACTAGCACATTTAAGTCTAATCCACTTCCTATGCATAGGGATTTTGTGAGAAAACAACTTATGGGAACAATAATCAACTAGCATAGGAAGGCAAAACAAGCATAACTTCAAAACTTTAAGCACATAGAGAGGAAACTTGATATTATTGCAATATGTACAAGCATATGATCCTCTCTCATAATAATTTTCAGTAGCATCATGAATGAATTCAACAATATAACCAGGACCTAAAGCATTCTTTTCATGATCTACTTGCATAGAAAATTTACTACTCTCCACATAAGCAAAATTCTTCTCATGAATAATAGTGGGAGCAAACTCAACAAAATAACTATCATGTGATTGAAAATTAAGATCAAGATGACAAGTTTCATGGTTATCATTATTCTTTAAAGCATACGTGTCATCACAATAATCATCATAGATAGGAGGCATGCTTTCAGCATAGTAAATTTGCTCATCAAAGCTTGGGGGACTAAACATATCATCTTCATCAAACATAGCTTCCCCAAGCTTGTGGCTTTGCATATCATTAGCATCATGGATATTCAAGGAATTCATACTAACAACATTTCAATCATGCTCATCATTCAAAGATTTAGTGCCAAACATTTTAATGCATTCTTCCTCTAGCAATTGAGCACAATTATCGGAATCCTTATTTTCACGGAAGACATTAAAAAGATTAAGCATATGAGACAAACTCAATTCCATTTTTTTATAGTTTTCTTTTATAAACTAACTAGTGCTAAAACAAGAAACAAAAATATTCGATTGCAGATCTAAAGATATACCTTCAAGCACTAACCTCCCTGGCAACGGCGCCAGAAAAGAGCTTAGTTGACGGGGTGTGAGTGCCGCTTACCTAGCCTCCCCGGCAACGGTGCCAGAAAAGAGCTTGATGTCTACTACACAACCTTCTTCTTGTAATCGTTGTTGGGCCTCCAAGTGCAGAGGTTTGTAGGACAGTAGCAAATTTCTCTCAAGTGGATGACCTAAGGTTTATCAATCCGTGGGAGGCAGAGGATGAAGATGGTCTCTCTCAAGCAACCCTGCAACCAAATAACAAACAGTCTCTTGTGTCCCCAACACACCCAATACAATGGTAAATTGTATAGGTGCACTAGTTCGGCGAAGAGATGGTGATACAAGTGCAATATGGATGGTAGATAAAGGTATTTGTAATCTGAAAATATAAAAACAGCAAGGTAGCAAGTGATAAAAGTGAGCGTAAACGGTATCGCAATGTGTTGAAACAAGGCCTATGGTTCATACTTTCACTAGTGCAAATTCTCTCAACAATAATAACATAATTGGATCATATAACTATCCCTCAACATGCAACAAAGAGCCACTCCAAATCCACTAATAGCGGAGAACAAACGAAGAGATTATGGTAGGGTACGAAACCACCTCAAAGTTATTCTTTCCAATCAATCCGTTGGGCTATTCCTATAAGTGCCACAAACAGTCCTAGAGTTCGTACTAGAATAACACCTTAAGACACAAATCAACCAAAACCCTAATGTCACCTAGATACTCCAATGTCACCTCAAGTATCCGTGGGCATGATTATACGATATGCATCACACAATCTTAATTCATCTATTCAAACCAACACATAGAAACTCAAAGAGTGCCCCAAAGTTTCTACCGGAGAATCACGACGAAAACGTGTGCCAACCCCTATGCATAGGTTCATGGGTGGAACCCGCAAGTTGATCACCAAAACATACATCAAATGAATCACGTGATATCCCATTGTCACCACAGATACGCACGGCAAGACATACATCAAGTGTTCTCAAATCTTTAAAGACTCAATCCGATAAGATTACTTCAAGAGGAAAACTCAATCCATTACCAGAGAGTAGAGGGGGAGAAGAAACATAAGATCGAACTATAATAGCAAAGCTCGCGATACATCAAGATCGTGCCAAATCAAGAACACGAGAGAGAGAGAGAGAGAGAGAGATCACACTCAAAGCTACGCTTACATACCCTCAGCCCCGAGGGTGAACTACTCCCTCCTCGTCATGGAGAGCGCTGGGATGATGAAGATGGCCACCGGTGAGGGATCCCCCCTCCGGCAGGGTGCCGGAACAGGGTCCCGGTTGGTTCTTGGTGGCTCTGGAGGTTTTGCAGGGGCGGAACTCCCGATCTAATCTCTGTTCTGGAAGTTTTAGGGTACGTGGAGTTATATAGGCGGAAGAAGCACGTCAGGGGAGCCACGAGGGCCCCACGAGGTAGGGGCACGCCCTACGGGGGTGGCCCCCCCACCCTCGTGGCTTCCTCGTTCCTTCCTTGACGTGTGGTCCAAGTCCATCGGGTGGCTTTCGTTCCAAAAATAACTTCTCTAGTTGATTTCATTCCATTTTGACTCCGTTTGATATTCATTTTCTTCGAAATACTGAAATAGGCAAAAAACAGCAAATCTGGGCTGGGCCTCCGGTTTAGTCCCAAAAGTAATATAAAAGTGGAAAATAAAGCCCAATACTGTCCAAAACAATAGATTATATAGCATGGAGCAATCAAAAATTATAGATACATTGGAGACGTATCAGTTTACTAGAGTCAATAATCTAGTTCACATCCCCATGTGATTAACATCCAAAGCTTACTAAGGTGTGATCATGTTTTGCTTGTGAGAGAGGTTTAGTCAATGGTTCTGTCACATTCGGATCCGTATGTATTTTGCAAATTTCTGTGTCTATAATGCTCTGCATGGAGCTACTCTAGCTAATTGCTCCCACTTTCAATATATATCCAGATTGATACTCATAGTCATCCAGATCGGTGTCAAATCTTGCATTGACGTAACTCTTTAGGACGAATTCTTTATCACCTCCATAACCGAGAAACATTTCCTTAGTCCTCTTTAGGTACCTAAGGACAATTTTGACCGCTATCTAGTGATCTACTCCTAGATCACTATTGTACCACCTTGCCAAACTCATGGCAAGGCACACAACAGGTCTGTTACACAGCATGGCAAACTTGATAGAATCTATGACTGAGGCATAGGGAATGACTTTCATCCTCTCTCTATATTCTGTCGTGGTCGGGTTTTGAGTCTTACTCAACTTCACACCTTGTTACACAGGCAAGAACTCTTTCTTTGACTAATCCATTTTTTAACTTCTTTAAAACTTTGTCAAGGTATGTGCTTCGTGAAAGTCCTATTAAGCTTCTCGATCTATCCCTATAGATCTTGATGCCCAATATATAACCAGCTTCACTGAGGTTTTTTATTGAAAAATTCTTATTCAAGTATCCTTTTATGCTATCTAGAAATTCTATATTATTTCCAATCAACAATATGTCATCCACATATAATATCTAAAATGCTACAGAGCTCCCACTTACTTTCTAAATACAGGCTTCACTGTAAGTCTGTATAAAACCATATGCTTTGATCACCTCATCAAAGCTTATATTCCAACTCCGAGATGCTTGCACCAGTCCATAGATGGATCGCTAGAGCTTGCACACTTTGTTAGCACCTTTAGGATCGACAAAACCTTTTGGTTGCATCATGTACAACTCTTCTTTAAGAAATCCATTAAGGAATGCAATTTTGATGTCCAGTTGCCAGATTTGATAATTATAAAATGTGGCAATAGCTAACATGATTCGGACTGACTTAAGCATCACTGCGGGAGAAGGTCTCATCATAGTCAACCCCTTGAACTTGTCGAAAACCTTTTGCGACAAGTCGAGCTTTGTAGATGGTGACATTACCATCAGCGTCTATCTTCTTCTTGAAGATCCATTTATTCTCAATGGCTTGCCGATCATCAGGCAACTCCACCAAACTCCACACTTTGTTCTCATACATGGATCCTATCTCAGATTTCATGGACTCAAGCCATTTATCGGAATCTAGGCTCATCATAGCTTCTTCATAGTTCATAGGTTCGCCATGGTCTAATAACACGACTTCCAGGACAGGATTACCATACCACTCTGGTGCGGAACATGCTATATTTGACCTACGACGTCCAGTAGTAACTTGATCTGAAGTTTCATGATCATCATGATTAGCTTCCTCTCTAGTTGGTGTAGGCATCAGCGGAACAGATTTCTCTGATATGCTACTTTTCAATTCGAGAGAAGGTAAAATTACCTCATCAAGTTCTACTTTCCTCCCACTCACTTCTTTCAAGAGAAACTCCTTCTCTAGAAAGGACCCATTCTTAGCAAAAGATTTTGCCTTTTTGGATCTGTGGTAGAAGGTATACCCAATAGCTTTCGGGTATCCTATGAAGACGCACTTCTCCGCTTTGGGCTCGAGCTTATCACGCTGAAGCCTTTTGACATAAGCATCGCATCCCCAAAATTTTAAGAAATGAAAACTTAGGTTTCTTGCCAAACCACAGTTCATATGGTGTCATCTCAACGGATTCAGACGGTGCCCTATTTAACGTGAATGTGTTGTCTCTAATGCATAACCCCAACACGATAGTGGTAAATCGGTAAGAGACATCATAGAACGCACCATATCAAATAAAGTACGGTTTACAACGTTCGAACACACCATTACGTTGTGGTGTTCTAGGTAGCGTGAGTTGTGAAACTATTCCACATTGTTTTAAATGAAGGCCAAACTCGTAACTCAAATATTCGCCTCCGCGATCAGATCATAGAAACTTTATTTTCTTGTTACGATGATTCTCCACTTTACTCTGAAATTCTTTGAATTTTTCAAAATGTCTCAAACTTGTGTTTCATCAAGTAGATATACCCATACCTACTTAAATCATCTGTGAAGGTGAGAAAATAACGATACCCGCCGCAAGCTTCAACACTCATCGGACCGCATACATCGGTATGTATTATTCCCAATAAGTCATTAGCTCGCTCCATTGTTCCGAATGGAGTTTTAGTCATCTTGCCCATAAGGCATGGTTCGCAAGTATCAAATGATTCATAATCAAGTGATTCCAAAAGTCCATCCGCATGCGCTTTACACCAATATGACCTAAACGGCAGTGCCACAAGTATGTTGCATTATCATTACCAACTTATTATCTTTTGGCATAAATTCTATGAATATCCGTATCACTACGATCGAGATTCAATAAACCATTTACATTGGGTGTATGACCATAGAAGGTTTTATTCATGTAAACAAAACAACAACTATTCTCTGACTTAAATGAATAGCCGTATTGCAATAAACATGATCAAATCATATTCATGCTCAACATTGATAACCCACAAGTATAGGGGATCGCAACATTTTTCGAGGGTAGAGTATTCAATCCAAATTTATAGCTTTGACACAAGGGGAGCCAAAGAATATTTGCAGGTATTAGCAGCTGAGTTGTCAATTTAACCACACCCGGTGATCAGTAGCAAAGCAATATGATAGTTTTGATAGTAGTGACAGCAGCAATAGTAACGATAACAGTGATAGCAGTATTTTTGTAGCAAGTGCGACAGTAATGATAGCAATAGTAACTTAGCAAGAACAATATAAGATAAATTTGAAGGCATTGGATCGGTAATTTGTTGGATGATATTCATCATGTGACAATCATAACCTAGGGCGATACGGCACCAGCTCCAGTTCATCAATACAATATAGGCATGTATTCCGTAAATAGTCATACGTGCTTATGGAAAGAACTTGCATGACATCTTTTGTCCTGCCCTCCCATGGCAGCGGGGTCCAATTGGAAACTAAGGGATATTAAGGCCTCCTTTTAATAGAGAACTGGAACAAAGCATTAACACACAGTGAATAATGAACTCCACAAACTAAGGTCATCACCGGTAGTGGTCCCGACTATTGTCACTCCGGGGTTGCCGGATCATAACACGTAGTAGGTGACTATAACTTGCAAGATCGGATCTAGAACATGGATATAATGGTGATAACATAAATGGTTCAGATATGAAATCATGGCACCCGGGCCCAAAGTGTGACAAGCATTAAGCATGGCAAAGTCATAGCAACATCAATCTCAGAACATAGTGGATACTAGGGATCAAGCCCTAAAAAACTAACTAGATTACATGATGAATCTCATCCAACTCCTCACCGACCAGCGAGCCTACGAAGGAATTACTCACTCCCGGTGGAGAGCATCATGGAATTGGCAATGGAGAAGGGTTGATGATGACGAAGAACGAAGATGGCCCTCTCCGGAGCCCCAAATGGGCTCTAGATCTAGCCTCCTGATGAAGAACGGGAGGTGACGGCGGCTCCATCTCGTGGATCGTGATAATTCTTTCTCCCTGATTTTTCCTCTGAATATGTGATTTTATAGTATCAGGGTTGAGGTCTGCGGGGCCACCAAGTGGGGACAACCCACCTGGGCGCACCTAGGGAGGCAGGCACTCCCTGGTAGGTTGTGCCCACTCAAGCAATTCAGTTGATAAACTGAAAGTGAAAAAAAGAAAAACTTTTATAAGCTATTTTGCTCCTGTTTGCATAAATAAGCTTAAACACCACCCAGGTTTTTAGCCAACATTATAACTAACCATGCCGACAATAACTCCTAAAATATATTAACTCATATCAATAACATAATCAGCTAGTGAGCAATAATAAGACATCTCAAACAGCAACACGTTGTCAAAACAACCATGCTATAATATGACAATAGTGGTATCTCGCTAGCCCTTTCTGAGACCGCAAAACATAATTGCAGACCACCCCCAAAGTTCAAGCAGCGACTAAACATTGTAATTCATGATAGAAAAGATCCAGTCATGATGCACCCAACATTAGCTACACACAATGCATCAGCATGACAACAAAGGTTTCGTGTTCGCGCTTATTTTAGAAGGTGATGACACAACATAAAAGTAAATAGATAGTCCCTTCGCAGAGAGAAGCAGTGATTTGTAGAGGTGTCAGAGCTCAAGTTTTAAAACAGAGGTAAAAGATATTTTGGGACATGCACCCTTCTCATTTACTTCACGACTATCAGTTATCAATATCTGTAACATCCCAAATTTTCAATTTGGAATGTTATACATAGAGCATCATTGCATATCAAATGTTTCGTTGCATTTTTGCACGATCCTAGAAATTCTACACAACTCAAGGACCCACGGAGAGAGTTGGGGATTTTCGTTATTTTCATATTTGAGTTTTCTCAAATTTTGAAAATAGGATCATTTGATTTTAATTATTTTATCTCCAATTATTTCTACTATCAAAATATGAGAGAGGGAATAAAATGACTTTCCCAAAATAAAGGAATAATGAGGATTTAATAATAAAATCAAATAAGATTTTATTTTGGAGTTTTTCGCCTTTTTATTTGAATTTAGGAAAAATGTGCGTTTTAAAATATTGCATTTAGGCCCCAAATAAAAGTTCATCTTGTTCGGCTTGATTTTAGAAGCCAGGGAAAATTTATTTCGGGAATTTTGGAGTTCGTTTAGTATTTATTTTTATTTTTTTCTGTGCGTAATTATTTAAAAAAAAAGCGAACCGCCTTTGGGTCGTGCCCGAGCGGGACTCCGCTCGGGGCGCACTATATAAACGCCCGACCCCGGCGCCCCCAGGCCCAGAGCCGCCAACCCATCTCCACTCGCCCCACATTGACCCACGCCTGCCCACGCCCAAACCCTAACCCTAACCTAGTCCGACCCGCCCGCCGACTCACGGGACCCACGACCACGGACCCCGCCACCGAGGTTCGCCGCCTGCTTTATGTGTCATTGGTTTTTTAAAACCGGCGGTTTTATTTCGGTTTTAGTTTCTTTTTAGTTTCGGTTTTCTTTCGGTTTAGGCTAATTAGCGGACGTTCGTCCGTTAGTTCGTTTAAACGAACGCGTTCGTCAGATTAGTTTAGTTAACGAACGTCCGTTCGTTAATCCGTTCGTCGTTTTTCTTTTTCTCGGATTTAATCCGCGACTTTTTGATCGCGATTCTTGATCCGATTTTCGTTTTAGTATAACTTTTCGCTCGTTTATCGGAATCAGGCGATTCAAGCGCCTGGAGTTTCGTCGCTTGAGGCGGCGGCGAACCACGGCGAGGGTCCGGGGTCGGGCAAGTCCAATGAGTCCGCGGCGGCGGCGGCAAGTGGTCGGACTAGGGTTAGGGTTAGGGTTTGCGTGGGCGGGCGGGCGGCTAGCTAGCGGCGCGGTGGGCCAGCGGCGGCAGCTGGGGCGCCGGGTCAAGGCGCTTATATAGTGCCCCCCGAGCGGAGTCCCGCTCGGGCACGGCCCAAAGGCGGTTCGCTTTTTTTTAATAATTACGCGCAGAAAATAAATAAAAAGAAATAGTAAACAAACTCCAAAATTCTCGAAATAAATTTTCCCCGGCTTCTAAAATCAAGTCGGACAAGATGAACTTTTATTTGGGGCCTAAATGCAATTTTGAAAAACGCGCATTTTTCCTAAATTCAAATAAAAAGGCGAAAAACTCCAAAATAAAATCTTATTTGATTTTATTATTAAATCCTCATTATTCCTTTATTTTGGGAAAGTCATTTTATTTCCTCTCTCATATTTTGATAGTAGAAATAATTGGAGATAAAATAATTAAAATCAAATGATCCTATTTTCAAAATTTGAGAAAACTCAAATATGAAAATAACAAAAATCGCCAACTCTCTCCGTGGGTCCTTGAATTGTGTAGAATTTCTAGGATCGAGCAAAAATGCAACGAAAAATATGATATGCAATGATGCTCTATGTATAACATTCCAAAATGAAAATTTGGGATGTTACAAACCTACCCCCTTAAGATGAATCTCGCCCTCGAGATTCGGGTTGGCTAGAAAATAGGTGAGGGTGGTCCTTAAGCAAATCTTCCTCTTGCTCCCAGGTGGCTTCATCCTCAGTGTGGTGGCTCCACTGAACTTTGCAAAACTTAATGACCTTGTTGCGGGTGACTCGGCTGGCATACTCCAAAATCTTAACTGGTTTCTCCTCATAGGTCAAATCATCATTCAACTGGATCGCTTCTAGTGGCACTGTATCTCTCAGTGGTATATCGGCCATCTCTGCGTGACACGTCTTCATCTAAGAAACATGAAACACATCATGGACTCCTGACAATCCTTCGGGTAATTCCAACTTGTACGCAACTTCTCCCATGCGTTCCAAAACTCGATAAGGTCCTACAAATCGGGGTGCTAACTTTCCCTTTACTCCAAAACGCTTAACTCCTCGAAGCGGCGATACTCGAAGATTAACTCTGTCTCCGACTTTGTATTCTGTCTCCTTGCATTTTGAATCCACGTAGCTTTTCTGTCTTGACTGGGCTACCTTGAGCCTATTGTGAATCAACTTTACTTTCCGTTCAGACTCCTTAATCAAATCCGGTCCAAACAACTGGCGGTCTCCAACTTCATCCCAAGACAACGGGGTCCTGCACCTCCTTCCGTACAAGGCTTCGAAGGGTGCCATCTTCAGACTGGTCTGGTAACTGTTGTTATAAGAAAACTCCGCATACGGCAAGTTGTCATCCCAACTTGATCCATAATCCAAAGCACAAGCTCTAAGCATATCCTCCAAAATCTGGTTGACTCTCTCGGTTTGTCCATCCATGCATGGATGAAAAGTCGTGCTAAACTCAAACTGGTTCCCAAAGTTTCGTGCAACCGCCTTAACTTTGAGGTGAATTGGGTTCCTCTATCCGACACGATACTCCTCGGAACTCCATGCAAGCATACAATCCTTGTCATGTATATCTTAGCCAATTTGGCATCAGTAGGTAGTCTTTCTTTGGAACAAAATGAGCTACCTTCACAAACGATCGACTACAACCCAAATCAAGTCATAGCCCGAACGAGTCCTGGGCAATCCCGTAATGAAATCCATACCTAGTTTATCCCACTTCCATTCGGGTATAGGCAATGGTCATAACAACCCGGCCGGCTTCGATGTTCTCGCCTTCACCCTCGACATACATCACAAACTGCCACGTACTGCAATGTCCTTCTTCATTCCGGTCCACCGTAAAGTATTCTTCAAATCCAAATACATCTTGGTGTTTCGGTGAATCGAATATGGTGAATCATGTGCCTCTTGTAGAATCAACTTCCTGATCTCCGGGTCATTGGGCACATAAACACGGTCTTCAAACCATAGGGTATCGTGCTCATCCTCACGAAATCCCTTAGCCTTTCCTTCGCTCATTTTCTCCTTTATAGAGGCAATCTCCTTGTCAGTCTTCTGAGCTTCCCTGATTTTGTCCATCAAAGTTGACTGAATCTCCAATGCTGCTACATAGCCTCTCGGAACTATTTCCAAACATAGCTCTCGAAGATCCTCGTCTACCTCCTTTGGTATTTCTCCCGTCATTAGTGTATTGACGTGACTCTTACGGCTCAACGCGTCTGCTACCACGTTAGCCTTTTCGGGGTGATAATGCAATCTCATATCATAGTCCTTAATGAGCTCCAACCATCTCCTCTGCCTGAGATTTAACTCCTTCTGTGTGAAGATGTACTTCAAACTCTTGTGATCCGAATACACCTCACAATGATTTCCAATGAGGAAATGTCTCCATGTTTTCAACGCATGCACAACGGCTGCTAACTCCAAATCATGCGTGGCATAGTTTAGCTCATGAGGCTTAAGTTGTCGTGAAGCATACGAAACAACTCTTCCCTCCTGCATAAGCACTGCTCCAAGTCGTCGACGTGAAGCGTCCCAATACACCTCATAATCCTTGGTCTGATCTGGCAGAATTAACACTGGCGAGGTAACCAAACATTTCTTCAACTCTTGGAAACTAGCTTCACACTCCTCACCCAAATGAACTTGGTATCCTTCTTCAACAATTTCGCCATAGGCTTCGCAATCCTTGAGAAATTTTCAATGAACCTCCTAGTATCCTGCGAGTCCAAGGAAACTCCGGATCTCTCCAACTGCCTTGGCGCTTCCAGCTTTGTTACAAAGGACAACTTTAGTGGGGTCTCATCGCTATACCTTCTCCGGATATAACATGTCCAAGAAATCCAACTTCCTTCAACCAAAACTCACACTTGCTGAACTTGGCATATAACCGGTGTTCTCTCGAGCTTCGAGTACCAAACGCAATGCTCCTTATGTTCCTCTTCATTCTTCGAGTAAACCAAAATATCATCAATGAACACCACGATTTAACTTATCCAAAAACTCCATAAACACTTTGTTCATCATGTTCATAAAATAGGCAGGTCGTTAGTCGGACCAAATGACATAACAAGATACTCATACAACCTGCACTGTGGTAAAAGCCGTCTTAGGTATATCCTGCTCTCGAATCTTCAACTGATGGTACCCTGATCGCAAATCGATCTTGGGAAACACCTTAGCTCCTTGCAATTGGTCAAACAAGTCATTGATCATCGGCAATGGGTACTTGTTTCTTTATGGTCACTTCATTCAATCCGCGATAATCAACAACCATTCTTAATGATCCATCCTTCTTCTCCACTAGAAGTACTGGTGATCCCCAAGGCGAAGAACTTGGGCGAATAAAACTTTTATCCAAAGAACTCCTTAATCTGCTTCTTAATTTCCTCCAAATCTTGGGCTGGCATCCTATACGGTCTCTTAGATATCGCCCAGCCTCTGGCAAGAGTTCAATCGAAACTCAATGTCCCTATCCGTGGCATGCTCGCAACTCTTCCTAAACATGTCCGGGTAATCCCTTACCACTGGTACTTCCTCCTGCACAACTCCTGATAAGGAATTTACATGTGCCCTTCTCGGCTCATGCCGTGATACATACTTGATTCTCCTTCCTTCTGGTGACGTAAGCAAAATTATCTTACTGGCACAATCAATGTTTCCTCCATACATCGACAACCAATCCATACCAAGAATTACATCCAAACTTGGGATTCCAATATGATTAAATCCGTTGGGAAAACATGCCTCCGTATACTTAATGGCACTTGAAAACATCCTTGACTGGCCGTATACTCGCTCCCGGTGAGCTTACTAGCATGGGTGTCTTAAGAGTTCTAGTGGGCAGGCTAAACTTATCCACAAATACCCTTGATATGTATGAATGTGATGCACCAGTATCAAAAAGAACAACTGCAGTAAATGACTTAACCAAAAACTTACCTATTATCAAGATCTGGCTGAGCTTCAACCTCCTCCACGGTAACGTGGTTCACTTGTCCTCTGTTGAAAGGGTTCGGATTCTTTCCTGAGCTTCCATTACCATTTCCATTTTGGCCTTCTGGACAATCATTTGCATAATGCCCGCCTTTGCGGCACTTAAAGCAAGTGATGTGGCTCAGGTCTACCTTGGATGGTGTTGACGGGTTGGTGCGGTTTTGTCCATTGCTTCCTCCATTCCCGTTCCCATTCTTGGTGCCATTATGGTTGTGCGAGCTACCTCCTCCATGGGTATGCTGAAATTGTCCTCCTGTCTTCGGTGTAAAGCGAAGTTTCTGCTAAGCTCCAGAGTTATTCTTCCCCTGTCCATACTTCCTCTTGAGATAGTCAAACTGCTACTGCTTCCCTTCAATCATAAGAGCACGATCTACTAACTCCTGGTAGTTATTGAAGGTGGCTACCATCAACTGCATGCTCAGCTCATCATTCAGTCCTTCTAGAAACTTCTCCTGTTTAGCTGCGTCCGTAGCAACGTCATCTGGGGCATAACGTGCTAACTTACTGAAATCATCTACATCTCGCCAACTGTCTGGTCCTCCTTGGCGCAAGTTGCGAAACTCACGCTTCTTCATGGCCATAGCTCCTGCTGAAACATGGGCAAGACGGAAAGCTTGTCAAATCGATCCCATGTGATGCCTTTCTACAGGTAAGTGGTCAAAATTCTCCCACCATGTCTTTGTGGGTCCTTCGAGCTGATGTGCGGTAAATTTCACCTTTCTCCATCTCATACATCCTGCAGTGGTCAACTCCTCCCTATCTTTACAGAGCCAATCATCTACAACAATCGGCTCGGTGCTCTTTGAAAACACCGCGGATCCAGCCTTAAGAAATGGGTCAAATGGTCAACAGGTGGTGGTGGCGGTGGGTTGTTGTTGTTGTTGTTGTTGTTGCCTTGGTTCTGTACCAATGTTTGAATCAAGGCATTCTGCTGCTGAATCAACTGAGTGCTCTCTGGTGGAAAAACAAATCCGGGGTCGCGTCTCGGAGGCATCTGAGGGGTTTTAAGAAAAGACGAGAGTTAAGAATAGAATGAGGTCTAGAGAGAAAACACTACCCATATGCACATGAGACAAATCACACAATATCACTCCAATCAATTCAAACAAGGGCATACAACGGTCTATCTATCGTTACAAAGTGTTGGAACTAAATCTAATTTAAAATGGGGGAAATCTACTACTATTATGGTGGTCAACTAGGAAAACTGCTCCGATGAAGACTCCATGATATCTGCTCCAGCTTCATCTTCGAAATCATCATCACTAGGATCGGAATCGGTGTCGTCGATGATGATGTAGTTCTCTGGACAGGTGTTATCTTCATTTTCTCCTCCGGGTGCTGAATTCCCCATGAGTTCTTCAATCTTCTCCTTAAGATCGCCGTTTTGTCCCACTAGAGCTACAATCTCCTCCATGTAATCCTTGCGAGTGGCCTTCAGGTCTCCTTCTAGTTCGATAATCTTGGCTTTCGCTGTCTTCAACTCCATCATGTCTGCGCACATCTGGTTCTCCTGGCGTCAAATGTGCTGGTTTAACTCCTGGATGAAAGCTGCAATGGATTGGTCCTTCTTAGTGCCAACTATCACCCATTGTTCATCTCGGCGCCCGCAAATCTGGTAGATAGTATCCTTGAGGTCTTCTTTGTAAACTTATCCAATGCGTCCCATGGTTATGTGAGCTGCCATGCTCTTTTCCTGCACTCGGGCTGGTGCATTGAAAACACACTCTATGGGCTCCGTGATTACGCAAATGTCCTTCCGGAACTTGAGCTTGAATCTTCCAGCTCTTCTTCGGGTAAAGTGGAATTGTAGGTCTCGGTGAAGCTTGGTAATCCGATGTTAAGGTACTTAGTGACTTCCTTCGTGTGTCGTCCAAGGGTGTATCTTCATCCTACCGAGTGAACTTGATCCTCGCTTAGTCATCCTAAAAGAGTAGAAAAGATGAGGAGTTAGAAATGAGAAGAGAGAGTAGTGATCTAGGGCTTTAGATTAATGGTCGTGTCCTACAACAGTCGTGCTCGATACCATCTTTGTATCGACCGGACCTCAAATAGTTCGATCTACGTGCTCGATGTCATCCCCTGGATCAAGAATGTCCGACACCACACAGTACTTAAAGGATTTATAACAGAGTAGCAATCACACACTTATTACAATCAAATGTCTCAAGAGAGAACTTAATAAAATAAATATGACTTAAGGCCATCTAATACGATAACAATGGAAGGCTTGGAAGAATAAGCGAGTCCATCAACTCCAACGGCATCATCGAAAGTATAGAACCACGACCTAAGCACCTTACTGTCAGTTCTAAAAGTCTGCAACATGAAACATTGCAGCCCGAAACGGGTCAAGACATGGAATATGCCGCAATGTAACACATAGAGAATAATGGAATAATAAGCCTATACTACATGCATATATGGCTGGTGGAAAGCTCTATGCTTACAGTTTTTGCGTAAAGCCAATTTTTCCCTACTGCAAAGGAATAAATTTATTTAACTATCATGGTGGTTGTTAAACATTGAGAATGGTTGACAGAATTCTCAATCCCAATTAAAAGTACTCATTAACAAACCCAACAATATTAATTAGATGTAACATGATGAGATTCACATGATATCCAAGTACTAGATACTCAAAATGTCCATAACCGGGGACACGGCTAACCATGATTAGTTTATACACTGCAGAGGTTTTGCGCACTTTTCCCCACAAGACTCGATCGCCTCCACTGGATTTCTCGCACTACATGGTGTTTGAGAAACGGATGACCGAGACATAGTCTTTCGTAAGCACTAGCACCTTACATGTGGGTAGACCGTACACCTACTTTCCCTACATCTGCTAGTCTACCCATAAGAGTTCGCACAACTTAATCAACTATGCCAGAGCCCATAATGGCTTGTGGCTGCACACGGAAGTTTCTAGTTTGAATAATCTCATGATCCCTTTGAGCCTGGGTGGCGGTCCGAAGAAATACAGGCAAGTCCTGATAGAAACCAAGTGCCTCAATCCACCCAGATGTGTGTTTAAGTTGCCACCTTAAATAAACCATTAAATAATAAGCTCACATCTGTCATGGATACACTCACCCAATCCACGTCTACTAGCATAGCATGGCACAATAAGCAAACGTAGAAGTAACTCCCAAGGGTTTGATAATAAAACAGTTAAAAGGTACTACCTCAATCTACTTCCCAAAACCCACAATTTAATTAGATCCTAAGCATGCAAGTGTTTGAGGATAAATCTAATGCATAAAACTGGGTATGAGAAGAGAATGATCAAAGTGTTACTTGCCTTGCTGATGATCCGCGAAACCTAGAGACTCGAAGTAACAGGCGGCGCACTCCGGGTATTCTATCACAAACAAACAAACAAGCATACAATAAGTACTCATCTAATGCACAGGTAAAACTCAAATAGATCTAACCAGATAGTTCAACTTAAGAACTCCGGTTTGCAAAAGGAATCAAAAAAAACGAAGCAACGAAAGTCAAACGGCAGAAGAAAACAACTTCGTTTTACTAATCTGGATCTAGGTCAAATTTTACAGAAGCAAAAACTTGTTTAAGTAGATTATTCGGAAAGAGGGTTTCGAAATGAAACTCCAGGCGCTTGAATCGCCTGATTCCGATAAACGGGCGATAAGTTATACTAAAACGAAAATCGGATCAAGAATCACGATCAGAAAAATCGCGGATTAAATCCGAGAAAAAGAAAAATGACGAACGGATTAACGAACGGACGTTCGTTAACAAAACTAATCTGACGAACGCGTTCGTTTAAATGAACTAACGTACGAAAGTCCGCTAATTAGCCTAAACCGAAAAAAAACAAAACTAAAAAAAGAAACTAAAAAAAACCGAAATAAAAACCGCCCGGTTTTTTTAAAAAAAACCGGTGGCACGCAAAACGAGGCGGCGGTGAACCTCGGGTGGCGGGGTCCGGCGGGTCGGCAACGGTCCCATGAGTCCAAGACGGCGGCGGGCGGCGGCATGGCGGCGGTCGGACTAGGGTTAGGGTTAGGGTTTATGGGCGTGGGGCGGGCTGGCGGTGGCCGGGCGGGTGGGTGGCGGCGGCGGCGGCTGGGCCTGGGCGCCGGGTCAGCGCTTATAGTGCCCCGAGCGGAGTCCCGCTCGGGCACGACCCAAAGGCGGTTCGCTTTTTTTTAATAATTACGCGCAGAAAAAATAAAAAGAAATACTAAACAAACTCCAAACTTCCCGAAATAAATTTTCCCCGGCTTCTAAAATCAAGTCGGACAAGATGAACTTTTATTTGGGGCCTAAATGCAATTTTGAAAAACGCGCCTTTTTCCTAAATTCAAATAAAAAGGCGAAAAACTCCAAAATAAAATCTTATTTGATTTTATTATTATATCCTCATTATTCCTTTATTTTGGGAAAGTCATTTTATTCCCTCTCTCATATTTTGATAGTAGAAATAATTGGAGATAAAATAATTAAAATCAAATGATCCTATTTTCAAAATTTGAGAAAACTCAAATATGAAAATAACGAAAATCCCCAACTCTCTCCGTGGGTCCTTGAGTTGTGTAGAATTTCTAGGATCGAGCAAAAATGCAACGAAAAATATGATATGCAATGATGCTCTAAGTATAACATTCAAAATTGAAAATTTGGGATGTTACAATATCTTCCATGCTACGCACGCTAGTGGCAGTTCCCAAGCGATAAAAGTAAAGGTTTTGACTCCATTGGGAGTTTTTGTTTGACTATTTGTAAGCTTTTTCTGTTTGCAGTTTGGGACTGGGCATCCCTATTACCGCCCTTTTCTTGTGCGATGGCAAGTGAATAAACACTCAACTTGAGAATAACCCGCTTAGCATGGAAGATACCGACCACCTCATGTCGTTCCAAGAACGATCCAGGCACACAAAAAGGATATTTATTAGAAGTTTTTTTAGAGGTGGCACATGCAAATTTACTTTGGACGGCAGGGTAATACCGCATATAGGTAGGTATGGTGGACTCATCTGGAATAAATTTGGGTTCAAGGTTTTTGATGCACAAGCAGAATTCCCACTTAGTACAAGCGAAGGCTAGCAAATAGGTTGAGAAGCGGCCAGCTAGAGAGCAACAACGGTCATGAACATGCATTATGCATAAGTAACATTGGACACTAGCATGAGTAGGATATGAACACCATGAACATAACTATCATAGAGGCTATGTTGGTTTTGATTCGACTACATGCATGGACATGTGCCAAGTCAAGCCACTCGAACATTCAGAGTAGGATACCATATCATCCTACCACATCACAATCATTTTAACGCAATGTTGATATCCAAGATAAATCATTATCCACTCCTAGCTACTCATGCATGGCATAAGAAACTATAATCTCTAATTTTCATTGCAAACATTTTTAATCATAATGGACTAAATCATGGATACTAGGTTAAACATATTTATAAAAAAAGAACAAGTCGAGTTCATACCCGTTTCTCTCTGCCACGACCAGTTCATCGAATATCGTCATTATTGCCTTTCACTTGCACGACCGAACGATGTGAACATAATAATAGTGCTTCTCTCTGGTAATCTCGTGCAATAAAATGGTGGTGCTCCATGGATGCGCGATCTAGGTAAACCTTGGTCAGAGGGTAATCATGAAGGCGTATCTCAACATTAAAGTGAGCCGCCAAACGGGTAGCAAAAAACCCACCATGTATTTTACCCTTGGACTTATTAACGCGGAGGCGACGTGCCATAATAGCTCCCAGGCTATAAGTGTTGTCGCCCTCTAGTGCATGACATAAAATAGCAAGGTCTGGTGAACTGAGTGCACCCACCTTCTCTCTAGCAAGCAAGCATTTTGCAACGAAAAGAGCAAAGTAATGAACAGCAGGAAAATGCAAGCCAGCGGCAGTGATATCCGACACCCCTCTCTCATCTCCCACTGTCAAGGTACGATAAAAGGCCACAAACTCTGCCGTCCTAGGCTCAACTAAGCTCCCGTCAGAAGGGATCATGCATATGTCACAAAATTCAGTAAGTGGTATTTGACGGGTTTCAGCATAAAATTAAACTGCACCTCAAGAGGATTATTCCTAGGAAGGAAATTAAAACATTGAACAAAGACGTTTGTGAGAAGATGATATTGTTCACATTCAGCTGCGATGAAGTTCGTGAGGCCAGCATTAGCAGCATATTGTGTAAACTCTTGAAAGATTCCAGCCTCTTCCATGAACGGGGTATGCGGCCGTTCGCATGGCTGTACTTCCGCCAACCTCCGGGGATGGAGATTACTGTCAGACAACTCCCCAATAACTCCCTTGGAGTTCTTCTTAGAAGCAAACTTCCTAAAGATATTCATCCTTTTCCTATGAACAAAATTCTGAAATTTTTAGTCCATAAATTTTTCCAACCAAACTTCACAAAAATGATAGCAACTACTCATAGGGATACATAGAGGCCATAGGAAGCATTCAAACTACTTAGAACTCTAATAATTCAACATGCAAGCTCATCTACAACAGCACCAAGAGTAGCTAATTATTCAAAATATAAACCACTAAAAAAAACTAATTGGACAAACAGTAGAGTCACATACCAAGCAACAATCTCCCGAAACAGTTTCGGAAACGTAGCTTCGAGCAAAGAGATCAAAATCCGTGGGTTTGAGAGCAAGAACATAGGAGAGAGAGCAAAGGTGGATTTTTTCTGGAGGTAGGTGATGATGTGGTGTGCAGAGATAAGTGAGAGGGCCCACGCGGGGACCACAACCCACCAGGGCGCGCCTGGGGGTCCTGGCGCACCTAGGTGGGTTGTGCCCACCTGGTGCACCTCCCTCTGATGTTATTTGCACCAAAAATTCTTAACTATTCAGAAAAAATTGTATTAAAGTTTTCAGAGCATTCTAAGAACTTTTATTTTTGGGTCATTTTTTATTGCACTGGAAATTTAGAAAACAGACAAAACATGGCATTTTATTTTATTTAACTAATAAAAACAGAAAACAAAAGGTAGGGACAGAAGGTAATGCTTACTAAATTCATCAACTTCATACCTTTCAAAAATGATCCATTAATAAGGTTGATCAAGTCTTATTAACAACCACTTTTGATTAGCATGAAATGGAAGAACTATCATTAATCACTAAGTTACATCAACGGGGATATGAATGCCCCCAACAATAAGCATTTCATATTTCTTTTTAATAGTACGTAGAGGTAGTTGAAAACTTCCAATAGTGATTGTTAGAGATTTTTCAATAACATTAATCCCATTCACTTGGAATTGTTTCTTCGGAAAGTGCACCGTATGCTCATTACCATTGATATGAAAAGTGACCTTGCTTTTATTGCAATCAATAACAGCACCTACAATATTCAAGAAGGGTCTACCAAGGATAATCGGCATGTTGTCGTCCTCCGGCATCTCAAGTATAACAAAGTCAGTCAAAATAGTAACATTAGCAACAACAACAGGCACATCCTCACAAATACCTATAGGTACGGCAGTTGATTTGTCATCCATTTGCAAAGATATTTCAGTAGGTGTGTGTTTATTCAAATCAAGTCTTTTATATAAAGAGAAAGGCATAACACTAACACCAGCTCCTAAATCACATAAAGCAGTTTTCACATAGTTTCTTTTGATGGAGCAAGGTATAGTTGGTATTCCCGGATCTCCAAGGGTTTTAGGTACTCCATCCTTAAAAGTATAATTAGCAAGCATGGTGGAGATTTCAGCTTCTGGTATATTTCTCTTATTCGTGATGATGTCTTTCATATACTTTACATAAGGAGGCATTTTCAAGATATCAGTCAAGCGAGTACGCAAAAACACTGGCCTCAGCATTTCAGCAAAGCATTCAAATTCTTCATCATCTTTTTTTTAGTTGACTTACATGGAAAGGGCATAGGTTTTTGAACCCATGGTTCTTTACCGTGTTTTCTAGCCACGAAGTCACTTTTATCATACCTTTTATTCTTAGGTTGTGGGTTATCAAGATCATGTGGTGGTTCTATCTCAACATCATTGTCTGGTTCTTTAATATTTGTTTGAGTATTTTCATGAACCTCATCATTATCATTTTCATTATCAGAAGGTGAGTGTTCATTACCAGATTGAGTTTCAGCATCAGATATAGAAACTTCATTATCATTATCAGGAGGTTTATCTATTTCAGGTTCACTAGAAACATGCAAAGTCCTATCATTTTTCTTTTTCTTCTTCTTTTTAGAAGGACTACGTGCATTAGTGTTAGCTCTTTGTGTGTCTTGTTCAATTCTTTTTGGGTGTCCATCAAGATAAAGTGGTTCCTGAGTCATTTTACCTCATCTAGTTGCTACTCTAACAGCAAAGTCATGTATATTATTATTCATTTCATCAAGCAACTCTCTTTGAGATTTAGCAACTTGTTCTAATAGAGTTTGAACCATAGAAGCATGCTTTCCAACACCTCTAACATCATTTGAGATTCTAAATAACAAGTCACTCAAGTGGGCAATTATATCAGAATTGTATTTCAAGTGTTTCATAACATTTGCATTGAACTGATCTTGTTTTCTAATGTAGTTTTCAAACTCATAAAGGCATTGACTAGGGTGAATATTGTGACGATTGTCATTATCATTGAACTTCATTGGAGAATTTACCTCTACCACTTTAGGTAGTGGTGGTGTATTAAGCCCATGTATTTCTTCAATAGGAGGTAAATTTTTTACATCCTCCGCTTTAATACCTTCTTCGTTCATAGATTTCTTTGCCTCTTGCATATCTTCAGGACTAAGATATAATATACCCCTCTTCTTCGGAGTGGGTTCAGGCGGTGGTTCAGGAAGACTCCAATCATCATAATTTTTCAATATGCTATTTAATAATTCTTCAGCTTGCCCAACAGTTCGATCCCTGAAAACACAACCAGCACAACTATCTAGGAAATCCCTAGAAGCACCGGTTAGTCCATTATAGAAGATATCAAGTATTTATTTTTCTTAAGGGGATGATCAGGCAAAGCCTCCCCCAAGCTTGTGGGAGACTCTGTTCTTTGATTTGCACAAAGTTAAATATTTCATGTAAAGCAGCTTGTTTCTTATGAGCAGGAAAATATTTTTCAGAGAAGTAATAAATCATATCCTGGGGACTATGCACACAACTAGGAGCAATAGTATTGTACCAAGCTTTAGCATCACCCTTTAATGAGAACGGAAATAATTTGAGAATAAAGTAATAGTGAGTCTTCTCATCATTAGTAAAAAGGGTGGCTATGTCATTCAACTTAGTAAGATGTGCCACAACAGTTTCAGTTTCATAACCATGGAAAGGATCAGATTCAACCAAAGTAATTAACTCTGGGTCGACAGAGAATTCATAATCCTTATCATCAATAAATATAGGTGAAGTAGCAAACTTAGGATCATATTTCATTCTAGCATTCAGAAATTTTTCTTTATACTTGCATAATAATTTCTCTAGATCATCTCTATCCTTACAAGCAAGAATATCTCTAGTTGTCTCCTCATTCTTAACATAACCTTCTGGTACCTTAGGAAATTCATATCTAGGAAGGCTAGTTCTAGCAAGTGTTTCAAGATTTTCAGTTTCAGCTCATCATCAGATTCAACAACATCATGTTGAATTACTCTAGCAATTTGTTTATCAAGAAAATCACTAAGTGGCACATCATTATCATCAAGCAAGGTACTAGCATCATCATTAGCATTATCCATCGCAGAAGTAGCATCATCAATAACTTGCAACATATCAGAATTGATAGCATGTGGTGGTTTTGCAAGTTTACTTATAACAAAAGGTGAATCTACAGCAGAACTGGATGGCAGTTCCTTACCTCCCCTCGTCTTAGAGGGATAAATCTTAGTCTTAGTATCCTTCAGATTCTTCATAGTGATAAATTGATAATAATCCCAAGTGACTCAAAAAATATAGCTATGCTCCCAGGCAACGATGCCAGAAAAAGGTCTTGATAACCCACAAGTATAGGGGATCACAACAGTTTTCGGGGGTAGAGTATTCAACCCAAATTTATAGATTCGACACAAGGGGAGCCAAAGAATATTTGCATGTATTAGCACTGAGTTGTCAATTCAACCACACCTGGAGATTAGTTATCTGCAGCAAAGTAATCAGTAGCAAAGTAATATGATAGTTTCGATAGTAGTGACAACAACAGTAGTAATGGTAACAGTGATAGCAGCATTTTTGTAGCAAGTGCAACAGTAACAATAGCAATAGTAACTTAGCAAGAATAATATAAGATAAATTCGTAGGCATTGGATCGGTAATTTGTTGGATGATATTCATCATGTGACAGTCAGAACCTAAGGCGATACGGCATTAGCTCCAGTTCATCAATATAATGTAGGCATGTATTCCGTAAATAGTCATACGTGCTTATGGAAAGAACTTGCATGCCATCTTTTGTCCTACCCTCCCGTGGCAGGGGAATTGGAACTAAGGGATATTAAGGCCTCCTTTTAATAGATAACCGGAACAAAGCATTAACACACAGTGAATACATGAACTCCTCAAACTACGGTCACGGGAGTGGTCTCGACTATTGTCACTCTGGGGTTGCCGGATCATAAAACGTAGTAGGTGACTATAACTTGCAAGATCGGATCTAGAACATGGATATAATGGTGATAACATAAATGGTTCAGATCTGAAATCATGGCACCCGGGCCCAAAGTGTGACAAGCATTAAGCATGGTAAAGTCATAGCAACATCAATCTCAGAACATAGTGGATACTAGGGATCAAGCCCTAAAAAAATTAACTAGATTACATGATGAATATCATCCAACTCCTCACCGACCAGCGAGCCTACGAAGGAATTACTCACTCCCAGTGGAGAGCATCATGGAATTGGCGATGGAGAAGGGTTGGTGATGACGAAGAACGAAGATCCCCCTCTCTGGAGCCCCAAACGGGCTCCAGATCTAGCCTCTTGACGAAGAACGGGAGGTGACAACGGCTCTGTCTCGTGGATCGCGATAATTCTTTCTCCCTGATTTTTTTCTCCGAATATGTGATTTTATAGTATAAGGGTTGAGGTCTGCGGGGCCACCAAGTGGGGACAACCCACCAGGGCGCGCCTGGGGGAGGGGGGGGGGAAGGTGCTCCCTGGTGGGTTGTGCCCACCTAGGTGCCCCACTCAGGTGACTCTTGGCTCCAAAATTTCTCTTTTATTGTATAAAAAATCCTCGCAAAGTTTCGTTCCATTCCGAGAACTTTTATTTCTGCACAAAAACAACACCATGGTAGTTCTGCTGAAAACAACATCAGTCTGGGGTTAGTTTCATTCAAATCATGCAAATTAGAGTCCAAAACAAGAGGAAAAGCTTTAGGAAAAGTAGATACGTTGGAGAGGTATCAAACGCAAACACCAAATAACATTTATTTGGGTTCAACACTAATCCCGAAGGTAGAGGGAGTGTGCGATGGTGATCGCGTCAACCTTGGAATCATTTCCAACACATATCGGCACCTCGCCCTTAACTAGTCTTTGTTTATTCTGCAACTTCTGTTTCGAGTTACTAAACTTAGAAACTGAACCAGTATCAAATACCCAAGGGCTACTATGAATACTAGTAAGGTACACATCAATAACATGTATATCAAATATACCTTTCTTCACTTTGCCATCCTTCTTATCCACCAAGTATTTGGGGCAGTTCCGCTTCTAGTGACCATTCCCTTTTCAGTAGAAGCACTCAGTTTCAGGCTTGGGTCTAGCTTTGGGCTTCTTCATTGGAGTAGCAACTTGATTGCCATTCTTCTTGAAATTCCCTTTCTTTACCTTGCCCTTTTTCTTGAAACTAGTGGTCTTGTTAACCATCAACATTTGATGCTCTATCTTGATTTCTACCTTCGCTGATTTCAGCATCGTAAAGAGCTTGGGAATCGTTTTTGTCATCCCTTGCATATTATAG
Source organism: Aegilops bicornis (assembly GCA_021605145.1). NCBI lineage: Eukaryota > Viridiplantae > Streptophyta > Magnoliopsida > Poales > Poaceae > Aegilops > Aegilops bicornis. Next base: position 313,415,098 of record CM038669.1, read on the forward strand.
TTCATCATGAAGTTCTAGTAGCTTGGTGATAGTGACTAGAGAACTCTGTCAATCACTATCTTATGTGGAAGATTAACTCCCACTTGATTCAAGCGATTGTAGTACCCAGACATTCTGAGCACATGCTCACTGGCTGAGCTATTCTCCTCCATCTTGTAGGCAAAGTAGAGGTCTCATACCTCTCGACACGGGCATGAGTCTGAAATACCAATTTCAGCTCTTGGAACATCGCATATGATCCGTGGCGTTCAAAATGTTTTTGAAGTCCGGTTCTAAGCCGTAAAGCATGGTGCACTAAACTATCAAGTAGTCATCATATCGAGCTTGCCAGATGTTCATAACATTTGCATCTGCTCCTGCAATAGGTCTGTCACCTAGTGGTGCATCAAGGACATAATTCTTCTGTGCAGCAATGAGAATAATCCTCAGATCACGGACCTAGTCTGCTTTATTGCTACTATCATCTTTCAACTTAGTTTTCTCTAGGAACATATCAAAAATAGGGGAGCTATATCGCGAGCTATTGATCTACAACATAGATACGCAAAACTATAAGAATAAGTTCAATTAATCAAATTACTTAAGAACTTCCACTTAAATAAACATTCCTCAAGTTATCTAAGTGATACATGATCCATATCAACTAACCCATGTCTGATCATCACGTGAGATGGGGTAGTGATCAATGGTGAACATCTTTATGTTGGTCATATCTACTATATGACTCATGTTCGACCTTTTGGTCTCCAGTGTTCAGATACCATGTCTGTACATGCTAGGCTCGTCAAGTTTCACCCAAGTATTCTGCATGTGCAAAATTGTCTTACACCCGTTGTATGTGAACGTAGAGTCTATCACACCCGATCATCACGTGGTGTCTCGAAACGACGAACTGTAGCAATGGCGCATACTCAGGGAGAACACTTTTATCTTGAAATTAAGTGAAGAGATCATCTTATAATGCTACTATCGTTCTGAGAAAAATAAGATGCATTAAAGATAAACATCATATGCAATCAAAATATGTGACATGATATGGCCATCATCATCTTGTGCTTTTGATATGTATCTCCAAAGCATCGTCATGATCTCCATCGTCACTGGCTCGACACCTTGATCTCCATCGTGGCGTCGTTGCGTCGAGGTCGTCACGCAAACTATTGCTTCTACAACTATCGCTAACGCATAGTGATAAAGTAAATCAATTACATGGCGCTTGTGTTGGGGAACGTAGTAATTTCAAAAAAATTCCTACGCACACGCAAGATCATGGTGATGCATAGCAACGAGAGGGGAGAGTGTATGTCCACGCACTCGTGAGACCGTGAAGCGGAAGCGTTATAACAACGCTGTTGATGTAGTCGCACGTCTTCACGATCCGACCGATCCAAGTACCGAACGTCACGGCACCTCCGAGTTCTCGCACACGCTCAGCTCGATGACGATCCCGGACTCCGATCCAAAGCAAAGTGTCGGGGATGAGTTCCGTCGACGACGGCAGCGTGGTGGCGATGATGATGCTCCACCGACGCAGGGCTTCGCCTAAGCTCCGCGATGATATGACTTCTCCGGCAGGGCTTCGCCTAAGCTCATGACGATATGACCGAAGTGGAATATGGTGGAGGAGGGCACCGCGCACGGCTAAGGAACGATCCGTAGATCAACTTGTGTGTCCATGGGGTGCCCCCTGCCCCCGTATATAAAGGAGGGAGGGAGGAGGAGGCCGGCCCTAGGAGGGGCGCGCCATGGGGAGTCCTACTCCCACCGGGAGTAGGATTCACCCTTTCCTAGTCCAACTAGGAGTCCTTCCATGTATTAGGAGTAGGAGACAAGGAAGGGGAAGAGAGAAGGGAAGGAAGGAGGGGATGCGGCCCCACCCCCAAGTACAAATGGGACAAGGCCATGGGGCGCAGCCTGCCCTAGGCAGCCCTCTCTCTTCCGCAGGGCCCAATAAGGCCCAATACTTCTCCCTGGCGAATTCCCGTAACTCTCCTACTCAAAAATACCCGAATCATTCGAACCTTTCCGAACTCCGAATATAGTCGTCCAATATATCGATCTTTACGTCTCGACCATTTCGAGACTCCTCGTCATGTCCCCGATCTCATCCGGGACTCCGAACTCCTTCGGTACATCAAAACTCATAAACTCATAATATAACCGCATCATCGAAACCTTAAAGCGTGCGGACCCTACGGGTTCGAGAACTATGTAGACATGACCTAGAACTATTCTAGGTCAATAACCAATAGCGGAACCTGGATGCCCATATTGGCTCCTACATATTCTACGAAGATCTTTATCGGTCAAACCGCATAACAACATACGTTGTTCCCTTTGTCATCGGTATGTTACTTGCCCGAGATTCGATCGTCGGTATCCAATACCTAGTTCAATCTCGTTACCGGCAAGTCTCTTTACTCGTTACGTAATACATCATCTCACAACTAACTCATTAGTTGTAATGCTTGCAAGGCTTAGTGATGTGTATTACCGAGAGGGCCCAGAGATACCTCTCCGACAATCGGAGTGACAAAACCTAATCTCGAAATACGCCAACCCAACATGTACCTTTGGAGACACCTGTAGTACTCCTTTATAATCACCCAGTTACGTTGTGACGTTTGGTAGTACCCAAAGTGTTCCTCGGTAAACGGGAGTTGCATAATCTCATAGTTACAGGAACATGTATAAGTCATGAAGAAAGCAATAGCAACATACTAAACGATCAAGTGCTAGGCTAACGGAATGGGTCATGTCAATCAGATCATTCTCCTAATGATGTGATCCCGTTAATCAAATGACAACTCATGTCTATGGTTAGGAAACATAACCATCTTTGATTAACGAGCTAGTCAAGTAGAGGCATACTAGTGACACTGCTTGTCTATGTATTCACACATGTATTATGTTTCCGGTTAATACAATTCTAGCATGAATAATAAACATTTATCATGATATAAGGAAATAAATAATAACTTTATTATTGCCTCTAGGGCATATTTCCTTCAGTCTCCCACTTGCACTAAAGTCAATAATCTAGATCACATCACCATGTGATTAACATCGATAGTTCACATCATCATGTGATTAACACCCATAGTTCACATCGCCATGTGACCAACACCCAAAGGGTTTACTAGATTCAGTAATCTAGCTCACATCGCTATGTGATTAACACCCAAAGAGTACTAAGGTGTGATCATGTTTTGCTTGTGAGAGAATCTTAGTCAACGGGTCTTTCATATTCAGATCCGTTATGTATTTTGCAATTTTCTATGTCTACAATGCTCTGCACGGAGCTACTCTAGCTAATTGCTCCCACTTTCAATATGTATCTAGATCGAGACTTAGAGTCATCCAGATCGGTGTCAAAACTTGCATCAACGTAACCCTTTACGACGAACCTTTTGTCACTTCCATAATCGAGAAACATATCCTTATTCCACTAAGGATAATTTTTGACCGCTGTCCAGTGATCTACTCCTAGATTACTATTGTACTCCCTTGCCAAACTCGATTGTAGGGTATACAATAGATCTGGTACACAACATGGCATACTTTATAGAACCTATGGCCAAGGCATAGGGAATGACTTTCATTCTCTTTCTATCTTCCGCCGTGGTCGGGTTTTGAGTCTTACTCAATTTCACACCTTGTAACACAGCAAGAACTCTTTCTTTGACTGTTCCATTTTGAACTACTTCAAAATCTTGTCAAGGTATGTACTCATTGAAAAAAACTTATCAAGCGTCTTGATCTATCTCTATAGATCTTGATGCTCAATATGTAAGCAGCTTCACCGAGGTCTTTCTTTGAAAAACTCCTTTCAAACACTCCTTTATGCTTTGCGAATAATTCTACATTATTTCCGATCAACAATATGTCATTCACATATACTTTATCGTAAAGGCTGTAGTGCTCCCACTCACTTTCTTGTAAATACAGCCTTTCCAAAAGTCTCAGATAAAATCATATGCTTTGATCAACACATCAAAGCGTATATTCCAACTCCGAGATGCTTGCACCAGTCCATTGATGGATCATTTGGAGCTTGCACATTTTGTTAGCTCCTTTAGGATTGACAAAACCTTCTGGTTGCATCATATACAACTCTTCTTTAATAAATCCATTAAAGAATGTAGTTTTGACATCCATTTGCCAGATTTCATAAAATGTGGCAATTGCTAACATGATTCGGACAGACTTAAGCATCGCTACAGTTGAGAAAATCTCATTGTAGTCAACACCTTGAACTTGTCGAAAACCTTTTGTGACAAGTCGAGCTTTGTAGATAGTAACACTACTATCAGTGTCCGTCTTCCTCTTGAAGATCCATTTATTTAACATGGCTTGCTGATCATCGAGCAAGTCAATCAAATTCCATACTTTTGTTCTCATACATGGATCATATCTCAGATTTTATGGCCTCAAGCCATTTCGCGGAATCTGGGCTCATCATCGCTTCCTCATAGTTTGTAGGTTCATCATGGTCTAGTAACATGACTTCCGAACATGATTACCGTACTACTCTGTGCGGATCTTACTCTGGAAGACCTACGAGGTTTGGTAGCAACTTGATCTGAAGTTTCATGATCATCATCATTAACTTCCTCACTAATTGGTGTAGGAATCACTGGAACTGATTTACGTGATGAACTACTTTCCAATAAGGGAGAACGTATAATTACCTCATCAAGTTCTACTTTCCTCCCACTCACTTCTTTCGAGAGAAACTTCTTCTCTAGAAAGGATCCTTCTTAGCAACGAAAAACTTGCCTTCGGATCTGTGATAGAAGGTGTACCCAATAGTTACCTTTGGGTATTCTATGAAGACGCACTTCTCCGATTTGGGTTTGAGCTTATCGGTGAAAACTTTTTCACATAAGCATCACAACTCCAAACTTTTAAGAAACGATGCCTTAGGTTTACCGTTAAACCATAGTTCATATGGTGTCGTCTCAGCCGATTTAGATGGTGCCCTATTAAACGTGAATGCAGTTGTCTCTAATGCATAACCCCAAAATGATAGTGGTAAACCGATAAGAGACATCATAGATCGCACCATATCAAATAAAGTGCGATTCTGACGTTCGGACACACCATAACATTGTGGTGTTCCGTATGGCGTGAGCTGTGAAACTATTCCACATTATTTTAATTGAAGACCAAACTCAGAACTCAATTATTCTTCTTTGCGATTAGATCGCAGAAACTTTATTTTCTTGTTACGATGATTTTTCCACTTCAATCTGAAATTCTTTGAACCTTTCAACTATTTCGGACTTATGTTTCATCAAGTAGATATACCCATATCTGCTCAAATCGTCTTGTGAAAGTCGAAAATAATGATACTTGCCACGAGCATCAACACTCATTGGATCGCATACATCGGTATGTATTATTTCCAATAAGTCAAGAGCTTGTTCCATTGTTCCGAGAACGGAGTTTTAGTCATCTTGCCCAAACGGCACGGTTCGCAAGCATCAAATGATTCATAATCAAGTGATTCCAAAAGTCCATCGGCATGGAGTTTTCTTCATGCGCTTTACACCAATATGACCTAAACGGCAAGTGCCACAAATAAGTTGCACTATCATTATTAACTTTGCATCTTTTGGTTTCAATATTATGAATATGTGTATCACTATGATCGAGATCCAATGAATCATTTTCATTGGGTGTGTAACCATATAAGGTTTTATTCATGTAAATGTAACAACAATTTATTCTCTTACTTAAATGAATAACGTATTGCAATAAACATGATCAAATCATACTTATGCTCAACACCAAATAACACTTATTTAGGTTCCATACTAATCCCGAAAGTATAGGGAGTGTGCGATGATGATCATATCAATCTTGGAACTACTTCCAACACTCATCTTCACTTCCCTTCAACTAGTTTCGCTTCATTCTGCAACTCCCGTTTCAAGTTACTACTCTTAGCAACTGAACCGTTATCAAATACCGAGGGGTTGCTACGAACACTAGTAAAATACACATCAATAATCATATCTCAAATATACCTTTGTTCACTTTGCCATCCTTCTTATCCGCCAAATACTTGGGGTAGTTCCGCTTCTAGTGACCAGTTCCATTGCAGCAAAAGCACTTAGTCTCGTGCTTAGGTCCGGACTTGGGTTTCTTCACTCGAGCGACAACTTGCTTGCCATTCTTCTTGAAGTTCCCCTTCTTCCCTTTGCCCTTTTCCTTGAGACTAGTGGTCTTGTCAATCATCAACACTTGATGCTCTTTCTTGATTTCTACCTTCACGATTTCAACATCACGAAGAGCTCGGGAATCGTTTTCGTCATCCCCTGCATACTATAGTTCATCACGAAGTTCTAGTAACTTAGTGTTGGTGACTAGAGAATTCTGTCAATCACTATCTTATCCGGAAGATTAACTCCCACTTGATTCAAGCGATTGTAGTACCGGACAATCTGAGAACATGCTCACTAGTTGAGCGATTCTCTTCCATCTTTTAGCTATAGAACTTGTTGGAGATTTCATATCTCTCAACTCGGGTATTTGCTTGAAATATTAACTTCAACTCCTGGAACATCTCATATGGTCCATTACGTTCAAAACGTCTTTGAAGTCCCGATTCTAAGCTGTTAAGTATGGTGCACTAAACTATCAAGTAGTCATCATATTGAGCTAGCCAAACGTTCATAACGTCTACATTTGCTCCTGCAATTAGGTCTGTCACCTAGCGGTGCATTAAGGACATAATTCTTCAGGCAGCAATGAGGATAAACCTCGGATCACGGATCCAATCCGCATCATTGCTACTAACATTTTTCAATACAATTTTCTCTAGGAACACATATAAAAACATAGGGAAGCAACAACGCGAGCTATTGATCTACAACATAATTTGCAAAATACTACCGGGACTAAGTTCATGATAAATTAAAGTTCAATTAATCATATTACTTAAGAACTCCCACTTAGATGTACATCTCTCTAGTCATCTAAGTGATCACGTGATCCAAATCAACTAAACCATAACCGATCATCACGTGAGATGGAGTAGTTTTCAATGGTGAACATCTTATGTTGATCATATCTACTATATGATTCACGCTCGACCTTTCGGTCTCCGTGTTCCGAGGCCATATCTGCATATGCTAGGCTCGTCAAGTTTAACCTGAGTATTTCCGCGTGTGCAAAACTGGCTTGCACCCGTTGTAGATGGACGTAGAGCTTATCACACCCGATCATCACGTGGTGTCTGGGCACGATTTAACTTTGGCAGCGGTGCATACTCAGGAGAACACTTCTTGATAATTAGTGAGAGATCATCTTAAAATGCTACCGTCAATCAAAGCAAGAATAAGATGTATAATAGATAAACATCATATGCAATCAAAATATGTGACATGATATGGCCATGATCATCTTGGCGCCTTTGATCTCCATCTCCAAAGTATCGTCATGATCTTTATCGTCACCGCACGACACCATGATCTTCATCATCTTGATCTATATCAATGTGTCATCACATGGTTGTCTCGCCAACTATTGCTCTTGCAACTATTGCTATCGCATAGCGATAAAGTAAAGCAATTATTTGGCTCTTGCATCTTATGCAACAAAGAGACAACCATAGGGCTTCGCCAGATTGCCGATAACTTCAACAAAACATGATCATCTTATACAACAACTTATATCTCATCACGTCTTGACCATATCACATCACAACATGCCCTGCAAAAACAAGTTAGACGCCCTCTACTTTGTTGTTGCAAATTTTACGTGGCTGCTACGGGCTTAGCAAGAACCGTTCTCACCTACGCATCAAAACCACAACGATAGTTTTTCAAATAGACTCCGTTTTAACCTTCTCAAGGACCGGGCGTAGCCACACTCGGTTCATCTTACGTGAGAGAGACAGACACCCGCCAGCCAACTTTAAGCACGAGTGCTCGTAACGGTGAAACCAGTCTCGCGTAAGCGTCTGGCGTAATGTCGGTCCGGCCGCTTCATCTCACAATACCGCTGAACCAAAGTATGACATGCTGGTAGGCAGTATGACTTGTATCGCCCACAACTCACTTGTGTTCTACTCGTGCAAAACATCAAACCATAAAAACCTAGGCTCTGATGCCACTGTTGGGGAACGTAGTAATTTCAAAAATTTCCTACGCACACGCAAGATCATGGTGATGGCATAGCAACGAGAGGGGAGAGTGTATGTCCACGCACTCGTGAGACCGTGAAGCGGAAGCGTTATAACAACGCTGTTGATGTAGTCGTGCGTCTTCACGATCCGACCGATCCAAGTACCGAACGTCACGGCACCTCCGAGTTCTCGCACACGCTCAGCTCGATGACGATCCCGGACTCCGATCCAGCAAAGTGTCGAGGATGAGTTCCACAAGACGACGGCGTGGTGACGATGATGATGCTCCACCGACGCAGGGCTTCGCCTAAGCTCCGCTGACGATATGACTTCTCCGGCGCAGGGCTTCGCCTAAGCTCCGCGACGATATGACCGAAGTGGAATATGGTGGAGGGGGCACCAGACACGGCTAAGGAACGATCCGTAGATCAACTTGTGTGTCCATGGGGTGCCCCTGCCCTCAGATATAAAGGAGGGAGGGAGGAGGAGGCCGGCCCTAGGAGGGGCGCGCCATGGGGAGTCCTACTCCCACCGGAGTAGGATTCACCCTTTCCTAGTCCAACTAGGAGTCCTTCCATGTATTAGGAGTAGGAGACAAGGAAGGGGAAGAGAAGGAAGGAAGGAGGGGTGCGGCCTCCCCTAGTCCTAGTCGGACTAGGCCTTGGGGGGGCGCGCGGCCTGCCCTCGGCAGCCCCTCTCTCTGTCCCGTATGGCCCCCTAAGGCCCAATACTTCTCCTGGCGAATTCCCGTAACTCTCCGGTACTCCGAGAAATAGCCGAATCATTCGAACCTTTCCGAACTCCGAATATAGTCGTCCAATATATCGATCTTTACGTCTCGACCATTTCGAGACTCCTCGTCATGTCCACGATCTCATCCGACTCCGAACTCCTTCGGTACATCAAAACTCATAAACTCATAATATAACTGTCATCGAAACCTTAAGCGTGCGGACCCTACGGGTTCGAGAACTATGTAGACATGACCTAGAACTATTCTAGGTCAATAACCAATAGCGGAACCTGGATGCCCATATTGGCTCCTACATATTCTACGAAGATCTTTATCGGTCAAACCGCATAACAACATACGTTGTTCCCTTTGTCATCGGTATGTTACTTGCCCGAGATTCGATCGTCGGTATCCAATACCTAGTTCAATCTCGTTACCGGCAAGTCTCTTTACTCAATTCGTAATACATCATCTCACAGCTAACTCATTAGTTGTAATGCTTGCAAGGCTTAGTGATGTGTATTACCGAGAGGGCCCAGAGATACCTCTCCGAGCAATCGGAGTGACAAAACCTAATCTCGAAATCGCCAACCCAACATGTACCTTTGGAGACACCTGTAGTACTCCTTTATAATCACCCAGTTACGTTGTGACGTTTGGTAGTACCCAAAGTGTTCCTCCGGTAAACGGGAGTTGCATAATCTCATAGTTACGGGAACATGTATAAGTCATGAAGAAAGCAATAGCAACATACTAAATGATCAAGTGCTAGGCTAACGGAATGGGTCATGTCAATCAGATCATTCTCCTAATGATGTGATCCCGTTAATCAAATGACAACTCATGTCTATGGTTAGGAAACATAACCATCTTTGATTAACGAGCTAGTCAAGTAGAGGCATACTAGTGACACTGCTTGTCTATGTATTCACACATGTATTATGTTTCCGGTTAATACAATTCTAGCATGAATAATAAACATTTATCATGATATAAGGAAATAAATAATAACTTTATTATTGCCTCTAGGGCATATTTCCTTCAGCTTGCACTTCATACAATAAAGAGACAACCCTAAGGCTCCAATCAGTTGTCGATATTACAAAACATGATCATCTCATACATCAACATATATCACATCATATCTTGACCATATCACATCACAACATGCCCTGCAAGACGTCCTCTACTTTGTTGTTGCAAGTTTTACGTGGCTGCTATGGGCTTCTAGCAAGAACCGTTCTTATCTATGCATAAAACCACAACGGTGATTCATCAAGTTTGCTGTTTTAACCTTCTTCAAGGACTGGTCGTAGTCAAATTCGATTCAACTAAAGTAGGAGAAACAGACACCCGCCAGCCACCTTTATGCAAAACTAGTTGCATGTCAGTCGGTGGAACCGTTCTCATGTGCGTGGACATGTAAGGTTGGTCCGGGACGCTTCATCCCACAATACCGCCGAATCAAAATAAGACGTTGGTGGTAAGCAGTATGACTATCACCGCCCACAACTCTTTGCGTTCTACTCGTGCATATCATCTATGCATATACCTGGCTCGAATGCCAATGTTGGGAAACGTAGCATGAAAAAAAAAACAAAAAATCTACGCACAAGCAATGATCTATCCATGGAGGTGCATAGCAACGAGGGAGAGAGTGTGTCTACGTACCCTCGTAGACCGTAAGCGGAAGCGTTTAACAAGGCGGTTGATGTAGTCGAACTTCTTCACGCTCCAACCGATCAAGTACCGAACGTAGCGCACAACCGCGTTCTGCACACATTCAGCTCGGTGACGTCCTCCACCTTCTTGCTCCAGCAAGATGCCGAGGTAGTAGATGAGTTCCGGCAGCACGACGGTGTGGTGACCGTGATGGTGAAGTGTTCTCCGCAGGGCTTTGCCTAAGCACTACGGAAATATGACCGGGGTGTAATGATGGAGGGGGGCACCGCACACGTCTAGGCAATTGTCTGTTGTGTGCTAGGCACCCCCTCCCACATATATATAGGTGGTTGTGAGGGAGGAGCAGCCAAAGGGGGCGCCCAAGTAGGAGGAATCCTACTTGGGGTCTCTCCCAATCCACACCCTCCCCATGCCTTGTGTAAGTGCGGGGGAAAGGCAGGGGAGGGTGCCCCCCTTTCCTTTCCCACTTAAGCATGCGAACCCTACGGGTTCGAGAACTATGTAGACATGACCGAGACACCTCTCCGGTCAGTAACCAATAGCGGAACCTGGATGCCCATATTGGCTCCTACATATTCTACGAAGATCTTTATCGGTTGAACTGTTATGACTACATACGTAATTCCCTTTTTCCATCGGTATGTTACTTGCCCGAGATTCGATCGTCGGTATCTTCATACCTAGTTCAATCTCATTACCGGCAAGTCCCTTTACTCGTTCTATAATACATCACCTCGTGACTGAGCTCCTTAGTCATTTTCTTGCAAGCTTATGATGTGTATTACCGAGAGGGCCCATAGATACCTCTCTGATACTCTGAGTGACAAATCCTAATCTCGATCTATGCCACCTCAACAAACACCTTTGGAGATACCTGTAGAGCATCTTTATGATCACCCAGTTACGTTGTGACGTTTGATAGCTGATACGTCTCCAACGTATCTATAATTTCTGCTTGTTCCATGCTGTTATATTATCAGTCTTGGGTGTTTTATAATCATTTTATAGTCATATTATATCATTTTTTGGTACTAACCTATTGACATAGTGCCAAGTGCCAGTTGTTGTTTTCTGCATGTTTTTTACATTGCAGGAAATCAATATCAGACGGAGTCCAATCGCAACGAAACTTTACGGAGATTTTTTTTGGACCAGAAGGAACGTAATGGGCCCTGGCTGTGCCTAGGGGTGCCCCGAGGGGAGCACAACCCACCAGGGCGCGCCAGGAGGCCCACGCGCGCTCTGGTGGGTTTTGCCCACCTCAGGTGGCCCCCGGACCGCCTCTTTGCTCTATAAATACCCCAATATTTCCAGAACCCTAGAGGCATCGACGAAATATTCATCCAGCCACTGCAGAGTCCAGAACCGTCAGATCCAATCTAGACACCATCTCAAATGGGGTTCACCACCTCAATTGGTGCCTCTCCGATGATGCGTGAGTAGTTCTTTGTAGACCTTCGGGTTCATAGTTAGTAGCTAGATGGCTTCATCTCTCTCTCTCTCTCTCTCTCTCTCTCTCTCTCTCTCTCTCTCTCTGAATTCTCAATACAATGGTCACTTGGAGATCCATATGATGTAACTCTTTTGCGGTGTGTTTGTTGGGATCGATGAACTTTGAGTTTATGATCGGATCTATCTTTTTATATCCATGAAAGTATTTGAGTTTCTTTGATCTCTTTTATGCATGATCTCTATAGCCTCGTATTTCTTCTCCGATATTTGGGTTTTGTTTGGCCAACTTGATCTATTTATCTTGCAATGGGAAGAGGTGCTTTGTAGTGGGTTCGATCTTACGGTGCTTGATCCCAGTGACAGAAAGGGAACTGACATGTATGTATCGTGTCTATTAAGGATAAAACGATGGGGTCTATCTCTACATAGATAGATCTTGTCTACATCATGCCATCGTTCTTATTGCATTACTCTGTTTTTCCATGAACTTAATACACTAGATGCATGCTGGATAGCGGTCGATGTGTGGAGTAATAGTAGAAGATGCAGGCAGGAGTCGTTCTACTAATCTTGGACGTGATGCCTATGTAATGATCATTGCCTAGATATCGTCATGAGTATTTGTAGGACCTTGAAGTATGTCTAGAGGGGGGGTGATTAGACTACTTGACCAATTAAAAACTTAGCCTTTTCCTAGTTTTAGAGTTTGGCAGATTTCAGCTATCTTAGGACAAGTCAAGCAATCATCACACAATTCAAGCAAGCATGCAAAGAGTGTATGAGCAGCGGAAATTAAAGCATGCAACTTGCAAGAAAGTAAAGGGAAGGGTTTGGAGGATTCAAAGCGCATTTGGAGACACGGATGTTTTTGGCGTGGTTCCGATGGGTGGTGCTATCGTACCTCCACGTTGATGGAGACTTCAACCCACGAAGGAGTAACGGTTGCTTGAGTCCATAGAGGGCTCCACCCACGAAGGGTCCACGAAGTAGCAACCTTGTCTATCCCACCATGGCCGTCGCCCACGAAGGACTTGCCTCACTAGCGGTAGATCTTCACAGTAAGCGATCTCCTTGACCTTACAAACTCCTTAGTTCAACTCCACAATCTCGTCGGAGGCTCCCAAGTGACACCTAGCCAATCTAGGAGACACCACTCTCCAAGAAGTAACAAATGGTGCGTTGATGATGAACTCCTTGCTCTTGTGCTTCAAATGATAGTCTCCCCAACACTCAACTCTCTCTCATAGGATTTGGATCTGGTGGAAAGAATATTTGAGTGGAAAGCAACTTGGGGAAGGCTAGAGATCAAGATTCATATGGTAGGAATGGAATATCTTGGTCTCAACACATGAGTAGGTGGTTCTCTCTCGAAATGGTAAGTTGGAAGTGTAGGTTCAGTCGATGGCTCTCTCCACGAATGAAGAGGAGGTGGAGGGGTATATATAGCCTCCACACAAAATCTAACCGTTACACACAATTTACCAATCTCGGTGGGACTGAATCAACAAACTTGGTCAGACCGATTTTAGTAAACCTAGTGACCATTAGGGTTTTCGGTGGGACTGACTTGCATCTCGGTAGGACCGATATGGTTAGGGTTAGGGCATAACGTAATCTCGGTGAGACCGATTACACAAACTCGGTGAGACCGATTTTGGTAATTAGCTAACCGGAGAGTTGGTCAGGTAAACTCGGTGGGACCGATTCGCTCTTTCGGTGAGACCGAAACGTTACAAAAGGGAAACAGAAAGTTTACATTGCAATCTCGACGGGGCCGACCCGCTCTTTCGGTGAGACCGAAAAGTTACGAAAAGGAAACAGAGAGATTACAATCCCATCTCGGTGAGACCGAGATCCCTATCGGTAGAACCGATTTGCCTAGGGTTTGTGGGAGTGGCTATGACATTTGGAATCGGTGGCGCCGGATTGGAAGAATCGGTGAGACCAATTTTGGCTTTAGGTTTAGGTCATATGTGGATGTGAGAAAGTAGCTGAGGGTTTTGGAGCATATCACTAAGCACATGAAGCAAGAGGCTCATTAAGCAACACCTCATCCCTCCTTGATAGTATTGGCTTTTCCTATAGACTCAATGTGATCTTGAATCACTAAAATATAAAATGAAGAGTCTTGAGCTTTTGAGCTTGAGCCAATCCTTTGTCATTAGCATTTTGAGGATCCACTTTCATCATCCATGCCATGCCATTCATTGAGCTTTCTGAAATGTTCATCTTGGAATAGCATTAGCTCAATGAGCTATATGTTGTTATGAATTACCAAAACCACCTAGGGATAGTTGCACTTTCAATCTCCCCTTTTGGTAATTGATGACAACATATAGATCAAAGCTTCGACAAATGATAATAAGATTGAAAAACATCGTCGCTTTGAGAAGTATGTGATAAGCAAGAGCTCCCCTAAATTTGTGCATAGTTTACGATTTGCTTTGGACTGCAAATGCACAAGGAATTAGGCTCATGGGTTACTCTTCCATGTCACATACATCTTGGTGGAGCGCTCAAAATGATACAGACTGAATACATGCACTCATCACCAAGCATAGTGAATGATCACATAGGATAGATAAGATAATATCATCAAACATGCATAAGTGTAGCTTATGATCAAACACATGATCATCAATGTCTCACAAACATAGTAACTCAAGCAATCAAAAGCAAACAAGTTTAAAACCACCAAATCAAGAGAGAACAAAAGCAACACTCTCTCTCTCGAAGCCTATGATCTATACATTTTCTCCCCTTTGGCAACAAGTTACCAAAAGTTCATAGAAAATGAATAGTGCTAGATCGACTCTCGGGCTTGATCTTCGTGTGGTGGTGTCCGGATAAGCGCCAAGGAATGACGCCTTGATTGAAGTAGATGGAGCTGGAGCTGATGTAGGTGCTGGAGCTGGTGGCACCGAGGCTGTAGCTGGTGCAGATGAAGTGGCTCACGGTGTCGAGGCTGGCACCGCAGATGACCTCTGGGCTCTAGGCACTCTGGCAAATGCATCAGTTGTTGTTTTGCCCTTCCTCTCCTGCATGTCATCCTGTAGTTGCTCCACGGCAGATTGAATCTCAGTTACTTTCACATCTAATTCATAGAACTTTTGTTCCATGATTCTTGCCAAGCTCTCCTGATTTTGAGTGAGGGTGGTCAATCCCTTCTCAATCCTCAGGGTTGATGCTATTAAGTATCCAAGCTGCTCCTGCTTGTTCTTCAAGAAATACTCAAATGCCTCCTCTTGAGTTGGCATCCTGGCAGCCTTCTGTTGGGGAACGCAGTAATTTCAAAAAATTTCCTACGCACACACAGGACCATGGTGATGGTCATAGCAACGAGAGGGGAGAGTGTTGTCTACGTACCCTCGTGACCGTGGCGGAAGCGATCACAACGTAGAGGAAGTAGTCAGACGTTCTCCTCGCGATCCTGCCGATCCGGCCAAGCATTACTCGGCACCTCCGAGTCGATGATGACGTAGAGGAAGTAGTCGTCACGTTCTCCTCACGATCCGGCCGATCCCAGCGCCCGTTACTCCGGCGCCTCGAGTTCTTGGCACACGTTCAGCTCGATGGCGCTCCACGGGCTCCAATCCGGAAAGCTCGGGAGAAGGAGTTCCACAAGATGACGGCGTGGTAACGATCTTGATGTTTCACCGACGCAGGCTTCGCCTAAGCACCGCTATGATATGACCGAGGTGGAATATGGTGGAGGGGGCACCGCACACGGCTAAGGAACGATCTCAAGGATCAACTTGTGTGTTCTAGGGTGCCCCCTCCCGTGATATAAAGGAGGGAGGGAGGAGGTGGCCGGCCACCAAGGGCGCACCATGGGAGGGAAACCTACTCCAAGTAGGTTTCCCTCTCTTCCTTATTTCACTTGGATGGCTAAGGAAGGAGTACTAGCATTTAGGAATAAGTACTAGTAGTAGGAATAGGAAGAGGGGGAAGGAGAAAAGGAAAGGGGGGGCCGGCCCCCCTCCCCAATTCGGATTGGGCTTGGGGGGGCGCGCCCCCCTCCCTTGCTCCTTCTCTCTTCCTCCTACATGGGCCCAATAAGGCCCATATACCTCCCGGGGGGTTCCGGTAACCTCCGGAGCTCCAAACTTCTCCGGAACCTTTCCGGTGTCCAAATATATCCGTCCAATATATTAATCTTTATGTCTCGACCATTTTGAGACTCCTCGTCATGTCCGTGATCATATCCGGGACTACGAACAACCTGCGGTACATCACAATACTAAAACTCATAATATAAACGTCATCGAAACCATAAGCGTGCGGACCCTACGGTTCGAGAACAATGTAGACATGAGCGAGACACATCTCGGTCAATAACCAATAGCGGGACCTGGATGCCCATATTGGTTCCTACATATTCTACGAAGATCTTTATCGGTCGAGACCGCATAACAACATCGTTGTTCCCTTTGTCATCGGTATGTTACTTGCCCGAGATTCAATCGTCGGTATCCAATACCTAGTTCAATCTCGTTACTGGCAAGTCTCTTTACTCGTTCCGTAATACATCATCTCACAACTAACTCATTAGTTGCAATGCTTGCAAGGCTTATGTGATGTGTATTACCGAGAAGGCCTAGAGATACCTCTCCGAGCAATCGGAGTGACAAAACCTAATCTCGAAATCGCCAACCCAACAAGTACCTTTGGAGACACCTGTAGTACTCCTTTATAATCACCCGATTCACGTTGTGACGTTTGGTAGTACCAAAGTGTTCCTCCCAGAACGGAGTTGCATAATCTCATAGTTATAGGAACATGTATAAGTCATGAAGAAAGCGGTAGCAACATACTAAACGATCAAGTGCTAGGCTAACGGAATGGGTCATGTCAATCGGATCATTCTCCTAATGATGTGATCCCGTTAATCAAATGACAACTCATGTCTATGGTTAGGAAACATAACCATCTTTGATTAACGAGCTAGTCAAGTAGAGGCATACTAGTGACACTCTGTTTGTCTATGTATTCACACATGTATTATGTTTCCGGTTAATACAATTCTAGCATGAATAATAAACATTTATCATGATATAAGGAAATAAATAATAACTTTATTATTGCCTCTAGGGCATATTTCCTTCAGTCTCCCACTTGCACTAGAGTCAATAATCTATTTCACTCAGTAATGATTCTAACACCCATGGAGTCTTGGTGCTGATCATGTTTTGCTCGTGGAAGAGGCTTAGTCAACGGGTCTGCAATTTTCAGATCCGTATGTACTTTGCAAATCTCTATGTCTCCCACTTGGACTTGGTCCCGAATGGAATTGAAGCGTCTCTTTATATGCTTGGTCCTCTTGTGAAATCTGGATTCCTTTGCCAAGGCAATTGCACGATATTGTCACGAGAAGATCTTCATTGGTCCCGATGCACTAGGTATAACACCTAGATCGGTAATGAACTCTTTCATCCAGACTCCTTCATTTGCTGCTTCGAAGCAGCTATGTACTCCGCTTCACATGTAGATCCCGCCACGGCGCTTTGTTTAGAACTGCACCAACCGACAGCTCCACCGTTTAACAAAAACACGTATCCGGTTTGCGATTTAGAATCGTCCGGATCGATTGTCAAAGCTTACATCGGCGTAACCATTTACGACTAGCTCTTTGTCACCTCCATATACGAGAAACATATCCTTAGTCCTTTTCGTGTATTTCAGGATGTTCTTGACCGCTGTCCGATGATCCATTCTGGATTACTTTGGTACCTTCCTGCCAAGCTTACAACTAAGCATACGTCAGTCCGGTACACGACATTGCATACATGATAGAGCCTATGGTGAAGCATAGGGAACATCTTTCATTTTCTCTCTATCTTCTGCTGTGGTCGGGCATTGAGTCTGACTCAATTTCACACCTTGTAATACAGGTAAAAAAAACTTTCTTTGCCTGATCCATTTTGAACTTCTTCAAAACTTTATCAAGGTATGTGCTTTGTGAAAGTCCAATTAAGTGTCTTGATCTATCTCTATAGATCTTGATGCCCAATATGTAAGCAGCTTCTCCAAGGTCTTTCATCGAAAAACTCTTGTTCAAGTA
This sequence comes from Aegilops bicornis, assembly GCA_021605145.1. Taxonomy (NCBI): domain Eukaryota; kingdom Viridiplantae; phylum Streptophyta; class Magnoliopsida; order Poales; family Poaceae; genus Aegilops; species Aegilops bicornis. The sequence continues at coordinate 313,433,161 of CM038669.1, forward strand.
TCCCTTTATGCTATCCAGAAATTCTATATCATTTCCGATCGATAATATGCCATCTACATATAATATCGTAAATGCTACAGAGCTCCCACTCACTTTCTTGTAAATCTGAGGCTTCTCCATAAGTCTCATATAACCCAAATGCTTTGATCACACTATCAAAGCATTTATTCCAACTCCGAGATGCTTGCACCAGTCCATAAATGGATCGCTGGAGCTTGCACACTTTGTTAGCTCCCTTAGGATCGATAAAACCTTCTGGTTGCATCATATACTACTCGTCTTCCAAAAAACCATTCAGGTATGCGGTCTTTACATCCTTTTGCCAAATTTCATTATCATAAAATGCGGCAATTGCTAACATGATTCGGACAGACTTAAGCATCGCCACGGGTGAGAAGGTCTCATCGTAGTCAACCCCTTGAACTTGTCGAAAACCCTTTGCGACAAGTCGAGCTTTAATGAGCGATAATATTACTGTCACGTCGATCTTCTTCTTGAAGATCCACTTGTTTTCTATTGCTTGCCGACCCTCTGCAAGTCAACCAAAGTCCACACTTTGTTTTCATACATGGATCCCATCTCGGATTTCATGGCCTCAAGCCATTTTATGAATCTGGGCTCACCATCGCTTCTTCATAGTTCGTAGGTTCATCATGATCTAGTAGCATGACTTCCGAACAGGATTGCCGTACCACTGCAGTGCGGATTTTATTCTGGTTGATCTACGAGGTTCTGTAGTAACTTGATCTGAAGTTTCATGATCAACATCATCAACTTCCTCATTATTTGGTGTAGATGTCGCAGAAACTGGTTTCTGTGATAAACTACTTTCAAATAAGGGAGAAGGTACAGTTACCTCATCAAGTTCTACTTTCCTCCCACTCACTTCTTTCGAGAGAAAACTCCTTCTCTAGAAAGGATCCATTCTTAGCAACAAATGTCTTGCCTTCGGATCTGTGATAGAAGGTGTACCCAACTGTCTCCTTTGGGTATCCTATGAAGACACATTTCTCCGATTTAGGTTCGAGCTTATCAGGTTGAAGCTTTTTCACATAAGCATCGCATCCCCAAACTTTAAGAAAGCGACAACTTTGGTTTCTTGCTAAACCACGATTCATAAGGTGTCGTCTCAGCGGATTTTGACGGTGTTCTATTAGCGTGAATGCGGCCGTCTCAAGAGCATAACCCCAAAACGATAGCGGTAAATCTGTAGGAGACATCATAGATCGCACCATATCTAGTAAAGTGCGACACGACGTTCGGACACACCATTGCTACTGTGGTGTTCCGGGTGGCGTGAGTTGCTAAACTATTCCGCATTGTTTCAAATGTAGACCAAACTCAGAATCTCAAATATTCGCCTCCACGATCAGATCGTAGAAACTTTATTTTCTTATTACGATGATTTTCAACTTCACTCTGAAATTCTTTGAACTTTTCAAATGTTTCAGTCTTATGTTTCATTAAGAAGATATACCCATATCTGCTTAAATCATCTGTGAAGGTGAGAAAATAACGATATCCGCCATTTAGCCTCAACATTCATTGGACCACATACATCTCAGTATGTATGATTTCCAACAAATCTGTTGCTCTCTCCATAGTAACCGAGAACGGGGTTTTAGTCATCTTGCCCATGAGGCACGGTTCAAGTGCCAAATGATTCATAATCAAGTGACTCCAAAAGTCCATCAGGATGGAGTTTCTTCATGCGCTTTATACCGATATGACCTAAACGGCAATGCCACAAATAAGTCGCACTATCATTATCAACTCTGCATCTTTTGGTTTCAACATTATGAATATGTGTATCACTACTATCGAGATTCATTAAAATAGACCACTCTTCAAGGGTGCATGACCATAAAAGATATTATTCATATAAATAGAACAACCTTTATTCTCTGATTTAAATGAATAACCGTCTCGCATCAAACAAGATCCAGATATAATGTTCATGCTTAACGCGGCACCAAATAACAATTATTTAGGTCTAAAACTAATCCCAAGGTAGATGTAGAGGTAGCGTGCCGACCGCGATCACATCGACTTTGGAACCATTTCCCACGCGCATCGTCACCTCGTCGTTTGCCGGTGTTCGCTTAATCAGTAGTCCCACTGTTTGAGTAGCAAATATTAGCAATGTAACCAAGTATCAAATACCCAGTGCTACTGCGAGCTCTAGTAAGGTACACATCAATAACATGTATATCACATATACCTTTGTTCACCTTGCCATCCTTCTTATCCGCCAAATACTTGGGGCAGTTCCGCTTCCGATGACCGATGCTTGCGGTAGAAGCACTCGATTTCAGGTTTAGGTCCAGACTTGGGTTTCTTCACTTGAGCAGCAACTTGTTTGCTGTTCTTCTTGAAGTTCCCTTCTTCTTCCCTTTGCCTTTCTTCTTGAAACTAGTGGTCTTATTGACCATCAACACTTGATGCTCCTTCTTGATTTCTACCTCCGCAGCTTTCAAAGCATTGCGAAGAGCTCGAGCATAGTCTTTACTAACCCTTGCATATTATAGTTCATCACGAAGCCTTTGTAGCTTGGTGGCGGTGATTGAAGAATTACATCAATGACACAATCATCCGGAAGATCAACTCCCGGTTGAGTCAAGTGATTGTAATACCCGGACATTACAGTATGTGCTCACCGATGCACCCATTCTCCTCCATTAAGCAGCTATAGAACTTATTGGAGACTTCATATCTCTCAATCCGGGCATACTGTTGAAATATCAACTTCAACTCTTGGAACATCTCATATGCTCCACGACTTTCAAAACGTCGATGTAGACCCGGATCTAAGCCGTAAAGCATGGCACACTTGAACTATAGAGTAGTCATCGCCTTTGCTTCCGCCAGACGTTCTTAACGCCGTCGGTTGCATCAAGAAGAGTCGGCACCTAGCGGTGCATCCGGGGCGTAACTCTTCCAGGCGACAATGAGGATAATCCTCGATTACGGACCCAGTCCGTGTAATTGCTACCATCATCTTTCAACTTTGCTTTCTCAAGGAACGCATTAAAATTCAACGGAACAACGGACGAGCCATCTATCTACAAATGCAGACATAGACAAGCAAGATACTATCGGTACTAAGTTCATGATAAATTTAAGTTCAATTAATCATATTACTTAAGAACTCCCACTTAGATGACATCTCTCTAGTCATCTAAGTGATCACGTGATCCAAATCAACTAAACCATAACCGATCATCACGTGAGATGGAGTAGTTTTCAATGGTTAACATCTTAAGTTGATCATATCTACTATATGAATCACGCAAGACATTTCGTTCTCCGTGTTCCGAGGCCATATCTGCAAAAGCTAGGCTCGTCAAGTATAACCTGAGTATTCTGCGTGTGCAAAACTGGCTTGCACCCGTTGTAGATGGACGTGAAGCTTATCACACCCGATCATCACGTGGTGTCTCAAGACGCATTTAACTTTGGCAACGGTGCATACTCGTGGAGAACATTACTTGATAATTTTTAGTGAGAGATCATCTTAAAATGCTACCGTCAATCAAAGCAAAATAAGATGCATAAAGGATAAACATCACATGCAATCAATATAAGTGATATGATATGGCCATCATCATCTTGCGCTTGTGATCTCCATCTCCGAAGCACCGTCATGATCACCATCGTCACCGCGCGACACCTTGATCTCCATCGTAGCATCGTTGTCGTTGGCGCCATCTATTGCTTCTCACGATTATCGCTACCGCTTAGTGATAAAGTAAAGCAATTACAGTAAGCGTTGCATTTCATACAATAAAGCGACAACCATATGGCTCTCGCCATTGCCGATAACTTCGGTTACAAAACATGATCATCTCATACAATAAAATATAGCATCACGTCTTGACCATATCACATCACAACATGCCCTGCAAAAACAAGTTAGACGTCCTCTACTTTGTTGTTGCAAGTTTTACGTGGCTGCTACGGGCTGAGCAAGAACCGTTCTTACCTACGCATCAAAACCACAACGATACTTCACAAATAGACTCCGTTTAACCTTCTCAAGGACCGGGCGTAGCCATACTCGATTCAACTAAAGTGAGAGAGGCAGACACCCGCCAGCCACCTTTAAGCACGAATGCTCGTAACGGTGAAACCGGTCTCGCCAGAAGCGTCTGGCGTAATGTCGGTCCGGGCCGCTTCATCTCACAATACCGCTGAACCAAAGTATGACATGCTGGTAGGTAGTATGACTTGTATCGCCCACAACTCACTTGTGTTCTACTCGTGCATATGACATCAACGCATAAAACCTAGGCTCGGATGCCCTTTGTTGGGGAACGCAGTAATTTCAAAAATTTCCCTCGCACACAGGACCATGGTGATGGTCATAGCAACGAGAGGGGAGAGTGTTGTCTACGCATTCTCAGAGACCGTGGCGGAAGCGATCACAACGTAGAGGAAGTAGTCGACGTTCTCCTCGCGATCCTGCCGATCCCAGCGCCGTTACTCCGGCACCTCCGAGTCGATGATGACGTAGAGGAAGTAGTCGTCGTTCTCCTCACGATCCAGCCGATCCCAGCGCCGTTACTCCGGCGCCTCCGAGTTCTTGGCACACGTTCAGCTCGATGGCGCTCCACGGGCTCCGATCCGGCAAAGCTCCGGGAGAAGGAGTTCCACAATCGACCTGACGGCGTGGTGACGATCTTGATGTTTCATCGGCGCAGGCTTCGCCTAAGCACCGCCACGATATGACCGAGGTGGAATATGGTGGAGGGGGCACCGCACACGGCTAAGGAACGATCTCAAGGATCAACTTGTGTGTTCTAGGGTGCCCCCTCCCCGTGATATAAAGGAGGGAGGGAGGAGGTGGCCGCCACCAAGGGGCGCACCATGGGAGGGGAAACCTACTCCAAGTAGGTTTCCCTCTCTTCCTTATTTCACTTGGAGGGGAAGGAAGGAGTACTAGCATTTAGGAATAAGTACTAGTAGTAGGAATAGGAAGAGGGGAAGGAGAAAAGGAGGGGGCGGCCCCTCCCCAATTCGGATTGGGCTTGGGGCGCGCCTCCCTTGCTCCTTCTCTTCCTCCTACATGGGCCCAATAAGGCCCATACACCTCCCGGGGTTCCAGTAACCTCCCGAGCTCCAAACTTCTCCGAACCTTTCCGGTGTCCAAATATATCCGTCCAATATATTAATCTTTCTGTCTCGTCCTTTTCGAGACTCCTCGTCATGTCCGTGATCATATCCGGGACTCCGAACAACCTGCGGTACATCAAAATACACAAACTCATAATATAACCGTCATCGAAACCTTAAGCGTGCGGACCCTACGGTTCGAGAACAATGTAGACATGAGCGAGACACATCTCCGGTCAATAACCAATAGCGGGACCTGGATGCCCATATTGGTTCCTACATATTCTACGAAGATCCTTATCGGTCAGACCGCATAACAACATACGTTGTTCCCTTTGTCATCGGTATGTTACTTGCCCGAGATTCGATCGTCGGTATCCAATACCTAGTTCAATCTCGTTACCGGCAAGTCTCTTTACTCATTCCGTAATACATCATCTCACAACTAACTCATTAGTTGCAATGCTTGCAAGGCTTATGTGATGTGCATTACCGAGAAGGCCTAGAGATACCTCTCCGACAATCGGAGTGACAAAACCTAATCTCGAAATACGCCAACCCAACAAGTACCTTTGGAGACACCTGTAGTACTCCTTTATAATCACCCAGTTACGTTGTGACGTTTGGTAGTACCAAAGTGTTCCTCCGGTAAACGGAGTTGCATAATCTCATAGTTATAGGAACATGTATAAGTCATGAAGAAAGCAGTAGCAACATACTAAACGATCAAGTGCTAGGCTAACGGAATGGGTCATGTCAATCAGATCATTCTCCTAATGATGTGATCCCGTTAATCAAATGACAACTCATGTCTATGGTTAGGAAACATAACCATCTTTGATTAACAAGCTAGTCAAGTAGAGGCATACTAGTGACACTCTGTTTGTCTATGTATTCACACATGTATTATGTTTCCGGTTAATACAATTCTAGCATGAATAATAAACATTTATCATGATATAAGGAAATAAATAATAACTTTATTATTGCCTCTAGGGCATATTTCCTTCACCTTCTCCTTCCTTGCCTTCTCCTTCTTCTCTTGTGCTTGAACTGACGATGGATCATTCTCATTCATGACAACCTCATTGTCCTCAAAGTCTGGATAAGTTGGAAAATGTTCTTTATCCAATAGATATTTTCCTGTGCCCATCTTTGAGTTAATCAACTCCTGGATCTGAGGGGCATATCCACAACTTCTGTTCTGGTCTGCTGCAGTCCTCTTAATGGTTTCAACCATAAGGCTCATGACTTTTAACTTCTATGGCACATCAAACAAATGCAACATGTTGATTGCATGCCCTCTAATCATGTTGTGGTCACCGAGACTTAGGCAAGAGAGTATGCCTTAAGATGCAGTTGATAGTTGGCAGCCACAGCGGAAGGAAGTGGACTGATCCAAACTTATGTGTCTCAATGGTTGTGTCTGGGATCTCCTCGTACATGTGTGCCATGGAATTGTGGTCCATTTTCTTCTTGGCATATACATCCAGGTCATCTTCATTCTCCTTTGGGGCATTTATCAGCTTTGCCCACTCCTCTACAGCTTGGATTGGTACCTTGTACCTTGAGACATCCACACTACACGCCATCTGGATAAAAGTGTGATGTGGAGTAGAACTGCATGATAAGTTCATCGTTCCAGTTGGTGAGCTTTTGCCCAACAAAGTACTGCAACTCCAACAGCAACAAAACTGTCTTGCACTCCTGTGATAGTGCTCTACATTTTCTTTCATGTAGGTTCAATCGACCCACCTCATATCACACACTATGGGCTTCTTATCCGTGAGAATAGTCTCATAAAAGTCCTGCTGTTCCTTGGTGTGGAACACGTAGTCCACAGCAGTTCTTCTCCTTGTGGCATATGGATCTGTCATCCTCCATAGCCTCAACCCATTGTCTCTTCGATCTTCATGTCCTCACCACAGGATGGGCATCATTGTGGTCTGTATCTTGGGCATGAGCTTCCTCGTAACTTGTCCTTCTTCATCTTCTTCATCGGCAACCTCAGAACCTTTGGGGCCTTGTTCTTCTCGGCATTTGGAATACTCCTGGTATTCCTCTTTGGTGCAGAATTGGCCTTGGGGCAGCTTTGGGTGCTTCCTTGGGCTTAGATGTGGCAGCCCACGATCTTATAGCATCACCCATAAGCTTTGGTGCCTTGGGTGCTGGTGCAACAATCTCTTCTTCCTCTTCCATCATGGAAGGCTTCCCAATAACTCTGAATGTGGTCTTCTTGACCCTTTCTTTCCTTTTCTTCCCTTCAGCAGACATGGCTCTTTGGGATCAGGCTTTTCAGGAATTTGAGTTGATGCTCTGACCTTTGGCATAGGTGTCCTCTTGGCAGGAACCTTCCTATTGAGTACATGCTTTGTGCTATCTGTTGAGCCATACTCCTTTTTGAGCACTGCCTTCTTGGAGGTTGCCTCATCCTCCTCTGCCCTATAATCCTCATCTTCAGAATCTGAGGTTTTCTTCTTCCTTTGCCTGGTGGCAGCTTTAGGCAAATTGCTTGGGGTGCTCCAGCTGCCTTCATCTGAAGAGCTGGAGGGACTAGTGCCCTCACTCATGTTCACCTGCTCCTCTGACCTATTCTCGTCACTCACAGTGCGACATGCTGCAAACACCGATCACTGACCACATGAAGAGTTATAGATGAGGTAGAGTGGATGAGCATCACAAAATGCAGAGATTTTTGCAAAATAATGACTCAAAAATTCAGTTTTAGTTTTCCAAAGAAAGCATTTCGGATCAACCGATTTTCAAACTCGGTGATACCGAAGCAGTTTTGGAACCTAAACTGATGAACTCGGTCAGACATAGTCACAGTTTGGTGGCACCGAGACTGCTAGGGTTTCACAAAGTCCTAAAAGAGTCTCACTAGTGCAATGGCATAAGCCAAATCGGTGGGACCGAGTTTTTCAACTCGGTGGGTCCGAGATGGTTTCGGCGGAAACCTAACCCTAAATTTGTCGAATCAAAACTATTCTAAGGATTGCATTGACTGGATAGGAGTGTTTCAATCGTGGCAAGAATCAATAAGAACAAAATGTGCTGAGAATCGGACGGGGAAAGCATTGTGATCGAGTCCATACCCTAGTTCGACGGAGACTCGCTACGGCGGCAACGGCGGGGTTGAATTCCGTTGGCAGCGGAGACCAATGACAGGAGGCGGCCGTGGCGAGGAGATGATCCGGAGACCACGGAGGAAAAGCGAGCTATTCCGCGGGCGAAGAGGTTCGGAGAAATTTCCAAATTTTTGCCCGTGACTATATATAGCCCTACCCTGTCGGTGTGACCGAGTGGAACAACTCGGTGGCACCGAGATGCAAAATTGTGTACAGTTATTGCAACTCGGTGTGGCCGAAGAGTTCAAATCTGTTGCACCGAGATTGAAAACCTAGATCGACTTAGTGATCTCGGTAAGACCAAAATGGAGGAATCGGTCAGACTGAGAATCACAAAGAAGTTTTGGAAGTTTAAGTCTATGATTTAATCGGGGACTCCGAGTGCTCCTCACACGAGTGGTTTGAATCTGACTTGATCAAATTTTGTGATGTAGCATGAATAGAGTTTGAGACGAGAAAAGCATAGATATCTAGAGAAGGTTCTTAGGCATTCTTGTCCATCCACTTGGCCAAAGAAAAAGAAGCAGATCAATCAAAACAACAAGTGGATGTCCTCGAATGAGTAAAGTATGCAACCAACATGCTCACACAATAAGATGGCAAATGAAATATGTGGCAAAGCATGCACAACCAATTCTAGCATCTATCAAACAATTGGCGATGACTAGGTCATCTATATATGAGTATATTGACTTAGGAGTCAAATGATAGACATTTGATCATAGGTCATACTCATCATTTAAGCTCAAGTGGGGTTACCACTTTTACATAAAGCATTTATGTGTTCACATCATTAGAGTTGCTTTGACTCAATTCTTAGAGTTAAGCTCCCCTAGATGTGAGATCCCCCTAAGAGGGATGAACTAACCTTGGGTTTTGTCGATGATGACTTCATGTAGGTGTTGAAGATGTGGATGCTCAATGTTGATGTAGATCTTTTTGGAGCAGTCCTTTGGAGTGAGTTGCACTTTACATACCTACATGGGTTAGTCCCACAAGGAACAAACAAGTATATCCATAGACATAGAGTGATGCACACACAAAATGATGTCCATGAAATCATAAGGTTACCTTGTCCCTTGCCTTACCAACATGAGGGTTTGTGACTCCTTGAACTAGTGCAAGATATGGAAGTTGATTGCACTTGTCCTTGCCATAATGATATGAGTGAAATATGTTGGTGAGTCACCCTCAAGAACTCTCTAGTTCTTCTTCTTCGGGATCCACATCATCTTGATGGGAATCCTTGGAGTTGTAGTTGTACTTGATGAGGTAGAACTTGACGTAGTCTTGGGAATCCACTTGACCGAGACCTTAGGTGCTTTTTCAAATGCATCAATCTCTTCTTGAAGCTTGTCCTTGCCTTTGTTCTTGTGGTCTTGTGGTGGAAGATCATCTTGTGCGTGTGTTCCCTTGAAGGAAGTAGGATCATACTTCTCTTGTTGAGGAACAAACTTCGTCTTGGGGTATTGATCTTCTTCCCACTCAACTCCATTGGCATTGAACTTTCGTTCAAAACCAACACCTTGATTCTTCCGGTGCCTTCCTTGCTTGCGTACAATTTCCTCGAATTGCTTACTCCCGCAAGGCTCTTGTATACACCTTTCTCTATAATTCCCTTCAATAAGCTATTTTCTTGCTCAAGTGTAACTTGGCTAAGAGAATCATTAGTGGAATCAAGAGAACTACTAGAAGCAACAATCTTGGATTTGACATAATTATTGTTACTACTAGAGGAAGAATCTTTCTTGATCTTGTTACTAGACTTGACTTGAGGCATGTAAGTAGATAAGAGTAAACGCTTGGCAATGTAAGAAGAACTTTTCTTACGGAGATCATCATTGATTGCTTTTAAGAACTCATGCTCTTGCTCAAGATTGAGCTTTTCAAAGCGTAACTTCTCATGAGCTCTTAAAGTTCTCGATGATCTTCAAAGATAGATTCATGAGCTAACTTAAGAGTGTTTAGTTCTTTAGTTAGACGCTCAATTTTCTCCTTATCATTGTCATTCGTTTCAACTTGATTAGCATGATTAATTGACGTTTCATCACAGTATTCATCACTAGAGTTGTCAACAAGTAAATCATCATCACCTAGCAAGTCATCTTAATCACTATTGAAATCAACATACTCAGGATGTGTTACCTTTGGACCTTTGGCCATGAAGTATCTTCCAATTCCTTCATTTGGTGACTCAAATATGTCATAGGAGTTGGTTGACACAAGTGCTAGACCGGCAACACCTTCATCTTGAGTATGTTCGGAGTTGGAATGATAGCTTCTCTCGGAGTGATTGTCGGAGTCGGAGCCGGATACCCATTCACCAACATGAGCTTGATATCTTTGTTTTATATAGCTCTTTGATGACTTGTCCTTCCTTTCCGAATCCTTGGTTCTCCGTGAGGGTCTTCGTTCATAACGATCATATCTACTCCTCCTCTCTCTTGGTGGTGATTCTTCTCTTCTACTTCTTCTTTTTGGAGAGTCTTCTCTTCTTTTGTAGGGTTTCGTACACTCATTGGAATAGTGTCCGGGTCTACCACAATTGTAGCAATTTTGCTCTCGACTAGAAGATCTTTTGTCATTGTAAGACCTTGACTTGGAGCTTCCTTCTTTGCTTCTACTCTTGTAGAATTTGTTGAAGTTCTTCACCATTAAGCTCAATTCTTCATTGAAGGTGTGTTTCTCACTTGATGATGTGGGGCTTCACTTGAGGCTTTGTAAGCACCACTTGACTTGTTGTGAAGTTCCTCCTTATCCTTAAGTGACCTCTCATGAGCAACAATTCTTCCAATGACTTCCGTTGGCTTGAGATCTTTGTAGTTTGGCATCATTTGAATCAATGTGCACACGGTATCATACTTTCCATCCAATGCTCTTAGGATCTTCTTGATGATGAATCTATCAGTCATCTCTTCACACCCTAAGCCGGCAATCTCATTTGTGATAAGTGCAAGCCTAGAGTACATTTCAGCGACACCTTCACCATCCTTCATTTTGAACTTGTCAAGCTGACTTTGGAGCACATCCAACTTGGATTCCTTGAAGGATTCGGTACCTTCATGCATATCAATCAAAGTATCCCAAATTTCCTTTGCATTCTCAAGACGGCTGATTTTGTTGAATTCTTCGGGGCACAATCCGTTGAAGATGATATCACAATCTTGAGCGTTGTATTGCAGCATCTTCAATTCTTCCGCATTAGCTTCACAGTTCGGCTCTCTCCCATCAAAGAATTCACCTTGCAAGCCAATACAAATAATTGCCCAAGCAGGCGGGTTATGTCCGAGAATATGCATTTTCATCTTATGCTTCCAACTAGCAAAATTAGTACCATCATAGTAAGGACCTCTACGGTGATAATTTCCCTCGCTAGACGCCATACTCTCCTAGGTTGTGAAAATCAAAGCAAATGGATACCAAGATCTGATACCACTTGTAGGACCTTGAAGTATGTCTAGAGGGGGGTGATTAGACTACTTGACCAATTAAAAACTTAGCCTTTTCCCAGTTTTAGAGTTTGGCAGATTTTAGCTATCTTAGGACAAGTCAAACAATCATCACACAATTCAAGCAAGCATGCAAAGAGTGTATGAGCAGCGGAAATTAAAGCATGCAACTTGCAAGAAAGTAAAGGGAAGGGTTTGGAGGATTCAAACGCAATTGGAGACACGGATGTTTTGGCGTGGTTCCGATAGGTGGTGCTATCGTACCTCCACGTTGATGGAGACTTCAACCCACGAAGGGTAACGGTTGCGCGAGTCCACGGAGGGCTCCACCCATGAAGGGTCCACGAAGTAGCAACCTTGTTTATCCCACCATGGCCGTCGCCCATGACGGACTTGCCTCACTAGCGATAGATCTTCACGAAGTAGGCGATCTCCTTGCCCTTACAAACTCCTTGGTTCAACTCCACAATCTCGTCGGAGGCTCCCAAGTGACACCCAGCACATCTAGGAGACACCACTCTCCAAGAAGTAACAAATGGTGCGTTGATGATGAACTCCTTGCTCTTGTGCTTCAAATGATAGTCTCCCCAACACTCAACTCTCTCTCATAGGATTTGGATCTGGTGGAAAGAAGATTTGAGTGTAAAGCAACTTGGGGAAGGCTTAGAGATCAAGATTATTATGGTAGGAATGGAATATCTTGGTCTCAACACATGAGTAGGTGGTTCTCTCTCAGAAATTGTAAGTTGGAAGTGTAGGTTCAGTCTGATGGCTCTCTCCACGAATGAAGAGGAGGTGGAGGGGTATATATAGCCTCCACACAAAGTCTAACCGTTACACACAATTTACCAATCTCGGTGGGACCGGATCAACAAACTCGGTTAGACCGATTTTAGTAAACCTAGTGACCGTTAGGGTTTTCGGTGGGACTGACTTGCATCTCGGTAGGACCGATATGGTTAGGGTTAGGGCATAACGTAATATCGGTGAGACCGATTACACAAACTCGGTGAGGCCAATTTTGGTAATTAGCTAACCAGAGAGTTGGTCAGGTAAATTCGGTGGGACCAATTCGCTCTTCCGGTGAGACCGAAATGTTACGAAAGGGAAACAGAAAGTTTACATTGCAATCTCGGTGGGACCGATCCGCTCTTTCGGTGAGACTGAAAAGTTACGAAAAGGAAACAGAGAGATTACAATCCCATCTCGGTGAGACCGAGATCCCTATCGGTAGAACCGATTTGCCTAGGGTTTGTGGCAGTGGCTATGACATTTGGAATGGGTGGCGTCAGATTGGAAGAATCGGTGAGACCGATTTTGGCTTTAGGTTTAGGTCATATGTGGATGTGAGAAAGTAGCTGAGAGTTTTCGAGCATATAACTAAGCACATGAAGCAAGAGACTCATTAAGCAACACCTCATGCCTCCTTGATAGTATTGGCTTTTCCTATAGACTCAATGTGATCTTGAATCACTAAAATATAAAATGAAGAGTCTTGAGCTTTTGAGCTTGAGCCAATCCTTTGTCATTAGCATTTTGAGGGATCCACTTTCATCATCCATGCCATGCCATTCATTGAGCTTTCCTGAAATGTTCATCTTGGAATAGCATTAGCTCAATGAGCTATATGTTGTTATGAATTACCAAAACCACCTAGGGATAGTTGCACTTTCAGTATTTGAAGTTTTGCCAATTGCCCAACAGCAATTTGTTCACCCACTGTTTGCTAGTTTTCTCGAGAGAAGCCACTAATGAAACCTACGGCCCCTGGGTCACTTTCTCATATATTTTCCTTTGCGATCTACTTTTTCCTTGCATTTATTTTCAGATCTATTAAACCCAAAAATACAAAAATACCTTGCTGCAATTTATTCTTATTTATTTTATTTGGCGTTCGATCTATCAATTTACTACAAATTTATCTCATGTTCGTTTGCCTATCTTGAGGCGTCGTACCCCGGGAGGGATTGACAATCCCTTTAACACGTCGGGTTGCGAGGATTTGTTATCTGTGTGCAGGGGTTGTTTACGTTGTCTTTCTTGGTTCTCCTACTAGTTCGATAACCTTGGTTTCATATCTGAGGGAAATACCTACTGCCGATGTGCTACATCATCCCTTCCTCTTTGGGGAAATACCGACGTAGCTTCAAGCGACTTCAATAGCACACAAGGTATTCCTCCGGTATCCGGGAGTTGCATAATCTCATAGTCAAAGGAATATGTATTTGACATGAAGAAAGCAATAGAAATAAATTGAACGATCAATATGCTAAGCTAACGGATGGGTCTTTTCCATCACATCATTCTCCTAATGATGTGATCCCGTTATCAAATGACAACACATGTCTATGTTTAGGAAATTAACCATCTTTGATCAACGAGCTAGTCTAGTAGAGGCTTACTAGGGAGATGGTATTTGTTTATGTATTCACACATGTATTTAAGTTTCCGATCAATACAATTCTAGAATGAATAATAAACATTTATCATGATTTAGGAAATATAATAATAATCAATTTATTATTGCCTCTAGGGCATATATCCATCACTAGCTACTGCCTACGGACCCGTAGGTATATGGTAAACTACTCACGCATCATCGGAGGGGCAAGGGTGATGATGAAGAACCCCTCCGTGATTGTTGACCCCTCCGACAGAGTGCCGAAGGAGGCCTCTAGATTGGATCTCGTGGTTCTGGAACTTGTGGCAGCTAGAATTGTGTTTTGCCGACTCCCCTAGGGCTTGGGGGATTTTAGAGTATTTATAGAGCTGATAGTCGGTGGACAATCCTCCCGTGGGCCCCACTACCCACCAGGGCGCGCCTGGGTCTTCTGGCGCGCCCTGGTGCCTAGTGGGCCCCACGGGCCTCCTCTAGTGCACTTCCTTGGCTCCTGGGTGTCTTCTGTCCAGAAAAAAATCTCCCAAAAGTTTCGTGGCATTTGGACTTCGTTTGGTATTGATATTCTGCAAAGTAAAAAACAAGCAGAAAACAACAACTAGCACTTGGCACTATGTCAATATGTTAGTCCCAAAAAATGATATAAAGTTGCTAGTAAATGAGTATAAAACATCCAAGAATGATACTTTAATAGCATGGAACAATCAAAAATTATAGATACGTTGGAGATGTATCAGTGCATTGCACACAGTTTCGTCGAAGTGTCTCCGATTGTAGTGTCATGTTGGCAGCATCCTGCAGTAGTGTCATATAAATTGCAAAAACGATTACCGGTCTAGTTATCGATTGCCTCGGGACAAAATCCTTCTCTTGTGTTACAAAAAGCTTTCTACTAAGTAACTAACTTTTATTATCTCGCAATTTACTCCAAGTTTTATTCTTGCAAATTAGTTCTAGCATTACACCTACAAAGTACTTTTAGTTTCATACCTGTTCTTGGTAAAGCAAATGTTAAGTGCGCGTAGAGTTGTATCGGTGGTCGATAGAACTTGAATAGAATATAAATACTGCCTCTAGCTCCTCGTTGGGTTTGTCACTCTTATTTATTAAAAAGCTACAATTGATCCCCTATACTTCTGGGTTATCAAGTCCTACTCCCTTTCCATGGCCGGCGCCCCAAGGGGGGACTTTCCCCCCTTGGTGGCTACCCTCTCCTCCTCCTCCAACCTATATATCCTCAGGGTTTTTACTCTTTGCTTCATACAAGTTTTGCATCTTCCTCTAGTTCTTCTAATTCTATTTCTAGTTGGTCCTACCTGACTAATTAGAGATAGGCTAATCCTCTTGTCCACATAATTAGAAACCTGCTACTTGTGAACTGCGTTGGGATTTCTCTGAAGAGGAGAGACTGATGCAGTACAATAGAGATAAGTATTTTCCTCAGTTAAGAACCAAGGTTATCAATCCAGTGGGAGAACCAAGAAACAACTCGTTAGCAGCACCTGCACACAAACAACAAATCCTTGCAACCCAACACGAATAAGGGGTTGTCAATCCCTCAACGGTTACGAGCAAGATTAAATTGTATGGTATTTGATAGATAGATCAGACAAAAATACAAAATAAAATAAATGAAAGAAAAATGCAGCAACATATTTTTGGGTTTTTATATACGATAAAAGATAGACCCGGGGGCCATAGTAGTCACTAGAGGCTTCTCTCTTGAAAATAGCATACGGTGGGTAAACAAATTACTATTGGGCAATTGATAGAAAAACAAATAATTTGATGATATCCAAGGCAATGATCATGTATATAGGCATCACGTCTCAGACAAGTAAACCGACTCCTGCCTGCATCTACGACTATTACTCCACACATCGACCGCTATCCAGCATGAATCTAGTGTATTAAGTTCATAAAAACGAAGTAACGCCTTAAGCAAGATGACATGATGTAGAAAAGATAAACTCATGTATGAATAAACCCCATCTTTTTACCCTTAATAGCAACGACACATGCGTGTCATGTCCCCTTCTGTCACTGGGATTGAGCACCACAAGATCGAACCCATTATAAAGCACCTCACCTATTGCAAGATAAATCAATCTAGTTGGCCAAACCAAATCAATAGATCGGAGAGAAATACGAATCTATAACAATCATGCATAAAAGAGTTCAGAGAAAACTCAAATAATATTCATGGATAGATCTGATCATAAACTCACAATTCATCGGATCCCAACAAACACACCGCAAAAAGTGATTACATCGGATGGAACTCCAAGAACATCAAGGAGAACATTGTATTAAAGAACAAATAGAGAGAAGAAGCCATCTAGCTACTAACTACTGACCCGTAGGTCTGTGGTAAACTACTCACGCATCATCGGAAAGGCGGGAAGGATGATGTAGAGCCCCTCCATCCCCCTCTAGCAGAGTGCCAAAAAGGCCTCCGGACGGAATCTGTCAAGAAGGAAACTTGTGGTGGCGGAAAAAGTATTTCATGGACTCCACTATTGGTTTCCATATTTTAGAAAATTTATAGAGGCGGAGTTAGGTCAAACAGAGCCATGTGGGCCCCACAAGCCATTGTGCATGCCCTACCCCCTGGGTGCGCCCCGGTGCCTCGTGGGCCACTGCGCCATCTTCTCGTCCCCTCCTGAAGCTTCCAGGGTCTCTTATTGCCAGAAAAAAATCTCCAAAAAGTTTCGTGGCATTTGGACTTTGTTTGGTACTGATATTTTGAAAAACCAGAAATAGGCAAAAAGCAGCAACTCGCACTAGGCACTAAGGTAGTATGTTAGTCCCAAAAAATGATACATAATTGCTTGAAAGTGTATATAAAACATCCAAAATTGATACTATAATAGCTTGGAACAATCAAAAATTATAGATACGCTGGAGACGTATCAAAGCCTAGTGTGGTTCTAATCTCCTCCCTCTATTTCTCCGGCTACGATTAGCTTTGGACGGTGAAGCGATGTCGGATCGTGATGGATGCACACTTCCAACCAAGTAGAGAGGCCATGTTTTTGGTCTTCGGTTTGAGAGACTGTTCGTGGGCGGTATGAAGGATCCTTCATCTATGGTTCAAGGGACTCCATGTACGATCTACACCGATGTGTTCTGCTTCTGCTACAACTCAGTGACGGTAACAATCATGATCCCAACCCGTTATGCATCTTTATATTGATTTTGGGTGATCCTAGGTGCAATTTTTTTTTTCTACTACGTTTCCCAACACGCAAAGGGAAGCATGGATTTGCAGAGGTGCGAGAGCTTGCTGCTTAAAATAGAGATGAATACATTTTGAGTAGTGTGCTTTTCCTGTCAATGTCACGACTAAGGATTTCAATATCTTCCATGCTAAACACAATATTGGCGGTTCCCATGTGTCGGGGCAGGCTGATCTGACCCACGAGCACCTATGGGGCCGGCGGACCGAGCCCCTTTCGATTCGGCGGGGAGCGGAGGTCGCACGAAGAGCAGATCGAGGCGACGCACACGAGAGGTTTACCCGGCTTGAGCTCTTGAGAGATAACACTCCTACTGTTGCATGTCTGAGTGTATTGAGTTCTTGCTCGGGAGCGCTTGAGTGCTACAGTACACACGAGCTGCTAACGAGACTGAGCGTGGGGGGGGGGGGAACCGACCCCCTCTACGTTGCGCATGGGCCTCCTTTTATATGCTGAAGTGGTCTCTGACAGGTGGCAACGTAGACAAGGGTACAAATGGAAAAGTAGTGGTTGGTACAGCTACATGCGATTATGCGGTGTATCATACCTAACCCTGACGGCAGGGGACAAAGGCATTAAATGCCCGTCTACGTCGCCCTAACAGTGCAAACAGGGACCGTCAGGGGCGCCACCGCGTGCCATGATGGCAATCTTGTCAGCGTCGCTTGCCACCTCACACCGCTGGCTGCACAGCCTCTCGCCACGCGCGCCTGGAAAGGTCCCAGGGCGACACGTTAGTGGATGTGCTGGAGCACAGGTACAGAGTGGTGGTCTGCCGCGGCAAGCGCCTTGCCGCGGTTGTTGTCTTGTCGCGCCCGGAAGCTTGTCGCTCACCGGGCCTTCCCGGCAAGCTCCTCTTGTCGGGGCCTCGTCTCCTAGGTGCCTTGGGTGGCCTTCCCTGCAAGCTCCTCTTGCCGGGGCCTTGTCTCCTTGGCTTGAATACTTTGTTCTTGAATGGCTCCAAAGGAACCACGGAGGACCTTGGCGGTCACCAGTAAGCCTTGCAGGAGGGCTGCAACTGCCCGTGCACAAGTTCGGGATACTAGGGTACCCCTACTCTAGTACACCGGCAGAGCCCCGGCCTGGGCCACACATGGTGCCGAGCGCTGTTGGGCCAGGCCCAAAACAGGGCACGGGCACACGCGGCCTGGGTCACGCCGTAACTCACCCCGGACCCATCACACCCTCCACGAACGGCACTCGTCGAATGCGGCGTCGTGTGAGAGATCGTGGGTGAGATCGTGGGGGGTTTCTTTATTCGGAAAAACGGAACGTCCGCCCCCTCCCTCTTTATAAGCAGGGGAAACAGGGGCAGTCCGCCCATCTCGCCAGTTGCTGTCCCATCTCAAAAAACCTCCGCTGCTCCCCCCTTCTTCCCAAGGCTGAAGAGAGCAGCGCTCACTTCATCGCCTCCAAAGATCACCAACGCCGTCGATCTCCCTCACCACCTCCACCATGGCTCCGAAAGCCGACAAGGGAAGGCCGTGAAGTCGGCCGAGGCACAACTTCTTGCGGCTGCGGAAGGAGCGGGCAATCTTCCCCCAAGCTGCGCCGCGAGGGAGCCGAGGAGAACTACTACCTCTTACGGTCGACCGAGACGCGGCGCATCCGGCGCATGAAGGTACTTCCAGCTGCGGCCTCCGAACTTGCTCCTACCGGATATCCTTTCTTGGCGCTCTTCTTCTACTGCGGGCTCTGCCCGCCCTTCTCTGAATTCTTTTGTGACATCATGAACACCTACGGGTTCCGCCTCCTTGATTTCACCCCCAATGCCGTTCTGACCATGGCAGTTTTCGCACATCTCTGCGAAAACTTTGTCGGAGTCCATCCAAATGTAGCCCTTTTCCGCCACTTCTTTATACCCCGAGTTGAGAGAGGGAGCCTCTTCTTGGGAGGAATTGCTTGGATCTCGAGGGTCGGCAAGAAGGAAGCCTATCTAGAGGAGAGCTCCGTAGCAAATGGGAGGAATGGAGGCGGATTGGTGCTGGATTGTCGAGGAGAACCCGCAGCCATTTACCGCCCAGCCAAACCCAGTGGTCTTGGCAACGATTTGAGCAATCTGGCCCGGAAGGCGCTTAGGTCAAGATTGCAGTCACCGAATCCTTCGCCTTAGACTTGCCGGGCTCACCGTAGGCACCGTTGGCGCAGAATTTCTTCACCGCGCATCGCTTCTTGCGGAGAGGAGGAGACCTGCACAGGAGTTTCAGAACGCGGCAGATATCATGAGGCTGCGCCAGGCCTCAACTTCAACTTCACCATCTTGGAACTTGACGCGATGCTCTTGGAGCTGTTCAAGCCCGATCCCGATCATCCAGAAATGTTTAGGTTGCCGAGGGCGTCGTTCCGGCGTGCAACAATTCCTCGCTTGACCGCATCCGTGCAATGATGTCGTTGTGCGACTCGCATGGAATTGTCCCAACTTGGCAAGAGCCTACAGATGACGTCGTGCGGCAGTTCTTTGACAATCTGGTAGAAATGCCGGTCCGCCCCGATGAACAGAGGGGCCTCACCCGTGACACCACCGATGATGAGATGCAGCGCATCGCCACCAGGTTGGAAGAAGCGGTAGCAGCCGCTGCCGCGGGCGAGTTTGGATTCACCGTGGAGGAGGCAGAGGCAGCAGAGGCGGCAAGCCTTGTCGAGCGAAAGGAGTTTGCCGGCGAGGAAGAGCTTGCCGAGCCCTGCCGAAGTCGGCGAGCCCGCCGAGGGCGCATCCTCCCCACCTTCAAGCAGCTTGCATGGCGAGCCCCCAGCTCCACCAAGAAGGCGTCTTCGCAAGGCCGGAGACGAGCGTGGCGGGCAGACGGGCCAACAACAGCGCCATGGCCTTCTCTCTCCACGCGGCAAAGCATTGCCTTGCGGGAGCACCTCACGCCGCTGCGGCAACCGGAGCAGGGCCCTCGCAGACCACTGGTTCCGCTCCTGCCAAGCGTCCAAGGGAACCCACTCCTCCGCCTCGTCGTACTGGAGGCGGGCCAAAATTTGATCTCTCCGCGCTCAGCTCCGACGAGGAAGAAGAAGAGTAAGATTCTTTGTTGTACTTGTAATTCTTCGATTTGTTGCTTTGTCTTGTATCTGATTTGCTTTACTCAACCCATTCCTTTTCGTGACGCCGCCCAGAGGGTGTCGAAGAGAGCCAAGACCACGGTGATTGTCGTCGAGGGCGAACCCACTGCGACATAGGAGGCGCGTCTGAGACCACTTTGCCGGATGCGGCAACTCTTCTTTCAAAGCAGCCCAGCAGCCCCCAGCGTAAGTATATGGTCTACTTCTTGCTGTTCGGCGTGCATGGGTGCTCTTTCTTTGCTGATATCTGACTGTTGATTTGTGTAGGAGCAGAGCAGCCTCCTTCTGCTTCGACCACGCCGCCAAGGGAGGATTCCCCGGCAAGGGAGCGTTCTCCGGCAAGGGAGACTTCTCCGGCAAGGGGCAGCTCTCCGGCAAGGGACAGCACCAGCGATCCCCTGGCGGCGGAGATCATGACTGCGGACCCTAGCACAGGTAATCCTCTTGCCTGGAAACTTCCCTTGTGTTCTTCTTCTTCTGATTTTCTTTTTGAATATCTGCTTGACTTTTCTTCATTTCCCGGCCGTCAGAACCATCCGCCACAGAGCCAATGGAGACCGAGGCCGCCGGCGAGGAGGACGCGCGCGACAATATTGACGATGTCGCTGCCATCGGGGAGGAAGTCGGCCGACGAGCCCGCCGCAAAGAGGTCAAAAGCTGCCGCCCAGAAGCCGGGCGAGGTCCGGCGATCGCGGACGGCCCTGAGGCCGCAGGAGCGCCAGGCGCTACGCCGACCGCCGATCCCTCCACCGCTGCGGCAGCGTCGGGCTCCGAAGAGCCCCAGCCCGGCGCCTATTTGAAGGTCGGCGATGGCGTCTTCATTAAGCTCCCATGGGAGTCGAGCTCCAGGGCTCCGGCCGAAGGAGAAACTTTTGATGAAGAGCTGCTCGCCTCCGCTGGACTGACGCTAGTCGACGCGCCAAGCAGCAGCAGCGGCGAGCTGAGGAGGAGCAGCTGCTGAAGCTGTTGTCGCTCTACCGCGCCCGACTAGCCAAGCTGGAATCCCGGAAGCGCTTATGTCGCAAGGCGGAGCAGACATCGAGAAGCGTGCGGAGGAGCTCCGGGGCCTCAACCAGGAAGCTCTCTGGTCCTTGGCAGAGGAGCGGGAGTGGCTTGCCGAGGAGCGCAAAGCCTTCCTCCTCGAGAAGGCTGAAGCTGAGGAGCAACAGCGGCTTGCTGCCGAGAAGCTGTCTGCGCAGGAAGGCGAGTTGGCGCAGCGGAAGGTTAATCTTGACAGCCACGAGGAGGATCTTGCCATGCGCGAGCAAACATTTGGCGGGGCTCTCAAGGAAGCAAAGGATCTTTGTCGCAGATGCCGAGGCCGCCAAGAAGGAGCTGGAGACGAAGGTGGCGCAGCTTGGAGGCCAGTCTCAAGGAGAGCGGCGAGGAGCTTGCTGCACTCAAGCACGAGCCGAGAAGGACGCCTACACTCTTGGCGAGCTGCAGGCCGTCTCGCCGAGAGGAGCAAGGAGCTCAGCGCCGCCAAGGAGTCCAATGCAAATCTTGAGTTGAAGCTAACTACTTTGACTCAGACTGGGCCAGCGCCGAGGAGCAGGAGGTGGCCTTGAAGGAGAAGATCAAGGCCGGCAAGGCTGATGGCGAAATCTTCTTGCCTTGAGAATGCCTTGAGGGAGAATGTGGAGCACTGGACCGAGGGTCTCGTGGATGTTGCTGCAGCCATCAACAGGGAGCTGACGGAGCTGGGGATGGTGGATCTTGGATATTCCTCCGATGAGCACCTCCAACCCAGCGCCAAGCTCAGCTTGTTCTTCAAGGGCGTGGTGACGGCCCTCCAGCGACTCCGGGAAGAAGTCCCAAAACAGCTGGCCGAGGAGTCGCGCCAGATCTGTGAGGAGCTCTTCAAAGGTGTGATGAAGGTGGCCTTCCGCAATCCAGGCCTCAACCTCACCAACGTCCTCAAGTCCCTGCCGCCGGATCTTTGATGTGGAGGCGCTCAAGACCTTGTCGCACCCATCGTGGACAGGGTGAGCGGAATCAAGAGGGTTGAGAGCGATCGCGTGGATTAGGCCGCCGCTTTCTCTTTCTCTTGCCGCTGCTGGTCATGTTATGAGAACAATCTATTAGAGCTGCGGCAAGCTATCTTGTAATATAACTCTATTTCGGGTAACAATTGCTATGTTATTTCCTTTACTTTATTCCTTCCTTTGTATGTTTTGCCCTCGCTTTTAGGGAACTTGTCGGTAGCGGGCACTTTGAGCCGCGCTGAGTGTGGGACGTCGGCAATTCTTGGCGGTGCCGCTTCCGACAAGCAACCTTGTCGTAACTATTCGCAGCTCACTTAAGTTGTTGAGCGGACTCGAAACAAAGTAAGGGCGCAACTAGCTATGAGTTGGTTCCTCTGCGCACAGGTTTTCCATACGAAGTACGGTCGTTCGAGGAAGATAACTTAAAAAAATTTAAAACTGATTGCTCAAACTTTAGCAACTTAGCTTTTCTGTCGTTTGCTTCCCGGTAAGGCTAGACTTCCTTGAGCGACGCTTGGTCCACACCATTATCTTCTCCTTTCCCCCCGGCAAACTTGTGTGCGAGGGAACCTTCCCTTCTTTGAGAAAGAGAAAGAAGAGAAAATAAAGATATGGAGCCTTGTGGCTCGTTATTGCTTACCGGGGGTAGGTGCTGCACAAAGTATCAGATAACGCATGCAAAATAGAAGTAGAAAGCATGAAATTGACAAGATGTGCGAAGCACATTAGCTTTACTTATGCACGGGGTCTGCGCCCGGCTTTGTACAAAGGATTACATGCAACAAATGGCAAGACTTGTACAAAAGGTGGTTGCTTGGAACAGGTTCCGCAACCGCGCCTATGGGTAAAACTTACGAAGATGTTCAATGTTCCAGGAGTTGCTCACCGGAATGCCATCTTCGATCTCAAAGCGGACAGCGCCCGAGCCTAGTGACTCGTTTCACCCGGTAAGGGCCTTCCCACTTGGCGTCAACTTGTTGGAATTCTTGGCGGACTGAGCAGCGTCGAAGAACAAGGTCGCCTTCCTCGAGACTTCGGCATTAACTGCGGCTATGGTAGCGGTGCAAAGCTTGCTGGTATCGAGCAGCTCGTACAGCAGCCTGAAGACGATCCTCCTCAAGGAGCAGCGCGTCATCTTGTCGCAGCTGCTCTTGCTCAAACTCATCATAAGCGAGCACTCGAGGTGATCCGTATACGAGTTCCGTGGGGAGAACTGCCTCTGCTCCATAGACTAGAGCGAAAGGTGTCTAGCCAGTGGCTCAATTTGGCGTCATCCTGAGCGACCAAAGACCACCGGCAGCTCCTCAATCCAGTTTCTTCCGCATCTGTGCAGCCTGTCGAAAGTTCTGGTCTTGAGCCCGCGCAGCACTTCAGCATTCGCCTTCTCCGCTTGACCGTTACTTCTCGGATGAGCAATGCGAAGCGGAACCTTGGCGCCAAGATCTTGGACGTATTGCATGAAGGTGCGGCTCGTGAATTGCGTGCCGTTGTCGGTGATGATCATGTTAGGGATTCGAAACGGCAAACAATCGACCTGAAGAACTTGATCGCCGACCTGTGTTGTCACCTTTCTCATCGCTTCCACTTCCGGCCACTTTGTGAACTTGTCGATTACAACGCATAAGTACTCAAAGCCCCGACAGCTTCGGGAAAGGGGCCGAGGATGTCGAGCCCCCGGACCAAAAATGGCTAGGATAAAGGGATCGCCCGGAGAGCTTGAGCTGGCTGGTGTATTCTGCTTGGAATGGAACCGCACGCTTCACACTTGGTTACTTGTGCGGTTGCATCCTGGAGGGCTGTCGGCCAAAAGAAACCTTGCCGGCAAGTGCTCTGGCGCCAATGTGGTGACCACATATGCCTCCATGTATCTCTGCCAACAGCTTTTGTCCGTCTTCCCGGTGAATACACTTCAATTTCACACCGTTGAGTCTTCTTCTACATGCAGTGTCTTTGTCGACAAACTGGTACATATTTGACTGCCGGGCTACTCTTTCCGCTTCTTCTTGCTCTTCGGAAGTTCTCCTGTCTGAAGGAAATGGACAATCTGTTGTGCCCATGCTTTGGAGCTTGCGGCTCGGCAGCCAAGGACTAAAGGCACATCTTCTGCTGCGAGAACATCCGCTTCTCTGGCGAGAACACGGCTCAGCCCGGAGCTTGGCGTTCCGGCGGGCTTGCCGAGCAAAACCTGTCGGGGCGTGCTTCAACGTAAACAAACCCTAGGGCTTGTCGGAGCAGCATCGCTCCTCAACATCGCTCGTGTTGATCTTGGGGACCTTCTTGACGGCGGCTTGGGAAGCTCACGGGAAAATAGTCACCAGAGATCAACTTCCTCTTCTTGCTCTGTCCGGTTGATGGCGTTACAGACGGTTGAGTCAGCTTGAGCACAAAGATCCCTGGTTCCACAGGTAACTTAAGTGCGGCGCGCACTTGACGAGCCATCGGCAATGTCGATTACGAGCTCTTGGAACATGTTCCATCTGTAGGCCGTCAAAGTGCTCTTCTAGCTTTCTCACTTCATCAACATAAGCTTCCATCAATGGACTCTGATAATTCTTGTTCACTTGGCGGATGACAAGCTGTGAGTCACCCCTGACAATGACCTTCTTGATCCCAAGGTCTACAGCCATCCTGAGACCGGCAAGCAAACCTACATACTGCGGTATTGTTTGTTGCTTGCTCCTTGGGAAAGTGCATCTGGACTACGTGCTTGAGGTGCTCTCCGGTGGGTGCAACAAGTATGCACGCCCAGACCGGGCGCCTTGAAGTGAGAAGGCACCATCAAAGTACATCAGCCACTCTTTGCTTGCCTCCTTGACGGGATGCTCGTTTCGAATTTCTTCATCTTGTGTTGGCGTCCATTCTGCTATGAACTCCGCCAATGCTCGCTTTGGATAGTTTATGTGCTCTCAAACTTGAGGCCAAAGCTTGACAGTTCAGTGCCCACTCGACAATCCTGCCTGTTGCCTCTGGATTTTGCAAGATCCTTTTCAGCGGGAAAGCAGTGGCGGCTGTGATCTCATGTGCACGGAAGTAATGGCGCAGCTTTCTCGAGGCCATGAGGAGGCCGAAAGCAATTTCTGCACACCGTAGTACCTTGACCTAGCCCCTCTGTAAGGGAACCGACAAAAGTAAATCAAGCGCTGCACCATTCTTTTTCCGCATCTTCTCATGCGTCTGCGCTTGAATCCGTCCTTGTCGGGACGGAGCTTGCGGTGAAGCCCCACCTTTCGTCATTTGGATGCCTCTGCCATGGTTGCTAGCTCATCATCTGCCTCCCTCTCCGCCACTAACGCAGCACTAACCACTTGATTGGTTGCCACTATATATAGCAGCAACTTCTCTTGTGGCCTAGGTGCGACAAGTGTTGGAGTGGAGGACAGTATCTCTTGAGGTCCTGCGGCGCAGCCTCCGCTCGAGTCCATCTCATGGGACCTGCTTTTTCAACATTTTGAAAATGGCGAGGGGCGCTCAGCAGACCTAGAGATAAACTCTTTGAGATCAGCTACATAACCGCAAGTCTTCGTACATCCTTGACGCGCTTTGGTGCTTCAATCTGCTCAATGGCCTTGATCTTGTCGAGGATTGGCTTCAATTCCCTATTGAGACCACGAAGAACCCGAGAAGCTTGCGGAAGGGACTCCAAACACACACTTCTCGTGGTTGAGCTTGAGGTTGATCTTGCGCAGATTTGCAAAGGTTTCGTCTAAATCTTGAATCGAATTCGCCTTGTCCTTGCTTTTGACCACTATGTCATCCATGTAGGCTTCCACATTTACGTGCATTTGCGGCTCAAAAGCATCATGGACTACTCTTGCAAATGTTGAACCAGCATTCTTTAACCCGAAGGGCATCCGTACAAAACATTATGTGCCACATGGGGTGATGAATGCGGTCTTCTCCTCATCCTCTTACGCCATGAAGATCTGATGATATCCTGAGTATGCATCCGTAAATGAAAGCAAATCACATCCGGCCGTGGAGTCAACAATCTGGTCGATGCACGGCGAGGGAAATGGGTCTTTGGGACAAGCTTTATTGACATCGGTAAAGTCGATACAAAGCCTCCATTTCCCGTTAGCCTTGCGTACAACTACAGGATTGGCCAACCACGTAGGATGGAGCACTCCTCTGACAAGGCATGTTGCTTCCAATTTCTTGATTTCTTCTGCGATGAATTCTTGGCGCTCCACTGCCTGCTTCCTGACTTTCTGCTTGACGGGCCGCGCATGAGGACAAACGGCAAGATGGTGCTCAATTACTTTCCTGGGAACACCGGGGATGTCAGACGGTTGCCACGCAAACAAGAGGAAAGCAACGAGCGCGCCTTCCTATTTAGGGTCGAGAGAGGCACTGATGGTGAAGGTACCACCAGTGCCGTCCTCCTTGGCGGACACCTTCTTGGTCTCCGGTGCAGCTGCCATCGTCTTCTTATACTTGCCGGTGGAGCTCGATGGTGCGTCCTTGACGGTAGCGCAGCACTCCGAAGAGGTGCGCTTGCCGGAGTGGGCATCAGAGCTCTTGCCGGACTTGGTCTTCTTCTTCGCCCCGGGAGCTTCAGCGGCAAGTGGCTTGCAATCTGCTGCAGTTGCTGCTTCCCGGTAGATCTTGTCGGCGCAGATAAGAGCATCCTTCTTGTCGCCAGGGACAGAGATGACACTTATCGGGCCTGGCATCTTCAAAGATGTTGTATGCATAGTGAGAGGCTGCCATGAATTTGGCAAGTGCTGGACGGCCAAGTATCCCATTGTAAGGAATTGGAAAGTCAGCAACGTCAAAAGTGACCCTCTCAGTCCTGAAGTTCAACTCGCTGCCAAATGTCACCGGCAACATGATCTTTCCCTTCGGCTTGCTCCTTCCCAGATTGATTCCTTGGAATGTGTCGGTCTCTTCGAGCTCGCCATAAGGGATCTGGAGTTTCTGGAGCACCGCGGAGGAGATCAGGTTCAAGCCGGCCCCGCCGTCAACTAGCATCTTAGTGACCTTGAGGTTGCGGATAGTTGGTGAAACCAACATCGGCAAGCACCCGACCGCAGTTACGCCGATCGGTGGTCCTCAATATCAAAGATGATAGGCGTCTTTGGACCATTTCGAGAGGCTTGCGTGACTCGATGGATGGTTACGCCGCATTAACTTCCGCATCCATTGTTTGAGCCGACGGTGTGAAGTATGCGAGAAGCACCGCCACAACGCATGTGACCTCTGTGGCTTTCTCGAACTCCTGCTCACCGGTCTCGTCATCATCCATGTCTTCATCGTCGTCGTCGTCTTCATCCTTGTCGTGGCCGCGGGGAGGTCTATCTCCTTGCCGCTGCTTGGCCTTGCCGCGGCGTCCTCCTCGGCCGGGACGTTTCTTGCTAGCTCCTCCAGCACCTTCCTGGGCCTTCTCCTTGTCGCGTCGTTCGTATTCAGCCTTCTGCTGCTCGACAAGCTGCTCGACCTTCTTGCAGCTCTGGAGGTCATGACCCTTGGTGCGGTGGATCTTGCAGTACTGTTTGTTGGAGCCGTCCTGCTTGTCGGCGACCGCCACAGCCTGGCAATTGGTGCGGTAGCAACCTCCTTGCCGGAGCTGCCGGCCTTGGCTTTCTTGGCGCCACCTCCGTTGCCGGACTGCTCAACAACTAGTACGTCTTTGCCTTTCTTCTTCATGTTGTTCCGCCGCCAGCTTTTCTTTGCCGGGGCGGTCTCCTCACTATCGAATCCTCCTGCTTGATATTCTCTCCGGAGTCTCCTCCTTCCTCAAAGACGTGCACACTTGTCGGCGGGGCATATAGCTCGCCGACGTCTACGATCTTGCACATCGCCATCTCCTCCCGCATCCTGCGGTTTCGCGACGCTCGATGGAACGCGCTGATTACAAGGTGGTGGACATCTGAGATGTTGTGTCAGTCTGTGGCTGAATCTCTGAATGTACTTGCGAGGGCTCTCCTTCCTTCGGGCGGCAGATGAAGGTCGATTTCTTGGCCATGGGGCTTGTGGCGCTGTAAAGCGCCGACAAACTGATGGCATAGATCTGCCCAAGAGGATATGGAGTTGTCCGGCAAGTGCATGAGCCAGGATCTGACATTGGGCTTGAGTACCAGCGGGAAGTAGTTGGCCAGGATCTTGTCGTCTCGCCCCCCGGCAGCTTGCACCGCAATGGTGTAGATGCTGAGGAACTCCGACGGATGCGTCTTGCCGTCGTACTTCTCTGGTACATCTGGCTTGAAATTCTTCTTGCTGGGCCACTGGACTTGCCGCAGCTCACGAGTGAACGCAGGGCAACCTACCGCGTACGGCAAGTCGCCTAGTTCCTCTGGCGCATGCATGTCAACAGAGGGCCCAGCGCGCTTGTCGGATTGACGCCACGCTTCTCTTGGCGCTCGATCACGAGTTCGGCGTCTTCTTCTTTGTCGTTCGTGAAGAACTTGGCGCTGATCGCGGCGAGCTCGTGGATCCGATGATGCGGTGGAGTCGCTCGTGGTGGATCCCCGAAGTCGGCGATCTTGGCCTTCGGGGCGGAGAGTGCATGGTGGTTGCACCCCCACCGGTTTCGTCACAACCGGCTCATGTTTGGCGGTCTTGCCGCGGCAGCGATGCACTCGGCTGCCGCGGAGCGTCGCCGTTGGCAAAGCCAATGAGACTCTGAATGGTGGCCCTCCATTCATCGACCTTGTCGGCTGTTGGAGGGTAATCCAGGGCAGTTGAGCTCTCACCAAAGCTTCTGCTGGAGTGGTGGGTGGAAGTGGCGAACGGCGCGAGGAGCGGGATATGCTCGGACTTCTAACTATGTTAGAAGGAGCAGTATCCCGTCCAGGCGACCGTGCCTCGCTAGCGCCAGCATGTTGGCGCGCATGCTGGTCTTGAGCATCCCGAGATCCACCAGCTCGATCTTGGTCCAACGAGCGTATGGCATTGTGAGTACCATGACGCCGTCGGTCCCGCGCCTCCTGAGACGGGCGCGGTGCATGCATGGACGCCGAGGTCTGCGCAGCCTTGTCCTTGGACTTGGCAGCACCGTGGGCTTCTCCGTCGACGTCCAATCTTCCGTCGGCGTCTACCCCACCACCCATTTGCTCCGGTGGCGGTGGGTTCGACGCGGACGGAGCATCTGCCGCCGAAGCCTTCTTCTTTGGCGGCATGTTGATGAAGATGATGAAGAAGATCTAGCTCGTGTGGACGACGGATCAGGTTCACACACTCTCGACGCCCCCCTACCTGGCGCGCCAAAGATGTCGGGGCAGGCTGATCTGACCCACGAGCACCTATGGGGCCGGCGGACCGAGCCCCTTTCGGTTCGGTGGGAGGCGGAGGTCGCACGAAGAGCAGATCGAGGCGACGCACACGAGAGGTTTACCCAGCTTTGGAGCTCTCCGGAGAGATAACACTCCTACTGCTGCATGTCTGAGTGTATTGAGTTCTTGCTCGGGAGCGCTTGAGTGCTACAATACACACGAGCTGCTAACGAGACCGAGCATGGGGGGAACCGACCCCCCTCTACGTTGCGCATGGGCCTCCTTTTATATGCTCAAGGGGTCTCCGACAGGTGGCAACGTAGACAAGGGTAAAAATGGAAAAGGAGTGGTTGGTACAGCTACACATGCGATTATGCAGTGTATCATACCTAACCCTGACGGCAGGGGACAAAGGCATTAAATGCCCGTCTACGTCGCCCTAACAGTGCAAACAGGGACCGTCAGGGGCGCCACCGCTTGCCACGATGGCAATCTTGTCAGCGTCGCTTGCCACCTCGCACCGCTGGCTGCACAGCCTCTCGCCACGCGCGCCTGGAAAGGTCCTGTATGACACGTTAGTGGATGTGCTTGGAGCGCAGTACTGAGTGGTGGTCTGCCATGCAAGCGCCTTTGCTGCGGTTGTTGTCTTGTCGCGCCGGAAGCTTGTCGCCATCGGGCCTTCCCGCAAGCTCCTCTTGCCGGGGCCTTGTCTCCTAGGTGCCTTGGGTGGCCTTCCCGCAAGCTCCTCTTGCCGGGCCTTGTCTCCTTGGCTTGAATACTTTGTTCTTGAATGGCTCCAAAGGAACCACGGAGGACCTTGGCGGTCACCCGGTAAGCCTTGCCGCGGAGGGCTGCAACTGCCCGTGCACAAGTTCGGGATACTAGGGTACCCCTACTCTAGTACACCGACACCATGCAGAAATAAAAAGTTTACTCCCCCTCAACCATACAATCACAAGCCATGGCTAGCCGAATTCACGGGTGCCCTTGATACGTCTCCAACGTATTATAATTTTATATCATTCCATGCTATTATAGTATCAATCTTGGATGTTTTATATACACTTTTAAGCAACTATATATCATTTTTTGGTACTAACCTATGGACTTAGTGCCTAGTGCCAGTTGCTGTTTTTTTTCCTATTTTTGGTTTTTCAGAATATCAGTATCAAATGAAGTCCAAATGCCATGAAACTTTTTCGATATTTTTTATGGCAATAAGAGACCCTCGAAGGTTCGAGAGGGGACGGGAAGATGGAGTAGTGGCCCATGAGGCACCAGGGCACGCCCTGGTGGCTTGTGGGGCCCACATGGCTTGGTTTTACCTAACTCCGCCTCTAGAAATTCTCTAAAATCTGGAAACCAACAGGGGAGTCCACGAAATACTTTTTCCACCGCCGCAAGTTCCTGTTCTTGACAGATCCCATCTGGGGCCTTTTCTGGCATTTCGCCGGAGGGGGTTCGATCATGGAGGGGGTCTACATCATCCTTTCCGCCCTTCCAAAGATGCGTGAGTAGTTCACCACAGACCTATGGGTCCATAGTTAGTAGCTAGATGGCTTCTTCTCTCTATTTGATCTTCAATACAAGGTTCTCCTCGATGTTCTTGTAGTTCTATCCGATGTAATCACTTTGTGCGATGTGTTTGTTATGATCCAAAGAATTGTGAGTTTATGATAAGATCTATCCATGAATATTATTTGAGTTTTCTCTGAACTCTTTTATGCATGATTTTTATATCTTCATATTTCTCTCTGATCTATTGATTTGGTTTGGCCAACTAGATTGATTTATCTTGCAATGGGAGAGATGCTTTGTAATGGGTTCGATCTTGCGGTGATCAATCCCAGTGACGGAAGGGGATATGGCACGTATTGTATCGTTGCTATTAAGGGTAAAAAGATGGGGTTTATTCATATGTGAGTTTATCTTGTCTACATCATGTCATCTTTCTTAAGGCGTTACTCCGTTTTTCCATGAACTTAATACACTAGATGCATGCTGGATAGCGGTCGATGTGTGCAGTAATAGTAGTAGATATTGGGCAACGAGAGGGGAGAGTGTTGTCCACGTACCCTCGTAGACCGAAAGCGGAAGTGTTAGCACAACGCGTTTGATGTAGTCGTACGTCTTCGCGATCCGACCGATCAAGTACCGAAGGCACGGCACCTCCGAGTTCAGCACACGTTCAGCCCGATGACGTCCCTCGAACTCCGATCCAGCTGAGTGTTGAGGGAGAGTTTCGTCAGCTCGACGGTGTGGTGACGATGTTGATGTTCTACCGACGCAGGGCTTCGCCTAAGCACCGCTATAGTATTATCAAGGTGGACTATGGTGGTGGGGGGCACCGCACACGGCTAAAAGATCAAACGATCAATTGTTGTGTCTCTAGGGTGCCCCCTGCCCCGTATATAAAGGAGCAAGGGGGTGCGGCCGGCCAGGAGAGAGGGCGCGCCAGGAGGAGTCCTACTCCCACCGGGAGTAGGACTCCCCCCACCCTTTCCTAGTTGGATTAGGACATGGGAGGGGGAAAGAGGAGGGAGAGAGGAAGGAACGGGGGTGCCGCCCCCCTCTCCTTGTCCTATTCGGACTAGGGGGGAGGGGCGCGCGGCCCAGCCCTGGCCGCCTCTCCTCTTCTCCTTAAAGGCCCACTAAGGCCCATTAACCTCCCGGGTGGTTCCGGTAACCTCCCTGTACTCCGGTAAAATACCGATTTCACCCGGAACACTTCCGATATCCAAACATAGGCTTCCAATATATCAATCTTCATGTCTCGACCATTTCGAGACTCCTCGTCATGTCCGTGATCACATCCGGGACTCTGAACAACCTTCAGTACATCAAAACATATAAACTCACAATATATCTGTCATCGAAACATTAAGCGTGCGGACCCTACGGGTTCGAGAACTATGTAGACATGACCGAGACACGTCTCCGGTCAATAACCAATAGACTCATATTGCCTCCCATATATTCTACGAAGATCTTTATCGGTCAGACCGCATAACAACATACGTTGTTCCCTTTGTCATCAATATGTTACTTGCCCGAGATTCGATCGTCGGTATCTCAATACCTAGTTCAATCTCGTTACCGGCAAGTCTCTTTACTCGTTCTGTAATACATCATTCCGCAACTAACTCATTAGTTGCAATGCTTGTGAGCTTAAGTGATGTGCATTACCGAGAGGGCCAGAGATACCTCTCAGAGCAATCGGAGTGACAAATCCTAATCTCGAAATACACCAACCCAACAAATACCTTCGGAGACACCTGTAGAGCACCTTTATAAACCCAGTTACGTTGTGACATTTGGTAGCACACAAAGTGTTCCTCTGGTAAACGGGAGTTGCATAATCTCATAGTCATAGGAACATGTATAAGTCATGAAGAAAGCAATAGCAACATACTAAACGATCGGGTGCTAAGCTAACGGAATGGGTCAAGTCAATCACATCATTCTCCTAATGATGTGATCCCATTAATCAAATGACAACGCATGTCAATGGCCAGGAAACTTAACCATCTTTGATCAACGAGCTAGTCAAGTAGAGGCATACTAGTGACACTCTGTTTTTCTATGTATTCACACATGTATTATGTTTCCGGTTAATACAATTCTAGCATGAATAATTAACATTTATCATGATATAAGGAAATAAATAATAACTTCATTATTTCCTCTAGGGCATATTTCCTTCAGTCTCCCACTTGCACTAGAGTCAATAATCTAGATTACACAGTAATGATTCTAACACCCATGGAGCCTTGGTGCTGATCATGTTTTGCTCGTGGAAGAGGCTTAGTCAACGGGTCTGCAACATTCAGATCCGTATGTATCTTGCAAATTTCTGTGTCTCCCACGTGGACTAAATCCCGGAAGGAATTGAAGCATCTCTTGATGTGCTTGGTCCTCTTGTGAAATCTGGATTCCTTTGCCAAGGCAATTGCACCAGTATTGTCACAAAAGATTTTCATTGGACCCGATGCACTAGGTATGACACCTAGATCGGATATGAACTCCTTCATCCAGACTCCTTCATTTGTTGCTTCCGAAGTAGCTATGTACTCCGCTTCACACGTAGATCCCGCCACGACGCTTTGTTTAGAACTGCACCAACTGACAGCTCCACCGTTCAATGTAAACACATATCCGGTTTGCGATTTAGAATCGTCCGAATCAGTGTCAAAGCTTGCATCAACGTAACCATTTATGATAAGCTCTTTGTCACCTCCATAAACGAGAAACATAACCTTAGTCATTTTCAGGTATTTCAGGATGTTCTTGACCGTTGTCCAGTGATCCGCTCCTGGATTACTTTGGTACCTCCCTGCTAGACTTATAGCAAGGCACACATCAGGTCTGGTACACAGCATTGCATACATGATAGAGCCTATGGCTGAAACATAGGGAACATCTTTCATTTTCTCTCTATCTTCTGCAGTGGTCGGGATTGAGTCTTACTCAACTTCACACCTTGTAACACAAGCAAGAACCCTTTCTTTGCTTGATCCATTTTGAACTTCTTCAAAACTTTATCAAGGTATGTGCTTTGTGAAAGTCCAATTAAGCGTCTTGATCTATCTCTATAGATCTTGATGCCCAATATATAAACAGCTTCACCGAGGTCTTTCGTTGAAAAACTCTTATTCAAGTATCCCTTTATGCTATCCAGAAATTCTATATCATTTCCACATATAATATTAGAAATGCTACAGAGCTCCCCACTCACTTTCTTGTAAATACAGGCTTCTCCAAAAGTCTGTACAAAACCAAATGCTTTGATCAGACTATCAAAGTGTTTATTCCAACTCCGAGAGGCTTGCACCAGTCCATAAATGGATCGCTGGAGCTTGCACACTTTGTTAGCTCCCTTTGGATCGACAAAACCTTCCGGTTGCATCATATACAACTCTTCTTCCAGAAATCCATTCAGGAATGCAGTTTTGACATCCATTTGCCAAATTTCATAATCATATAATGCGGCAATTGCTAACATGATGCGGACAGACTTAAGCATCGCTACGGGTGAGAAGGTCTCATCGTAGTCAATCCCTTGAACTTGTCAAAAACCTTTCGCAACAAGTCGAGCTTTATAGACAGTAACATTACCATCAGAGTCAGTCTTCTTCTTGAAGATCCATTTATTCTCAATTGCTTGTCGATCATCGGGCAATTCAACCAAAGTCCACACTTTGTTCTCATACATGGATCCCATCTCAGATTTCATGGCTTCAAGCCATTTTGCGGAATCTGGGCTCACCATCACTTCTTCATAATTCGTAGGTTCGTCATGGTCTAGTAACATAACTTCTAGAACAGGATTATCGTACCACTCTGGTGCGGATCTTACTCTGGTTGACCTACGAGGTTCAGTAACAACTTGATCTGAAGTTTCATGATCATCATCATTAACTTCTTCACTAATTGGTGTAGGTGTCGCAGAAACCGGTTTCTGCGATGAACTACTTTCCAGTAAGGGAGCAGGTACAGTTACCTCATCAAGTTCTACTTTCCTCCCACTCACTTCTTTTGAGAGAAACTCCTTCTCTAGAAAAACTCCGAATTTAGCAACAAAAGTCTTGCCTTCAGATTTGTGATAGAAGGTGTACCCAACAGTCTCCTTTGGGTATCCTATGAAGTCACATTTCTCCGATTTGGGTTCGAGCTTGTCAGGTTGAAGCTTTTTCACATAAGCATCGCAGCCCCAAACTTTCGTAAGCGACAACTTTGGTTTCTTGCCAAACCACAGTTCATAAGGCGTCGTCTCAACGGATTTCGATGGTGCCCTATTTAACGTGAATGCGGCCGTCTCTAAAGAATAACCCCAAAACGATAGTGGTAAATCAGTAAGAGACATCATAGATCGCACCATATCTAGTAAAGTACAATTACAACGTTCGGACACACCATTATGTTGTGGTGTTCCGAGTGGCGTGAGTTGTGAAACTATTCCGCATTGTTTCATATGAAGACCAAACTCATAACTCAAATATTCTCCTCCACGATCAG
The DNA here is from genome assembly GCA_021605145.1 of Aegilops bicornis. NCBI lineage: Eukaryota > Viridiplantae > Streptophyta > Magnoliopsida > Poales > Poaceae > Aegilops > Aegilops bicornis. The sequence continues at coordinate 313,468,764 of CM038669.1, forward strand.
ACCGTAGAAACTTTATTTTCATGTTACGATGATTTTCAACTTCACTCTGAAATTCTTTGAACTTTTCAAATGTTTTAGACTTATGTTTCATTAAGTAGATATACCCATATCTGCTTAAATCATCTGTAAAGGTGAGAAAATAACGATATCCGCCATTTAGCCTCAACATTCATTGGACCACATACATCTATATGTATGATCTCCAACAAATCTGTTGCTCTCTCCATAGTTCCGGAGAACGGCGTTTTAGTCATCTTGCCCATGAGGCACGGTTGGCAAGTACCAAGTGATTCATAATCAAGTGGTTCCAAAAGTCCCTCAGTATGGAGTTTCTTCATGCGTTTTACACCGATATGAGCTAAACGACAGTGCCACAAATAAGTTGCACTATCATTATCAACTCTGCATCTTTTGGCTTCAATATTATGAATATGTGTATCACCACTATCGAGATTCAACAAAAATAGACCACTCTTCAAGGGTGCATGACCATAAAAGATATTACTCATATAAATAGAACAACCATTATTCTCTGATTTAAATGAATAACCGTCTCGCATCAAACAAGATCCAGATATAATGTTCATGCTCAACACTGGCACCAAATAACAATTATTTAGGTCTAATACTAATCCCGAAGGTAGATGTAGAGGTAGCGTGCCGACTGCGATCACATCGACTTTGGAACCATTTCCCAAGCGCATCGTCACCTCATCCTTAGCCAATCTTCGCTTAATCCGTAGCCCCTGTTTCGAGTTGCAAATATTAACAATGTAGAACCAGTATCAAATACCCAGTGCTCTGCGAGCATTAGTAAGGTACACATCAATAACATGTATATCACATATACCTTTGTTCACCTTGCCATCCTTCTTATCCTCCAAATACTTGGGGCAGTTCCGCTTCCGGTGACCGATGCACTTGCAGTAGAAGCACTCAATCTCAGGCTTAGGTCCAGACTTGGGTTTCTTCTCTTGAGCAGCAACTTGCTTGCTGTTCTTCTTGAAGTTCCCCTTCTTCTTCCCTTTGCCCATTTTCTTGAAACTGGTGGTCTTATTGACCATCAACACTTGATGCTCCTTCTTGATTTCTACCTCCGCAGCCTTTAGCATTGCGAAGAGCTCGGGAATCGTCTTATCCATCCCTTGCATGTTATAGTTCATCACGAAGCTCTTGTAGCTTGGTGGCAATTATTGGAGAATTCTGTCAATGACGCTATCATCCGGAAGATTAACTCCCTGTTGAATCAAGTGATTGCGGTGCCGGACATCTTGAGTATATGCTCACTGACAGAACTATTGTCCTCCATCTTGCAGTTGTAGAACTTATTGGAGACTTCATATCTCTCAATCCGGCCATTTGCTTGAAATATTAACTTCAACTCCTGGAACATCTCATATGCTCCATGACGTTCAAAACGTCGTTGAAGTCCTGGTTCTAAGCCGTAAAGCATGGCACATTGAACTATTGAGTAGTCATCAGCTTTGCTCTGCCCACCGGGAGTAGGACTCCCCCCTTTCCTAGTTGGATTAGGACTTGGGAGGGAGAAAGAGGAGGGAGAGAGGAAGGAAGGGGGCGTGAAAGTGCGTTATATCGACTAGAGGGGGGTGAATAGGCGATTTTTATGAATTCTTCACTGAGGAATTTGCCGGTGAGGAAATTCCTTAGCGAAGAACTACTTGCAATGAATAAGTACTCGAAGTAAGCATAACGAGAATCACGAGGCATGGTCATCATGATGAAATGAAGACAAGCACGAGTACGTAAAGCGTAATCACAGGATAACACAAGATGAAGACAAACAGACTGAAGAAATTGAACTTCGGAAATTGAGAAAGTCTTCAGTCAAAGTCTTCAAACACAGATATGATGAAGCGCTCAACACAGTAATGAGGAAATGAAAGAGTTGAGGAAATAGAACCAGTAAGCTTCGTGAAGACAATGATTTGGTAGACCAGTTCCAATTGCTGCCTCAGTTGTACATCTGGTTGGAGCGGCTGAGTATTTAAACTCGAGGACACACAGTCTCGGACACCCAGTCACTGAGCACGCAGCTCAGGACACCAAGTCCTCACCGTATTCTCCTTGAACTAAGGTCACGCAGACCTCGTCCAATCACTCGTGGTAAGTCTTCAGGGGACTTCCAAACCTTCACAAACTCGCTCACTCGGCAATCCACAATTCCTCTTGGATGCTCTAGACCATGACGCCTAACCGTCTGGAAGAAGCACAGTCTTCCAAGGTAACAAGCGTTGGATCCACGCAGGATCAATCTCTTTAGTGATGCTCAATCACTTTGGGTTTGTAGGTGTTTGGGTTTGGATTTTCCTCACTTGATGATTTTCACTCAAAGTCCTCGGAGGATGGGTTGCTCTCAAATGACAAGTGTCAGTTTCTCTCGGAGCAGCCAACCAGCTAGTGGTTGTAGGTGGCGGCTATTTATAGCCTAGGGAGCAGCCCGACATGATAAGACATAAATGCCCTTCAATGATATGACCGTTAGGTAGATAAGATATTTTGGGACAGGTGGCCTTGACATAGCGGTCGGAAATTTGAGGTTCAAATTCCTCGGGGCTATCATGTTCCTCATTGTGTAGGCAATCCGCCTTTGGCGAATTCCTAACTCCTCGGTCAGAACAAATTCCTCGGCGACCGGAAGAACTTCGTCTACATCCTTTGAAGAAATTGACTGAATCAGTATGAGATTTCAATGGCTTCACTCAAGGGATTGGTTGGTGTAGTATTTTGAGTTGATCATCACATGGAAATTTTTCCTTAGTATTTCCTCGAACCCCTTTAACAGTACGGTGTTTCCTATGACTCAAGAAAGAGAAAACGAAACTACGAAAACAAAAGTCTTCACGCTTCATGTTCCTCAACTAAATACCAAGTCTTCAAGGTCACACCAATTTCTTCACTTTCAAAGTCTTCAGAATACCAAAGTCTTCAGTTGAAGAACTTCATTTTTAGGGGTCGACTTTCTTTGTAAATATCAAACTCCTCATAGAATTATAGACATGTGTACACTCATAAACACATTAGTCCCTTAACCTATAAGTCTTCAATACACCAAAATCACTAAGGGGCACTAGATGCACTTACAGGGCCCCCCCCCCCCCGCCTTGTCCTATTCGGAATAGGGGGAGGGGCGCATGACCCAGCCCTGGCCGCCTCTCCTCTTCTCCGTAAAGGCCCACAAAGGCCCATTAACCACCCTGGTGGTTCCGGTAACCTCCCGGTACTCCGGTAAAATCCCGATTTCACCCGGAACACTTCCGATATCCAAACATAGGCTTCCAATATATCAATCTTCATGTCTCGACCATTTGGAGACTCCTCGTTATGTCCGTGATCACATCCGGGACTCCGAACAACCTTCGGTACATCAAAACATATAAACTCATAATATATCATCGCCGAAACGTTAAGCGTGCGGACCCTACGGGTTCGAGAACTATGTAGACATGACCGAGACACGTCTCCAGTCAATAACCAATAGCGGAACTTGGATGCTCATATTGGCTCCCACATATTCTAAGAAGATCTTTATCGGTCAGACCACATAACAACATACGTTGTTCCCTTTCTCATCGGTATGTTACTTGCCCGAGATTCGATCGTCAGTATCTCAATACATAGTTCAATCTCGTTACCGGCAAGTCTCTTTACTCGTTCCGTAATACATTATTCTGCAACTAACTCATTAGTTGCAATGCTTGCAAGGCTTAAGTGATGTGCATTATCGAGAGGGCCCAGAGATACCTCTCCGAGCAATCGGAGTGACAAATCCTAATCTCGAAATCGCCAACCCAACAAATACCTTCGGAGACACCTGTAGAGCACCTTTATATCACCCGGTTACATTGTGACGTTTGGTAGCACACAAAGTGTTCCTCCGGTAAACGGGAGTTGCATAATCTCATAGTCATAGGAACATGTATACGTCATGAAGAAAGCAATAGCAACATACTAAACGATCGGGTGCTAAGCTAACGGAAGGGTCAAGTCAATCACATCATTCTCCTAATGATGTGATCCCGTTAATCAAATGACAACCCATGTCAATGGCCAGGAAACTTAACCATCTTTGATCAACGAGCTAGTCAAGTAGAGCCATACTAGTGACACTCTGTTTGTCTATGTATTCACACATGTATTGTGTTTCCGGTTAATACAATTCTAGCATGAATAATAAACATTTATCATGATATAAGGAAATAAATAATAACTTTATTATTGCCTCTAGGGCATATTTCCTTCAGTAGATGCAGGCAGGAGTCGGTCTACTTGTCTCAGACGTGATGCCTATATACATGATCATTGCCTTGGATATCATTATAATTATTTTCTTTTCTATCAATTGCCCGAAGTAATTAGTTTACCCACCGTATGCTATTTTCAAGAGACAAGCCTCTAGTGAAAACTATGGCCCCCGGGTCTATCTTTTATCATATATAAAAACCAAAAATACCTTGCTGCGTTTTTCTTTTATTTATTTTATTTTGTATTTTTGTCTGATCTATCTAAAAATTACCATACAATTTAATCTTGCTCGTAACTGTCAAGGGATTGACAACCCCTTGTTCGCGTTGGGCTGCAAGGATTTATTATTTGTGCGTAGGTGCTGCTAACTAGTTGTTGCTTGGTTCTCCTACTGGATTGATAACCTTGGTTCTTAACTAAGGGAAATACTTATCTCTATTGTACTTCATCATCCTCTCCTCTTCGGGGAAATCCCAACGCAGTTCACAAGTAGCGGCCCTCCAAACAATCAACTTTCCATGGCATTTATTTTATTTCATTTTTCTTGTTGATTGACGAGACTGGGCATCCCTTTTACCAGCCTCTCTTGTGCAAGGACAAGTGAATAAACACCCTTCGTGAGAATAACCCGCTTAGCATTGAAGAAATTGACCGCCCCCTCGCTCCATGAGCGGTATGGGCACACAAAACAGATGTTTATTTGAATATTTAGAAATGGCACATGCAAATTTACTTGGAACGGCACAGTAATACCATATATAGGTAGGTATGGTGGACACTCATGGAAGAAACTTGGCTCAAGGATTTTGGATGCACAAGTAGTATTCCCGCTTAGTACAAAAATTATTGGCTAGCAAAGATCCTAAACAAGCACCACATGTTGGAGGATCCACAACAATATAACTTTGATGTGAATATACCCAACCATAACTCATTACGTTGTCTTCCTTGTCCGACTTCAACTAATTTGCTCAAGCTTGAAAATAATGAATGGGTTTGCACAATCATAAAAGATGTCCAAGATAATATAATTGTATGTGAGATTTCTTTTCCATATACTAATCATTCATGGATTGCTTGTATGACCAATATTATGATTGTCAAACTTTAATAAATTTTACTTTGTAAACATAATGTGAAACTATTACTAGCAATAGCGCTCCGGCGGAAGTACCGCTCGGATGGACGGTAGTAGCGCTCCGGCAGCACTACTGCTCCAGCACTAGCCGTTCGCACTAGCTATGGCAGGAACTACCGCCTTTAGCGGTAGTACCGCTCCCTTGAGCGGTATTACTGCTTGAGTGTGGGCTGGGCACTTAACGGTTGGATTAGATCCCCCACTATATAAAGGGGATCTTCTTCCCCAAGAATACTCGACCCTTACTTCTTTGACTCCATTGTTGCCACAAAGCTCCTTTTCGCCCGATCTCTCTCTCTCTCTCTCTCTCTCTCTCTCTCTCTCTCTCTCTAGCCATCAAAACTTGTTGATGCTCTAGAGTTTGAATGAGAAGGCCTCGACCTATACTTCCACCAAGAAAAATTTGATTCCCCCCACTAATCCCTTGCGGATCTTGTTACTTTGGGTGTTTGAGCACCCTAGATGGAAGAGGTCACCTTGGAGCCACATTCCATTGTGGTGAAGCTTCGTGGTGGTGTTGGGAGCCTCCAATTAAATTGTGGAGAGAGCCCCAACCTTTTTGGTAATGGTTCGGTCGCCGCCTTCAAGCACACCACTAGTGGAATCACGACATCTTGCATTGTGCGAGGGCATGAGCAGAATACTGTGGCCCTAGTGGCTTCTTGGGGAGCATTGTGCCTCCATGCCGCACCAACGAAGACGTACATTTCCCTAAAGGGAGGGAAATTTGGTAACACATCCTCGTCTTCATTGACTCCACTTGTGGTTATTTCTAACCTTTTACTTTGTGCAAGCTTATATTGTGTTTGTATCTTGTGCTTGCTTATGTTGCTATTGTTGAGCTCATCATATAGGTTGTCCACCTAGTTGAATATCTAGGCAACCTATTTTTTCGTTACCCTAATTTGTTAAAATAAGTTAAAACTTGTTAGTCGCCTATTCACCCCCCCCCCCAGTCGACCATATCGATCCTTTTAGTTGTATCATAATAGCTGATGAGGACACAAACATGGGGTAGGGTAATAGGCCTGACCTATACGTCCTACCTAAGGTCCTCGTCCTAAGAGCAAAGGAATTCAAGAATCGGAAGAAGGGATCCAGCAAAGATGTCGAGTGAAGTCCACTCGACCTACCATTCACTCGGAGACCCCTCTTATCCAGGTCACTCGACCATCAAACCACTCGACATATAAGACCTAAAGCCGCTCTACGCAGCAACGGTCGGGCATTTACTCATATATTTAATGATCATTTGTAGCACTTCATTGCAGGCGTTACCTGTAACGCCACCTCTTTATGTACATTGAATCCTATGTAACGGAGGGGAGCCGGGGTCCTGGCGCACTCTATATAAGCCACCCCCTCCTCTGGGATAAGGGTTCACACCCCCTGTAACTCACACGCTTATAATCCAGTCGACCGCGTCCGGGCTCCGAGACGTAGGGCTGTTACTTCCTCCGAGAAGGGCCTGGACTCATAAAACTTGCGTGTACAACTCCTCCATAGCTAGGATCTTGCCTCTACATTCCTACCCCCCTATTCTACTGTCAGACTTAGAACCACGACAGTTGGCGCCCACCGTGGGGCCGGTGTCTTAGCGACTTGTTGGAGAAGTTGCAATTTTTCCGATCCCCTTCATCATGGTTTCAGGCAGAGGTTTGGCTGAGGGCCGCGAGATCCGTCTCGGCGCGCTCGTGTTTGTCGCTGACGGCTCCGCTTGGCTTCAGGAGGCTCCACTCAACGTCGACGCACTCCCCGTCCGTGGGGCAACGCACTTTCGCGCGTGCGTCCGCGGCGTCCTCCTGCGGCAGCCGTCGACCCAGTATCGGTCGACTCCTGTGGCGTCCTCCCTCCCTCTCGCCCGCCGGCACAACCGTTCCGGTTGATCAAGGCTTCAGCGGTGGGTGAGGCATGCGGTGGCTCGCCAGTCGGCCACCCCCCAAGTCACGGCGATCGAGCCCGACGAAACTCTCTACGGCATGTTCGACACATCATTGGTTCCGTAGAGGCGCATCCGGTCTGACAAAGATGATCCTGCCGCGGAGATCACGATGGTCGATGGACCTCGCGATCCTCTCGGCTTCCCCGCCCGGCAAGCGGCGGCGGAGGCGATCCGTCACGTGTCCATGAGGAATACCTCCCCGAGCCCCTCTCTTTGCAGCAGAGGGAAGAACTTCGCCGCCGAAACATGGATGCACTTCACACTCCTATAGTTGGAGAAACCCCCGAGGCCCGAGCCTTGGAGGAGGTGAGCCTGGCCAACTTGGCTGAGCGCACTCGACTGGAGAACCTCCAGCGCATACTCGACGAGCGGGCTCGGCAACGGGTTCCAGAATCCAGTCGACGTCAACTCTTTCCACCTCCGACTCAGGTATATCGAACTTCGATCCAAAATCTCACAGCTGTAGCTCGAATAGCAGAGTCAATTCAGCCCTCCCAGTCAAAAGCTGGCAGAGGCCTAATGCAGATCAGAGCTTTACTCCGGGCAGCGGGAGAACAGAATACAGCTGTGTCACAGTCGCGGAATAGGATCCATAGCAGATCTGTTATGGCAGATACAGTCCAGTCGGCCCACATCCCAATATCGCCCCCGAGGCGTGAGGGGCGTGGAGACCGACGAGATCAGTACAGAAACCGTGAGCATATGATCACCGACTCGATCATGATGATCGTCGTCGAGTGCCCACGCCTCCCACAAGGAGTGGGCCATACATGCCTCAGCAACATGATGACAGACGCCGTCACAGTGGTGGGCGAAGGATTCCAGTCGACCCCAGAGAACCGGGCTTTGATGCGAGATCTTTTCTCGTACAAGGTTTGCTCGACAGGAACAGGGCTCACAAACAAGTCCATGACAGAGATTTTCCAACCAGCAGCAGAGTGCATGTCTCAGGTCCAGAGTGCTTCAGCAGAGCCATCAGAGCCGCGGTGATTCCTCCCAACTTCAATTTGGCGACTAGAGTCAGTAAGTTCACTGGTGAGTCCAAGCCTGACACTTGGCTTGAGGACTACCGAGTGGCTGTTCAGATTGGCGGCGGCAATGATGAAGTAGCCATGAAACACCTTCCTCTGATGTTGGAGGGCACGGCCAGAGCATGGCTGAATCAATTAGCACCCAGCAGCATTTACAGTTGGGAAGATCTTGCCCGAGTGTTTGTCAGAACATTTGAAGGAACATGCAAACGGCCAGCAGGGTTCACAGAGCTGCAATCTTGTGTGCAGAAGACAAATGAAACTTTAAGAGATTATATCCAGAGATGGATCATGTTGCATCACACGGTGGAGAATGTGTCTGATTACCAAGCAGTTTGTGCCTTCAAGGAAGGCGTCAAGTATCGAGAGTTGAATCTGAAGTTTGGTCAGACCAGAGATATGTCTCTGAGTCGGATGATGGAGATTGCCACCAAGTATGCCAATGGTGAAGAGGAGGATCGACTCCGGAGTGGCAAGTACAAAACAGTCGCCCATGAAACCGGAGGAGGAAACTCCAGTCGGAAGCATAAGCGCAAAGCCGAGCTAGCTGCTCCTGGAAAAACCTTGGCCGTGACTCAGGGAAAATTCAAGGGGAAGCCCAAAGGGCCATGGAACCCCAAGAAAATAAAAGACCAAGATGGAAATGATGTGCTGGATTTGCCATGCCACATTCACACAAAGAAAGATGAAGAGGGTAAAATCATTTACCCGAAGCATACCACTCGATAGTGTCGGCTCCTGATCCAGCAGTTCCAAGAGAAACGGCCCAAAGAGAAGGAAAAAGAGTCCGAAAAAGTTGAGGACAAGGAGGAAAGTGATGATGGTTACCCTCACGTCAATTCCACTCTGATGATTTTCGCTGATGTTGAGAGCAAAAGCCGACTGAAAGTCATCAACAGAGAAGTAAACATGGTCGCTCCCAAGAACACCCGCTTATTTGAAATGGTCTCGGACTGCTACCACATTCGATCAGTCCGATCACCCGACGCACATAGCCACCCCTGGGAGGCAAGCATTGGTGGTCGACCCAGTCGTCGAAGGCACTCGACTGACTAAAGTTCTGATGGATGGTGGCAGTGGCCTGAATATTCTGTATGCATAGACGCTGAAAGGGATGGGCATTCCGATGTCCAGACTCAGCGAAAGCAATATGAGTTTCCATGGAGTCATTCCAGGCAAGAAGGCTGAGTCACTCGGCCAGATTGCTCTTGATGTGGTTTTCGGTGATTCCAAGAATTACCGCAAAGAAAAGTTAACATTTGAAGTTGTGGATTTCCAGAGTGCTTATCACGCTATTCTGGGCAGGCTAGCTGATGCACGTTTTATGGCTCGACCATGCTATGTGTACCTCAAATTGAAGATGCCTGGTCCTAAAGGTGTGATCACTATCACTGGCAATCGAAAGAAGGCAGAAGAGTGCTTCCAGAAGGGCTCAAATATCGCCGATGCGCAGATGGCAGTAGTGGAATTGCAGGAGTATCAGAAAAATGCAGATCCGAGTGATTTGTTGTGAGCTAAGAAGCCTGCCACGAATTCAGCATTTCAGTCGTCCAGTGAAACGAAACCGATTCATATTCACTCGACCGATCCCAATGCTGCTCCGACTCACATTTCAACAACACTCGACTCCAAATAGGAAGAAGCGCTCACCCAGTTCCTCCGTGAGAACTGGGACATCTTTGCATGGAAACCCTCTGACATGCCAGGTTTTCCCAGGGGACTGTGAAAGGATCGATATAGTTGACTAGGGGGGGGGGGTGAATAGGCAACTAACAATTTTTAGATTTTCTTTACCAAATTAAACTTTGCATCAAAGTAAGTTGTCTAGATATGCAACTAGGTGGACACCCTATATGATGCAACAATCACAACCACACAAGCAAGCAATGAATAAAACACAAGTAAGCTTGCACAAGTAAAGGGATGAGATAACCAAGAGTGGAGCCGGTGGAGACGAGGATGTGTTACCGAAGTTCCTTCCTTTTGAGGGGAAGTACGTCTCCGTTAGAGCGGTGTGGAGGCACAATGCTCACCAAGAAGCCACTAGGGCCACCGTATTCTCCTCACGCCCTCACACAATGCGAGATGTCGTGATTCTACTATTGGTGCCCTTGAAGGCGGCAATCGAACCTTTACAAACAAGGTTGGGGCAATCTCCACAACTTAATTGGAGGCTCCCAACACCACCACGAAGCTTCACCACAATGGACTATGACTTCACGGTGACCTCAACCGTTTAGGGTGCTCAAACACCCAAGAGTAACAAGATCCGCTAGGGATTAGTGGGGGGAATCAAATTTCTCTTGGTGGAAGTGTAGATCGGGGCTTTCTCAACCAATCCCGAGAAAATCAACAAGTTTGATTGGCTAGGGAGAGAGATCGGGCAAAAATGGAGCTTGGAGCAACAATGGAGTTTAGGGTTAGAAGAGGTGGATCCTCTTGGAGAAGAAGACCCCCTTTTATAGTGGGGGGACAAATCCAACCGTTACCCACCACTCAGCCCGCGACCCACGGAACTACCGCACCACAGGCGCAGTACTACCGCACGGGCCTGCGGTACTACCGCGGCGGACTGCGGTACTACCGTGGGCAGCGAGACCAGACACAGCAAAAGGAGCACTAACGAGTGCGGTAGATCCATGAAGCGGTACTACCATGACCCCATCGGAACTACCGCAAGACAGCCGCAGGCCAGGCCCGATAGGCCCAGATGTAAAAAATTACATCCGTGACTACCTCCGCTGAGAAATTGTCGCGCAAAAATCCGACACGGAACTACCGCGACCAAGGGTGCGGTACTACCGTGAAAGGTGCGGATGTAAAAAATTACATCCGCCCTTATCTCTGCACTTGCTACTGAACCTGGCCTGGCGTCACGGTACTACCGCGCCGCAGCACGGTACTACCGCGGGGAGCGCGGATGTAAAAATTACATCCGCGCGAACCACCGCTTGAGCAGCGGTGCGGACAGAGCTTCAGCGGTACTACCGCTCGAGGAGCGGTACTACCGTGGAGCCTACGGTACTACCGTGCGGAGCCCAGTACTACCGCTGGCTCTGCGGTAGTACCACTTTCAAGAGCGGTACTACCGCTTAGCTCGAGAAGAGCAAGGCGAAGGCCTTCAAATCGCAGAGACAAGGTGAGGCGGAGGAACACTCCAAGGAGCTCGAGGAAAGGCGGTGCAAAGGGAATGTGTAGGTGAGATTCCACCCAAACCTTTCCAAAGCGGACCCCTCTTAATAGTACGGCTCTCCTACGACTCAACTCCACCGAAACGAACCGAAGAAACGCCATCTTCAATAATCTTGAGGGGCATCAAATGCGTCTTGTGTTTAGTCGTGATGAATCTGAAAAGCTCAATACACACGATTAGTCCATAAAGGCATTGTCATCAATCACCAAAACTACTTTAAGGACAAAAATTCCTTACAATCTCCCCTTTTGGTGGATTGATGACAATCTGGTTTTGCACAAAGGAGATGAAAATAGCACAAGCAAACCCCACATCTCTAAAATATAGATGAGCTCCCCCTAGATTCGTGATAGAGAGTAAAGTGCTTTGGACTGCACGGCACGAATACTAGGATCACCACTCCCCCTATATTTTAGAAACAAAGCATATCTTGCAATGGTAAGGCTGACACTAAGCAAGATAGTAGATATGAGCATAACATGAATAGCATGATATGGCACAAGCTCAATAAGATGATAAAGGTATGCGATAGAGTGCATATGTCTTACACCATATGATAAACTTAGTCTCACAAGCACAACCAAATCAAAGCAAGCAAGTTCAACGACGGAAAGCAAAGCAAACGCATTTAAACACACGACACGCACGCCAAATCCTACACTCTCTCCCCTTTGGCACCGAGACACCAAAAAGGCGTAGAGGTCACCTACAACAAAGGTGGTAGCTCAGGTGGAAAAGGACTCCTCGTCTTGAGACTCCAGCGAGAACGGACTCCTCCTCTGAATCGGTCCACTTGTAGCCCTGCTTCTCCATCGAGCAGACTACAGGGTGATTTGCTTCTCGTAACCGCTGGCCACATCCTCCCGCAAGCCCTCAAGATCCTGATGTCGCGACGGTGACTCTCCTTCCGAGCAACATGGGCCTTGTATCGACCTTGAACCTGCATGCAGAACAGCCTCTTCATCTTGTTCTTCACTTCTTTGCCCAAGAGGGCTCGGAGAGGGAGGCGAGAAAGCGAGCAGGCACAGCTTCTTCCCCCCCAAGTTCCTCCTCATCCACAGCCCTCCTGGCAGCCTCAGGAGAAGTGGTGGTGTTAGCCCATTGTGGCTTGATGCGGAGCCTGATGGACTCATGACGAACCCACCCTGGAGCTTCAAACTCATCATTGGGAAACAGCCTCTCCCATGTCGTGGAGATCAAGTGGAACAGGTAAGGCCCATAGATGGGGACCTTACGGTTGAACACGGCGAACTGAAGCTCACACCACATGATATGGGAAACATCAAGTGGTTGAGTCTGAGGCACACGGGCCTCCTCGCAGATAAGCATCATGTCAACGAGGTAAGCATGTACCTGGCCCATGTCCCCAATGCGTGGGAAGAGGGTGTTCATAAAGAGCCGATGCATGATGTCAAGGAAGGGATTAAGCACCCATGCAGTCTTCTTGTTGGGAAGAGTCTTCGGAACAAGGAATGGCATGAGTTTGTTCTTGTTGGCAGACTCAGAGTTGGCATGAGGGCGAACTCCAACTGGCGTGTTGAGCCCTTCATCTGGAACGTTAAGCAACTCCATGAACTCCTTCCAAGTAGCAGACAGTCGGCGACCATTAGTCATCCAAGTCATGGTCCTTGCATCATCAGTGCTGAAATGGACGGAAGCAAAGAACTGTGCGATGATCTCTGGATCAAAATCCTTGTGGAAGGTGAGAAAGTGCTCAATGGCGAACTGCTCGACTAGATCCAAGGCCTCTCCAAAGTACTCACGGTGCTTGTCCTGCCTCATATGATGCATGTCAATGTAGTGAACTTCAACATAGTGATTACTTGGCCTTGATCACATCCATGTATATCAGATTCTGCTGCTTGTTCCAGAAGAGTTCATTGCCTCACGTGCTAGCCCGGGGATTCACATAGGGACTGAGCTTCCTTCGAATGACAAACTCGGCCTGGGGCATCACATCCATGCCCATGACGGGCTCCTTCTGTTTGTTGGCGGTGGTCTTGGTCCTGCGTTGGGGAGCAGCAGAGGACCCCTCTGGAACATCATCTGGGTTGCGCAGACGCTTTGACCCTGTGTCACGGCTGGGATTCGAGCGACGAGCAAAACCGGAGCCACCACCTAGACACAAAGACAGAAAGACACGCACGGGAACAAAACGGATCAAAACCAAACCGAGAAAAACACAAAACATGCAATTTGGACGAAACAAAGGAGCGCAGGATGAATCTACGGTAGTACCGGGCAGGGTTTCGGAAGTAATAGATTACATCCGCTCCAGCCGCGGTAGTACCGTGCTGGGGTAGCACGGTAGTACCGCGCTTGGGGCGGAAGTAATTTTTTACTTCCGGATGCCAAGCGGTAGTACCGCACCGAGGCGCGGAAGTACCACACCAAGGTGCGGAAGTACCGCTGAGCGCCAGATCCAGGTGAGGCTGCGGTAGTACCGCTCCAGGAGGAGCGGTAGTACCGCACGGTTTGAAAACCGCCACAGAGGATGCGAATCTGGATCTAGAACCTCTGCACGACAACTTCGGTACTACCGTTGATCAAACGGAACTAATTTGACTATCCAAAGAGCATGGAACAACACTACCACTCTACAACGAATCCCACTTGCACAGATTTAGCCAAAAATCTCAAGAACACCACATGCATCTCCCCAAGATCTAAAAGCACAAGGAAGGACAAAAAGAAGAGGCACTTGGGGAAAAACCTGGGTCCATGGCAAGAGGGCGAGGTGGGGAACGATCCCACCGGTCGGAATCCGAGGAGAGCGGCCGGAGACGGAGATCCGTGAAGGCCTCGGCGCCGTTCTTGGTCGAGGAGAGAGAGAGACGGGTGGGGAATAGAGATGAATGGGTATGGGGAGTTAGAACTCCCCCGTCCCGCTCTTAACCCCCACCCGCTCATGAGGCGGAAAGTACCACGGGTCATCAGCAGTAGTACCGCCCGGCGGAAGTACCGCCTGTTGGTAGTACCGCTCGTTCAAGCGATAAAAATTACTGCCCATGGAGGTATGAGTAGTACTGCGTGCCCAGAGGGCCACGCACAAAACGTAGAGCCACCAACTCAAAACCAAGAAAGTGTAAGAACACACAAGAGAAAAGAGAGAAAAGGCAAAAACAACATCCGGAAGAGACACCAACCAACTAAGAGACGAACACACACGACGAATGAGACCAACTACGAGACACAACTTCTCCGTGAGGAGAGCGGTGGCCGGAGCTACCTATGTTTGAGTCAATTGGTATGGCACCGCGAAGAATTATCCTTGGGCCCATGACCAAAAATCGTCTTTGAAGCACAAGTACCATCAAAAATGGCTAATGTGAAAGAGATGATCGATTTATGCATAATGGGGGAAGGGAGAGTTCATTGAAAGAACAACACTCCCCCTATGTCCATGCCTACACCTAAACAAGACAACAAGTTGAGTATGGTGGGGTGTGCAAGGGTTCAAGCAACATTGCTCGAATCAATGATATTTAGCTCATGCCTTAACTCATGAAATCTTGCTTCATCCAAAGGCTTCGTGAAGATATCTGCAAGGTTATCATGAGTGTTGGCGTATTTGAGCTTGATCTCCCCTCGTCTAATGTGATCCCGGATGAAGTGATACCGAATCTCAATATGCTTCGTCTTGAAGTGTTGCACTGGGTTGAGAGAAATCTTGATGGCACTTTCATTGTCACGCCAAAGAGGCACTTTGTCACAAATGACACCGTAATCCTTTAAAGTTTGCCTCATCCATAAAAGTTGTGCACAACAACTACCGCCACTACATACTCCGCTTGATTGGACGAGAGAGACACACAACTTTGCTTTTTGGAAGACCAACTTACCAAGGAGAAACCAAGGAATTGGCACCCTCCAGAAGTGGACTTCCTATCCACTTTGTCTCCCGCCCAATCGGAATCCGAATATCCTTTAAGCTTGATGTTTGCTCCTCTCGGGTACCATAGGCCAAAGTTTGGGGTATGAGCCAAATATCGAAAGATTCGCTTGACCGCCACATGGTGGCTTTCCTTAGGTGCGGCTTGAAACCGTGCACAAATTCCCACACTCAACATGATATCCGGTCTACATGCACAAAGATAAAGCAAGGATCCAATCATGGAGTGATATACCTTTTGATCCACCGCTTTACCATTGGGATCGATGTCAAGTTGACACTTAGAGGGCATTGGAGTGGAAGCCGGCTTGACATCGCTTAGCTTGAATCTCTTGAGCATGTATTGAGTGTATTTGGCTTGGTTGATGAAGGTACCTTATCTTCTTTGCTTCACTTCGAAACCTAGAAAGAACTTCAACTCTCCCATGGAAGACATCTTGAACTTTGAGGTCATTAGTGCGGCAAATTCATCATTGAAAGCTTTGTTAGGGGAACCAAAGATAATGTCATCAACATATAGTTGGCACACAAACAACTCCCCATTGACCTTCTTAGTAAAAAGAGTGGGATCAATGAGCCCAACTTCAAACCCGCGATCTTGTAGCAACTCGGTAAGGTGGTCATACCGCGCACATGGGGCTTGTTTAAGGCCATAGAGTGCCTTATCGAGTTGATACACATGATCGGGAAAGTAGGGATCCTCGGACCCGGGGGTTTGTTTGACATAAACCAACTCATTAATGGGACCATTAAGAAAAGCACTCTTCACATCCATTTGTTGCAATTTAAAGTTGTGATGTGAAGCATAAGCAATCAACAAACAAATGGATTCAAGACGAGCAACGGGAGCAAAGGTTTCACCGTAGTCGATACCCTCGACTTGGGAGTAACCTTGTGCCACCAATCATGCCTTGTTGCAAATGATGGTTCCATGAGCATCTTGCTTGTTCTTGAAAATCCACTTGGTCCCAATGACATTGTGGTTCTCGGTTGGCCTTGGCACCAACCTCCACACCTTGTTGTGCTCGAAGTTGTTGAGTTCTTCATGCATGGCATTAAGCCAATCCGGATCTTCAAGAGCTTCATATACCTTTTGGGGTTCAACACAAGAAACAAACGCGTGATGTTCACAATAGTTTGCCAATTGTCTCTGATGCTTACCCCCTTTTGGATGCTTCCAAGTACATTCTTCATGAGATGACCCTTGTGAGCTTGGAAGCAATCTTGGCGGCACGACGCTCTAATTCCTCCTCGGAGGTGAGTTGAGGAGGGGTCACTTGATCATCTTGAGCGCCGTCTTGAGCATGTTCTTGATCTTGAACTTGCTCGGGGGAGAGCACTTGACCTTGGGCATCACTTGGTGTGTCAACATCGTCTTGAGCACGATCTTGCCCTTGGTCTTGTTCATGAGGTTGCGGGCCTTCACTTTGTTCTTCGGAAACGTGTGGGCCTTGGGTTGGTGATGGCTCCACTTGAGTGGAGCATTGTCCTTCTCCTTCGGCCACAAGGGGTTCCTCAACGGGTAGGATAAAACCAACACCCATTCTTCTTATGGCTTGAGGAGGAATTTCATCACCTACATCACAAGTGCCACTTTGCTCCACTTGGGAGCCGTTATTCTCATCAAACTCCACGTTACACGTCTCCTCAATAAGTCCCGTGGATTTATTGAGGACACGGAAAGCATGGGAGTTTGTAGCATAACCAACAAATATGCCCTCATAAGCTCTAGCTTCAAACTTAGACAACCGAACACCTTTCTTGAGAATGAAACACTTACACCCGAACACCCTAAAGTACTTGAGGTTGGGCTTGTTACCGGTGAGTACCTCATATGGAGTCTTGTTCAAGCCCTTGCGGAGGTAGAGCCGATTGGATGCATGACATGCGGTGTTGATGGCTTCAGCCCAAAAGTTGTATGGAGACTTGAACTCCGCCATCATGGTCCTTGCCGCATCCATCAACGTCCGGTTCTTCCTCTCTGCGACACCGTTTTGTTGAGGGGTGTAGGGTGCAGAATATTGATGCTTGATCCCCTCATCACTAAGAAACTCATCCAAGGTGTAGTTCTTGAACTCGGTGCCGTTGTCACTTCTTATTGTCAAGATCTTTGCATTGTGTTGACGTTGTGCTTCATTTGCAAAGTCAATGATGGTTTGTTGGGTCTCGCTCTTCCTCTTGAAGAAATACACCCAAGTATATCTTGAGTAGTCATCCACAATCACCAAGCAATACTTCCTACCCCCAAGACTATCAAAGGATGGAGGCCCAAAGATATCCAAGTGAAGGAGCTCCAAAGGCCTCTTCGAGTAAATGATAGTCATGGGAGGGTGAGCCTTTTCATGAAGCTTTCCTTTGATACAGGCACTGCAAGCACGATCTTTAGCAAAACTAACATTCGTTAGTCCAGGGACATGGTCCCCCTTGAGAAGACTTTGCAAAGATCTCATATTGACATGGGCTAAACGGCGATGCCAAAGCCATCCCACATCAACTTTAGCCATTAGGCATATCGCGGTCTTAGTGGGTACCTCCAAAAAGTTAATCACATAGAGACCGTTCTCGACATGCCCAACAAAGGCTACTTTAAGAGTCTTGCTCCACAAGAGGGCCATGGTATCAATATCAAAGAAAGTGCCAAATCCCATGATTGCAAGTTGACGAACGGAAAGTAAATTGTATGCAAGGGACTCAACAAGCATGACCTTCTCGATCGTGAGATCATGAGAAATGGCAACCTTGCCGAGTCCCAATACCTTAGAAAATGAGGCATCACCCCACTCGACATTGGTGGGCATAGAAGGAATCTTGTGCACGTCCACCACCAAGTCCTTGCTTCTGGTCATATGATTTGTAGCTCCACTATCGAGCAACCATGATCCTCCACCTAAGCAAACACCTACAAGAGATCAATGCTTGGTTTTAGGTACCCATTTTGTAATGGGTCCTTTGATGTTAGTAACAAGGGTCTTAGGAACCCAAATAGACCATTCAATGTACTCATGAGGAGAACCAACAAATTTGGCATAAACGTGCCCATCACTAGCACGGCATAACACATAAGAGGGATTAAAATCACCGGCTTTGTTGGGAGGGGTGGCATTGCCCTTCTTGGCATCGCCACCCTTTGTGTTGTTCTTCTTCTCCCTGGAAGCACCCTCTCCCTCTCTCACAAAAGTTTGCTTGAGAGGAGGGGGTCGATTGGTCTTGTCATTCTTCTTCTTATTCTTGGGCTTGGGTGCGAACCCAATCCCCTCCTTGGCCACAACTTCCTTTTGATTACTCAAAAGGTCGTTGAGGTTCTTCTCACCTTGTATGCATGTGACAAGGCCTTTCTCAAGTTGCTCCTTCAACTTAGCATTCTCCTCAACAAGATGCACATGCTCACAACAAGGGTTAGTAGCATTTGCATTATCAATCAACACCATATGAGGAAAAGTGGCTTTCTCCTTCGTTAGCTTCACTTGGAGTTGATCATGAGACTCTTTGAGGATAGCATGAACACCCTTCAAGACTTTGTGAGCCTTGTCGAGGATGTCAAACTCCTCGTTGAGTCTAGCAAGTTCAACCCCAAGCTTCGCCTTCTCGGAGCTTAGCACACGAGACACAACAAGAGCATGATCAAGATCTTTCTTTAATTTAGCATGATCATCGTGTATTACTCCTAAAGAGCCAAACGAAGACCACGCTCTTCCTCAAGATCATTGGAAAGATCCAAAATCTCATCGGCATAGTCACGACTATGCCCTTCCATCTTAGAGATGATTTCTTCGTGAGCCTCGATCATGTCATTGGCTTCACCAAGTTGTTCCAAGAGAGCAACGAAGTGCTTCTTGGATTTGCCCTTGAGTTTACCCATAAAGGCCTCAAACTCATTCTCCTCCACATTAGTTCCCTCATGTTCATCAATGCACTCCGTAGAAGACGAATGATTGATGATGGTAGTTTTGATGTTGGGGGTTACCTTGTTGGTGGCTTTATCCATGAGGCACTTGGCAGTGATGCTCTCATTGGGTGAGTCGAAGAGAGACACCTGGGGAGTCGTCGCAATGGCAACGGAGGCCATGGCAATCGACTCACCATCTTCATCATCATCATCATCCTCATTGTACTCTTCTTGTACCACCAAAGCTTTGTGAGGAGTCTTCTTGTTGAAGTTGCTCTTGTTGGGGAAATACTTGGCCTTGTCCTTATGGATGAGCTTGCCACCATTGTCTTCCCTCTTCTCATACGGGCACTCCACAACAAAATGACTCACATTGCCACAATTAAAGCAAGTCCTCACTCGTTGCTTGCCCTTTGTGCCACTTGAGCTGCTCTTGTTGAAGTTGGGCCTTGAGTTCTTCTTGCTCCAAAATTGCCTTGAAGCAAGGGCCATGTGTTAATGATAGGCATACTTCGTATCTTTGAGGTTGCTGTCCTCTTATTCCTCCTCATCTTCTTATTCGACACAAACCTTGGCCTTCAAAGCAAGGTTAGGCTTCTTTGCTCTTTGGGAGTGAAGCACCGCATTGTCAGCGGTCTTGTCCAATATGCTCATAGCCACAAACTCATCCAATACATCACTTAAGGACAAGGTGTGAAAGTCCGGCCTTTGACGGATGACGGAGGACATGGCCTTGTGGTAGGGCATCATTGCCTTGAGGAACTTGCGCTTGATCCAATTGTCATCCATGTCCTTGCTTCCATGATCCCGAAGAGATACGGCGAGTTTGGTGACTCTCCGATAAAGTTCACGAGGTTCTTCATCTTCTTTCATTGCAAACTCATCGGCTTCATCTTGAACCACTTCATAATTGGACCGTTGAATGCTTGCGCTTCCCCGATGGAGGGAAACCACTTTGAGCCAAGCATCTTTGGCCAAAGAGTAGGGCCGGAGATGCGGGAGGTCTTCGGGAAGGATTGCTTCTTGGATGATGAAGAGAGCATTTTCATTAAATTGATCATCCACGGCTTCTCTAGGAGTGAAGTTGCTCCGGTCATGCGGATAGAAACCTTCTTCAATGATTCTCCAAAGGTTAGTGTTCACATGATTTAAATGACGCTTAAAACGATAGACCCAAGAATCAAAATCCTCCTTTTTATCAATCTTAGGGGGAGGACCGGCATGATTCAAATGAGTAGAAGGAATCGGTCCACCATAAACGGGTGGAGGTTGCACATGGGCAAAGATGCTGGTGCCATTTTTACCACTAGACATAGGAGCTTTCTCACTGGTAGCTTCCCCATTGTCGGAGTTAGCATTTGTCTCCGTGTTGGCGGGATCACCCACTTTCACGGGCGCGGTAGAAAGTTTAAGCCCTTCTAGGAATTCCTTAAACATGTCCTTGACCTCGGTCGTCATGGAGGTTTTCAATGTGTCCAACGCCACATTGAATTCCTCATGTGAGATCGAGTTACCCCCATCTCCCATAGACGATATCGTATTCGCACCAGAGTGCTCTCCCACATCGTCTATGACATCAACCATACTCTTCGGACGGTAAAGTCCTTAAAAAGAGACAAGGCTCTGATACCAATTGAAAGGATCGATATAGTTGACTAGAGGGGGGGTGAATAGGAAACTAACAATTTTTAGCTTTTCTTTACCAAATTAAACTTTGCATCAAAGTAAGTTGTCTAGATATGCAACTAGGTGGACACCCTATATGATGCAACAATCACAACCACACAAGCAAGCAATGAATAAAACACAAGTAAGCTTGCACAAGTAAAGGGATGAGATAACCAAGAGTGGAGCCGGTGGAGACGAGGATGTGTTACCTAAGTTCCTTCCTTTTGAGGGGAAGTACGTCTCCGTTAGAGCGGTGTGGAGGCACAATGCTCCCCAAGAAGCCACTAGGGCCACCGTATTCCCCTCACGCCCTCACACAATGCGAGATGCCGTGATTCCACTATTGGTGCCCTTAAAGGCGGCAACCGAACCTTTACAAACAAGGTTGGGGCAATCTCCACAACTTAATTGGAGGTTTCAACACCACCATGAAGCTTCACCACAATGGACTATGGCTTCAAGGTGACCTCAACCGTCTGGGGTGCTCAAACACCCAAGAGTAACAAGATCCGCTAGGGATTAGTGGGGGGAGTCAAATTTCTCTTGTTGGAAGTGTAGATCGGGGCCTTCTCAACCAATCCCGAGCAAATCAACAAGTTTGATTGGCTAGGGAGAGAGATCGGGCGAAAATGGAGCCTGGAGCAACAATGGAGTGTAGGGTTAGAAGAGGTGGGTCTTCTTGGAGAAGAAGACCCCTTTATAGTGGGGGACAAATCCAACCGTTACCCACCACTCAGCCCGCGACCCACGGAACTACCGCACCACAGGCGCGGTACTACCGCACGGGCCTATGGTACTACCGCGGCGGACCGCGGTACTACCGTGGGCATGGCAGAGACCAGACCTGGCAAAAAGGAGCACTAACAGGGCGCGGTAGATCCGCAGAAGCGGTACTACCGCAGCCCCATGCGGAACTACTGCAAGGCAGCCGCAGGCCAGGCCCGATAGGCACAGATGTAAAAAATTACATCCGTGACTACCTCCGCTGAGAAATTGTCGTGCAAAAATCCGACACGGAACTACCGTGACCAAGGGTGCGGTACTACCGTGAAAGGTGCGGATGTAAAAAATTACATCCGCCCTTACCTCCGCACTTGCTATCGAACTGGCTCAAGGCGTCACGGTACTACCGCGCCGCAGCACGGTTCTACCGCAGGGAGCGCGGATGTAAAAAATTACATCCGCGTGAACCATCGCTTGAGCAGCGGTGCCAGACCAGAGCTCGCAGTACTACCGCTCCGAGGAGCGGTACTACCGTGGGAGCCTACGGTACTACCGTCTTTAGCAGTACTACCGCTGGCTCCTCCGGTAGTACCGCTCAGAAGAGCAGTACTACCGCTAGCCTGAGAAGAGCAAGGCGGAGGCCTTCAAATCGCAGAGACAAGGTGAGACGGAGGAACACTCCAAGGAGCTCGAGGAAAGGCGGTGCAAAAGGGAATGTTTATGTGAGATTCCACCCAAACCTTTCCAAAGCGGACCCCCTCTTAATAGTATGGCTCTCCTACGACTCAACTCCACCGAACCGAACCGTAAAGAAACGCCGTCTTCAATAATCTTCGAGGGGCATCAAA
The DNA here is from genome assembly GCA_021605145.1 of Aegilops bicornis. Classification (NCBI taxonomy): domain Eukaryota; kingdom Viridiplantae; phylum Streptophyta; class Magnoliopsida; order Poales; family Poaceae; genus Aegilops; species Aegilops bicornis. Next base: position 313,491,348 of record CM038669.1, read on the forward strand.
ATCGTCTTGTGTTTAGTCGTGATGAATCTGAAAAGCTCAATACACACGATTAGTCCGCAAAGGCATTGTCATCAATCACCAAAACTACTTAGGGACAAAAGTGCCCTTACAGACTGGCTGAGCATCGTTTGCGAGTCGACCCAAAAGTGAAACCGGTCAAAGAACATCTTCAACGGTCCACCGTACAGAAGAGGAAGGCAATCGGCGAAGAAGTGGCTCGGCTTCTGGCAGCTGAGTTTATTCGAGAGATTTACCACTCCGAGTGGTTAGCTAATGTTGTCATGGTCCCTAAGAAGGACGATTCACTTTGCATGTGCATTGACTTCAAGCATATCAATCGGGCCTGCCTGAAGGATCACTTTCCTCTCCCTCGCATCGATCAAATAATCGACTCGACCGCGGGGTGCGAGCGTTTGTCCTTTTTGGACGCTTATTCCGGGTACCATCAGATCCGTCTGTATGGACCCGATGAGATTAAAACAGCTTTCATCACCCCATTCGGGTGCTTCTGTTATGTCACTATGCCATTCGTCCTGAAGAACGCTGGGGCCACATTCATGCGGATGATTCAAAAGTGTTTACTCACTCAAATCAGTCGGAATGTGGAAGCGTACATGGATGACATTGTGTTCAAGTCACGTAAAGGTTCTGACCTACTGGCTGACCTTGCTGAAACCTTTGCCAACCTCAGAAGGTATGATATCAAGCTTAATCCATCGAAGTGCACATTCGGAGTTCCAGGAGGAAAATTACTCGGTTTTCTCGTTTCCGAACGAGGGATCGACGCTAACCCCGAGAAGGTGGGTGCCATACTCCGGATGAAACGCCCCGTGCATGTGCATGATGTTCAGAAGCTTACTGGTTGCTTGGCCGCCCTAAGTCGATTCATTTCTCGACTCGGTGAGAAGGCACTGCCTCTCTACCGACTGATGAAGAAGTCAGATAAGTTCGAGTGGACTCCTGAAGCTGATGCAGCGTTTGCAGAGCTAAAAGCTCTTCTTTCCACCCAGCCGGTGCTTGCTGCCCCAATCAGCAAAGAGACGTTGCTGCTTTATATTGCAGCCACTGGACAAGTCGTCAGTACAGTACTTACGGTCGAGCGGGAAGAAGAGGGAAAAGCTTATAAAGTTCAACACCCAGTATATTATGTTTCTGAAGTTTTGACTCCATCAAAGCAAAGATATCCACATTATCAGAAGCTTGTTTATGGGATTTATATGACCACGAAGAAGGTTGCACATTACTTCTCTGACCACTCAATTACAGTCGTCGTGACGCTCCATTGTCGAGATTCTCGCACAATGTAAATGCAATCGGTCGAGTGGCAAAGTGGGCGATTGAACTCCTTCCCTTAGATATCAAGTTTGAGGCAAAGAAAGCTATCAAGTCCCAAGCAATAGCAGATTTCCTCGCCGAGTGGATCGAACAGAATCGCCGACTCAAGTTCACTCGAACCTTTGGACCATGTTCTTTGATGGTTCCAAGATCTTTGAATAGCTCACGGTGTTGGGGTGATGCTGGTATCCCCCCGAGGAGTCAAGCTCAGATATGTCCTCCAGATTCACTTTGATTCCTCCAATAACGAAGCAGAATATGAAGCACTCTTATATGGGTTGCGTATGGCCATCTCAATCGGCGTCCGTCGCCTCATGGTCTATGGCGACTCAGATTTAGTAGTCAATCAAGTGATGAAAGAGTGGGACGTCAGAAGCCCAACCATGACTGGTTACTGCAATGCGGTGAGGAAGTTGGAAAAGAAGTTTGAGGGATTAGAGCTCCATCATGTTCCCCGACTGAAAAATCAAGCACCGATGATTTGGCAAAGATAGGTTCCAAGAGGGAAGCCATTCCCAGCAACGTGTTTTTGGAGCACATTCATACACCTTCAGTTCAGGAAGATCCTTTCATCAAGAACCCCGCAGCCTAAGAGCGCCACAGATCCGATCGAAGTCGAGGTCCCACCGTGGTCGACCTAATCATGGAGGTTCTGGTCATCACTCCCGACTGGACAGTGCCATACATTGCGTACATCCTTAGGAAGGAACTCCTAGAGGATGAAGAAGAGGCTCGACAGATCGTCCGTCGATCCAAAGCCTTTACGGTGATAAAAGGACAGTTGTTCAGAGAAAGTGTAACTGGAGTCAGCCAGAAATGTATAACACCAGAAGAAGGTCGAATGATCCTCAACGACATCCACTCGGGGACCTGTGGTCACCATGCGTCCTCTCGGGCCATTGTGGCTAAAGCATACCGAGCCGGATTTTATTGGCTACGAGCAAATGAAATGGCGAAAGATATAGTCGATAGATGTGAAGGCTGCCAGTTTTACTCTGATATGTCTCACAAGCCAGCGTCAGCCCTGAAGACCATTCCCCTCGTCTGGCCCTTTGCTGTTTGGGGATTGGATATGGTTGGACCACTAAGAACTGGTAGGAGCGGCTTCACTCATTAGCTTGTAGCAGTCGACAAGCACCAAATGGATTGAAGCTAAACCTATCAAGAATCTTGAAGCCAGCACTGTTGTCAGTTTCATCAGAGAGTTGACATTCAGATATGGGGTTCTGCACAGCATCATCACTAACAACGGGTCGAACTTCGATTCTGATGAGTTTAGAGCCTTCTGCGCTTCTCAAGGCACAGGAGGTCGACTATGCTTCAGTCGCTCACCCTCAGTTGAATGGACAAGCAGAAAGAGCAAATGCCTTAATTCTCAAGGGACTAAAACCCCGACTGATGCGTGATCTCAAGCACGTAGCAGGCGCCTGGATCAATGAACTTCCATCAGTTCTTTGGGGTTTGAGGACAACTCCCAATCGATCGACTGGCCGAACTCCGTTCTTTTTGGTTTATGGAGCTGAAGCTATTCTGCCAAGTGACCTTCTCCACAACGCACCCCGAGTCGAGCTCTTCTCTGAAGAGGAAGCAGAACAGGCCCGGCAGGATGCAGTCGACCTCTTAGAGGAGGAAAGAGAGATGGCCTTGATCCGGTCGACCATTTATCAGCAAGACTTGCGTCGATTCCACGCCAGAAACGTGAGGGATCGAGCCTTTCAAGAGGGAAACTTGGTTCTTCGAGTGGATCAACAGAAGCCACACAAGCTCGCCCCTGCTTGGGAAGGCCCCTTCATTATCACCAGAGTTCTCCACAATGGAGCATACCATCTTTACAATGTTGAGCATCGTAAAGACGAGCCACGAGCTTGGAACGCGGAGCTGCTCCGCCTTTTATACTTAAGTACTCACTCGGATGAGATGTAATAAGAAATACCTTTGTAGTTTATTTATCAAAGACAAGAGCTTTATAATCTTCCTAAACGATTGTTGTTGCTTTTGTTTGCGTTTGAAATCCCCTAGTGGGTGACTTTGCTGCGAATCTGTTTCGCCCAAGTCTGAAAAATCCTACCGAGTGGTGAGCAAGCCTCTCACTCGGGGGCTTAGCTGCGAATTCGTTTTGCCTAAGTTTGAAAAAATCCTACCGAGTGGTGAGCAAGTCTCTCACTCGGGGGCTTAGCTGCAGTCCAGTACTCGCCTAAGTTTGAAAAATCCTACTGAGTGGTGAGCAAGCCTCTCACTCTGGCTTAGCTGCAGCCCAAGACTACTTAAGTTCGAAAAAAATCCCACCGAGTGGTGAGCAAGTCTCCCACTCGGGGCTTAGCTGCAGTCCAAGACTACTAAGTTTGAAAAATCCCACCGAGTGGTGAGCAAGCCTCTCACTGGGGGCTTAGCTGCAGTCCAAGACTACCTAAGTTTGAAAAATCCTACCGAGTGATGAGCAACCCTCTCACTATGGGGCTTAGCTGCAGTCCAGTACTCGCCTAAGTTTGAAAAATCCTAACGAGTGGAGAGCAACCCTCTCACTCGGAGGCTTAGCTATAGTCCAGTACTCGCCTAAGTTTTAAAAATCCTACCGAGTGGAGAGTAACCCTCCCACTCAGAGGCTTAGCTGTAGTCCAGTACTCGCCTAAGTTTTAAAAATCCTACCGAGTGGAGAGTAACCCTCCCACTCGGAGGCTTAGCTGCAGTCCGGCATTCGCCTAAGTTTGAAAAATCCTACCGAGTGGAGAGCAACCCTCCCACTCGGGGGCTTAGTTGCAGTCCAGTACTCGCCTAAGTTTTAAAAATCCTACCGAGTGGAGAGCAACCCTCCCACTCGGGGGCTTAGATGCAGTCCAGTACTCGCCTAAGTTTTAAAAATCCTACCGAGTGGAGAGCAACCCTTCCACTCGGGGGCTTAGCTGTAGTCCAGTACTCGCCTAAGTTTTAAAAATCCTACCGAGTGGAGAGCAACCCTTCCACTCGGGGGCTTAGCTGCAGTCCAGTACTCGCCTAAGTTTGAAACATGTCCCTATCCGCAAGGACGACGAGGTGCAGGTCGACTGCAACCTTCTCCTTTGGAGCTACGCCACAAGTACAATGTGCGCTCCATCCCTATCCGCAAGGATGACGAGGTGCAGGTCGACTACAACCTTCTCCTTAGGAGCTACGCCACAAGTACAATGTGCGCTCCATCCCTATCTGCAAGGACGACGAGGTGCAGGTCGACTACAACCTTCTCCTTAGGAGCTGCGCCACAAATACAATGTGCGCTCCATCCCTATCCGCAAGGACGATGAGATGCAGGTCGACTGCAACCTTCTCCTTAGGAGTTGCGCCACAAATACAATGTGCACTCCGTCCCTATCCGCAAGGATGACGAGGTGCAGGTCGACTGTAATGCGTGCTTCATCCCTATCCGCAAGGACGATGAAGTGCAGGTCGACTGCAACCTTCTCCTTAGGAGTTGCGCCACAAATACAATGTGCACTCCGTCCCTATCCGCAAGGACGACGAGGTGCAGGTTGACTGTAATGCGTGCTCCATCCCTATCCGCAAGGACGATGAAGTGCAGGTCGACTGGAGTCTCCACCTCAGAGCTGCATCTCAAGCACAAAGGTTATTCCGAGCGAAGAACAAATTCCACTCGAAGGCAAACGCAAGCATATTCGGAAATAAACCAAGTTCGGATAAATCCAAAAGTTCCGGACGAAGGATCAAAAGTATTCGAGCATAAAGCCCGAAGAAGTTTAACGGTTACACAATCACTCGGCATTTCGAGGCAAATAAAGGTGGAGCATAATGTTTTTCGGTCACGCATCAGGAGAAGGACTGGCTGGGTCGCAGAAACTGTCGAGGTCTATGTTGTCTGCAATACAAGTGGCGGCATCAAGGAAAGTGTCCATGAAGGAATGGAAAGTGTGTCTCTTTGTGTTAGCAACCTTGAGTTCCGCCAGCTTGTCTTCTTTGATGTCTTTGCAGTGCACTCGGATCAAGGACAACGCGACATCGGCGCCACAGCGAGCGGATGACTTCTTCCATTCTTGCACTCGCTCGGGGATTTGATTCAGTCGAGCCATCAGGGACTCAAGATCTTGAGACAGTTCCGCCTGAGGCCAGAGTTCAGCATCAACCCGAGTCATCGCAACTTGCAGGCGGGCAAGATAAGCAACCGCGCTGTCCATACGAGATTCCAACCGCAGCACATTCATCGCAACATCATCCTTGACTAGACAGTTTATGGGATCAAGACCCGTCATGACCCGCCCAGTTTCTGCTTCAAAGTCTTGGCAAAACTCTGCACAGTCAAGTAAATGGTGAGTCGACAGTTTAATTAGACTTGGCAGTCGACAGAAATCAGACAGATTAGTCAGTACCTTCAAGTTTTAAGACCAGCTTTGCAGCAAGCTGACCCAGATAAGACTCCAGCTCGCCATTCTTGACCCTGAGACTTGCTACGCCTTGAGCTTGTGTTGGTTTCCCCGAAGAGGAGAGGATGATGCAGCACAGTAGCGTAAGTATTTCCCTCAGTTTTTGAGAACCAAGGTGTCAATCTAGTAGGAGGCCACGCACAAGTCCCTCGTACCTGCACAAAACGATAGCTACTCGCAACCAATGCGATTAGGGGTTGTCCATCCCTTCACGGTCACTTACGAGAGTGAGATCTGATAGAGATAATATTTTTGGTATTTTTTGTATAAAGATGCAAAGTGAAAAGTAAAAGGCAAAGCAAAACAAAACAAGTATAAAAGTGATGGAGATTGATATGATGAGAATAGACCCGGGGGCCATAGGTTTCACTCGTCGCTTCTCTCAAGAGCAAAATATTCTACGGTGGGTGGACAAATTACTGTTGAGAAATTGACAGAATTGAGCATAGTTATGAGTATATCTAGGTATGATCATGTATATAGGCATCACGTCCAAGACAAGTAGATCGAAACGATTCTGCATCTACTACTATTACTCCACTCATCGACCGCTATCCAAAGATGCATCTAGAGTATTAAGTTAAAAACAGAGTAACGCCTTAAGCAAGATGACATGATGTAGAGGAATAAATTCATGCAATATGATAAATACCCCATCTTGTTATCCTCGATGGCAACAATACAATACGTGCCTTGCAACCCTTTACATCCTTTGGGTAAGGACACCGCAAGATTGAACCCAAAGCCATGCACTTCTCCCATGAACTACCAATCTAGTTGGCCAAACCAAACGGATAATTCGAAGAGACTTGCAAAGATAACTCAATCCTACATAAAAGAATTCAGAGAAGATTCAAATATTATTCATAGATAAGCTGGATCATAAACCCACAATTCATCAGTCTCAACAAACACACCGCAAAAAGAAGATTGCATCGAATAGATCTCCATGAGAGAGGGGAGAACATTGTATTGAGATCCAAAAAGAGAGAAGAAGCCATCTAGCTACTAGCTATGGACCCAAGGTCTGAAGTAAACTACTCACACTTCATCGGAGAGGCTATGGTGTTGATGTAGAAGCCCTCCATGGTGGATGCCCCTCCGGCGTTGCTGCTCGAATAGGCCCCAAGATGGGATCTCATGGATACGGGAAGTTGCGGCGGTGGAATTAGGTTTTGGCTCCTGCTACGATCGTTTGAAGTGCGTAGGTATATATAGGAGGAAGGAGTACGTCCATGGAGCAAAGGAGCCCACGAGGCAGGCGCGCCCTAGGGGCGCCCCACCCTCGTGACCGCCTCTCTAGTTCCTTGGCGTAGGGTCCAAGTCTCCTGGATCACGTTCGGTGAGAAAATCACGTTTCCGAAGGTTTCATTCCGTTTGGACTCCGTTCGATATTATGTTTCTTCCAAACACTAAAAAAGGCAAAAAACAGCAATTCTGGGCTGGGTCTCCGGCTAATAGGTTAGTCCCAAAAATAATATAAAAGTGGAAAATAAAGCCCATTATAGTCCAAAACAATAGATAAAGTAGCATGGAGCAATAAAAAATTATAGATACGTTGGAGACGTATCAGGCATCCCCAAGCTTAATTCCTCGTCATTCCTCGAGTAGGTAAATGATAAAAAGAGAATTTTTGATGCGGAGTGATACTTTGGCATAATTTCAATGTAAATCTTCTTAATTGTGGTATGAATATTCAGATCCGAAAGATTCAAGACAAAAGTTCATATTGACATAAAAATAATAATACTTCAAGCATACTAATCAAAGTAATTATGTCTTCTCAAAATAACATGGCCAAAGAAAGTTCATCCCTACAAAATCATATAGTTAGGCTATGTTTCATTTTCGTCACACAAAGATGTAACCAACTTCTATACCCCCGATGACAAGCCAAGCAATTGTTTCATACTTAAATAATCTCAAACTTTTTCAACCTTCACGCAATACATGAGCGTGAGCCATGGATATAGCACTATGGGTGGAATAGAATATGATGATGGGGATTGTGTGGAGAAGACAAAAGGAGAAAGTCTCACATTGACGAGGATAATCAACGGGCTATGGAGATGCCCATCAATTGATGTCAACATGAGGAGTAGGGATTGCCATGCAACGGATGCACTAGAGCTATGAATGCTCAACACAAGAAAACTAGTGGGTGTGCATCCAACTTGCTTGCTCATGAAGACCTAGGGCATTTTGAGGAAGCCCATCGTGAGGAATATACAAGCCACGTTCTATAATGAAAAATTCCCACTAGTATAAACAGACACCTTATGAGACTCACTATATGAAAAACATGGTGCTACTTTGAAGCACAATATATGAGACTCACTACATGAAGAACCAGGTGCTACTTTGAAGCACAATATATGAGACTCACTACATGAAGAACGAGGTGCTACTTTGAAGCACAAGTGTGGAAAAAGAGATAGTAGCATTGCCCTTTTTATTTTTTTTATTTTTTTTGGCCTTTCTTTTTTTCTTTTTGGCCTTTCTCTGTTTTTTGTGGGCAATACTCTAATAATGATGATCATCACACTTCTATTGATTACAACATAAGGATTACAACTCTAAACTAGAGCAAGGTATGACTCTATATGAATGCCTCCGGCGGTGTACCGGGATTGTGCAATGAATCAAGAGTGACATGTATGAAAAATAATGCATGGTGGCTTTGCCACAAATACGATGTCAACTACATAATCATGCAATGGCAATATGACAAAAGTAAAGTATGTCATGATGATGATGAACGGAACTGTGGAAAGTTGCATGGCAATATATCTCGGAATGGCTATGGAAATGCCATAATAGGTAGGTATGGTGGCTGTTTTGAGGAAGATATAAGGAGGTTTATGTGTGATAGAGCGTATCATATCACGGGGTTTGGATGCACCGGCGAAGTTTGCACCAACTCTCAAGGTGAGAAAGGGCAATGCACGGTATCGAAGAGGCTAGCAAAGGCGGAAAGGTAAAAGTGCATAATCCATGGACTCAACATTAGTCAAAAGAACTCATATACTTATTGCAAAAATTTAGAAGTCATCAAAATCAAGTACTACGTGCATGCTCCTAGGGGATAGATTGGTAGGAAAGACCATCGCTCGTCCCCGACCGCCACTCATAAGGATGCACAAGCTGTACACTTCATGTTTCAAATTTGTTACACAACTTTAACCATACGTGCATGCTACGGGATTTGCAAACTTCAACACAAGAATTTCTCAAATTCACAACTACTCAACTAGCACGAATTTAATATTATCACCTCCATATCTCAAAACAATTATCAAGCATCAAACTTATCTTAGTATTCAACACACTCAAAAGAAAGTTTCACATATCTTGAATACCAAGTATATTAATATTAAGAAAATTACCATGCTATTAACGACTCTAAAAATAATCTAAGTGAAGCATGAGAGATAAATAGTTTCTTTAAAACAAATTCACCACCGTGCTCTAAAAGATCTAAGTGAAGTACTAGAGCAAAAATTATCACGCTCAAAAGATATAAGTGAAGAACTATGAGCAAAACTGTCAAGCTCAAAAGATATAAGTGAAGCACATAGAGTATTCTATCAAATTCCAATTCATGTATGGCTCTCTCAAAAGGTGTGTACAGCAAGGATGATTATGGTAAACTAGCAATCAAAGACGCAACTAATACAAGACACTCCAAGCAAAACACTTATCATGTGATGAATAAAAATATAGCTCCAAGTAAATTACCGATGGAAGTGGACGAAAGGGGGGATGCCTTCCGTGCATCCCCAAGATTTGACTTTTTGGTGTCCTTGTATTATCTTGGGGGTGCCATGGGCATCCCCAAGCTTAGGCTCTTGCCACTCCTTGTTCCATAATCCATCAAAAGAATTCACCCAAAACTTGAAAACTTCACAACACAAAACTCAATAGAAATCTCGTGAGCTCCGTTAGAGAAAGAAAACAGAAGACTACTTTAAGATACTGTAAGGAACTCATTATTTATTTATAGTGGTGTTAAACCTACTATATTTCAACTTCTCTATGGATCATAAACTATTTTACTAGCCATAGATTCATCAAAATAAGCAACCAACACACGCAAAACAGAATCTGTCAAAAACAGAACAGTCTATAGTAATCTGTAACTAACGCAAACTTCTGGAACTCAAAACATTCTACCAAAATTAGACGACCTGGACAATTTCTTTATTGATCATCAGAAATTGGAATCAGTATTTTATCACGTTCTGGTGATTTTTAACAATTCGGGCACTGAGCGCAAAGTTTCTGGAAATTATAGCAAGATCAAATAACTATCATCCAAGAAGATCCAATAGGTTTAACTTGGCACAAACACTAATTAAAAGATAGAACCACATCTAAACAGAGGCTAGATGGATTATTTATTCAACAATAGAAAGGAAATATATTGGGTTGTCTCCCAACAAGCGCTTTTCTTTAAAGCCTTTTTAGCTAGGCATTGAGATTTCAATGATGCTCACATGAAAGACAAGAATTGAGGCACAAAGAGAGCATCATAAAACATGTGACAAACACACTTAAGTCTAACATACTTCCTACGCATAGGCATATTATAGGCAAACAAATTATTGTAGCAAGCAAAAACTAGCATATGCAAGGAAGCGGAAAGGAACAATAGCAATCTCAACATAACGAGAGGTAATTTAGTAACATGAAAATTTCTATAACCATATTTTCCTCTCTCATAATAATTACATGTAGGATCATAAGAAAATTGAACAATATAGCTATCACATAACATATTCTCAACACGATCCACATGCATGCGAAGTTGACATTCTTCCAAAATAGTGGGATTATCATTAACTAAAGTCATGATTTCTCCAAGCCCACTTTTATCAAAAATTTCATAAGATTGAATGTTATCCAAATATGTGGGATATAAAGTTGACACTCTTCTAAACCCACTTTCAATATTATTGCAAACACTATTATCAATCTTATATTCATCATGGGGCTTAAATAAATTTTCAAGATCATAAGAAGAATCTCCCCAATCATGACTATTGGACATAGCAAAACTAGCATCCCCAAGCTTAGGGTTTTGCATGTTATTAGAATAATTTACATCAATAGAATTTATAATAAAATCATTGCAATCATGATTTTTATTTAAAGATCTATCATGAAGCAATTCATCACAATTTTCAGATTTATTTAATTCCGTGCAAAAGCTTATAAAGATAATCTAGTGCATCCAAATCACTAGGAATTGGTTCATCATAATTGGATCTCTTAAAAGATTGGCAAGTGGATGAGGATCCATAGATATTAGCTTCTCTGTTTAGGAATAAATACTCAACTATTTCAACCAAGCAAGAAAACGAGCCAAGAAAGACATCAAGGCGAGCGGAAAAGAGAGGGTGAATAAAACGGCAAGGGTTAAGTGGGGGAGAGGAAAACGAGAGGCAAATGGCAAATAATGTAATGCGAGAGATAAGGGATTGTGATGGGTACTTGGTATGTTGACTTTTATGAGACTCCCGACAACAGCCGTAAATCCTTCTTGCTATGTTTTGAGCTTGCGTTGGTTTTCCCGAAGAGGAGAGGATGATGCAAAGACAAGATCGTAAGTATTTCCCTCGCTTTTGAGAACCAAGGTATCAATCCATTAGGAGGCCACGCACAAGTCCCTCGTACCTGCACAAACCGATAGCTACTCGCAACCAACGCGATTAGGGGTTGTCAATCCCTTCACGGTCACTTACGAGAGTGAGATCTGATAGAGATAATATTTTTGGTATTTTTGGTATAAAGATGCAAAGTGAAAAGTAGAAGGAAAAGCAAAACAAAGCAAGTATAAAAGTGATGGAGATTGATATGATGAGAATAGACCCGGGGGCCATAGGTTTCACTAGTGGCTTCTCTCAAGAGCATAAGTATTCTACGATTGGGTGAACAAATTACTGTTGAGCAATTGATGTAATTGAGCATAGTTATGAGTATATCTAGGTATGATCATGTATATAGGCATCACGTCCGAGACAAGTAGATCAAACGATTCTGCATCTACTACTATTACTCCACTCATCGACCGCTATCCAAAGATGCATCTAGAGTATTAAGTTAAAAACAGAGTAACTCCTTAAGCAAGATGACATGATGTAGAGGAATAAATTCATGCAATATGATAAATACCCCATCTTGTTATCCTCGATGGCAACAATACAATACGTGCCTTGCAACCCTTTCTGTCACTGGGTAAGGACACCGCAAGATTAAACCCAAAGCCATGCACTTCTCCCATTGCAAGAACTACCAATCTAGTTGGCCAAACCAAACGGATAATTCGAAGAGACTTGCAAAGATAACTCAATCATACATAAAAGAATTCAGAGAAGATTAAAATATTATTCATAGATAAGCTGGATCATAAACCCACAATTCATCGGTCTCAACAAACACACCGCAAAAAGAAGATTACATCGAATAGATCTCCACGAGAGAGGGGAGGAACATTGGATTGAGATCCAAAAGAGAGAAGAAGCCATCTAGCTACTAGCTATGGACCCAAGGTCTGAAGTAAACTACTCACACTTCATCGGAGAGGCTATGGTGTTGATGTAGAAGCCCTCCGTGGTGGATGCCCCCTCCGCAGAGCTCCTAACAGGCCCCAAGATGGGATCTCGTGGATACAGGAAGTTGCGGCGGTGGAATTAGGTTTTTGGCTCCTGCTCCGATCGTTTGGGGGCAATGAGGTATATATAGGAGGAAGGAGTACGCCGGTGGAGCAACAGGGGCCCACGAGGCAGGGGCGCGCCTAGGGGCGCCTCCCACCCTCGTGACCGCCTCTCTAGTTCCTTGGCGTGAGGGTCCAACTCTCCCGGATCACGCTCGGTGAGAAAATCACGCCCCGAAGGTTTCTTTCCGCTTGGACTCCGTTTGATATTCTGCTTCTTCAAACACGAAAAAGGCAAAAACAAAGAATTCTGGGCCTCTGGTTAATAGGTTAGTCCCAAAAATAATATAAAAGTGGAAAATAAAGCCCATTATAGTCCAAAACAATAGATAAAGTAGCATGGAGCAATCAAAAATTATAGATACGTTGGAGACGTATCAAGACTCCCAAGCTCGTCAGTCAGTTTGTCCTTGTCCTTCTTCAGTCGCTCGACCTCCCGATTGGCGTCAGAAACATCAGTCTTCAGCTTGGAGTTCTCTTCTTCTAACTTGCCGACTGAAGCGAGCTTCTTGTCAGCAAGTATTGTTTTCTCTCGCGCTTCCTTCTGTGCGGCAGCAAGATCCAGATCCTTCTTCTCCAAAGCCTGCTTCATTTTCTCTAAAGAAATAACATTCTTCAGACGGGCTTGGAGTTGGCGGTTTTCACTACATACATCTGCTCGAGTGGAGTCACTCGGTTCAAAAATGGAAAGGAAAAGTGCCAGCTGTGGGATATACAGTTGGCGATTGGTTACCTCCCATAGCAGCTACTTCATCACGAGCGGTCTTGAGATTCTTCTTGGCCAATTCCAGATCAAGGTTGAGGCTGATTTGCTGTTTGTTCATTGTAGAAAGCTGAGCCCCAAGATCACAAGATTTCTGCAGTTAAAGCCATATCAGTCGACTGAGATAAAAAGACATCACAATGATAGATACTCTAAGACTACCACCGAATCAAACATTCAACGGTAGTCTCGGGGACTACACCCAGTGGGTGCACTTATCGTGCCCCCACTGATTTTGTAAAAGAGAGAGAGAGAGGTTCGGATTCTTAGACCCCAGTCGACTGCCCGCAACCAACTATGGTCTCGGGGACTACACCCAGTGGGTGCACTCAGCGTGCCCCCGCTGGTTTTGACATGATGCGTGGTCCGCCCAGCTCGAGTTGCAAAAAAAGTTCATATTCTCATACCACAGTCGACTGCCCACAGTCAACTATGGTCTCGGGGACTACACCCAGTGGGTGCACTCAGCGTGCCCCCACTAGTGCAAAGATTCAGCTCGAATCGACACAAAGAGACATATAATTTCAAAACAGCCACACCCCAGTGAGTGGTCAGACAAGAAATATGATCGATCGGAAATCAACTAACTTGGACATTGGCTTGCAGAGCAGCTCCAGCGTTGAAGGCTACCTGACTAGCCTCATGCACCACTTTCATTTTGCCCCATCACAAGATTCAACTAAAGAAGAGCTTCCTTGGCAGCAGCCGGTGGATCGTCCGGAGTTTGATAAGCAGTAAAAAGTGATGAGGGCAGAGCAATCGAAGCAGTCGCCGGATCTGAAGGTTGGAGTTGTATTGGCGCAGCAGAAATCTGAGCAGCTGATCCTGATGGGCAATCAGTCGACAGTGGAACAACGAAGGTGACGTTGGTTCGAGCCGGATCTGTCGATCGCTCGACTGCCGTCCCAGGCGTCACAGTCGACCGAGGAACCTGGACTTCAGGCGCCTTCCCGCCCAGTTCCTTGTCCTTCCTCCTCCTACCTCTCAGCGGTACTTCTTCTTCATCGTCCGGGAGCACAACAACGTCTCGTGGAACTGAAATAAACAGAGAAAGTCATAAGGATAACTGACAAACCATCCAATCGACCAAATGAATTCGAATCGGTCAGACTTACTGGCTTTGGAGGTAACGGCGTCGTTGGTTTCCTCGTCTTCTGGAGTCTTGTCAATGTCCATATCAGTCGTCGCTGAGGTCGGGCTATAAAGGTTCATCATCCACTCGGTCAGAACAAGAAAACCGGTTGGAACAAGAAAATACGAGAAGAACGTTTACCCAGAGGCAACATGGACGTCCATCTTGATTCTAGGCAAGGTCTTCCGAGCCTTCGAAGGATTAATTTTGGGATGCTTAGTGACCTTCTCAGCCAATTCTGGAGTCGAGGACCGAGCGCGCTTGTGAGCTGGAGCATTCGACGCCACAGCTTTGCCGCGCCTACTCGCGGGATCATGGCGCTGCTTGGATCGACGTTCAGAACGAGGCGGTGAGTCGGCTACCTCCTCGTCGTCCGACTCGTCGCTCTCGTCTTCATCATCGTCAGCTGGGGACTCCCACTCGCCGCTCTCCTCCGCACTGTCCTCGCCCTCTTGATCTTGCTCCAGAACTTGTTCACCATTGGGCATTGAATACATCTCCGTGTAGATCCGCAAAACAAGGGACCGAACATAAGTCAGTCGGATCAACAAACAGTCGGAAAATACGTTCAAAAACTCAGTTGTAATGACCAGACCTTGTCTTGTAGGTTGCTTTCGCTGAAAGGGTCGACTCTCCTGGCGCCCCTGGGGTTGTCCTTGTTCCCGGTGATACCCCTCAACCACTCGGCCACTGTTTTGGCCTCCACCTCCTCCGGATGAACCCGAGCAGTGTCACCAGCCCCGGAGTACATCCACATGGAGTGGTCACGAGCTTGGAGAGGTTGAATCCGCCGACTGAGGAACACCTCGAGCAGGTCCATGCCGGTGACACCTTGGTTGATCAGTTGGACTACTCTCTCGACCAGCATGCCCGTCTTCGCCTTCTCCGCAACAGTCACTTTCAATGAAGTTGGAGTTTGAACACGATCAAAAGAGAAGGGGGGAAGCCCAGTCGACTGGCCTGGAGTCGTGATATCCTGGCAGTAGAACCAGGTCGACTGCTAGCCCCTGACCGACTCCGGGAGAGTCATCGAAGGGAAGGAACTCCTCTTCCTCTTCTGAATACCCAGGCCCCCACACATCTGATTAACATGGGTTTTCTCGCCGTTCGAGTTCGCTTTCTTTACAGTTTGGGAGCGGATGGTAAAGATGTGCTTGAAAAGACCCCAGTGCGGTCGACACCCCAGGAAATTCTCGCACATGGATACGAATGCAGCAAGATATGTGATGGTATTGGGAGTAAAGTGGTGGAGTTGGGCCCCAAAGAAATTCAAGAAACCTCAAAAGAAGGGATGTGGTGGAAGCGAGAAGCCGGGGTCGACATGGGTGGCGAGCAGAACACACTCACCCGGTTGCGGCTCAGCTCGTTCCCCCGGCAGACGCGCAGACTTATGGACGATCAGCCCTAACTCGGCCATATCGTCCAAGTCCTCCTGCCGAAGCGAAGATCGGATCCAGTCTCCTTGGATCCAACCCGACGGCAGCCCCGAGCGCGATGAAGACCCCCGATTCGTCTTCTTGCTCTTCGCCATCCCCGTCGCCTTCTTCGCACGCTCTAGCGCCGCCGTTTTTTCCTTCCCCATGGCGGCGGAGTGACGGCGTCGAGAATGGAGAGGCTGGACGAAGTGGAGATGCGAGGGGAGGAAGAAGGGAAATGGACGCGCACAGTGCAGGCGCCTCGGCCTCGCCGCTTTTAAAGGCCTGCTTCCGAGTGGCTGACGCGTGGGCCCGAGCGATCCTGTCAAATCCCCCCAACAGTCGCACACGGGATACGTGGCGAAAAAGGTGGCACGAAAATCGAAACGTCCTATTTATCTACTCCACTTACCGTGGAGCGCTCCGCCTGGCGCGCTTCCACCAAATTTTCGAATCCCGCGAAATCCGGGATCCTTTACAACCGATCACGCCAAAGATTTCGTGCCAAAAATATCACTCGACGGATGACATTGTATAAACCAGTCGACAATTACTGAATCGATCAAGGCGACTGAAACGAAACTGAAGTTCTAACAACTGGCCTCCACTTGGAGATGAAGACAAGTCAAAGCAAGAGTAAAAGCAAGGTCAACTTCATCCTTCTTTTTCACTTAAACCTCGATCCATTCGGGGGCTAATGACGAGGACACAAACCTGGGGTAGGGTAATAGGCCTGACCTATACGTCCTACCTAAGGTCCTTGTCCTAAGAGCAAAGGAATTCAAGAATCGGAAGAAGGGATCCAGCAAAGATGTCGAGTGAAGTCCACTCGACCTACCATTCACTCGGAGACCCCTCTTATCCAGGTCACTCGACCATCAAACCACTCGACATATAAGAAGACCTAAAGCCGCTCTACGCAGTAACGGTCGGGCATTTACTCATATATTTAATGATCATTTGTAGCACTTCATTGCAAAGCGCACTGTAATGCCACCTCTTTATGTACATTGAATCCTATGTAACGGAGGGGAGCCGGGGTCCTGGCGCACTCTATATAAGCCACCCCCCCCCCCCCCCTCTGGGATAAGGGTTCGCACCCCCTGTAACTCACACGCTTATAATCCAGTCGACCGCCTCCGGGCTCCGAGACATAGGGTTGTTACTTCCTTCGAGAAGGGCCTGAACTCGTAAAACTTGCGTGTACAACTCCTCCATAGCTAGGATCTTGCCTCTACATTCCTACCCCCCTATTCTACTGTCAGACTTAGAACCACGACAACAGCTTCAAACCATGTATTAAGAGATCCAACATTTCCCCAAATTTGAGTGATTGCGAACACACATGTCTCCGTTTCATCATGCTAGCAAGGAAAATCAGGTGTTCTTCCTCATCACCACCGCCACCAACGACCATCTCAGGAGACGGCTAACAGACACTCAAGATCAAGAGAGGGGGAGATCAAGGTAGGGAGAGAGTGAGGGAGGAAGGGGGAGAGATCTTTCAGATACACATTTGGTAGGACAGCCACGTTCTGAAATATAAATTGGATTTGGTGGTAAGACACCATTGTGTTTGTTCCCAATCTGTCAGACACCATAACTTTCATGTCGAATGTGTTGTAGAAATGTTCTTCGATAAATATGTTTTTAGCTCCATTCACACATCACTCCGGGAAACATTTTTAATTGGGGTAAGGAAGAAAGGAAAAAAGGAGAGCGCTTTAACGGTAAAAAAATAAGTCGCTGAAGCAGCCCGTTACAACACTACATAACAATAAAGGGAGAAACGTTTCTGCCCACCCGCCGCGCTTTTTGCAGAAAAACCTATATGTTCCTTAAAATCAACCCGGGGTATTGTTTTAGGTGAGTCTGGACAAATGTTTCATGTTTTGCAGAAAACCCCTGACCTTACGATTAATTAACCCATGGTCTTGTTTTAAGTGAGTTCAGAAAATGTTTCTCTTTTCACAGAAAACCCATGATATTCCAATTAATAAACCAGTAGTTCATCTAGAAAATAACCTTATTTTTTGGGCAGGTTCAAATGCTTTTTAAAGATATCCATATCTTTCAAACCCTAACTCTAATATTGACATACTATATTTACTTATTAGGGCATTGGCATGTTATATATAGAATGGATTACAGAAAAGTGTGGAATCTGAATGTGATGTTGTTTTACCTGTTAAACATTTTCAAGATATTTTTTAGGGTGAAAACTTAATCAATAGCGCATGATCCATCTTTCTTTCGTATCAGTGTAGATCTGGATTGGAAATCAACACATCAATAAAACAACATTGGAGATGAAAACAACCATCTATATCCACGCATGCACGCCTCTACAAAACCTCACAGGGAAAAGAGAAAGTAGATTTCTCATCTTATGTTGAGAGAGACACACCTTAGAATTGATCGCATTCAAAAGCATTGGGATTGTGCACTAAGGCCATCATTGATGAGGGTGGAAAGAAGGACAAGCCGCAACATAGATGGGATGCACGTGGTAAGACAAGATGCGACTTCCTTTGTTCCTCTCGGTTTTCTTTCCTAACCTAGGCAGCTAGGGCAAACTCTTCCCTCCAGACTTCACCGACGAGCCCCTAGATTCGCTTCCCCTCTGCCTACCGCTCGGACAACCGATAGCGGGAAGGGAGTCCTGGTGCCTCCGTCAAGTTTGTGTTTTTAGCCCC
Organism: Aegilops bicornis; assembly: GCA_021605145.1. Classification (NCBI taxonomy): domain Eukaryota; kingdom Viridiplantae; phylum Streptophyta; class Magnoliopsida; order Poales; family Poaceae; genus Aegilops; species Aegilops bicornis. Next base: position 313,509,813 of record CM038669.1, read on the forward strand.
CGCGGGTGCACCGCTCAGGCGAATAGCTGCACTACTTCTTCGAGATTGTCTTTGGGACTCCGATCCTCCTCATGTTCGTCCCTCTGGACGTAGTCGACGAAGCTCTCGCGTAAAAACCTGTCGTCTCCTTGAGGCCGTTAGGTTAGGGTTTCTCGTCATGTGGCAAGATTTAGTGTCAGGTGCTTCAAATCTATATAAGGGTTCAACAACAACGACATTGGCTCAAGGGCGCTGGTCCTTAGAGGCACGTGCACAAAGACTTTCCGGCTGTCAACGACACGATCAAGCCAGCTCTGATAAGGGAGCAGCGACAGCGACATGTCGGCGGCAGTAGTGGTTGTTCGGTGTTCTTGAAATCTCAATGTAATTTTATTATACTCGAAATGCTTTATACTTCCGCTGAACTTCGAAATAGATCTGGATTTTTCTAAAAAAAGAAAGAGACGCTCTAATACACGACGGTGAAGCTACTACAAGCCAAATTTACTTCATTGCCAAAATGCGTACTTACTGTATCTAACATGTTCGCTGCGAAAAAGCGATGTGATCAACACAGTGCATTGCCCTCCCCAAGAGGCCAAGACAACTTGTCCCTGCAGGAAGGAAACCACCCAAGAGGCTCACAGAATCGTACTATATATATGTACACCTTCAGACTTCCATCTTGCTAAGTATAATCGCTAGTAATAAGCTCCACGCGTGGTTGATCACTAATTCTCTTCCATCGACCATTTGGCAATATCCAAAGAGAAAAGCCCACCATCGCCGTATGCGCAGAGTTGAAGACAGAAACAGAATTCGGTTCAGGCGTTCAAGGACCAGTCGTAGTCCTGGTAGGCGATGCTGATGGGTCCGCCGTCGTTGAGGAGATGCGTCAGGAGCCCGGCTTTGGTCGGGTCCAGGTAGTTGAGGATCCACCTGAGGATGTCCCTGTCCTGCCCGAAATCGGCGCTGTACCTGCACAGCACCAAGCAATCGCCGGTCACCACCAACTCTCCATGAACTTGAAACACGCATCAGCCGGTCAGCACGGGATGGGCACAAACAAACAGGGTAGCTAGCTGCAAGCTCTCAGTACCATTTGATGATCCTGGTGAGGTGGACGGTCCGGGTCTCGAGGTCGATCTCCACGCCGCCGTCGAGGAGGAACTCCCTGGCCGCGTGCCGGAGCTCCGGTTCGACGCCCTGCGCGGAGTAAAACCGCACGGTGGGGCTCGACCGCGTCGCGTTGCACAGCGCGAAGTGCACCAGCGGGTTCACCTTCGTCTCCGCCAGCTGCACAGCCAAACTAAAATAAAGATCCCAGCGCGAGCGGAGAGCATGCGTCGATCCCGTTCCTACGGTGTTCCAGACATGTACCTCGAGCCTCTTATCGGAGGCGCCGAAGGGCTTGATGATGGTGTAGGGCTGCCTGCGGTTCCCGCGGAGGATGCCGTTCTTGATGGTCGTGAGGGAGTAGGGGTAGCCGCCGACGACGTACTGGAAGTCGGTGAAGAAGGAGCGGCGGTCGACGGCCCCCGAGCCCGCCGGCTGGCCGGTCCTGATGACGGCGTGGATGGCCATGGCGTTGTGCAGGTTGAGGAAGAAGGAGAGGCGCTCCCCGGCGGGCAGGGCGAAGACGTCCGCCCGCTGGAGGTCCCGCGCCAGGTTGGCGTACCTCCGGAACTCCTCGCTGGCGGCGACGCGGGCGTAGTCGAGGCGGCGGCGGTCCTCGGAGGCGTAGGCCTCGAGTATGGCGACCATGATCTTGGTCATCCTCTGGCCGACGGCGGCGGCGGGCTTGGGCTCGCCGTCGTTGGTGGAGCCCCTGAAGTTGTAGTACCTGGGGACGGCGGGGTCGTGCTCCAGGAAGCGGTACAGGCTCTGGGTGCCATCCTCGAAGTCGTTCTCCCTGCACACATATCCATTCAACATTCATTCATTGACGAACAAAACATCACTGGAATTTAAAAGTAAAATTCAGAGTGATGCATTGCACGCTGACCTGAAGACATGGTGGATGAAGTGCTTTCTCGCGAGTTCTTTGCCGATCTCCACAGCCTATAAATAATGTAAAAAAAAGGGGGCTTATTATTGTCGTACTTAATTGATCGATCGAGGAGGAAATTAAAAACTGTTTAATTGATCGATGGACCTCCACAGTCCTGGCATTTCAAATCAAATTCGCAAGAGAAAACACGAACGAAATAGACAAAGGCCAAGGGCAGGGACAGCGACGGCGACACTGGTGCAAGTTAAATTAGGGGAACGCATCGATCATACGCATGCATGCACTAGATCGTATCGCAGTTGGGTTGGGTCGGTGCTTAAGCACCAAGAACGCAGCACGCGCGGATTTCTTCCGGTCGTCCACCCCACTAATCTAATCACGCTGCTATTTTTTCCAACCCGACCAAAATCTTATCACATCTTCCAGCACGCAGGGCCAATCAGGGACTCGCTCACGAAGATTGCACCGAGAGAAGGAAGGATGTCTGTCCTGTGATGGTCAGCGACGTGGTCGGCATAGAATCACACCACCAGTGCGATAGAGCACGCACGACCGGTTCAATTACTATCCGGATCAATATGGTCAAACAAGTGCATACGTACACACGTCGCGCCGGTCTCGATCGGGTGCCAACGAAGAACGAACCGAGCCAGCCAGTGGTGGGGCAGGGCCGGCTGCTTGCCCCGTTCCGTTGTGCTCCGCTCACCCGTTGCGGCGCGGGAAACAGAAGGAGAGCAGGCGGGCCGGGCCGGCACGGCACGGCACGGCGCGCGTGATCCTATCCTATCCTAGACAGCGTTTGCATCCGGGCACCTCGTTTTCACCGATGTGTTCCTTGGTATGATCGCTGCCTTCAAAGTTGTCGATACTGATTTAGACAGCGTCGTAGCATTTGAATTTCTAAAGTTCGGCATTTGGCAGCCGTGCATGACAGCTACATAAGCAAACTTGTAGACTCATCTTTTCTTAAAAAATGATATGTTACAGAAACATATTATGTAACTCTAAACACATCTTTCATCATTAAATACATGTCACATAAGCAAATTTGTCTTGGACTGCGGTATTATTAAGTTACTCCCACTATGACTAGCCTAAAGAAATATAAAAATGAGGAAGTAGTAAAGTAATTTGATCAGAAAACCCATGCTCCACATGACCGACTTAATTTTGCTTCATTTAAACTCCATGCATATTCACTGTCTAATATTTGTCCAATTTTGCATAAATAACTAGAGGTGCAGCTTGATGCGCACCATCATCAAGTTAATTCTGTGGGAAATGATAGTACGACCTACACTATTCACACCCAACACGTTAGACTACCACCATCACTATTCATGCAAAGCATAAACAACCATCGAGATAAAAAAAAAGTCAAACGAAACAGAATCGAAGCAGACAGTAATAATCTAGTGCAACTCACCTTGTTCCTGCTGCACTCCAAGTGGTTCACGATGCCGTCGACCATGTCGGCGCCGGAGAAGCAGTTCTTGACGAGCTTCACCCTCACGAACCGGTCCTGTATGGGCAGCCGGTGCCGGAGCACCCTCACGATGCCCACCATCGCGTCCTCCCTCTCCTCCTCCTCCTCCCCCTCCTTGCCGGCGTCGGCGTCGAACCCGTACACGGGCACCCGCGGCGCCGCGTCGGGGCACCGCCTCCCGGCGACCTCGCGCACGCGCCGCTCGAACTCACCGCTGTTGCGCAGGGAGTTGAGCACCACGAGCCCGCCGAGGAGCTTCTCGTTGAGGAAGATCTGGGGCACGCGCGCGGCGGCGCCGGCCCGGGACGCGAGGTCGGCCTCGCGCTCCGGGAACACGTCGAGGTTGATCTCCACGTAGGGCAGGCCGGACTGGCGGAAGAAGGCGCGCACGGCGGCGCAGTCGCGGCAGCCGGAGCGGGAGAAGAAGCTGACCCGGCCCTTGATGTGGCTGCCCGAGAAGGAGTGGCCGTAGCCGTAGTCCTCCTCCGCGTCGGCGGCGATGGCCTCCTTGAGGCGCACGGTGACCTTCACGTTGGGCAGGTGGATCTCCTGCACGCCGTAGCACGCGTCCCCCGGCGCCGGGGCCGACGTCTCCTTGAGCGACGAGATGCGGCGGTTGATGGCCGAGGACAGCACGTCGCGCCGGTCGCGGAAGAAGCGCCCGATGGACGCCACGTCCACCACGGCCGCGGCGGAGTTGGAACGCTCGACGTGCCTCTGCCCTTCCGGAGCCGGAGCACCCTCACGATGGCCATTCGTCGCCGGCGTGGAGGCCGCCCTGGTCAGGCCGGGCGGCGCCTCCGGTTGCGGGAGGTGCGAGGGCGGGCGGAGCACCACACCCTGCAGCATCTTGCGCGCGTAGTACACGTCCTCCTCCTCGCCCGCGTCCGCTGCCGCGGCGATCCCGGTCCGGGTCCGCGGAGCGTGCGCCGCCGGATCGTCGTGTCGATGTTTGACGACGGCTGGATCCGGGGCGTTGGGGCGAACGTGGTTGTGGTGGTGGGGCGCGAGCGGCATGGCCTGCACGAGGGTCTCCTCTCCCATGCCTCCTCCCCTCGGGGCCTGGGTTTTACGAGTGCCGGGCGGAACGGAACGGAACGGGAGGGCAACGGTATTTTTCTTTCCTTTTTTCTTCCTCCGCTGCTGCTGCTCCTGTAACGGGATTTGGGATTTCCTTCCTTTCGTTTTTGAGCGGCGAGGCGAACGAGGAGGAAGGGAGGGGGGGTGGGGGTTTAAGAACGAACGGTCGGGCCGTCTATGCGCCACGGCCACGACGCGCGGCGATGGACCCGGTGTACGGCGCCGCCAGTGTGTGACGGGTGGGTCCGGGAGGGCCGTGAACCGCGGGAAGGCTTCAAGGTCATGCCATGTGCCGCTTTGGGTTGGTTTCTTTCGTTTTCCGGGGTCGTGTTGATCGGCGAGGTCAATCTGGAGCCGCACGGCACGAGCAGAGCTCCTCCGGCCGTCGTGCACGCTGGGATCATCGGGCCGGGTTTTTTCCGCTTTCTCGCGACCGAGAGATCTCAGATGGCACCACCGCCGCAACGCCACTCGAGTTGACCTTTTGTGGGGCAGACGGGTCAAGTGAGCTGTCTGAGGCTGTGGCTGTGGACCTGAGGCCACAATTCTTCTAGGCCGTCTAGTACTGCGACGACTGAACGCGTGACAGAGATCACACCAGAGGCAGAGGGCCTCGATCTGCACCGTCCGGCCGCTCTGGACCCACCCCCTGGCCGGCGAATAGCGTACTGCGAAAGGAGCATGCCAAAGTGACGGATTTTCTTCCACTCGGCGAAGCATCGATGAAATCGCGGAAATCCAAATGGATCCCGGTCGTTTTCACGCGACGGACGAGCCGGCATCTGCATCTGTATCGGGCTCATCGGAGACCCGGACGCGGCCAAATGCATCATGGGCAGCAGCGCGCGACCTCAAGGGAGCATGAGCATCGCCCGTCGTCAGAGCTCGTCGTCTACTACGGTCGTCGGAGTATTATATGTGCAGTGAGTGTAAAGAGTATGGACGTGCCACTACTAATCTGAATCAACGATCCTTCCAACACAAACTAATAAGCGGATAAACAAACGCGACCACGTCCGGTTACGTTGCCATTTGGTTCCATGTTAAATGCATGCTGCTGAAAGCTGACTCTTTCAAGAGTGCATCTACCCATCGATGAACATACTTTTGCAAAAATGAAATGCGACCAGGTAGCCTCATGAACTATCCATTCGGGAAACTCCTCAAGGCAACAAGAAAAAAATGTCTTTCCATGCGGAGTCAACGGCAACACGCATGCTCCCCTCCTGGACCTGATGCCCTGATGACACCGACCGGTGTCGAAAGCCGGCTCCATCGTCGAACCCTCCTCGCTTGTAAGCCAAGAGTTGTTGAAGCTTAGAAGCGAATTCAAGACCATTTCAATTTGCTACCAAGACTGAAGAAAGTTGGCACGCTCCTGGGTCCTGACCCGTCCCGCGGTCACGGGAATGCGTTGCATGCGTGCGCGCAAGAACCGTTCAATTCAATTTGGACGTGTCTTCGACATCAACACGCCAATTGGTGAAATTGCCTCTTTGTTTTGTTATATACTAGGAAAATTGCCCGTGCGTTGCAACGGGTGATACTTCTTCGGTCCTTTTTACTTTGCATATTAGGTTTGTCTGAAGTCAATCTCATACAACTTTGACCAAGTTTATATAAAAAATTATTGACATTTACATAACAACACCAATATCATTAAATTCATCTCGGAATATATTTTTATATTATATTTATTAGATATTATAGATGCTAATAATTTCTAATATAAGTTTGACTTTTGGCAAATCCAATGTGCAGAGTAAAAAGGACCGGAGGGAGTATCATGTTAAAATGTTGTCAGTTCTCAAAAAATAATGTTGTCAAAGTAGTGAAAAGGAAAAAGACAGGAACTATATGTGTTTTACTTCCTCAGTGTGTTTGTCAATGACTTACTTTCCTAGTAGCAGACATGCAAGAATAACTACTTTCTTCTGCTAGGCGTTTCTTTGTTGCCAGCTGAGAAATAATACTCGTTTTTTTCGGATGAGGGGGGAGTGTCTTTGTTTGTTCAACGTGCAGATCCGGGAGGAAGGGGCAGGACTTGTTGTTCGGGCAGTCTAGTTTTGTTTTTGTTTGGTGCCAGTGTCCCAGTGAAGGAAGTAAGGCTTGCTGATCCAACAACCGCTCTCTTCTCTCTCCGCTCCCTGATGTCTTCTCTTTGGTTCATGCCCTACATCACGTACATCCACGTGCAACGTGGGTCTCATTGCCTAATATTGGATCCGCCTCAACTCCACCAGGAAGTCCGGCTGTTCACCGTCACCATGAAGGCCTAACACGGTGGCAAGGTGCAGCAGCCTCGGTGAGGGCATGGCCTACAGGATGCCAAATGCATTTGAGAAGGTCTCAAGGCACCGACCAGGCGCCGATGTCGCCCTCAGCCTCATATTCCTCCACCCAACGATTGGCCTAGGGACCACTCGAGCACGCATCGGAGTGAAGCGGCCGGGCATCCCAATTCTTCCTAGGAGGGTACGTTTGCACACATTGGTGTGAGGCGGGCGTCCTTAGCAAGGTGGTGTGTCTTGCTTCTCCACGTTAGGACCGGCGAGTCAAGAGAGGCGGGCTTCTTCCCGATGGCATAGTCATTGACAGACATCTTGGTGCTTCGCCCACCCATGATTTCGTGCTTCGCGCGTAAAGACATAGATATATAGCTAGAGATTATATTTATCTCCAAGTCTGAATGTACAATGCATAACTGACCGGTGTATGTAAGATATTTACCACTTAATGTTTTGATGTGTACGTGAGCTAGTGTAAGAGCTAAGATTTCATCTCCTTAACAAATGAACACTACTTCAATTCGAGCTACTGAACTGTGGCATCAACTTGAATTGCACATCAGAAGAAAACGGATTAGTCCCAACTATCACAGAATTGTATTACCCATCATTGATTTGAAGTTTTCCGACAAATGGAGCTGAGCATCATCAAAATACATGTTACGATTATGTTCAGAGGTCATGAATCTAAATAAAATGCATATTGAAAATTGTACAAGTTCACTGTTGCTATCATTGACATTATCATCGGCATACTATACATGGAAGGCATATGAGTTTAGATATAATATTATGATAGACTGCTAGCAGTTACGCTTGACTCGTGTGTTAGCTGATCAAAGTGAAATTTTCACCAGAGAGAGCCAATGATCATTGCTTTATTAGACCAGTAGCTAAGATGATATTTTGACCAGTGTCCATGCAGGTTGGGGCCAGGCCGGCGCTTTGAAGATATGACCTCCATGGCTGCGAGGCATGGGAGCCCGGGCAACGACGGGACGTGCAGGTCAGGGCTGGTGTGTGCTCGAAGGAGTGGGTCTCCATGTATTGGCGCACGGTCAGAGACGTAGACGGCGATTTAGGGAGACAGTAGCAATGGCAAAGCATGGAGGGAGGGGCCAGCTCAACAAGATTGTAGAAAGTTCTGTTAAGAGTCGGTTATTTCCATCATTTCTTGCAGGAGAAGTAGAACGGAAATTTGGCATTCGCTGCCTCTTCTCTCCTGGGTTCTCTCTTGTTTAGTTAACTCTGTGTGGACTGAAAGAGGTTACTCCGTTTTCTCTCTCGGTTGTTCCAGATTCACTTCGTGTGTATTCGTGAGTCCATTGACCTGAATAGGGAGCAGGCCTGCGGCTAACATTTATCCCCCATCCAGATGCTCATCGGTCATCCAAACCCTTCCACCCATAAAACACATGAAAAAGAAGATAAAGTGTACTACTAATTATGAATGGATCAATCATGAGACAAACTGAGAAAGTCGCTTGCCTTTAGGTCAATGCGGACGATGCCCACCCGCCATCGCACTCATGTCACCTAGACATCACCGCCGTCTGACTGCTCTCCCAAGTCACTCCTCTCTCGACCTCGATCTACCGAGCCGAGCCCCAAGACTTGAAAGCCTGCAGCCAGTTTGGGTCGAAGCCAAATCTGAAAGCATCCACCGCTGGATCCTCTTCTCCGGTTCGTAGACAAATAATTTGCTCTGATCCAAGTTGTAGGTGAATCAGTCTTTTTCTTAAGAAAACAAATCAGGTACGCTGATTCAAGGGGATAGACGTGTGCGGAAGAGGCAGCGGGGGCCAGAACTATTGCGAGACGTGGTGCAGCAGTGCAAGGTTGGCTTGATGGCGAACGGACCTCCTCTTTCCAATCCACCATAGTGCCACTACAGACATAAGAAAACCAAAAGAAGATTATAATAATTCTATAACGTCGAGACGGGCGGCTAGCATGCTCGTTCCCTGCGACCTCCTCACCCGGCGGCCTCCTCATCCTCCTCCTTAGATCTGCAAATCAAGTTGTGTGCTGGACGGCTCTGCTCCGTTTGGAGATGGAGACGGACAACTGAATTCGAATTAAATCAGTGGGGAAAACATGTATATGTGTACATGCGCATGATTATCACGATCGGTTCAGACGAAGGGTGTCCTCACCGACCTTGCAGAGGAAGGCTTGGGTGGAGGAGCCGGCTTCTGTGGACAGCACACCCTTGGTCGATAGGGCAGCGCCCAGCCGGACCATCTCGGGAAGATGCTGGGAGATGGGAGCGGCAACACTGCGGGGCCCGGATCTTGAGCCGGTGGAGGGCCTGGGCGGGGGAGCTGTCGTCGTGCCGGCACCCAGCCGGGCCATCTCAGGATAACCAGAGAGAAGGGAAGAAGCAGGGAGGCGGAGCTGGTTTCTTGATCGGCTGCTCGGCGCGGGCGTCGTGGAGCTAATCCTCTTCACGGAGAGATGAATCGACCGCATCTTGAGTTGAGATGCCAGGATGCACATCCGTCCTTGGTTATCGCCGGCGTCGTCTAGAGGTCGGCGCCCCGCCCACGGGCCTTGGTAGCGGGAGGAGGGAGCACATCCCCGTCGGCCTATTCGCCATACTCCGTCCAATCCATCCCCTCCTGATTCCTAGATCTGTCCCGCGCCTGGGGCGAGGTGGCCGATGCTGGCGGCGGCGGCGACGGACATGCGAGGGAGGAAGTATTCGTGCGGGCCTGTTTCAAGAGGAGGGTAGGATGCGTTGGCATAAAAGACGGCGGGTTGTCTATATGAATAGTAAAAGCGTATTACGACGAGGCGAAAGGGTATTGTAACGGTAAACCCGACAAAGTCAATCCGTGCTTTATTATTAGGTAATGAAGTTGTGCCGCTGCTGATTCACAGTATCTTATCTGCGATTTTCAGGTTCTTGACGAATGCCCTCTATTTCTAAGATAAAATATCGCGGTGACTGTGATCATGAGATTTTCCCATCTTTTTTCCCTCTTTGTGTGGTCTATTTTCATGTACTTGGATCATGTCTTCAAAGACATGGTCAAGCACCTGAATATCATGAACAATAATAAGTGATATACATATGAAAACAAGGTAACAATGCGAACGCATAACATGTGCATACAATTTTAGACATATGTAAACAGCTGTATGCAATAAGTAGAAGTGTAGTATCTATCCATGAGTCATAACGTGTCAATTGGCACATAATAAGGGTGGGATATGCTCTTAGAGCATGTACAGCCGGCCTTGAAAAATCAACCATCCTATACGCCCATGGGCGCGTCTGGGCGTCCACAGACAGTGTAGGGAGGCCCCTCATTTGGGCTGTTGCACATATACAGACCTCAAATGCATCACCAAATTCATACAGTCCATGCACGTCGATCATACGATACAAATCATCCCAATTCAATAATTCAAAACAAATACGACAAAGCAAAACAAATCATAGTTAAACAATCCAGACATGCCAAAATGAAATCAATGTCCGAACTTGACGGACCACTCGCTGGCTGGCCGGATCACTCGTCGGACGCCATCCCTACCGCCTGCTCCGTGGCCATCCTTGCCTCCTACTCCGCCTGCATCCTTGTGGCATGCTTCGCTGCTGCCATAGCCGCCCTTGTCGCCTCGTAGTCCCTATGGTCGTTGATCTCCTTCTTCATTCCCACAAGCCACTTCTTTGCATGCTCATCCAAGAGGCTTTCGGCCGCCAACATTATCTTTACATCTCTGCATCCCGTGCGATTTGCAACCTTTCCTTCTCAAGCTCAGTCTCTCCAAATGTATTGGCCTTCTCGAGCTCCCATTCGATCGCCGCCTCTTTCTTCTCCTTGCAGCATGCTCCACTGCTCTCTTTGGCTTCTTTTTCTTCTTGCTCAGATTGGGATTCGACGTTGTCCCAACTTCAAATGAAGGGCAAGTTGGATCCCCCAACTCGTAGTGCATTTGGGTCGAATCTTGATTATCATTGATCATATTCGACATGATAAACTCCAAAATGATCGTGGTTTCCGAGCATGGATCGTGTCCGAAATGAACTAGCAGTCTATACAAAACATTGAACATGGTATATGTAAAGTTGATTGGACAGGAGCAACAAGAACATACCGAGTCTTGTTGTGTCATTTTGTCGAACAGGTCGTGGGCAGTTGGGCACCTGTAACATCCCAATTTTTATTAAATTTGGATGTTAATAGAATCATTCAATGCATATCATATTTCTTTGCATTTTGAAGTTTTAAAATATTTAAATACTATTTTTTCCACTCAAGAAAAACAAATGAGAGGGAATAAGATGACTTCCTCAAACTTATAAAAGAGTGGGAAATTTTATTTTGAATATTATTTGAAGTTTTGGATTTTATTGGTATTTATTTTATCTGCAAAAAGTGAATTAATTGCATTAGGGAAATTATTTTCAAAATGTTATGTGCTTAAGTTAATGCTCATTAGGCTCTAAATATTGTATAGTTATTTTAGAAATTACTGTGGAGTTTTTATTAATTCATTAGAATTATTTAGGGCCACTTTACTCTTTGATTAAAAAAACGCACGCACTCACCGCAGACTGAACCGAAACTGGGTTCGGCCCAGGAGCGCCCCAACTAGCCATTTGGCCCAAGGCCAGCGCCCAGCACCCGAAACCCTCCGACACCGGTCGCCCGATCTCACCTCGCCGCCTCCTCTTCTTTGTCATTGTCGGTGAGCCCCGCACGTCAGCCCGTCCCCAACCTCCCGCAGCCCGCGGGATAAACATCCTCATCGCGCCCCCGCAACCGCCGCTCGGCTCCCTCGCAGATGAGGCTTATCCGCAGCCCCATAGCTCTCCTAGTCGCGCCTATAAATGCCCCCGAACCCCCTCTTCCATCCTCGCCGTCCCGCTTCTTCCCACGCCGCTCACAGCCGCCACGCTGCCTGTTCGCATCTCGCCGGAGCAGCGCCACTCCTTCATCCATTTCGTCGTCCCGTCGAAGCCGCCGCACCATCGACGCCGGAGTCACCGGAGCATCGAGCCCCGCCGTCTTTGTCTCGCCCCGTCCCGACGCCGCCGACGACCGCAGACCCCACCTTCGTGACGCCCTCTACGCGACGCACCTCCCCGTCTTCTTCCCCGATGCCGAGGACCGCCGTAGCCGCTGCCCTGCCACCGACCGACACCGCGCCGCCGTCCTCTGCTCGTCGCCGCCGTCGCCAGCCGCTATTGCCCGGAGTGCGAAGCAAAATATCATCAGTCTTTAGAATTCAACCAGCAGTACCAAGGCAAGTTGCATCTTGATCATGTTTCATTACCTATGTTTTTATTATGCACTTAGTTCTTTGTGGTAGGACTGCATGGTAGGAACTAATGCTGTATGATATGATTATGCTCAGTAGTTCATTGAGGTAGGTCTGAACCTTACAACATTGTCGCCATCGTTTTACATTATGTTGCTTCGCTAAGTAGACGTGGATTGGGGAGTGATCATTGTAAAGTATGAGTGAAAATGTAGTAAATAGGACCTAAGATAATTGATGGACTACCTGGGCGGAAACTTGTTGGAATGGTGGCGAAGTACAGTGGGGCACGCATGGGAAATCCATCGTGGTGCACCACTAGTGGACCGTCCGCTGTGCTCAAAGAGATCAATCGTATTCTCATGTCTAGAAGCTTACGTGTGCAGCCACAAGCCAATATGGGCTCGCTTAGTTGAGTAGTTAGTGTGACCCCTTCCGGATGGGCTAGCAGATGTAGAATGAGTAGGTGTACCGGCCTATCCGTGGGTTAAGGGGAAATACTTTCGAAAGACTATGTCTCGATCTTCCGATCATGGAGGTGGTCGAGTCTTGTGGGAAAAAGTGCGCAACCTCTGCAGAGTGTCAACCTAATCGATTAGCCGTGTCTCCGGTTAGGACAAGTTGAGCATCTAGTAGTGGAAATGCCGGGAGATCTCCTCACCTTTAATTAAACATTTGGGTTTAAATGAAACTTGGGAATGGATGGAGTTGGGTTTGCCAACTCATCCTATGCAAATGTGTAGCAGTAGTAATAACAGCTTTTCTAATAGGGAAAAACTAGCTTTACGCAAAAACTAAACTTAGAGCTTTCCACCAACCAAATTGCATGTCCAAGTAGGTTCATTACACTTATGATGTGACTTGCCAATACATTCAATGTAATGGCCTATATGGCTGCAACTTATCACGTTGCAGATATATCCGACGAGGATTAAGGTGCGATAGGTCGATGTTCTACACTCAACCTTGCTCGTGGAGTTGGACTCATTTACTACTTTGCTTCCGTAGTATTTGTTTATTGGCTCTATGCCATATTTTGTAATAAATGTATTGCTCCTAGACTATCGATGTAATAAAGATATGTGTGTTATTTCTGTTATTTCATCGAGTACTGTGTGTGCTAGCAAGTCGATCTAGGGACTAGCACGGTAAGCACAGAGATTTTGACTCTTACTGAGTCGGGTCGCTACAAGATGGTATCAGAGCACACATTGGCTGTAGGACGCGACCCCTAGAAAATGGAAAAGCCATAGTATAAAAACTGTATTATTCACTTCCCTATATATCCTTCAGTCTCGTACCTTCTCTACTTCAGTACTAATTCCTTCTCTCTTTCAAAATATAGATGTTGTCTGCCATTGTTGAGTTCGAGCAGCCCGATGAGACCATGCCATTTGGACGGCAGTTGGTGAAGATCGCGAAGCACCTGAAGATTGGGCTTCCCGCATTCACTGGAACCTTCACAGTCACCCTGCCCGAGGAGACACGTTGGAGGATCGATGCTCATATCCCCGGGCGCATCCTCGGAAACCGCACCAAGCCCATTGATTTCCATCTGGATACTGCAACATGGGGCTTGGGCAGGGGTATCGCTGCTCACATTGCTCTCGGACACATTCGGGAGGTGTATGACGAAGACCTCAAGAGGACCTCCTTCGTGATGTACGGATGCCGCGACGCAAATGGAGATGTGGTGCGTACCCTGGAGGATGAGACGATAGCATCCCATATCCAGGACATGGAGGAGCACATTCGCATGATGGAGCTGGAGTTGTCCGACAATATGGTCGTCATCAAGAACCTCATGACCCGCAAGGTCGAGCTCGAGGAGGAGCTCCAGGACGCTCGCATCGAGCATGAGGGAGAGCTGGACGCACTGCAGGAGAAGATCGACGACCTGAAGCTTGAGCTTGAGGAGGCCGAGGAGAAGCTGGATGAGGAAGAAAACATCCAGGAGGATCATTCTTATGGAGATTACGTTAGCCAGGACAAGGACCAGGATGATGAGCTTGGAGATGATGACACAGAAAGTGATGCAAGGACCCCCGATGTCAACATGGTTGACTGGTCCTCATCCGATGAGAGTTAGATTTTATACCACCATGAGAGTTAGAAATTCGATTTCGTTATCCGATTAGTTTTATTTCATTTGTGAGACCTTGTCAAATCTTGTGACATGGCTTACCTTAGGTTTGATTAATCGTGCGAACCTCTTTGTTTGAAATTGAATTGGAGTGATTTGAAGTTTTATTGCTATCATGTGCATATGGGTAGTGTGATTTTACTCACTAGGCCTTATTCTATTATAACTTCTCATCCACTCTAAACCCATCAGATGCGTCCAACAACAACAACAACAACAACAACAACAACAACAACAACAACAACAACAACAACAACAACAACAACAATAAAGAAGAAGAAGAAGAAGAAGAAGAAGAAGAAGAAAGAAGAACAAAGAATAAAGAATAAAGAATAAAGAACAACAACAACAACAACAACAACAACAACAACAACAACAACAACAACACTAATAAAGAAGAAGAAGAAGAAGAAAGAATAAAGAATAAAGACTAAAGAATAAAGAAGAAGAAGAAGAATAAAGACTAAAGAATAAAGAAGAAGAAGAAGAAGAATAAAGAATAAAGAATAAAGAATAAAGAAGAAGAAAGAATAAACAACAACAACAACAACAACAACAACAACAACAACAACAACAACAACAACAACAACAACAACAACAACAACAACAACAACAACAACAACAACAACATCAATAAAGAAGAAGAAGAAGACTAAGAAGAAGAAGAAGAAAGAAAGAAAGAAGAAAGAACAACAACACCACCACCAACAACAACAACAACAACAACAACAACAACAACAACAACAACAACAACAACAACAACAACAACAACAACAACAACAACAACAACAACAACAACAACAACAACAACAACAACAACAACAACAACAACAACGACAACAACAACAACGACAACAACGACAACGACAACAACAACAACAGCAACAGCAACAACAAGAACAAGAACAACAACAACAACAACAACAACAACAAAGCAACAACAAGAATAACAAAGAAGAATAAAGAAGAAGAAGAAGAAGAAGAAGAAGAAGAAGAAGAATAAAGAAGAAGAATAAAGAAGAAGAATAAAGAAGAAGAATAAAGAAGAAGAATAAATGACAAAGAATAAATGACAAAGAATAAATGACAAAGAATAATGACAAAGAAGAAATTAAGAATAAATGACAAAGAAGAAGAAGAAGAATGATAAAGAAGAAGAAGAAGAATGATAAAGAAGCAAAGAAGAATAACAACAACAACAACAACAACAACAACAAGAATAAAGAATAACAAAGAATAAAGAATAAAGAATAAAGAATAAAGAATAAAGAATAAAGAATAAAGAAGAATAAAGAATAACAACAACAAGAATAAAGAATAAAGAATAAAGAATAAAGAATAAAGAATATCAATAAAGAATAAAGAATAAAGAAGAATAAAGAATAACAACAACAAAGAATAACAACAACAAGAATAATAACAACAATAACAAAGAATAAAGAATAACAAAGAATAACAATAACAGAATAAAGAATAACAAAGAATAAAGAATAAAGAATAACAAAGAATAAAGAATAACAAAGAATAAAGAATAACAACAACAAAGAATAATAACAATAACAATAACAAGAATAAAGAATAACAAGAATAAAGAATAACAAAGAAACAACAAAGAATAACAAAGAATAACAATAAAGAATAACAAGAATAACAAAGAATAACAACAACAACAACAACAAGAATAACAACAACAACAACAACAACGACAACAAGAACAACAACAACAACAACAACAACAAGAACAACAACAACAATAATAAAGAATAAACAACAAGAATAAATAACAAAGAATAACAATAAAGAATAACAATAAAAGAATAAATAACAAAGAATAACAACAATAAGAATAAATAAAGAATAATAAAGAATAAAGAATAAAGAATAAAGAATAAAGAATAAAGAATAACAATAAAGAATAACAACAAAGAATAAAGAATAAAGAATAAAGAATAACAAAGAATAAAGAATAAAGAATAACAACAAAGAATAAAGAATAACAACAAAGAATAACAATAAAGAATAACAATAAAGAATAACAATAAAGAATAAATAACAAAGAATAACAATAAAGATCAACAATAAAGAATAACAATAAAGATCAACAACAAGATCAACAATAAAGAATAAAGAATAAAGAATAAAGAATAAAGAATAAAGAATAAAGAATAAAGAATAAAGAATAACAATAAAGAATAAATAACAAAGAATAACAATAACAAGAATAACAATAATAAAGAATAATAAAGAATAAAGAATAATAAAGAATAACAAAGAATAAAGAATAAAGAAGAAGAATAACAAAGAAGAATAACAAAGAAGAATAAAGAATAAAGAATAAAGAATAAAGAATAAAGAATAAAGAATAAAGAATAAAGAATAAAGAATAAAGAAAGAATAAAGAAGAATAACAACAACAACAACAACAACAACAACAATAACACCAATAATAAAGAATAACAAAGAATAAAGAAGAATAAAGAAGAATAAAGAAGAATAACAAAGAATAAAGAATAAAGAATAAAGAATAACAACAACAACAACAACAACAACAACAACAACAACAACAACAACAACAACAACAACAACAACAACAACAACAACAACAACAACAACAACAACAACAACAACAACAACAACAACAACAACAACAACAACAACAACAACAACAACAACAACAACAACAACAACAACAACAAATAAATAACAACAACAACAACAACAACAACAACAACAACAACAAGAATAACAACAATAACAAGAATAAAGAATAAAGAATAACAACAACAACAACAATAACAACAACAACAACAACAACAACAAAGAATAAAGAACAACAAGAACAACAACAACAACAACAACAACAACAACAACAACAACAACAACAACAACAACAACAACAACAACAACAACAACAACAACAACAACAACAACAACAACAACAACAACAACAACAACTAAGAAGACCAAAGAAGACAAGAACAACAACAACAACAACAACAACAACAACAACAACAACAACAACAACAACAACAACAACAACAGCAACAGCAACAACAACAACAACAACCGTTTTCTGAGGCTGAACCCACCCGGTCGCTGCTTGGTGGGAGAACTACACCACCACATACCCCTTGGAGAGTGTGACTTGGACTCAGTTACAGCAGGCATTCCGCACTGCTCATGTCTCAGCTGGAGCCATGAGTCTGAAGAAGAAGGAATTCCACAGCTTGCACCAGGGAGGACGCACGGTATCTCAGTATGTTGATGAGTTTAGTAAGTTGGCCCGTTATGCCCCAGAGGACATGGCCACTGATGCAGCCAACCAGGAGAAGTTTCTGGAGGGATTGAACGATGAGTTGGGAGTTCAAATTGGTATGGCGACCTTTGCGAACTATCGAGCTGGTTGATAAGGCTACCATTCTCGAAGGCAAGCACCAGCAGATGGAGAATCGTAAGAGGAAGTACGGTCACGGGAAGTATAACTCTGGAGTTCAACAGAAACCCCGCTACAGCCCGAACTCTGGATCAAGCATTAGCAAGTTTGGAGAGAATCATCATAACCATGGAGGCCACATTCAGCATGGAGGAAATGGACACAACCACCATGGTCACAAGCATGGCAATGGCAATGGAGGGAATGGCAATCAGCAGCATTTCAACTCTTCTACACCAATGAAGAAAGATCTGAAGTCACATCAATTGCTTCAAATGCAAGAAGACAGGCACTACTCCAATGAGTGTCCCGAGCGGCAGAATGGGAATGGAAATGGTAATTCTGGAGTCAAGAAGCATAATCCGTTCACTAAGGGGCATGTGAATCATGTCAATGTGGAAGAGGTCTATGAGCAGCCTGACGCAGTGATTGGTAAGTTCTTGGTTAATTTATTTCTAGCACTCATTCTTTTTGACACTGGTGCATCACATTCATTCATATCAAGGGGATTCATGGATAAACATAAGTTGCCTACCATAGCTCTTAAGTCAGCCATTCTAGTGAGTTCCCCAGGAGCCGAGTCTATGGCTAGTCAGGGATGTTTCCAATTGCCTTTGAACGTAGGGGGGCATGTTTTTTCCACGGATATGATCATACTAGAGTCACAAGGGTTGGATGTAATCCTAGGGATGGATTGGATGTCCAAGTATGAGGGAAACATTGATTGTGCTAGTAGATTGATTTTTCTCACCACCCCGTAGAAGAAGAGGATCAAGTATGTATCCGTGCTTAAGCCTAAGAGGACTCAGTGAACTCTCTTACGGGAGTTGTCCAGAAGAAGTACCGTGGAGAAGGATTATTCCGATGTATTTCCGGAGGAGTTACCGGGTATGCCGCCAGATCGGGAGATTGAGTTTTGATTGAGTTGTCGCCAGTACATGACCTATCTCCAAGAGGCCGTGACGGATGCCCGCTAATGATTGGAGGAAGTCAAGAAACAGATTAATGAGTTGCTAGAGAAAGGGTATATTCACCGAAGTTCATCACCTTGGGGATCCCCAAAGACTTTTAGTGGAGAAGAAGGATGGAACCTTGAGGATGTGTGTGGATTACCGCTCTTTGAACGAGGTGACCATCAAGAACAAGTATCCCCTGCCGATGATCAATGACTTGTTTGACCAGCTAGAAGGAGCTAGTGTTTTCTCCAAGATCGATCTTCGATCGGGTTATCACCAGTTGAAGATCTGTGAGAAGGATATACCCAAGACCGCTTTTACCACAAAGTATGGGCTTTATGAGTATACAATCATGTCCTTTGGTTTGACTAATGCCCCTGCCTATTTTATGAGCATGATGAACAAGGTATTCATGGAGTTCTTGGATAAGTTTGTCGTGGTATTCATTGATGACATATTGGTTTACTCCAAGAATGAGGAGGAACACGCTGAACATCTGTGCTTAGTTTTGGAGAAGCACAGAGAACATCAACTTTATGCCAAGTTCAGCAAGTGTGAGTTTTGGCTCAAGGAAGTCGGATTCCTTGGACATGTAGTGTCAGGTGAAGGGATTGCAGTTGACCCTACCAAGGTAGAGTCAGTCACAAAATGGAATGCACCCACCACAGTTAGCGAGATTCGCAGTTTCCTTGGACTTGCAGGATATTACCGGAGATTTATTGAAAATTTCTCCAAGATTGCGAGGCCCATGACAGCGTTGATGAAGAAAGACACCAAGTTCGTTTGGACTGAAGAGTGTGAATCCAGCTTTCAAGAGTTGAAGAAGCGTTTGGTTACAGCCCTAGTACTAATCCTGCCTGACGTACACAAGGACTTTCAGGTGTACTATGATGCTTCACGCCAGGGACTTGGAGATGTTCTTATGCAAGAGGGGAAGGTTGTAGCTTATGCTTCACGACCGCTTCAACCTCATGAGTTGAACTATGCCACACATGATTTGTAGTTGGCAGCCGTAGTGCATGCACTCAAGACATGGAGACACTATCTTATTAGGAATCGTTGTGATGTTTACATGGATCACAAGAGTTTGAAGTATATCTTCACGCAGAAGGAGTTGAATCTCAGGCAAAGGAGATGGTTGGAACTTATAAAGAATTATGACATGAGTCTGCATTATCATCCAGGAAAAGCCAATGTTGTGGCAGATGCTTGGAGCCGTTAGAGTTATGTTAATTCCCTTACAGCAGGAGGTTTACCTCAGGAGTTATGTGATGAGCTTAGAGACCTTGAGTTGGAAATAGTTCCCAGAGATTATGTTGCCACACTCGAGGTACAGTCCACCTTGTTGGGAAGAATCAGAGAAGCCCAGAAGTTGGACCAAGGTATTGCTGAGATAAAGGAGATCATGAGCAAAAGGAAAGCAGAAGGATTTCGTGTGGATGAACATGGAACCATATGGTTTGAGCAACGGATTTGTGTACCCAATGATCCAGAGATCAGGAAGTTGATTCTTCAGGAGGCTCATGACTCACCATACTCGATACACCCAGGCAACACCAAGACGTACTTGGACTTGAAGGAAAGTTTTTGGTGGGCCGGTATGAAGCGAGAAATTGCCGAGTATGTGGCAATATGTGATTTATGTCAGAGAGTAAAGGCAGAACATCAGAAACCAGCATGTTTACTTCTGCCGTTGCCGATACGTGATTGGAAATGGGATAAACTTGGTATGGACTTTATCTCAGGGTTACCCAGGACATGTTCAGGTTATGACTCCATTTGGGTGATAGTTGATCGTTTGACCAAGGTTGCTCACTTCATTCCAGTGAAGACCACCTATACAAGTGCTAAGCTGGCAAAGATATATATGACCAAGATTGTATGTCTGCATGGAGTTCCGAGGAGCATCGTATCAGATAGAGGAACACGCTTACCTCAAAGTTTTGGAATCAGCTTGCATGAAACTTTGGGTACCAGTGCTAGAGTTCAAGATGCCTTCCATCCATAGACTGATGGGCAGACAGAGAGAGTCAATTAGATTCTGGAGGACATGCTGAGAGCTTGTGCGCTAGACTATGGGTCTAGTTGGGATGATAACTTACCTTACGCAGAGTTCTCATACAACAATAGCTATCAAGCCAGTTTGCAGATGGCCCATTTCGAGGCATTGTATGGCAGGAAATGCAGGACACCTTTGATGTGGGATGGAGTTGGCACTACAAAAAAATACACTTCCGTGATGATACGTGTTTGTCACAGTAGGTCGCATTTTTTGTCATGCATGTACATCCATGACAAATTTATGACAGAATCAAGATAGTCATACGTGTCGTAGAAGTGTTCCATGACATTACCAAAATTATCATCACGGAAGTGTCCACTTCCATGATGATAAATCGCGCGTCACAGAAGTGCTTTCATCAAGGGTGACCGACACGTGGCATCCACCGTAACGGAACGCCGTTAAGCTATCAGATCGGGTTATGGATCCGATAACCCGTTAATGTACCGACCAATGGGGATTTTCCACGTGTAAAATCATCATTGGCCGGAGGAAACACGTGTCGGCTCACCGCTGGGACAGATGTCATCCACTCATTGGATGTATAGGCGCCTATGATACGTCGACACGTGGCACGGCGCAATGCAGGCACATTCCCGTGAAAAGGCCGCCCGCTTGACTTGGTCAAAAGGTGGCGGGTTGGCCCATGTAAAGCTCGTTAACGGCCTGTTCGCATATAGCCCATTTACGCCCGCTAACCCAAGGCCCATTACGCCCTATCCGAATTAGGCCCGAGACCGTCATCCGGCCACCCAATATGATTCCAAATTGCTTTCACTTTTGGCCCATGTATGGCCCATGACGCCTTTCGCCCATATGAGGCCCTATGTAACTTTTGGCCTATTAACGGCCCGTGGTGAAACCGCCCATAATGAACAAAGTGTATTACTTTACACCCATTAACGGCCCGTGGTGAAACCGCCCGTAATGAACAATGTATCACTTTATACCCATTAAGGGCCCGTTATTCCGCTGGGCCATTTCGCCCATGTTATCTTTCGGCCTTCTCGAGCCCATCTATTCTTGGGCTCATTTCGATTCGCTTACTTACGGCCCGTTCATCATTTTACGCTTATGGGCCAAATTCACCCCGTGGTTCTGATCGGCCCGTTTGTGGTCCGTTAACACGTTGGGCCGTTTCATAGCGTCATGAAATACGGCCTATTAACGATGGCCCGTTATGGTCGGCCCATGAACGGACGATTCCAACTCTAGCCCGCTTACGGCCATAATGCGCTCGTTATTGGCCCATGTTTGCCAATCGATCATACTGCCCGTATAAGGCCCATTGATGATATGGCCCGTAGAAGGCCCATTGTTTCTACGGCCCGTAGAACGCCCATTGTTTCTATGGCCCGTAGAAGGCCCATCGCTTCATGCGCCCGTAGGAGGCCCAAAGGTCACTACAAGAATATTAGTCCATGGTTATTGTGGCCTAGTTTTAAAAAATAGGTTATTGCAGCCACTATCAAACCGCGGGAAAAGAACTACAATGACTACAAGCAAACAAATAAACAAGACAACAAGGAAATAAATAAGCAAGCAACTTACGCTAGGCTATCACGGCTATCGCACATATTACATCCACTGGGCATCAAAGTTCGCCACCAAAGGCAAATAAACGCACCGACAAAAGAATATACAAAACTGAGAGCACTTCGTAAGGCACTAGGCCCGCCGTGTCGGGCCCCAAACAAGTGAAGAAGCTGAGTAGACCTCGCCAGTGTCAACGATAGATGCATCAACACTAGATTTAAGGCATGATGGTGCGACGGCAGTCCTCCGACATCTTCATTGCATCTTTGACTTCAAGTCGGTTGAGCTGAAGCAAGCCTTTCTCGCTTTAAGTTGAGACCAAGAAGTCGAATCGATTGAGGCAGCGATCGCATGTAGGTTGTCTCACACCTGCCGTGAGTAGCTTCAACTCACTGCCTTCATCAAGGCAGGACCTTGGGGTCATCTCGCTGTCCTCAAGATGGTTTGGCTCACTATCTTCCCTAAAGTTACTGTGGCGTAAGAGATACGACTGAAAAGAGAAACAAGGAGACACATAACAGGTTTCACAATTATATAAGCAAATAAATGGATCTGCTTACGCATAAGGAACATGTTTTTACAACTACAATTTGAAATCGGTAGTTATTGCAAACATCCAATCGGATGTATACAAAGAAAGCAAACAGCAGTGGAGGCAATGATGCCTATCCAAATCTATACTAGAACAAAGTTTGAAGGCTTGAGAAGGATGAACTTACATTACATGTTAACACGGGCGGACAAAGCCCTTCTCCATGTTGATGGAAGGATAATTCAATAAATTCCCCAAAGAAAATTCTTTATAAGCGTTGCCATTATTCTACATTTTGCAAAGAGTAAATATAGATCAAATAATATTGGAAGAAAGCAGAGGATAATGAAGCTCAAAAGTGCATCGATGATACATAATCAAATAGCAATTAATCAAGTACAATGTTACAAGGCAAAAGGGAGAGAGGTACTGACAAGAGCAATGCAGAGCCCATTATTGTTTTGAGATCGTATGATCCTTTGAGCAAGGAGATCCATCTGAAATTAGTTTTCATACAAGAGAGAAGGTAAGGCACAAGCAGAAATTTAGGAGTTCAAATTTTGAATTGATATCATAGACAGTACCTGAAGCTGGGCTCCCAACAGTTCTAATAGGGGTTTGGCCACTTGGAGTAGGGGTAAAGTGTGGTACAGTTGGGCCTGTGTTTTCTGTGGTCAGCTGATCTATCTCGATTTAACAGTACCACTACCTTTTCCAAATACCTAGTTTGTACTCCTTGAGGATCTGCACTCACCCTCTTCCTTTTGGACATCTATCACGAAGAACAACATTTGACCGAAAAACATAGTGTGACGACACATGGAATAGGTACAGGAAAATGGATAGTTATGGCATATACTCATATATGATGCTTAAGCTAAGCAGATGGTGTAACAAAGTAGAAGAAATGCAAGAGGTCGATGCAAAATATATGCGACCAATACAACTTTGCAAAGTTAGAGCAAGCACCTTGATGGGTGAATAAGATAGGCCATCCTCCACCATGCCAAGTTTGTTAGCCAAAGGATCGTTCCGCCATATTCCTCTCGTCGCCCATTCTCATATTCATTTTGATAATGTTCAATATCCGACATGCATGAAAACATAAAAACAAGTGAGATTTTCTTTGTAATGCGTAAGTGATTCTAATCCAATATCGCCTCAGAAACCCCTTTGTGCTATCTCTCGCAATTCTTTTAAAAGATGCCATGCATGCTGTAATTAAATCAGTGTGCATTAATATAATGTAGCCTACTACTCAAAATATGAGAGCTCCGTAAGTGATGACACTTCGCAGATGATAGCTTCAACATATAGTAAAGAAGAACAAGTCGACCGACACGACAGATTCAAAATATACTAAGGAGAACAACTCGACCTAACCAAATAATCGCAAGAGAAGAGTATCATCTTAAAGAAGAGCATAAGAGCAAGCAGATTGAAGATATTACAAGTGTTTCAATACAATGTCGGTTGGCCACCCATGATGAACCAGAGCGCACACAGAAATACTATTCTTTCCGGTCTCTCCATATGTGGCTCACATGCATTTCGAAACTAAAGTAGGAACATTTAGCTAACCAATTAAACATCTCTCAGTTTTACTAATATCGGCAATAATATCATACATGAATTTGTACAACTAAGCTTGTTTAGCTCGATGGGTGGAGCAGTGCTATTACGACACAAACCACATAGGCTGATTGTGGTCATCATAAAATGGGGAAAACATAAGCATGATCAAGACAAAGGTTGACCGTGGCGAAGGATGGCAGATCTGAAGCTGCAAACCGCGCAAGAAGGGTAGTTAGCAACCGATGTTTGCTTTGAAATAACAACTAAGATTTGGTATGGACAAGAAAGTACGGTCAACAAGTGACAAAGAAATGCAATTATGCTGTCTATCTATATGTCGCGACATGCATTTGGAAACTCAAGTGGGACCTTTAGCTAACCAATTAAATGTGTCGGTTAACTAATATCACAATCATATTTGAACAACTAAGCTTTCGAATTCTGAGTGTTGTGTTGTTTAGCTTGAAGGGTGGAGTAATGCTAGTATGACAGAAAGCACCTACGGAGATCATAGTAGAGTAGATAAAAGGGTAAAACCCTAATCATCAATAGAAAAATCAGTAAAGTGGAACTAGCTGGACCAAAGGTGGCGCACATGCTTTTCAAACGAATATAGGAACATTAGGTGACCAATTAAGCATTCTCTGTTTTAGTTATATGAGCATCATATCAGATTCGTATTTGAACACGTAAGCTTTGGGTTGAGGTCTTGAGGAGCAAGCTAGCACGACACGAAGCACCTACGATGATGCTAGTGAATATAAAGGGGGGAACCATAAGCTTTACGAGTATAGTGCCCGTGCCATGGCGGATCTGAAGGTGCAAACTGGACAAAGCTACTTCGCAACCAATGTTTGCTTTCAACTAGCCACTACGATTTGGTACGGACAAGAAAAGTACAATAAACAAATTACGATCTATTTTTTGGGTGAGATTAATAACTTAAGCACATATGGAAGAGTACCACCTCTCTTGCGACGCCGTGTAGGCCTATACTGATACGTTGAGGGTGTTGCGGGTGCGATGGCTGTCGACGGCGGGGAAGAAGACTTTAGACGGCAGACGGCCGGGTCGGGGGATATATCCTGTTGCCGTGGACGAGGCGGTCGTAGGAGCGGCAACGGCAAGGTGGACGACGACATCAATGAAGCGAGAGGAGGCGATGAAAGGATACTAGTCCAGCGCCGTGGATGAGAGACGTCCATCTCTTGCAAAGGGACGACAGGGTGGGGGTAGCGGCTCCGACAAGGTGGAGGATGGGGTGGCGGACGGAGGAGGCTGGCCGCAGTGCGGAGGTTGTCGTGCCGCCGATGGTGTATGAATGGGGAAATGGAGGGGGGGGGTGATCTCAAACTTTGGGACGCGCTTCTCTGAAATGGGGGAAAGTTGCGAACTTATCCCCGTTTAAAATATCAGACATCGCGTCGGTTGGGGATAGGACGGTAATCTCGCATCTCCCAAATATTTGCGGTAACTATTTCGGCGAGGAGAGGGTGTTTTGCCGCCTTTGTTGGCGCCCACGGTGTATGAACGGGGCTGACAGGTAGGGCGGTTGTGTCACGTCTGATGGAAGTTACACATCTGCCACTATTTAAAATATTAGCCTACATCGATTTCGGACGAGGAGAGTTTGTTTTGCCGCCCACCGGGTATGAATGGGGAAATGGAGGAAGAGACAGATGTCTTTCGGACGAGCTTGAATCAAATTTGTTTTGCCACACACGTTTGGCGCCCATCGTGTCTGAATGGGCTCAGAGGTCGTCGTGTCACGTCTGATTGAAGTTACTAGTCTACCCCTATCGACAGCAGTGTAAATCCGGTTGATAAGGATGTCAAGTGTCAGGGGTAGACAGTAATTTCCATCTCGCAAACACTTGCTTCGGGCAGCCAACAAATTATAGTGGGTGTTTAGCCGCTTCGTTCAAAACTTGGGAGAATTAGCATTCACGTTTGCCACAGGACTCGGCAAACTAAATTCAAATCCAGTTTGTATTCGATTATGAATATCCATGATAATTATATGTTTTTTATTTACTTCTTCAAAACCACAACAAAGATTTATTCCACCTTTATATATGATTATGATTTAGAAATGCCGTGATCTTGAATTCAAGAGGTTGGATACACTCTGATTCAAACCGTTATTTCATCCAATACAATATGCTCACACGAAAAGCAGTTCACCTTATGTCAATCATACAAGTACTGAGGATTACCTCGCCTAAAAAATTCGGATCATTACAACACATGGACAACATGGAATTCCGGACAACATAGGGGGTCTTGCAACATAATCCATTCAGAGACATGACACAACATGCAAGTACAATAATCTAATGACAATTTCAACTGGTATATAAAGAAGAACTGGGATTACCTTGGGCTTCAGATAGCAAAAACAGCAGGACCTCCTCCGTATTCAAATGCAACATTCTTACTTTCTCCAATTCTTGGTTTGCTTGCATAACGCGTGCCGTTAATTCCGTAATTTCTAGCCTCAAGATAAAGATTACCTCATTCATGGCAGCCACACCATCTCTTTCTGCCTCTAGTAGAGCCTCAAGCACTATAATATTTGTGCTCGCATCGCTTCCGACGGTGTTGCCTCTGAACTGCTACCATCTGGTAACATGGATGGCATGACCGCTTCCACAAATAGATTCTGGGTTGTACATTGTGTCCTAGTGTGAACGGCATCCCGAAAGGTTTCACCGGACATAAGTAAGAGATAGTTATCGTATGATCCAGCAGAAGCTTACATGGTAAACGACGGACGAATTATTGCCGAGCATGGCAAACTATATTTAAATGGTTCAAAGCAGCATCAACCGAAAAGAAATTAAAATGGTAAGATGAAAGTTGAAAGGGAGTGTACAACCGCTATATTTAAGTTGCGAAGGCATCTAAGCAGTTGAAATAATCTCGAGAAAGCACTTAACAAAGTGTGGCCTCATATAAACTACTTAAGACTGTCTTGTGATGAAGTTGAGAGGAAAAGTTAAGGACTCAAATGAAATAGGCATGCATTTCTTTATGATAGTACAACAGTAATCGCCGACATATTAACCAACTTCAGGTATAACGTAACAACAAACAAGCATTCGAATCAAGCAATACAGAAAATGCATAACCGAACTATTTGTAATTCGGTAGGATTACACGTTGAGGGCACAAGCCAAGAAAGCAGCCCACTCGCATTACATTTAATATGTACTAAAACACACCGGCTGCTTACCATATGTTGTCAGAAGCCTAGCTGTTGTTGCAATGTTCTTTGAAGATATCACAAGATCCCGTGGTTGCAAATCTAGTGGTTGTAGTTTATTCTGCACCATCTATTTAGGTAAAATTAATTTTAATCGCATGCACTGGTCCGAATTGATCATCAATGGTTCATCTAAACTAATGAAAGAAGGGTGTGTGCATACACGATAATATATATGCTTCCCTCTATTTTTATGATTGTGCGAGGTGCCGACCAAAAGAACAAATATTTTGCTTGATGGGGTTGGCAGCTCCATAATTAATAGAAGCATCAAATTAGTCATGTAACTTGGTAAGATCAAGAACACACAAACAAGTAATGAACAGAGGCTCAGAGCAGTGATGTAATAGCTAGCTTCAGAAAATGTAGGGTAAGACGAACAAAAAGTAGCGGAACCACATGCTAGTTTGCTGATGTGTAATTAAGCATAGAGAACATTAAGCGATGCGATGGAACCAACAGTGGCATCGTAACAAAACTAAAGCATATTAACTATATGTGCACTGGTATGTAATTTAACACATGTAACATGTTCACTGCCAGAAGTATGGCCCTACAGGTGCAAGCAGGATAACGCGTCTCATGAAAAACTGAATGATGCCCTGAAGAAATTCAAAGGTGCGGTTCTTGTGCTAGGAAAGTGAACCTAGGCGCCGGCCGTTGGATAATAGTACCTGATTCTCGGCGGCGTATGGGTATCGTTGTCATACTTGATAGCTAAGGATCGTCGATGGTGCTCGTGTTGCGGTTGAGTTTGGGCGGTTGTCGCCGTCATGAAGCTGCTCGGATGCTACGATTGCGCGCCTATCAACATAAAAGAAAGCTCATCTGTGGTAAGTGAACAGTTGCACGATAAAGAGAAAAACCGAAGGAGTACAAATCGAAATAACCTGATGAGGCTGCGGCGTCGGTAAAGCAGGGCCGATGGAGTTGAATATGGCGTCCGTTGAGCGGGTCCGGTCTGCAATGGGCGAAGGCTTCGGTAGCGTTGTATAGTGCTTTCGGTGAGGCGGATCTGTTGCGTCGGATGAGGGCTTGTATGAAGGGCCAGCGAAGGGGCAGACGAGGGAGTCAGTGAAGGGCCTACCCTGTGGTGGAGGGCACCGGTTAAGCAGACCCGGTGCAGTGGACCATGATGGCGGTCAAGGAGATCTAGAGCGGTGGACAAGCCAGTCGCTGAAGCGGCTCCGGTGAAGTGCTGAGTTGGCAGTTGGGGGTTCCAAGGTGCGGAAGGTAGATCTAGCGGGGTGTGAGGTCCACCGCTGCGGCGGAGGACTAGATTCGGCGGCTTGCCGTGGTTGGGGGTCGGGAGGGAACGGGAGGGGCTCTAGGCAAGAATGTTGGGGGCAAAGAGGGGAAAACAATGGAGTTACCAAAGCAGCCCTTTTCTGTTCATGTGGCAGGGGTAAAACAGGAATATCGCAGGGCTAAACTTTCGGGCGCGTGATATTTCGATGTGAGAGGGAAGTTTGAAAGCTTTTGGCGCCTAAAATTATAAGTATTCTGCTCTCGTACGGCCGACTATGATATCATGGCCGACAATTTATTTGTTTTGCACGCAAAAAAATGTACAAGTTTTGAAAATCAATGTCTCCAACTCGAAACTTAGATTGTCCATTCAATTCAAATATGGATCATTGAGCTACTACAAGCAAATACCATCATACGGTCCAATTCAAATGAAATCCCAAATGTGTTTATCCTAAATATGATGACAAAAGCAAAAATGTGTATGTGTATGAATAAAGTGGATGATTATAAAGTTTGAACATGCCCGTATGTGTATATCTCTAGGTTTCATATATGAATTTGAAATCACGAAATCCCGGCTTAAAAAATGTACCTCCATTTAAATGAATTACAAAAGCTAATGATGGAGTCGAATTCCAAAATTACAATCTTAGGTTTGTAATTCGGGTATATTAAGGTATATCACGCATGTTCAAAAGTATCGTTATCTCATAGTACAAACTGTGAAACAAATGGATCAACCATGAGTGCACAATATCTCAATTACGCTAAAGTCCCTCAAATATAGACACCTCACTCTTTATCTGAAGTCAACCCCCCCCCCCCCACCACCACACACACACACACATAGAGAAGTCATTCTCTCCCCCAAACACCAACACACGAGCACATTAACGCCCCTCTCTCTTGTAAAGTCCGGACCCCAACACAGGTCTCTAACACTTTGTCTCTCGGGCATGCACACATCTCTTCCCTCACTCTCTAGGTCTCCCGCTATCTCTCTTACCCAAGAACACGCACTATTTAGAGTGTATATTTCCCATACACACAAAACGTCGCCCCAAACATCTATCTCCCTAGTTATGTGGTTCTCACAAGACTCACCTCACACACCACCCCCACTGCAAACAAGCACACTTTGTCTCCTTGTGCACCACTCTCCTCTTTCTATCTCTCCCACATGCGGACCCGCCCCAGGTCCTTCCCTGCATACATATATGTCGTGACTCTTTGCATAGCTCCTTAATGTATAATCTTTCTCGATTTCGCACATTGTTATCTACACCATATATTCTAGATCTCTCATGAAGTCCCTATCACACACACGATGACTCACTTCCCTTGCGTTTCCGTTCATAGGCCAATTTCGGACAACATCAACATTGTCTCCCTATCTATACGCTATTTATGGACACAAACGACCCCTCTCGCCCCCTCTCTTCCTCTCTCTCTCTCTCTCCGTCGCTAGCCCTCTCTTTCTCTCGCTCTCACACCCCTCTCCCACACACACACTCGATGTCTCTTCCAAATAGTCTGCTCCCCCAGCCCTCACCCGTGCTATCCCGCTACTACACATGTCACACCATTCCCCCCTTCCCTTATACTAGGTTTACATCATCAGTGGTCTCTCTATTCCACGTACACTCTCTCCCTCTCACACCCAAACGCATGCACAAACACACACAAACACGCACAAACACCCATTTATCTGGATCCTCATCTCTCCCCATGTCTGCATGTATATCTCACACACTCACTCTCTAATTATGTATATGTGTCTCCATGTTACACAACACAAAGCCCCATGTACATGTCTCTCTCTATCCTCCACACACATAGACACAAAGAATCTGTTATCATTGCCTCAGTCTCTAACATATCACACACGCACACTGTCTCTCTCTCTCTCTCGCAAACACGCTCATCAAGGGTTTCCCCGTGAATAACTTACCGTCTATTCATCAACAAATGTGGCAAGACGGGCGAACACGAGACATGAAAAAGAATAAATCTACCCGTGCTTAGACCACCTAGTATGACTATACTAGGACTAGAGCAAGCCAAAAAGTGCGCCGCCGTCACCCCCTCCTTGTCGGCGACGGGAAAATTTTTGTTTTACACAGTCGAGAAGTCATTGTGCTAAGGCCCCACATGCCGAGGCGTTGAATAGAATGTAGATGCTAGTTTACGGAAGCAAGTATCGATAATACGTTTGTATCTCCATACTTATATTTCTTCTCTTATAAAAAACCGAGGTGGTGATGATGGTACATGTGCCATCTTGCAATATAGACCGTCTGATCTATATCTGACGGATGGGAATTAAACTAAAAGATACCCGCACCCCTCTCCACATTTGCACACAAGGCCTTCCCTCGTTCATCCCTATCTCCAACAAACCTCATTGTTGAGCAATTAAGAAAGGAAGCCTCTGGAACAAACTGGCCTGGTAGCCGCCACTGCCGTCAATCCCCATGCCTCCGCCATCTGACCACCAACCACCACCACACCCCACTCCTCTTCACCTTATCTCATATTTCTCGAGATATCATTAGTTTTTACACATGGGATTACTCCCGCAAGGGTCAATCACAACAAGTGTTTTATAAAAAAAATGCATCTTGATGTTCCGTGCAATGCACGGATCTTGCTAGTACTCCTACACAAGACTAAGTTGGTGATGCTGGTGTGTCTGCCATCCGTCATTTCTGACCATTAGATCTACATCTAACGATTGTGAGGTAAGTTGTTGCCTTTTCTCACCAACATCCCACTTGTCTACCAATTTGCAGAAAAAACCCATAATTAGTATCCTAAAACCAACCACATCCCTCCCTGGCCTCACCAAAGCATCCCAAGGAATATATTCTAATTGAAACATATGTATATCAAAATTAGAGTGTTTTGTACCAAGTTTGTGAATAAGTATTATTCTAATTATGATTCGTTGTAACGGACATGAACATTGCTAGTATTTCCAACCATGCATTTTTTCCTAGTATTCCATAGTTTCGAAGTTTTCCATCAAGATATTAGTCACTCATGGTTGATATTTACTTTCAATCATGTACACATATGCACTATGTAACTAGCCTTGCTTATTGGCTTCCAAAGCTTAACTTTCACTCCTACTTACAATATGTAGAGTATTTAACAAAAACTACCACTTTCAACTAGCCCTAGGAAGAATCTATTGTACAAAAAATAGCAAAAACATACCCAAAATTTCTTAATCCACGCCAAAAACTACTACCTAGTACTCCTACCGATTAGGTTCGTTTAAACCCATTTATGACAGGGTTGGCCCACACGTCCGCGTCCGACGAGGCAGCTTAAGCCAACACATTTTGTTTGACCGTTGACACGAGGGACCCACATCTGACCTTCTATCCTGTTATTCCCCCTCAAATCATTATTTTTCCTGAACATTACTTCAAACAGTACTGATGCATGTTCGTCGGTGGCGCCGGTGATGAGCGAGTTGGCCGCCGCTCCGCCGGACGGGCCGGACGCCGCGCTGGCCTCTGCACGGGTTGGCAGGCTGGCCCGAGCATGACTCACGAGCGAGCAAGCCGCCGCGCTGGCCTTCGCTCGAGCCAGATGGTTGGCTCGAGCGCTGCATCGCCAAAGAAGCCGCCATACGCCTGCCGTGCCAATCTAGCTAGCAAACCTTGCAGACAAGCAGCTGGACGGAGCTATCTTGGCTAGCTAGCGGTCGCGAGCGTCGGACGGAGCTGGCATCCAGGCTGCCGCAACATGGGCTCCGCACCACCGGCGGTTTTGACCTCGCCTTCTGCCGGCGGCGGTAGCTGCCATGGCCGAGGATGACTAGGTGGACGGGCCGGAGGTAGGAGGTCACTCGAGGATTTTTGTTGGTAAGAGCATGTACAATGGTTGATAAGGTAGTCTTATCTTAAGTCTGACACGTATGCAAGTGGTAGTAGTTTCTTGGCATTTTAGTGGTTTCTTGCATTATTAGGGGTTTCTTGTAAGGAAATGTACGTACTACTAGCGACAAAAGGCGATTCTAGGTTGCGTTGTACTCCAACGATTACTACTAGTGGTCGCGGGAGTGTATACCTCGTTTTGTGGGTTCGATCCCGGCCGAACGCACGGCGGCCTTTTTTTTAAGTAGTACTACTACACTTCGCTGTGAGCCATATTTTACACGGGTAGTTTGAGTTTTGAAGTCAAAAGGACGTGCGGCCCCACAATCTGGGTGCACTGGACAGCCTAGCCACGTGAACGGGTTTTCCTTCCCAGCATCATGTGGCTCGTGTGCTCACCCTAGCCTCACCTCGCTTGCAGCTTCCTCATCAGCTAGTAGCATATTTAAACTAACGCCTCCCAATTAAGCCCGAGGAGCCGGAAAAGCCTGGCGGGGCATTGGGAACTGTGCAATATGGCTCCGTACGTAAAGTGCTCTACTACTACTCTGTAGCTTGTGGTGTTGCACACATGGACTTCACTCCATTATCGGCTCTACTATAAAAGAAATTCCTCTTGACGTGTTTTTTTAAACGGAGGCAAAAGCTTTGCTTCATCTCATTCATAAAGAAGGAACTAGTACTAACAAAGTTCGACGAGATCCATTACACCTCCGCAAATGGAAGCGAAAAGCCTAGTCTCGCCGTATCAAATAATTCAAACGTTCTGCCCCTGCAGTAAGCGTCGCTGATAAATAGGCTCCTAGTGTGTGCGTGAGAGGAGCGGCTGAGTAGGCCAGCTACTCCTACGTGAGAGGAGCGGCTGAATATAGCATCGAGAGTACCCACTAGACCACTACGTAGGTGTACTTCCCCTGCATTGATAGTACAGCGATGGTTCTAGAGAACAGTAGTACCCTCCACTTCCAACCGTGGCTCCTTGGCCCTGAGATTCAAGAGTTCAAAACTGGTGCACTATACTAGACTAGACTAGACTAGAAGTACAGTACATCGCACTACTAGTTAAGAAAAGTAGTACTGCTACAGTACGAGTACGTACTCCTCTGTCACATAATGTAAGACATTTTTTGACACTAGTTGGCGTGTACAAAAAATGGCAAAAACATACCCAAAATTTCTTAATCCACGCCAAAAACTACTACCTAGTGCCAAAAATTTCTTACTAGTGCTATTATTTAAAGTATAATGCAATCCCATAACGTTCCATAATGCTAGTACTAGTAGTAAATAATAGCCTCACCCCTTCGCTGAGGAACGATCTACAGTTGGAAGGGACGAGGCCCTGCGGTTACTACGCTCTTATGTCCTCCTCGCTAGTTCCCCTCCCCCCGAAGAGAAGGCAGTTTGTCGCTGCTCCCATGGATTCGCCAAGCGGTTCTCCTCCTCGTTGGGGCTGGGAGACCTTGGACGACGATCCTCTGGGAGAAATCGCACGCCGCTCCGACGTCCTCACCGCCGCAAGACTCGGTGCTCCCTGCACCAACTTTTTCAAGACGCTACTTATACAGGCTTGGGCAAAGGCCATGCTTGTTGGTCTTCCTTGCGTCCTCGAGGAGAATGTTCTTCTATGGGACAATCCTTTGAACAGTCCACCGCTCCCTGGCCATGGTTGCACGTTGACTCCGCTAGAGTTGCCGACGTTGAGAGGTAGTCGGATTTTGTCCGATGAGAAGGTCAGTAATGGAGTTTGATCATGTAGTACTTAGTTATTCCATTTCCATCCCGTAATTTCTCCGCTGCCCACCGTCTTATATATAGGTTCCGGTCGGTGCCAACAAAAATTGGCTTGCATACCTCCGGCGGATACCACCATCATTTTGCACAACATCCACAAGAAGGCGGCTGTTCCGTAGACCCTTCTCCACCATTGGGATCGGCCTTCCGGACCGGCTGGGCTTGAATACGTATGATGATGCCTACATGAGATTGAAGAAGATAGCAATTGCGGACCCGCCGACAAAGCGACGCTGCTCGACGACATTACTATCTCATCACGGTGTTCGACATAAGGATTGCCATCAATGCAAGACGCAGAACGGCAGAGGTCGGGCGCATGTTGGCGACGGCAGAGTTGTACCCTACACGTTCAAGACGCCGTGCGCCATCTAGGCCGCTTCTTCATGATGACAAGCCAGGGACTTGTTTCATTTGGTTGCCATCCCACGGTATGCGGGAGATTACAAACGGAATGCACAAACCATCATTTGCATCCCTAACGGTACTCCATTATTTTGCAGGGACCAACATCCCCGATCAAAATAAGATCGCCGATCCTGGATGTGCATTTGCATCCGCGATTCGGTCTAACACGGAACCTTGTAGCTGACTTTGGCATATTGGGATCAACTATCTTAGCGATCGTTACCCATGGTACCACCGATGTGCAACATGGTCACACAATCTACCACGATCGGACCGTCACCATCTACCCTGGTATTCCATTTTTTAACCCTCTCGCCTTCTCTTTCATTGTTGTACTAGTAGTATACTTAGTAGTACTAGTAGGAGTACTTTTTACCTTGGAAGACGCCAGATAGCTAGCTAGGCCCTTGAAGACTTGAACGCACTAGGTGCCACCATTTTTGTTTTTCCATGTCTTACTATCTCATGCATGTAGCCAAGAGTGGCTATATATAATAAGTCGGTTATTTTACTTCCTCTATACCGGAGTACTACTATTTGCTGCACAGTATTACTGACCGCCATATCTGAGCACAACATTATTATGCATGGACCTTGACTATGTACGTCACCATGTGTCCAGATCTGGGATGCCGCATGTACCAGATGAACGGCGCCGAGTTCGACCCCCGTGATGCTACGTGGGTGCCGAGGAACACTCTTGGAGAGTACTCGCTTTTCATCGGGGACAGCTACCCCATTGTGAAGCGGATGCCACCTTCCGTGCACAACACGGAAGGCCTGCCGTTCATGAAGCATGGTTGTGTCTTCATTGCGCACCGCCGGATGAGCGACATCTTTGGGACACGCTATCCTCGATTTATGACGCTTCAGCTTGGATGAGTCTCCATCATGTGGAACCGGACTAGAAAGCTGCGACAATGATTCCCGTTGCCCACCGCTATGGATCGTGCCATCCATGAAGAACACCTGGGACTGGAACCTGGAGGAGGACATGCATGTAGTCCATCTACAACGTGTAAGTGGAGTACGATAATTGTGAACGGTAGCGCTGTGAATATATGTAGACTAGTCGTGCACAAATTTATCACATGAATTGGAGATGAACTTGTGTGGCATACTGGAATTTGTCCTTTAGAATTTATTACTAGTAAATGTATTATGTGTACGTGCAACTTGTGTGGTTGTTGCACGGGCTCCAACGCGCTCTTTGAGAAAAAAAGGTGGCACAACTTTGGATATACGTGACGTGGCGGCATCATACAGTAGCAACGTTCGCTATAGTTGTAGTACACTCCTACTAGGACGACAACTCCTATAAAACCTTGCGCTTGGATCTTTGCCTCTTCGGGAGGTTCAACAGTTCGTACTCGTGTGAACCTTGCACTTGGCTCTTCGCCTCTCCGGAAGGTCCAACAATGATGATACTACAGTACAATATGCTTCTGGAAATCTGACACCGATCGAACTGTTGCACGTCCACCGCGAGGGCGAGGGAGAGGGAGAGGGAGAGGGAGGGAGAGGGAGAGGGAGCTGTAGTCAAAACCCTCTCCTCGTCCTGCGAACCACCGCGCGCGTGGGCGAGGGAGAGGCGTAGTAAGCAAGCTTCTCCTCGTTCGGCGAGTTGACGGGACACATCAAAGGAGTACTAGTACTAGTAATAGTCCATACTGCATCCTTTCTGATTAATATGGCTTAATTTGAAACGAGAAAAATACACTGGCGGTCAACGTATGTAATAATACGCTCTTTACGATCACTATATATAGTTTTGCGGCGTGGCACTTTGTTGACTGGTTAAATTGTCACCTGGTTTCTGGGTCCCACCTGTCAGTTGGCAGAGCAAAGAAATCAGTTAAACAAAACTTTACGCAGGCGCGACACGAGTCCAACTCTTGAGCGTGAACCGCCTCGGCGGTATGTGAGTGCATGCACGTGTCCTCCTCGGTCTTCCAACAAAGAGTGTACATCGGCTACAAAACAAAGAGTGTGGTACATAATGTACATCTACACTTCCAATGCATGTAGCCTTTAATCTAAATCGATATTGATTGACTAATGCACCAACTTGTGTTGTAGGTATATGTAGGATCTTGAGAAGAGGTGTCTAGAGGGGGGTGATTAGACACTAAGTACCAAAGTTGCAGTTTTTAACTTCTTTAGGTTTAAGTGGAGTTTAGGCACAAATTTAACATTCACAATACATAACAAGCAAGCATGCAAGAGTATATGAGCAGCGGAAAGTAAAGCATGCAACTTGCAAGAATGTAAAGGGAAGGGTTTGGAGAATTCAAACACAATTGGAGACACAGATGTTTTTGTCGTGGTTCCGATAGGTGGTGCTATCGTACATCCACGTTGATGGAGACTTCAACCCACGAAGGGTTACAGATTCTTGTGAGTCCACGGAGGGCTCCACCCACGAAGGGTCCACGAAGAAGCAACCTTGTCTATCCCACCATGGCCGTCGCCCACGAAGGACTTGCCTCACTAGCGGTAGATCTTCACAAAGTAGGCGATCTCCTTGCCCTTACAAACTCCTTGGTTCAACTCCACAATCTTGTCGGAGGCTCCCAAGTGACACCTAGCCAATCTAGGAGACACCACTCTCCAAGAAGTAACAAATGGTGTGTTGATGATGAACTCCTTGCTCTTGTGCTTCAAATGATAGTCTCCCCAACACTCAACTCTCTCTCACAGGATTTGGATTTGGTGGAAAGAAGATTTGAGTGGAAAGCAACTTGGGAAAGGCTAGAGATCAAGATTCATATGGTAGGAATGGAATATCTTGGCCTCAACACATGAGTAGGTGGTTCTTTCTCAGAAATAGGATGCTGGAAGTGTAGGCTTGTTCTAATGGCTCTCTCCATGAATGAAGAGGAGGTGGAGGGGTATATATAGCCTCCACACAAAATATAACCGTTACACACAATTTACCAAGCTCGGTAGGACCGAATTAACAAACTCGGTCAGATCGATCCAGTAAACCTAGTGACTGTTAGGGTTTTCGGTGGGACCGGTATGCAACTCGGTAGGACCGATATGGTTAGGGTTAGGGCATAACGTAATCTTGGTGAGACCGATTACACAAACTCGGTGAGACCGATTTTGGTAATTAGCTAACCAGAGAGTTGGTAAGGCAAACTCGGTGGGACCGATTACTCAAACTCGGTGAGACCGATTTTGGTAATAAGTTAACTAGAGAGTTTGCATTGTAATCTCGGTAGTACCGATTGCACAAAATCGGTGAGACCGATTTTGGTAATGGACATACACAGAGAGATTACAATCCTATCTCGGTGAGACCGAGATCCCTATCGGTGATACCGATTTGCCTAGGGTTTGTGGCATTAGCTATGACATTTGAACTCGGTGGCGCCGGATAGAAAGAATCGGTAGGACCGATTTTGACTTTAAGTTTTAGGTCATATGTGGATGTGAGAAAGTAGTGGAGGGTTTTGGAGCATATCACTAAGCACATGAAGCAAGAGGCTCATTAAGCAACTCCTCATCCCTCCTTGATAGTATTGGCTTTTCCTATAGACTCAATGTGATCTTGGATCACTAAAATATAAAATGAAGAGTCTTGAGCTTGAAGCTTGAGCCAATCCTTTGTCCTTAGCATCTTGAAGGGGTTCCCACATCCTTTAGTCCCTGCCACTCCATTGTTGAACTTATCTGAAACATAATAGATAAAAGTGTTAGTCCAACAAGAGATATGTTGACATTAATTACCAAAACCACCTAGGGAGCACTTGTGCTTTCAGTATAGGCTACATGTCTATCCTTAATTACAGCATGCAACGGCCTTCATTTAATCTTCTTATCTCAATGGTCGCATGCACACATAAGTCTGCTACTTTTGGGCGTTAATTATGCCCTTGTCAATGTGTAAATCTCTAAATGTACAGTCTTTCACGGACGTAGGGAGTAGGTTGAGCACTTGCGCGTGAGCTTTGTGTGTTAAATGCGTGTCTTTGTGTGCCGCATGGGTGCGTGATTGTTGCGTGCGTCCATGTGTACGTGTGAGTGTTGCATGTTGCATGCATGCATGCATGCATGGGGCTTACTCCCTGCCATTGACATGTTCATATTGCAAGCTTCCTCTGTTCCCTCCATATGGTGATACTCCCTCTGTTCCCAAATAGTACGGAGTAAAAGCCTCCCTCTGTTCCCAAATATGGAGTATTTGTGTTTCTACAGATTTCAACAAGTGACTAGGCACGGAGCAAAATGAGTGAAGTGAGTGTAGATGCATAGGGATACTGTAGAAAGGAAGTCCTCGCGATCCATTATTCCCCATCTCGGTCAGAGAGAACTATACAACTAGTCTTCGCAGTGAAGTGACAATACACGCTGCAGCAGATGGGACACGTAATTAATAAGCTGAACCAGCGTGTTGTTGTTACTAAATCAGCCTTACCCGATCGCCATCATGTTTGCGAGTAGAGCACGCTTCCGCAAATACGCCTACGCACCTCTGTCCTCCATTAACTGACATATGGGCCCTCTTGTGGTAGACCCACATGCCATCGATGTAACTATTTACACTCCGAAGGACGGTATATCCTGGTAGTAGTACTAGTAGAATTGAGATTTAATGCACTTTATTCCCCGTCTTCCACTCTTCTTCCTCCTCTCTTCTTCTTCCTCCTCTCTTCCCCATCGTCGGCCGCACACCATTTACCCCCGCTCATTGCTCGCCCGCCCGCGCCATCTTCCTTGGTAGCTCGCACGTACCATATCCCCCGCTCCTTT
Organism: Aegilops bicornis; assembly: GCA_021605145.1. Lineage (NCBI taxonomy): Eukaryota > Viridiplantae > Streptophyta > Magnoliopsida > Poales > Poaceae > Aegilops > Aegilops bicornis. The sequence continues at coordinate 313,549,531 of CM038669.1, forward strand.
GCCGGCCACACGAGGAGAAGCTTCTTCGCCGCCCTTGAATCCACTTCCCGCTGGCTCACAGCACCGAAAACCCCAATGGCGTAACCGGGACACGCAGAGCCGCGATTGGAATTCCCTCCCCGATGTTCTCTTGGAGCAGATCTGTAGTCATATGGACCTACTCAGCACCATCCGTCTGGCCGCATGCTAGGTGTCTTTGTACCGTCTACTCGTCTGCAACCGGCCGGCTCTTTTCAAGACACCCTTCTTGCTGATGCCCGATCCTCGCAGGTGGCCCAGACACCGACTTGACGATCCTACGGAGGTTGCCGTGGTGCCCCTCGACATGCTACCACTACCCGTCCACCGGTCCTTCATGCGCGGCCACGACGGGACGGGCATGAAGGCCAACTGGATCGTCCTCATCCACCACACCGGTAGTCCGTGGCGTCTCGTGGATATCTACACCCAGCGAGAGATCACCCTTCCATCGTTGGATACCGCCGACATCGAGCCTCGCGGCCCACCGGACACTCCTGCCTACTACGCACGAGACGCATCAAGCTTTTGGCTCGACCTCTGTTTGCAGAAAGTTGTAATCTGCGAAGTGCCCACACCATCAGAAGACTACATGGATTACAAGCTCATTGCCTTGTTCAACATGGGATTAGTCTATCTGGAATCCGGTCGCCATACATGGTTATGACTCATCATAAATCCTGTTGAGGCAACATTTCTGTCTGATGCTATAGTGCACGATGGCATCGTTTACGCGGTCGACGCATAGATTGGCTGCCTATACTGGTGGAATCTATCATCGTGTAATTGTTCAATCTCATCTCATCTTTACCTTATCAATACGACTGCATGTTCATTCGTTACAAATTTAGAATGCATAGGATGTCTATAACCACATCATTGCTATGTGTTCCTCTCATTTCCTAGATTTTTATGACCACACATGTTATTGTTAGAGTTGATATGAGAACAATTGGCATCTAATGATTGTTAGAATACATATTATGAGCATAACATCATGATTGCTATATGTTACTCTCATTTACAAGATTTTTATAACAACGCATGTTATTGCTTAGAGTTGATATGAGAACAGTAGTAGTAAGTGCTATGGTAGAATATGAGTAGGGGCTGTCATAGCTGTTTTCCTCTCATTGTTACATGATGTTTGAACCATGACATGTTGCTAGAATATGAAAGCCATTGGCTTATTTTTTTAACTTGGGGTATGATTATGACCACGGCATTGCAATTCTCTATCTATGATATGTGTCACTGTTATAATAATATTAATTCCACACATACTCTGAACATGATTGTTTATTTTTGTCCTTTTGGTCTCCAATTTGAATTGTTGCAGCAGACGCAAATACGCTGGCCTTCATGATTCCGGGACTGGAATCATACCAGCCGATGGGTGGTGGTTTATCGCTCGTTCACCGACGGCGGTCATTTGATGCTCATTCGCACGTACTAAATTGACCAAACCATTACATCAAACCACATGCAAGACAATGCGTATGCGTTCGTGACATTGATGGCTATGGCTGCTTCGTGTTCGAGAAAGATCCCAGCTCCGTTGGGCCAGGTGTATTCAACTGGAGGCGGGTTTACAGCCTCGGCAACCACTCCTTGTTCCTCGGGCTCAATTATCCGATCATCCAACCAATCATCGATCATATCACCGGCGATGATTACTGTGCTACGCAACTTCCATTCGCGAGAGGGGGCTGTGTTTACACATCATACCATGGGTTTCATGAATCACCATATCCAGAGATTCGTTGACACAACTTGTTGCTAGGTAATCTTCAGTGTATGAAAGGCATCAAGCTTCCATGTGATGGGTGGCTTTTGAAAACCCGACATGCGGCGATGTGGTTCATGCCAACAGAAAATATGCACAACTTGATTCGTGCTGATATCTAGACTGAGCCATGTATTCAGCTGCTGTAGCACGACCCTCTTTTGTTGGATATTATGTACTATTGTTAGTTTCAGGCACTCCTCTGGTTTGAAGGATAGATACCTTCCTGGGATCAAGTGCATCCTAACTCACCTGCGTAGGATTTACTGATAATGATGATGGAGATGCTGTGCAGAAGCCATGTGTGTGTGTGTGTGTCTATATATATATATATATATATATATATATATATATATATATATATATATAGGGTGGGTCTATTCTGCTAACACCCGCTAAGAGTCTTATTCTGCTAGCATTGGGCTTATTCTGCTAAACTGCTCCGCCTCCGACTGGAACCACAACCACCACCCACCGTCCCCACCCCCGCCCTACCCACCTTCTTCCCCGTACGCCAGCACGTCCCACGCCCCAACCTCCCTCTCCGCCTTCTGCCACCACCACTCCTTGCCCCAATCCCCTCCCGCGCGTTGCCGTCCTAAGACGCCATGGCTTTCCCCCGACACCCCCGTACTGCACGGTGGAGCGCACCCCTGTCACCTCTTCCCCGCGTGTGCTGCTACTTCCTTCTGTTGTCGGTCCCGGCCGACCGCTCCCCCACCCCCCATGGCCGGATCTCGCGCCGCCCCCGTCCGGATCGGGCAGCTCCCAGCGAGCCACGACCACCACCAAGTGCTCCCCCGGCCAAGAACCCCACCCCGATCCAAACCGCCTCCGCCAACCCTGCCCCGCAACGACCGGATCCGCCTCTCCGACGGCCGGATCAGCCTCTCCCACACCGGCGATCGTCGCCCCTGCTTTCCTACCTTCTTCTCCACCGACGGCCACCACCAGCGCCAAGCTCCACCCTCGCCCTCATCTCCCCCATGCGCCTTTTTTTGTTGTTGCGAAACACAAGTTTATTATAGTACTAGAATCACTAGCAAAGAATGTCTGGGAACTTGCTTTCAGTGAGATATAGGTTCTTTTTCAAGGCAGAAACGGAGTTTACGTAAACCTCTGAAATTAGTAGATTGCAATGCTCATTATCTGAGACCACAAGTTATCTTGTTTAGTTGCATAAGGTGGAAGGAGAGAGTTTCCAAACTGCATGCCATGGTCAGGGCTCATGTTTTATACTTCGTAATTGAGAAGTTATCTTCAGGGCTCATGTTCTATACTTTGTAATTGAGAAAATGCAGAGAGGAAATGAGAGTAAAAATGGATGTGGATGAATGCTTGTGTGTAATGTGTAGCGTGCAAACAAAAAATGTAGTCCACTCGCGTCGCCCCCCTAGTGCATATTTCATTAACCAAAAAAATGTATGCAGTGCACTAGGGGGAAACTAAACTCTAGAGAAAAAATAAAAGAGGAAACTACAGTGCACTACAGTAGACTTCACTTGGAAAAATGTATTTAAAAAAATTATGTTGTGTTTGTTGAAAGACATTTAAACTAGTAAAAGAAAGTAATGAGGTTCACTCTCAAGAGTGTTGGGGTTCACTTCCCGTCCTCTATGCGGTCCACTCGTTCATAATTTTTTTATAGAAAAGATAAAAGAATCCATGCAGCTCGCTTGACCCTTGTATGCAGTGCGGTTTTTCGTCTGAAGCAGTGTGATTTTATGTTGGATGAAGCTCACTCGTCGATTTGAGTGTCGCAAAAATGTTTACATGTGTCTCAGAATTCAGTCGACTATGTTAACACTTGCAGTGCCTTCGGTCTTCGAATGTCGTTCACTTTTGAGAGTGATGTTGTTCACTTGCATAAGAGAAAAAAATCGTCCGACAAAAGAAATTATGCAGCTTGCTTGCCCGTCCGATGCAGTGCGGTTTTCATTCTGGAGCAGTGCGGTCGGTCGTATGATGTTGTTCATCACGTAAGTGCAAAAAAATTGTTACGGAAGCAAAAAAAAAGTAATGCGGTTCATTTCTTGAGAGTGTTGTGGTTCATTTACACCCGATGTGAAGTGCACTCTACTTTCTAGTCCTTCAAAAAATTAAGTTTGGATAAAAGAAATCATGCAGTTATCTTACCCGTCTGATGCAGTGCTGTTTTTCGTCCGTTGCAGTGCGGTTTTCAGTCGGATGAAGTACCCACGTCAATTTGAGTGTCGCGAAAAACAGAGTGTCCGCATTTCGGTAAATTCGAAATTCCTCTTAAACCGTAAAGAGTTAGACAGAGTGTTCTACATGAAAGAGTTGCGTATCGTTGATATATTTCCAACGGCGTATCGTTTGAATCATTCCGACAAACGTTTTGCAAAAAATTTGCCAAAAACGGCCGCTGCCACTCGTCGTCCGCCGCACGCCGCTTGATTTTAAAAATTAACTTAAAACGTAAGGAATTTCAAAAATATTTGAACATATGAAAGTTGCGCCTCGTTCGTAGCTTTCCAACGGCGTATCACACTCCTCGTTTCGACAAACGGTTCAAAAACTGGAGCGAAAACAGTACCGAAAACTTGAAAAAATTTGAAAAACAGAATTCCGCGATTTAGTAAATTTGAAACAGCTCTTAAACCGTAAGGAATTAGAGAAACATTTATATATGAAAAAGATGCGCCTCGATGATACCTATCCAACGGCGTCGTTTACTTCATTCCGGCGAGCGGTTTAGAAGAAATCGCGAAAAAACGCTCGCTGCCACTTGTCATGGGCCGCACCATTTTAAAAACTGCTCTTAAACCGTGTGGAATCTTGAAAAGTGTTCAACATGTGGAAGTTGTGCCTAATCCATAGCTTTTTAAGGGTATATTACACGTCTCATTCCGATAAACGGTAAAAAAATTAGAGTGAAAACAGTATCGGAAAAATAACGCGTGCAGTTTTTTCCGACGAGAAGTTCACTCGTGTGAGTACTGCAACACACTTGGTTCAAAGAATGACGTGCACTTGCGTTCAGCGTGCAGTGCGGAAGTGGTGTGCAGAATAGTTATTCTGCTAATATTAGCAGAATAGACCGTCTGTATATATATATATATATATATATATATATATATATATATATATAGGCTTCAAGTGCGTACTTGTTAATTAAACCTATGTATAAATTTTGACACTAAATACGACTAGTAAGTAGTACAGTAGTAGTACTAGTATACGTCGGTCAAATTATTCATCATGTCCACACATTGAATTGACGTGACAACACGCTGCGCGTGAGGTGACACAAGAATCCCGGCGGCGTGTTCGGGTATTCTGGACTTCAGATTTGGAGTACCACTTATCTGTCAAAATCTTTCATCATTCACTTAAAACAGTCGATTGATCATACATTGAGTACCATATAACTAGAATTACCGATGCAAGTCGAAGAAAAATTGGCCGGTCTTTGCGGCTGGCGTCAAGTTCGATCCCACGGATCGAGAGCTGATCGAGCACCTTGAGGCCAAAGTGAGTCTTGACGATGAGATTTCAGTCTCTCATCGATTTGTTCATACCAACCATCGGCAATGAGCACAGCATATGCTACACCCAACCTGAGAAACTTCCAGGTAAGACACCGATCGGCCGTCTACTTGCACAAACATATTCCTTTGTTTATAGCTCTATTTTTCTTTTTAGACGCAGACCTGTTGAAGCAATTACAAATTTGACAGTTAATAAAAAGTGAAACAAATGACTGCAACATGCCAAAGATGTTATGAAAATGCCAACTACGTACGCTAAAACCTGTATTCCACAATACTGCAGGTATCACACTGAGTGGCCTAAGGAAGCAATTCTTCCAGCACAATTCCAGGGCGTTCAAAAGGGGCACGTGGACGCGTCGCAAGATACAGTCGGAGTGCGGCATGCACGCGATGTGGCACAAGACCGGCAATACCTTGTCGGTGATGGTCAACGGCCGGCAGACGGGCAGCAAAAAAGGTTCTGGTGCTGCACACCAACAAGAACTTCGACCAGCAGAGGACCAACTGGGTGATGCACCAGTACCACCTCGGGGACCTGGAGCAAGAGAAGGAGCGGGAACTGGTCCTCTGCAATATTTTCTACCAGAAGAACACTAGGGCCAGTAGTAAAAAGATTATAAGTTAGTTAGGTATTGGTAGTTGTACTACCTTGTCGTCCGCAAGTTGGTATTGTTGTTAACGATCTTTTGGTATGAACTTGCATTTGCTTCCAACCATCATGCCGAGGGTCGGCGTGGATATAAAGCTGAATCATTTTGTTTCAAAGCGAATTTTCAGGCACCTGATTTTTATTTGATGGATAGCATAAGCACCGCCGTTAATTCCCAGTTCTCCAATTTTTTGAAACAAGTGCATGCACTTATTATCGCGATAAAAAACAATATCCGTGTTGCATCCCGATTATCGATGCATGTGCAGAATTCTCTCGTTTATTGAGCACGTATATTGTTTTTTCGTGTCGAGCAAGTTTCAAGCTGGTTGCGTATCGCCCGAGGTTGGTTTTGTTTTTAACAGGCCCAGCCCATGATGACAATGGGGCACAAAGATCCAGTAGGTATCTACTGGCCTCTCGCCCGCTAGCGTTAGGTATATTTTGTCTTACAACATCCGCTGGCAGTTTTTTTTTTACTGAATCAAACACACAACCCAGTTCTATTTTCCTCTTGAAACGTATGTCCTACATCCGTTTTCTAATCTCTACCTATAGTTTTATTAGTTCATATACACGTATCATCATATTGAAAACACATGAAATTCCCTTTTCATATTTACATCCTTATTTTTGTTGTTTTTTCCCACCCAGCGCTGATTTTTTTACCACTGGTTTTCCCTTAAACCAACTCAATTGTCCCACGTCTTATTTGTTCACAAAAACAAAACGATTTTTTGGCAAATCAATAAGTTCTTAAAAAATGTTTATCATTTCGGGATTACAACAGTTCGGACTCCACCGAAATATGCAAAATAAGGTTGAAATTTTTTACCGTGGTCCTAGGCAGAAAATGGGATGTAATAAATTACTTAAGAATTAGCAAATGGGCTGCAAATTATAAAAAATAGCAAATGGGCTTTATGTTGTCTGCCACAGATTTGGCGGCTGATTTGTGGGCCTACACAAGGTTTCTTAAAAAAAACTTAGTCAACAATCGACTCTACCAGCGTCAAACCGTTAGATGTCAATCTAACGGGCAATCGTGCTTCTTTAGTCTTTGATCTTCACCTGACCGCCCAAACCAAGACCGTCGGAACCGCTTTGCTCCGCCTCTCGTGGCCGCCCGGTCTTTGTCGGGCAGGCCTCACGACCCCATCATACTCGCATCGCTGGCTGTCTATCCCTCTACTCACCCACACCTCCTGTTATTTTTTCGGCGGCGGCAGAACCAGTCAACCTCGTACTCTCTCCTTTGCATGGGCAGCCACCGCCGTGTCTTCCCCAAATCCGTGTCGTTCCTTTCAGAGCCTCGCCGTCGTCCACCGCCTGGTGCTCTCGGGCGGCATGGTCAACGATGTCCATCCAACGGCCGTAGTGCTTCTTCAACCTCTGGTCTTCTTGCCCCGGCCGCCCAAAGCGGCGTCGGTCGTCTTTGCATGCTCCTGCCTCCGTGGCCGGGTCTTTGCCGTGAGGCCTCACCGTCCCCATACTACTCCCACCGCTGACCAGGCCATCCCTCCACTCACCCACTCCCCCTGTTATTCTGCGGCGACGTCAGCCTCACACTGCAGCCGAACCAGTGAACCCTCGTGCTCCTCTCTGCGTCGGCATCCACTGCCGCATCTTCCCCAGCTCCGCGCCGTCCCCTTCCTAGGCCTCGCCGTCGTCCACCGCTGTGGTGCTCTCGGCGCGGCATGGTCAATGTGGTCAACGACCGACTTCCATCGGAAGAGTACTGTACGTGGAGAGGCTGACAGCTGGGTCCACGGCAGCCGCAAGGAAGTGCCTCCTTATTACGCGCAAAATAATTATTCCTCCACCTGACAGCAGGGACCCATCGGACGGGCCACCCATTTCATGGAAAAACGTTTCCCCACGACACCGGGACCCACCGGACGGGCCACCGTATTTCGCGAAAAACATTTGCCCACGACTGCTGGGACCCACCGGACGGACCACCGTATTTCACGAAAAACGTTCCCCATTGTCACTCGGACCCACCGGAAGTGCCTCCTTATTACGCATAGAAAATGAATACTCCCCACTAGCTGGGACCCACCATGGTGGGAGGCTGACTTAGGCATACTAAGTTGACGGGACGGAGGGCTTTGTCAACTTAGTCAATATGAACGATTCTAGCTCCAGTGACCGTACGATGTCCATCCAACGGCCGTCGTGCTTCTTCAATCTCTGCTCTTCCTGCTTCAGCCGCTCAAACAAGCGCTGTCGGGACTGCCTGCTCCCTCCTCCCCGCGGCCGGCTGTGCTGCCATGCAGCCCTCACCGCCCCACCGTACTCCCATCGCTGGCCTAGCCATCCTTCTACTCACCCACACCTGCTGTTATTCTCCGGCGACGGCAGACGAACAAGTAAACCCTCGTACAGTCGTACTCCCCTCCGTGGGAAACAATCGCCGAGTCTTCCACCTGCCTCGCGTCGTCCCTTCCTAGGCCTCGCCGTCGTCCACCGCCCTGGTGCTCTCGGCGCGGCCTGGTCAACATGGTCAACAACCGACATGCATCTGAAGTGGACTGTACGTGGAGAGGCTGCCAGCTGGGTCCACGGACGCACGCAAGGAAATGCCTCCTTATTACGCGCAAAATAATGATTCCTCCACCTGACATCGGGGACCCACCGAAAGGGCCTCTGTATTTCGCGAAAAAAACGTTACCGCCGTTGACAGCTCGGACCCACCAGCTATATCTTGGCAGCAAGGAAGTGCCTCCTTATTACGCACAAAAAATGAATACTTCCCCATTAGTCGGGACCCAAAGATAGTGGCAAAGCGGACTTGTGGGCCTACTAAGTTGACGGGAACGGAGGGCTTTGTCAACTTAGTCAATATGCACGATTCTAGCTCCAGTGATCGTACGATGTCCATCCAACGGACGTAGTGCTTCTTCAACCTCTGGTCTTCTTGCTCCAGCCGCCAAAACCAGCGCCGGTCGTGCCTCGTGTTCCTGCCTCCCGTGGCCGTCTGCGATGCGGCGGAGGCGTCACCGACCCCTACTACTCCCATCGCTGGCCAGGGCATCCCTCTACTCACCCACACCCCCTGTTATTCCGCGGCGACGGCAGCCTCACACCGTAGCGAACCAGTGAACCCTCGTACTCCTCTACGCGTGGGCATCCACTGCTGCGTCTTCCCCGGCTCCGCGTCGTACCCTTCCTAGGCCTCGCCGTTGTCCACCACCCTGGTGCTCTCGGCACGGCGTGGTCAACATGGTCAAGGAACGGCTTCCATCGGACGTGGGTATGCGTGGAGAGGCCGATACCGGGTCCATGGCCGCAGCAAGGAAGTGCCTACCTATTATGTGCAAAATAATTATTCCTCCACCTGACAGCGGGGACCCACCGGACGGGCCACCGTATTTTGCGAAAAAACATTTCCCCCTGACTGCTGGGACCCACCAGCTATATCTTCGCACGCAAGGAAGTGCGTCCGGGCAAAAAAACGATTCGCCCCCCCTGACTGCTGGGACCCACCAGCTACATCTTCGCACGCAAGGAAGTGCGTCTGGGCCAAAAAATGATTCGCCCACGACCGGGACCCACCAGCTACATCTTCGCAGCAAGGAAGTGCGTGATATCGAGACCCACCGGTCGAAGCGTGCGTAAGCGTTGTCATTCGTGCGGTCGGCGATATGCGTACATACTGGTCGATGTAGAGCGCTCACGTGTCGTAGTAGAGGCGCGCACATAGCATGTACGCGTACGTACAGCGGCAAGGGTGCAAGAAAAAAATACGGCCACTTACGTACATACGGGCAGGGTCTCGAACGCCTACTCGCGCATACGTACATGGCTGGGTCGGAACGGAGAAACAGCGTCGTCGTCGTGTTCATGGGGAGCCAACCGGCTGGGTCGGAACGGATGTGTGTTCGTGTTCATCGGGAGGGCTTGGACGGAACAGGCGATGGAAACGAGGCTTGGCGTACCGCACAACGGAGGAAACGGACCTCCTACGTTCGGAACGGGGTCCTGTTGATCGGGAGGGGTGTGGCGTCTGCCAAAAGCGAAGAAGCGGACCTCCTCTACGGTCGAAACGGGGGTCTGTTGATCGGGAGGGTCTGGCGTACCGCAAAACGGAGGAAACGGACCTCCTACGGTCGAAATGGGGGTCCTGTTGATCGGGGGGGTGTGGCGTACCGCAAAACGAACGAAACGGACCTCCTACGGTCGAAATGGGGGTCATGTTCATTGGGAGGGGTGTGGCGTACCGCAAACGGGAATCCACGGGATACTGTTCATATCCACCGTCGACCTCCTCCAGCCTCCACGGGCTACCGTCGACCTCCTCCAGCCTCCACGGGCTCCTGTTCATCCAGCCTCCACCGCGCGCTACTCCACCGGCTACTGTTCAACCACCCCTCCACGGGCACCCCTCCACCGTCCATTGTTAATCCAGCCCTCCACACCACGGGGTCCTATTCAACCACCCCTCCGCGGCCACCCCTCCACCGTCTACTGTTCATCCAGTCCTCCACACCACGGGGTCCTATTCATCCAGAGGCAACGCCACCGCCATCGCTCATCCAACCCCCCCGCAACTCTCACTGTTCATCCAATCGATCGGCTTCAGTTAGTAGCAGCTGCGAAGGAATCGCTCCATCGGGTTTAGTTAACAGCCATCGGTCGATAGCTCGGGTTCGATGAACGCGTAGTTCGCAGCAATCGAGTTCGATTAGAGCCCAACGCCTACTTACCTACGCACGTGTCGTGTCTGAGAAAGCAGCGCATCGCTCGGCCCCGACCTCCCACCGTAACCGCAACTCCCGAAATTTTCCTCCCCCTCGCTTCTACCACGGTTTTTTCCGTCATGGACGGCCCAAAGAATGTCATGCAGCTGCGTCTCCGGCCCGCCCAGGACGAAAAGCCCATTTTCTGTCATGATTTTTTATCATAGAAGTGGGAGCCCACCACATCTATGATGATACCGGGTTTTGTCACAATTATCGTCATAGAAGTGTCATATGTATGACAGAAAAAAATTCGTTCGGCCCAAAATGTCACGGATGTGTCTTTTTTTTCTAGTGTGGAGATCGCAAGTTATTTGGACCAGATTTGATCAGAGATTCTGAGGAGAAGGTCAAGTTGATTCGTGACAGATTTAAGATAGCTCAGTCTAGACAGAAGAGTTATGCCGATTCTAAACACAAGGAAGTGACCTGTGAAGTGGGAGATAGAGCATATCTTCGAGTGTCTCCACTTCAAGGTATTAGGAGATTTGGAGTCAAGGGAAAGTTAGCACCATGATTTGTGGGGCTATACAGAGTTCTGGAACGCAGAGGAGAGGTTGCATACCAGTTGGAATTACCAGAGGCTTTGTCAGGAGTTCATGATGTGTTCCATGTTTCCCAGCTGAAGAAGTGTCATGTAGAGATGGCAGACATTCCTTTGAGAGATACCATGCCACTAGAGGCAATTGAGTTGGAGAGCGATCTAACTTATGAGGAGAAGCCTATTAAGATTCTTGAGACTGCAGAGAGAATCACTCGTACCAAGATCATCAAGTTCTGCAAGGTTCAGTGGAGTCACCACATCAAGGAGTAAGCTACTTGGGAACGAGAGGAAGATCTTAGACAGGACCATCCACACCTTTTTGCTGGCCAACCCGAATCTCGAGGACGAGATTCATCTTAAGGGGGGTAGGTTTGTAACATCCCAATTTTTATTAAATTTGGATGTTAATAGAATCATTCAATGCATATCATATTTCTTTGCATTTTGGAGTTTTTAAAATATTCAAATACTATTTTTTCACTCAAGAAAAACAAATGAGAGGGGATAAGATTACTTCCCCAAACTTATAAAAGAGTGGGAAATTTTATTTTGAATATTATTTGAAGTTTTGGATTTTAATGGTATTTATTTTATCTGCAAAAGGTGCATTAATTGCATTAGGGAAATTATTTTCAAAATGTTCTGTGCTTAAGTTAATGTTCATTAGGCTCTAAATATTGTATAGTTATTTTAGAAATTATTGTGGAGTTTTTATTAATTCATTTGAATTATTTAGGGCCACTTTAGTCTTTGGTTAAAAAAACGCACGCACTCACCGCAGACTGGACCGAAACTGGGTTCGGCCCAGGAGCGCCCCAACTAGCCATTTGGCCCAAGGCCAGCGCCCAGCACCCGAAACCCTCCGACACCGGTCGCCCGCCCGATCTCACCCCTCGCTCGCCTCCTCTTGCTGTCGCTGTCAGGCGGGCCCCGCACGTCAGCCCGTCCCCAACCTCCCGCAGCCCGCGGGATAAACATCCTCGCCGCGCCCCCGCAACCGCCGCTCGGCTCCCTCGTGGATGAGGCTTATCCGCAGCCCCGTAGCGCTCCTAGTCGCGCCTATAAATGCCCCCGAACCCCCTCTTCCATCCTCGCCGTCCCGCTTCTTCCCACGCCGCTCACAGCCGCCACGCTGCCTGTTCGCATCTTGCCGGAGCCGCGCCACTCCTTCGTCCATTTCGTAATCCCGTCGAAGCCGCCGCACCGTCGACGTCGGAGTCGCCGGAGCACCGAGCCCCGCCGTCTTTGCCTCGCCCCGTCCCGACACCGGCGACGAACGCAGACACCACCTTCGTGACGCCCTCTACGCGTCGCACCTCCCCGTCTTCTTCCCCGATGCCGAGGACCGCCGGAGCCGCTGCCCCGCCACCGACCGACGCCGCGCCGCAGTCCTGTGCTCGTCGCCGACGTCGCCAGCCGTTATTGCCCGGAGTGCGAAGCAAAATATTATCAGTCTTTAGAATTCAACCAGCAGTACCAAGGCAAGTTGAATCTTGATCATGTTTCATTACCTATGTTTTTATTATGCACTTAGTTCTTTGCGGTAGGACTGCATGGTAGGAACTAATGTTGTATGATTATGCCCAGTAGTTCATTGAGGTAGGTCTGAACCTTACAACATTGTCGCCATCATTTTACATTATGTTGCTTCGCTAAGTAGACGTGGATTGGGGAGTGATCATTGTAAAGTATGAGTGACAATGTAGTAAATAGGACCTAAGATAATTAATGAACTACCTGGGCGGAAACTTGTTGGAATGGTGGCGAAATGCGATTAGAACGCATGGGAAATCCATGGTGGTGCACCACTAGTGGACCGTCCGCTCAGGCTCAAAGAGATCAATCGTATTCTCATGTCTAGAAGCTTACATGTGCAGCCACAAGCCAATATGGACTCTGGCTTAGTTGAGTAGTTAGTGTGACCCCTTCCTGGATGGGCTAGCAGATGTAGAATGAGTAGGTGTACCGGCCTATCCGTGGGTTAAGGGGAAATACTTTCGAAAGACTATGTCTCGATCTTCCGATCATGGAGGTGGTCGAGTCTTGTGGGGAAAAGTGCGCAACCTCTGCAAAGTGTCAACCTAATCGATTAGCCGTGTCCCCGGTTACGGACAAGTTGAGCATCTAGTAGTGGAAATGCCAGGAGATCTCCTCACCTTTAATTAAACATTTGGGTTTAAATGAAACTTGGGAATGGATGGATTCGGGTTTGCCAACTCATCCTCTGCAAATGTGTAGCAGTAGTGATAACATCTTCTCTAATACGGAAAAACTAGCTTTACGCAAAAACTAAACTTAGAGCTTTCCACCAGCCAAATTGCATGTACAAGTAGGTTCATTACACTTATGATGTGACTTGCCAGTACATTCAATGTACTGACCTATATGGCTGCAATTTATCACGTTGCAGATATATCCGACGAGGATTAAGGTGCGATAGGTCGATGTTCTACACTCAACCTTGCTCGTGGAGTTGGACTCATTTACTACTTTGCTTCGGCAGTATTTGTTTATTGGCTCTATGCCCTATTTTGTAATAGATGTATTGCTCATGGGCTATCGATGTAATAAAGAGATGTGTGTTATTTCTGTTATTTCATCGAGTACTGTGTGTGCTACCAAGTCGATCCAGGGACTAGCACGGTAAGCACAGAGACTTCGACTCTTACCGAGTCGGGTCGCTACAGCACCATAGGTGCCCGTGCTTCTTTGCGTCAGAACGAGCTGCGGCGACTGATAGACGTCCATCGGTGGCATATGCATGGGCGGAAAGCTCTCTGGAATGCCTCAATCGGCTGTGGGATCCTCCTCTGTCCCAACCTAGTCTGGCGGCGTGATCCTTGTCGGCGGCTGGATGGACGGGGTGCGGGGTTCCAGGCGCGGCACGGCGGAGAGGATAGCTGCTCGTCGATGTCCGCATTCGCTCCCTGCGCCGCCGCCGCTTCCCTCTCTCGCTACCTCCGTCGCCGATCCTTCTGGGTGATGTTCTCCGCTTGCACGACGAAGCTGAGGACGGGACGCCGATGGACGAGGCGGACGCAGCCTCAGTCGCGACTATCAAGGACGGGCTGGACGACATCTAGGGAGGCGGATCGGGACCGGCGGCGAGGATGGGGAGCAAGGGTGGCGGATGGCGAGGGCTCGGACGCAGGAAAGGGTGGACGAAGGTGGGAGGAGAGGAAAGGGTTTGGTGGATTTGGTACAATTTTTGGTGGGGTGGGCCTGTCGGGTTCGATGTGGCGGACGCGCCCAGACATCTCCATATTCGCCCTAGTTGGGTATGAGAGGTGCCGGTCAGCCCGGACGTTTGAGGCCCGTTTGAGGCGCCCGTCTGGGTCGGGTTTTTTACCGGTTAGTGAATGGTTCGTCCGTCCGGATGTTTGAGGGGGGTTTAGGGTGCCCATCTATAGATGCCCTTACCTCTTTGGTTTTCATATTTTCGAAATAAATACGAATGCCAATAAGGATGTTACCGAATCGGATGAGGATCGATGTTACTTGTTACTTGAATATACATATCGGATGTTTAGTCAGATCCGAATCGGATTACAACACATATTAGTTAAAGAAAATAAGTCAATAACTATATGATAGTACAAAATAATCAAAATGCTACAAATAATAAGTCAATAACTTTATGAATAAACACCACTATAATGTGTATTAATTCCTAAGTTTTATCTTACAAAAAGTAACTTTTGACGATTTATTAGGCTTTTATGTTGGATATAATCGGCATGTTGGGGTTAGAACTCCGTAATTAGTTCATGGAACTTTATTCAGATACAAATATATCCACTTCCACATTAATATTTAAGTCACAGTCTCGTGTCATATTTGTATTTGTAAAACAAACACAGATATTTTTTATTTCCATTTCGGTCAGTTTCAGATGCAGATGTTTCAGATACAAATAGACATTCCATGCAAAAGAAAAAAAGATACAAATAGACATTTTCTCAAATACGAATATCAGATATATTGGATTATCCCCTGCCATGTTCCACCCCTACATCAGTGTTGATCAAAGTATGCCGTAAGATATATAAAAAGACATGCCGCTCGTGTATCACATTAATGGAACCAAATAGTCTAACCATTGGTACCAGCATCAATGCGATTTTACAGTGCTGATAAGCTCAGATAACCTCTAGTGATCAAATCACAGATCCATGGACAAAACAATAGCACAGTTATGATGGGGAGGTACATAGGGCTGGTTGTGAAACATTTAAAGACACGATTTGAGAATGAGGGCAACCAAAAGAGGCATGTAATTTGATGCAAAATTCCACCAACATATTAGACAAAACTCGCGTACACGACAAAACCGGTCCACTGGCACAAATAAGGTAGGTCAGAATTCTTGAAAGGGGAGGTGGTCTCTAATGGCGCCGCTTAACTTATAACCCTTCACAACAGTAAACATGCATCAAAATCACGACTCTGCCTTTTTCTCTTCAGCGGCCTCTTCAAATGTCTCTCCAGGGACAAGCTCAGGAACATCATCATCGTCGTCAGCCTGAGCAGATCCTGCACTGGCACCAGCCTCGATGCCAGCAGCACCACCAGGGACCTGCTTTTGGAATTGCTCTGCAAGCCTCCGCAGGTTGTCCAAGTTGTCAGGACCTGAACACAAGGAACGGTTTAAAAAGGTAAGGGGACACCACTCACTAGTTTTGTACTATTGGTGAAATATTACTTCACTGTAAACTTTGAACTGGATATGTATTTATGAACACTGGATATAGAAACATACCAAGTTGATTGATAATTGATGGCAGCAGATCTTGCAGTTCTGTCAAGATTAGGAAAAGTTAGAATAAAAATACTGTCAGTCTGTCACACAAGCATCAGAAAAGAAACTATACTTTACAGAGAGCATTCAACTATTACAATGTACAACAGACATGTGTACAACATACTCCCTCCGAGTTCCTAAATATTTGTCTTTTTAGAGATTTTAAATGGACTACCACATACGAATGTATATAGACATATTTTAGAGTGTAGATTCACTCATTTTGCTTCGTATGTAGTCACTTGTCTAAATCTCTAGAAAGACAAATATTTAGGAACAGAGGGAGTACAAAATAGCTGCCAATTTGCAAGTGGGTACAAGAACATAAATGAAATAAAATGACCGAGGGCAAACGACATCAAAGACATGTTAATGGAAGAAGCATACTCTTTGTCTGTGGAGTTCCACTGACCACCCATGTATTAGCACCTATCGAAGCTTGCACTGCAAGGAAACCAAGAAACAGATGTAAGGAAGTGGAAAACTAATCCTGTAGAACTGAGTTTATTGTCAAGGGGTGCCACCTTTAGGATTCAGAAACTGAATAACCACATCATCCTTAAAGATGTTGACCTCTTCGATACCAGGGATGGTGTTCACTCCTACTCTTTTCAGGGTACTCTGGAGCCTTTTGTCATCTGTAGTTGTGGTCTTGTGTACAGCCTTCTTCTTCCTACACCGACACAGGGACCATATTTAACATGACGATAGGGTTCCAAATTCACTAGCATCTCACTGGCACAGATATCATATGCATACATAACATATTAATCAATCTTACATGACACAATAATAATAATAATAACGTGGTTAGCACTGTTTCCACATACATACCAAAATGCACATGTTTGCTGCACAACAAACTTATATGCCAACATACAGCAAAATAGTTAAAAGTGCATCATATCATCTAGGATGCATCTATGAAAAGAAGAAGCACCTGCGCATGCTACCCTTCCCCCCGGTGCGCACCGCACCTGCCATCTTCTTGAGCTTTTCAACATTCATCTGCATGAGAGACAAATAAGATCACTACATGGTTCTTTCAGCTAGGCACGAGACAGGCTACCCTAACGAGTAACACCAAAGACAAGATACACTCACAAACAACAAGAGTAGAGGTCCGCATAAGAAAAGAAAACATGAAGCTCAATAACTAACATGACTGGATGCAACTGCACATAGACAGCGAATAACCTCGACCACATCAGGTTCAAACAAGTAACTAATGCTTCCTAACTAATCACCCATACAAAGACAGTTGACATGGCAAAACCAGAGCAATGTTAGTCACTTCTGGCTCATGTCTGCTGAGACACTAATCAAAGATACTACTACTAATTAAATGGCTTGACACTACAGCCGACTGTGCTGGAACAAATTGCCCACAGCTCTGATATTTGTCATGATAACGATATAAAAGCTAGTAATAATAATAATCGAATGTAAACCTATCCACCCATTTCTGTGCTTAGACTCCATAAAAAAAAACATACTAATAAAGCTCTGCCCACGACGAGACCGGACCAAGCAAAGCCCACCCCTCATATGACACCGCAAATACCTTCCGTAAATGAAATCACTACCAAGTAGCATACGTGCTACACAGAACACAGCGCAAGCACCGCTTCCAGATTCGATCGCAAGCCCATCAACGAAACCAGTCCAACCGCTCGAGCCGCACCGCGCGAGCCGAATCTCGCGAAGGCGCGCGAACCTACCTAAGTCAGCAAAAAGTACAGATCCAATCGCTCCTAGAGCAAACAGAACCGCGCCGATGCTTGATGCTGAGATATTGTATTGCCGCTAGCGGTAGCCGTGAGGAGCTCACCTTGGCTGGGGGAGGAGCGGAAGCCGCGGCGTCGGCGCCGGCGGCGGCGCGAGGGGGGAGGAGAGGATAGGAGCGGGAGAGAGACCAGGAGTGGGGGAACGGATAGGGGTCGGGAGAGACGGGAGGATGGGTTGCTCGGTGCGAGCCCTCTTTTAGTTTTAGGGTTTTAACCCCAGGGGAATCCTGGCCGTGCGATCCTCGATGCACGGCTGCGGTGCTTGTAACGGAGGGTTTGCGCTCGGTGTTCGGGTCATCGGGTGCGTGCGTGTGTTGCGGCTCCGCTGTGCGTGTGTTCGGGTGGGCAGTGTGCCAGTGTGGCCAGTTGTGAAATGCACGCGCGCGGTAGCACGTAACTACGGAAAATGTCTCTAGGAATTGATTCATACTCTCTCAGTCTCTCTTATTTGTTAGTAGCCCTCCGATTCAAAATAAGTGTAACAATTTCAAATTATGTTGTGGGGTTAATTCAAAACTGCGACGTTTATTATGGTAGCAAATTGTGCATGATAGAGATATACATGAGCTGACTACAGCGATTACAAAATAAAGTTTAAAAGAAACTAGCAAATCTTCAGGATCTTCAAACTCTTCCTTCTTTCATGACACAATCTTGTACTTTTTTGAAGGCAACCATGAGAACGTAACAAAAGTATCAAGCCATAAACCTGCAAATATCAACGAGAGTTCTTCCATTGTTTTAATTTGAGCCTCAGGGTAGAAAGAGTTTTTCTTGCCGCCGCCACCTCCTTCTGAAAAAGACCTAGCCGCCGCCGTCACCTCCGCCTCCACTATAGATCGGTCCCCCCCTCCTCTGGATGGCCTTTCCAGTGTCAGGAGGGGTGGGCAACCCGATCTATGAGTGAGTTCTTAAGAAAATGTCTAGAAATTTATTTTATACTCTCTCTCTCTTATTTGCTGGTACTCCCTCCGATCCAAAATAAGTGTAACAATTTCAAATTGTGAGGTTAATTCAAAACTGCGGTGTTTCTTATGGATTGGAGGTAGTACTTTTCTCCGGATAAAGTGAGTTTTATTTCATGAAAACAAGAGTACGGTCAACTAATAATACTAGCTCGGATTCCCTAAAAAAATAATAGTAGCTCGGAAATACAGTCTAATATCAGAATGGCTCTAGCAAATCTTCGAGATCTTCAAACTCTTCCTTCTTCCATGACACAATCTTGTACTTATTTGAAGGCAACCGTGAGAACGTAACAAAAGTATCAAGCCACAGACCTGCAAATATCAACGAGAGTTCTCCCATTGTTTTAATTTGAGCCTCAGGGTAGAGAGAGTTTTTCTTGTCGACGCCATCTCCTTCTGAAAAAGACCTAGCCGCCGCCACCACCTCCGCCTCCACCATAGTGTTGGGGAACGTTGCATGGGAAACAAAAAAAAATCTACGCACACGCAAGATATATCAATGGAGATGCATAGTTACGAGAGGGGGAGAGCATCTACATATCCTTGTAGATCGCTAAGCGGAAGCGTTTATCAACGCGGTTGATGTAGTCGTACACCTTCACAATCCGTCCCGATCAAGTACCGAACGTACGCCACCTCCGCGTTCAGCACACGTACAGCTCGATGACGTCCTCGCCTTCTCGATCCAGCAAGAGAGGCGAAGTAGTGGATGAGTTCCAGCAGCACGAACGGCGTGGTGAGGGTGGTGCTGAAACTATTCGGCAGGGCTTCGCCAAGCATAACAGTTTAGAACGGAGGACGAACTAGAGGGAGAGGGGGCGCCGCACACGGCTTGGGAATCGTGGTGTGTGTTGCCCCTCCCCTCCTCTCATATATATAGGTGGAGGGGGAGGGGAGGGCGCGCCCCAAGGGGTTGGTGGCTACCCTAGGCGCATTGCCTTGGCGCCTTCCCCCTTTCCTTCCTATGGAGTGGAGGAGAAGGCATGAGGTGGCCGGCGGCTGCCCCTATGGCGCCTGCCTTAGGCGCCCTCCTATCCTTCCCTAGGGTTGATGGCCACGAGGTGGGGGGCGCCAGCCCAATGTGGGCTGGTGTGCTCTCCCCCGTTGACCCGTTTGGCCCAATAAGCTCCCGTGGCCTCCCGGAACCCCTTCCGGTGATCCGATAATTATCCGGTGCATTTCAAAACTCTTCCGGAGACCAAATACTATCATCCTATATATCAATCTTTACCTTCGGACCATTTCGGAGCTCCTCTTCATATCAGTGATCTCATCTGGGACACCGAACAACATTCGGTCACCAACACACATAACTCATATAGTACTATATCGTCAACGAACGTTAAGCGTGCGGACCCTACGGGTTCGAGAATGATGTAGACATGACCGAGACGCTTCTTCGGTCAATAACCAACAGCGGGACCTGAATGCCCATATTTGTTCCTACATATTCTACGAAGATCTTTATCGGACGAACCTTTATGAAAACTGCTACCTCTTGAGCACTGCGTTGGATTTCCTTGAAGAGGAAAGGATGATGCAGCACAGTAGTGTAAGTATTTCCCTCAGTTTTTGAGAACCAAGGTATCAATCCAGTAGGAGGCTACGCGCGAGTCCCTCGTACCTGCACAAAGCAAATAACTCCTCGCAACCAAGGCGATAAGGGGTTGTCAATCCCTTCACGGTCACTTACGAGAGTGAGATCTGATAGATATGATAGGATAATATTTTTGGTGTTTTTGTGATAAAGATGCAAAGTAAAATAAAAGCAAAGGAAATAACTAAGTGTTGGAAGATTAATATGATGAAGCTAGACCCGGGGGCCACAGGTTTCACTAGTGGCTTCTCTCAAGAGCATAAGTATTTTACGGTGGGTGAACGAATTACTATTGAGCAATTGTGAAATTGAGCATAGTTATGAGAATATCTAGGTATGATCATGTATATAGGCGTCACGTCCGAGACAAGTAGACCGACTTACGCACGCATCTACTACTATTACTCCACTCATCGACCGCTATCCGGCATGCATCTAGAGTATTAAGTTCATGAAAAGCAGTAACGCCTTAAGCAAGATGACATGATGTAGAGGGATAAATTCATGCAATATGATAAAAACCCGATCTTGTTATCCTCGATGGCAAGAATACAATTCGTGCCTTCTTGCCCCTCATCCTTTGGGAAAGGACGCCGCAAGATTGAACCCAAAGCTAAGCACTTCTCCCATTGCAAGAAAGATCAATCTAGTAGGCCAAACCAAACTAATAATTCAAAGAGACTTGCAAAGATAACCAATCATACATAAAAGAATTCATAGAAGATTCAAATATTGTTCATAGATAATCTTGATCATAAACCCATAATTCATCGGTCTCAACAAACACACCGCAAAAAGAAGATTACATCGAATAGATCTCCACGAGAGAGGGGAGAACATTGTATTGAGATTCAAAAGAGAGAAGAAGCCATCTAGCTACTAACTATGGACCCGAAGGTCTGAGGTAAACTACTCACACTTCACCGGAGGGGCTATGGTGATGATGTAGAAGCCCTCCATGATGGATGCCCCCTCCGGCGAAGCTCCGGAACAGGCCCCAAGATGGGATCTCATGGATACAGAAGGTTGCGGCGGTGGAATTAGGTTTTTGGCTTCGTGTCTGATCGTTTGGGGGTACGTAGGTATATATAGGAGGAAGGAGTACGTCGGTGGAGCAACAGGGGGCCCACAAGGGTGGAGGCGCGCCCCCTACCTCGTGGCCTCCTCTTTTCTTTCTTGGCGTAGGGTCCAAGTCTCCCGGATCATAATCTTCCTAAAAATCACGTTCCCGAAGGTTTCATTCTGTTTGGACTCCATTTGATATTCCTTTTCTGCGAAACTCTGAAATAGGCAAAAACAACAATTAAATTTGGGCCTCCGGTTAATAGGTTAGTCCCAAAAATAATATAAAAGTGGATAATAAAGCCCAATATTGTCCAAAACAGTAGATAATATAGCATGGAGCAATAAAAAATTATAGATACGTTGGAGACGTATCAGGCATCCCCAAGCTTAATTCCTGCCCGTCCTCGAGTAGGTAAATGATAAAAACAGAATTTTTTATGCGGAGTGCTACTTGGCATAGTTTCAATGTAATTCTTCTTAATTGTGGCATGAACATTCAGATCCGAAAGATTCAAAACAAAAGTTTAATATTGACATAAAAATAATAATACTTCAAGCATACTAACAAAGCAATCATGTCTTCTCAAAATAACATGGCCAAAGAAAGTTATCCCTACAAAATCATATAGTGCGGCTATGCTCTATCTTCACCACACAAAGTATTTAAATCATGCACAACCCCGATGACAAGCCAAGCAATTGTTTCATACTTTTGACATTCTCAAACTTTTTCCGTGACGCCCCCGATTCAATCGTACACTAATCATGCACGCAAATGTGTACGATCAAGATCAGGGACTCACGGGAAGATATCACAACACAACTCTAAAACATAAATAAGTCATACAAGCATCATAATAAAAGCCAGGGGCCTCGAGGGCTCGAATACTAGTGCTTTCGATCATAAGCGAGTCGGGGAAGCAACAATATCTGAGTACGACATATAAGTTAAACAAGTTGCCATAAGATGGCTAGCACAAATTGGGATACAGATCGAAGAGGCGCAGGCCTCTGCACAGGATCCTCCTAACTACTCCACAGTGGTCGTCCATGAGCTGCCGCGTAGTAGTAAGGCGCCTCCGATGTAGTAGTCGTCATCGACGGTGGCGTCGCTCACAGGCTCCATCGTGCAGTCGCGACAACGGAGTAAAGAAAGGGGAAAAAGGGGAACAAGGCAACCGTGAGTACTCATCCAAAGTACTGCAAGCAAGGAGCTACACTACATATGCATGGATATATGTGTAAAGGGCCATATCGATTGGGTGAGCTGCGAGAATGCCGTAATAAGAGGGGATAGCTAATCACGTCAAGACTACGCTCGCAGCCTCCGTCTTCTGACATGTAGAAGAGAGTAGATCAAGTCCTCCAAGTAGCATCGCATAGCATAATCCTACCCGCGATCCCTCCTCGTAACCACGATAGAGAGCGACCACCGGGTTGTATCAGCACTTGGAAGGGTGTGTTTTATTAAGTATCCGGTTCTAGTTGTCATAAGGTCAAGGTACAACTCCAAGTCGTCACATTACCGAAGATCACGGCTATTCGAATAGATTAACTTCCTGCATTGGTGCACCACATTACCCGACACGCTCGATCCCATTTGGTAGGACACACTTTTACGGGTCATGCCCGCCGCGGAAGATCAACACGCCGCAACCCCACCTAGGCATAACAGAGGTCAAGACGCCGGTCTAAACCTATGCGCACAGGGGTCTGGGCCCATCGCCCTTAGCACACCTGCACGTTGCATGGGCGGCCGAAAGCAGACCTAGCCTAGTGGCGTTCTAGTCCAATCCGGCGCACGCCGCTCAGTCGATGATGTCACGAAATGCTTCGGCTGATACCACCACGCCGGTTGCCCATATCTTGTCCCACGTGGCGGTTAGTGCGTATAAGGTCAACGACCCAACTCAGATCAAATACCAAGATCTCGTTAAGCGTGTTAAGTATCCGCGAACGCCCGAGCAGGCCAGGCCCACCTCTTTCCTAGGCGGGCTCAACTCGCCATGTCGCTCATACAAAGATCCACTCATGGGTACTCCTACGAGCCGACCGTCTTTAATCACCACATGTATCATGTATAAGTATAAGTATATACCCGTGATCACCTCCCGAGTGATCACGGCCCGATAATATAGCACACAGACGGACAAGAATGTAGGGCCACAGATGGAATACTAGCATCCTATACTAAGCATGTAGGATTGCGGTAAAGGTAACAACAAGAGTAGCAAGGACAAAGCTATGCATCAGGATAGGTATAACGGAAAGCAGTAACATGCTACACTACTCTAATGCAAGCAGTATAGAGTATAATAGGCGATATCTGGTGATCAAGGGGGGGGGGGGCTTGCCTGGTTGCTCTAGCAAGAGAGAGGGGTCGTCAACTCCATAATCGAACTGGGCAGCAGCAGCATCGGTCTTGTAGTCTACCAGAAAGAAGTAACGGAGGGGGAACACAATAAATAACAGAGCAATCAAATGTGACACAAAACAAGACGCGTCAATATGTGGTGCTAGGGGTGACCTAACGTAGTGGTAGGTCATACCGGCGAAGGGGGGAAAACATCCGGGAAAGTATTCCCGGTGTTTCGCGTTTTCGGACAGATGAACCGGAGGGGGAAAGTTGCGTGTTTGCTATGCTAGGGATGTGTGGCGGACGAGCAGGCTACGTGTCCGGATTAAATCTCGTCGTTACGAACAACTTTCATGTTGAAAGTATTTTCATCCGAAGTTACGGATTATTTTATATGATTTTCTAAAGATTTAAACATTTTACGGAATTTAATTAATTATTTAAATCCAACATTATCCAGAATAGTAAATGATGACGTCGACATGACATCATCTTGACATCAGCGATCAATCGTGCAGCTTGATCGGGTCAACTAAGTGTGGGTCCCGCATGTCATACACTTTTTAGTTTAAGTAGGGTTTAGCTAATTAATCAAGTTAGTTAGTCTAGTTAACAGATTAGTTAATTTGATTAGCTGATTAGGTCAATCTAATTTGAATTAATTAAGTTAACTAACCCATTAATTAATTAATTTAATTAACATTTTAATTATTATTTATTTATTTTATTTATTTATTTCCTTTTTTTAACGTTTCAGGGGATAGGCCCCACATGTCATTGGCCCTAGGGGCCTTAGTGGGTGTTGGCTAACGGGTGCGGGCGAAGGGGTGCCCGCACACCAGATCCCACCAGGGGAGGGGAGCACCGTGTGCACACAGGAGAGCGCCGGCTGCGACGGCTTTCAGCCAAGTGAGCCAAGGCGGCGTGTGGGCGAGCAAGGAAAAGGCAAGCCAAGGCGGATCCAGCCAAGTAGGGCGAGATGGGTCATGAGGACGTTGAGACGACAATGAGTAGAAACAATAGTAGCATGGGGCCGACGTGGTCAGGGAGGTAGAGAAGCGTGAGCAGCCGGCAGCAAAGAAGAAGAGAGCAAGGCCGTGGCGAAAAGTGAGGGTCGTGGGCGTGGGCACGACGACTAAGCGGAGTGCGGAGTGTGTGCAAGGGACTGGGCGCCACAAGGCACGGTGATCATGACATCGGCGACCAGCGTAGTCACGGTGCTCGGGAAGAGAGGAGGGAGTGGAGGCCGAGGTGGCGACTCACTGTGGGGCCGGTCGAGGAGGCGGGCTTGAGGAGGAGGATGAAGGCGACGGGGCAGCTCCGATGAGGACGTTCCGGCGAGGCGGTGGCGACGGCGGTCCGAGGCGGCGAGACACGATGGAGTCGGCTCGAGGGAGAGGTGGGGAGGCGTCCGGCGAGGTGGCATCGGTCTAGCGGGTGGAGGTGGTCGGACAGCCAGGGCGGTCTTGACCGGGCGGCGGGGCAGTGCCGATCCCGATCTGGATCGGGGAGAGGAGAGGAGCATGGGGATCGTGGGGGGGAGTGGGAGGTGTTGCGGGTGGTGGTCGGGTTCGGTGGGGAGTGGGGGTTATGGGAGTGAGGGGTTGGATGGGCGGTGGGGTGGCGGATGGAGTCGATGGGCGGTAGGGTGGGCCGTTTATTGATTAATGAGGTTTCCCCACCCCCCCCTTTATTTATTTTGTTTGTTTTTCTTTTCTTATTTTTCCTTCTACGGATTTATATTATTTTAGTTTTATAAAACATAAAAGTTGCACCTAAATTAGTATTACTAATTATACCTCGGTCACAAAAAGGTCTAACCCCCAAATAAAATAGTTTAGTATTTTATAAAATACAAAAGGCATTTATTTAGTTGTTTTAGCTCTTTGCTTAAATCATTTTAGAGCATTCAAACATTTTATAAAAGTGTGGTTTCTTCACCATAATTACCTATGCTTTATTTGTCACCGTTCGTACTTTTTAGTTTTGACATTTGAAAACTTTACTGGTTTGACTTTATTTTAAATTTGAATTTCAAATCGGTTTTGAACTACGCGTGATTAACAACGATGTCGAGGTGGCGTGGCATCATTTGGTGAGGGTTCTTTGTAGCTTAATTATCCGGGCGTCACAATTCTCCTCCACTACAAGAAATCTCGTCCCGAGATTTAAGAGGTGGAGTAAGGGGGGATCTGGTTATGAAATCCTAACGAATCTTCCTCGAAGAGGTCGATCCATTACATTGACGTCTTCATTTGTCTGCTTCAGGTTATCCTGATGAAGTCGTCATCCTTCCTTCAGGATCTCCATCGTACTTACGGGAAGCTAAGGGGGAAAACTCAGGAAAGACGGAGCTCAACATATGTTAGGTACCTAGGGGCTATCTTAGTGAAAGTGGCATAGAGGCATCTCTCGAGTTGAATTCAAGAAACTAATCGAGAGCACGGTGAGGATGGGCAACAAGAAGCTCGAAGCGGGTAGGCAACCGTCTGCTATGTAAAGCAGAGGGTGAAATGGTTCCGAACAGCAGGGAATAAGTATTGCGCTGATAATGTAATAGATCACTAGGAAGGTGGCTCGTGATCTTTCATATGAAGCCAAGCATGAGGAATAACTTTAGAAACAGGGGTGTACAGAGAGTCGGGGTTTCGATCCACAGGAACTGTGGTTATGGGCCCACCATGTGGGTTAAAGGTAGGAAGGGGGCTGACAACTTGCACGGTCACAATAGCAAGGCATGCCAGAGGGTAGCTCGTTAGTTATGTCGGCAACAACATCGATACCAAGGGCGAGGGACGAAGAGAACCATTTTCACCGTCACGAGCGAGGCGGACCAATAGGCAAAGTTCCGTCCATCGGTGGTTACCGAAATGTCATCAACAATAGTAACAGGTCTCGACCGATAAGGTGGTACACCGAGGTGTTTTCGTAATGGTGAAAATATTACTGCCTAGATCTTATAGACCACCAGAAAGGTTAAACCAAACAATGGAAAGGATTATATCATTATCAGATTAGACAGAACAATGGAAAGGAAAACGTGTTAGAACACATATACCATGGGTATATCCTTCCCACGGACAAGTAAGGCATGATATGCAAGACAGGATACAAAGTAGAAAACCCTTTAGGTAAGGGGAGAGAAACTTCATGACATTACGCATACAACAGTGTCTGGATAATTGAGTAAGAAACATTTAGCATTGGGCTCCGATGGAATCATCGACAATTCATCGAGATTTAACAAAAGATGGATTTCCACTATTATGTGAACAAGGAGATAACATTTGTCAGATCAAATGGTATAATGATGTATGCTCGAGGAAAACATACACAATTAAACATTGGTTGAAAGGTGCACCCGAATATGGGCTGGATTGCACGACCAATGTCGGAATGGTGATTCAATAATCAATAGGCTAAGGATGAACGGTCAACCATTAACTTCAAAGCAAGAGGGTTGCTAGAAGGGCGTAATCCAAACAACACCGTTCACTTGTGGGTACCCCGGTTGGAATCAACACGAGGACCAAGAAAGAATGGTGATGGTGAGAAGTATCGTTATAGCAAGAATTCTGAAGAGGTGTAGCAATCCTCACAACATTCCTGACATCAAAGACGGTAATACTCATGGTAGAATCATAACATAAGTTGGATAGCAAGGAACTCAAGGTACAACACAAAACATGAACAAGTTTGTGTTGGAGGAAAGAAATAATGTTGTCGATGATAACACAACTCATCGAGGGGCAAGGGTGGTACTTGTCATCATGAATTTGATTGATATTCTGGAAGGAGTCAAAATGTGATGATCATGACAAATTTTGTCGAGAGGCTCCTCGAAGATGTAATAAACCGGCGATGACATCAAGTCAAAGGAATGATGAAGCGAAAGGTTAATGGAACCAAGTGCGACACAAACTCAAAATCAAGTCTGCTCAAGGAGAAATGATATGACGAGGAAGATCACGGAAGATTAGCTTACCATCTAAATCATGCTCCGGAAAGAGGGGCCAGGTAGCACAGTTAAAAAGTTGCACGATAAGGATATAGCCGATCAGGCTAGCAATGACTTGAAGGATTAATAAACTCATAAGCAATGAAGAATACTTAGAGTTATTGAATCGAAGTGCGGAATTGATTCACTTATTGGAGTCTTTGAGTGTTTATTAACTCGAGCCCATGAACAATTATAATCGGTGAGAATGTAGTACTTGATGAAGAACTCATAAGAAGTTATGCGGTTCCAAGATAATCTCGAGATACCGGGGGTAATACTCGACGAAAGATCAAAGTAAAGGTTGGAATGGTGTATTGATCCACGTAAGACAAGTACTTAAACTTGCAGAAAAGGAATCAAAGAAGAACAATCATGGTCGGAACCACGGTTGCAAATGACCAAACATAGATACAAGATGAACTTATAACAAAGGGGGCGATTATTTTATGAGAAGCTTTCTTGATAAGATCTACATCGTGTCCATGGTCATGGACGCAAAGTTCAAGGTCGACTCCCACTTCTCCAATGCATAACTTTTCATTCACTCCTCAAAATAAAAATGATTTCAGTGTCAAAACCTACCTGGTGAATTACCAGAGGAGTATGACCCGTGAAAACTTTCGGGTTCACACAGATTACGGAAAGCATAGATTCAACCCATCGGGGCATCTTAGAACATATACCATGAACTTCAGGAGTAAATAACACAAGCTCAAAAGTAGAGCATGTTCAAAAGCAGATGATACAATTTACCAAAGGCATTATATACCCATGGAAAGGCTCTCAAGGTTATTCGATATGAAGGACAATCTTTGTCGGATAAAATCCAACAAAGGAACCGATGGTCCACAAGGGATCCGATGTGAGCATCGATACTCAACCAGGAGGAAGAAGAATGCACGAGGCATCATATTATAGAACATCTGAATAATTCGATGCTTAGATAACAAAGGAATTACGATTTCCAAAACAAAGGATCGAGCGATCGCTCACGATCAAGGATGAACAAGTTGGATAGACCAGAGGCACAATTGACGCACCAATAGTTTGGTCGAGAACCAGCTCATGTTCAAAAATGATGTCTCGAGCGGAAAGATAATTTAGAAGGGTTGATAGATGATTGTGTGCATTTGCACACATGTTAAATCAATAGGATCAAAATGGCGGTGTCAAAAGATACTAGTGAATATTGCGGATATATGGGAAGCATCCATAATGCAAGTAGACAAGTATTTACAGAGCAATAAAGCTGCTAAGGATTTTGAGGATTGAATAGTATTTCAAAGACTTTTGTGAAACACACGAACAAGCTGGGGATGGCGGATACTCGGAAAGTGCGAGAAATTATTCTTGGGGGTATTCAGTGGCAAAGAACTTCAAGGCAAGAGGCACCAAATATTCTCGGTATCTTGTAATAACAAGATCGATTGGGAATAAAAGTAAGCACGACAGTGTAAGTATTTATCCATAGGGATATTTCGGTGGAAGGAATTGCAAAAGCGATGAACACAAGTTCTCGGGTTAACAACGGAGAGTATCTTCAGGTTCTTCACCTGCAACAGACTATCATCACTAAAAAGTGGCTCTCCTTGTGAAACTGATAACGAGATCCTAATGTTATATTTTAGTAAAATTGTTTAACCCGAGTAGAAGAGAGTTCGAGTCCCGAGTAAAGGTCGAGGAGTAAAAGATCCTAGTACCACCCAAATGGCGGCGTGGGCCCGTAAGGCACACAACCATGTTAGTAAAAGTTTTGCAATGTCTAGACTCGACTTGACCAAAGACTGTGGAAGGGATTCCTCTGAGCGATCGGCTCTCGATACCGACTTGTGGCGCCCCCAATTCAATCATACACTAATCATGCACGCAAATGTACGATCAAGATCGAGGACTCACGGAAGATATCACAACACAACTCTAAAACATAAATAAGTCATACAAGCATCATAATACAAGCCAGGGGCCTCGAGGGCTCAAATACAAATGCTCGATCATAGACGAGTCAGCGGAAGCAACAATATCTGAGTACAGACATATAAGTTAAACAAGTTGCCATAAGATGGCTAGCACAAATTGGGATACAGATCGAAAGAGGTGCAGGCCTCCTGCCTGGGATCCTCCTAACTACTCATGGTCGTCGTCCATGAGGCTGCACGTAGTAGTAGTAGGTGCCTCCAGTGTAGTAGTCGCCATCGACGGTGGCGTCTGCTCCTGGGCTCCATCGTGCAGTCGCAGAACCGGTAAAGAAAGGGGAAAAGGGGAACAAGGCAACCGTGAGTACTCATCCAAAGTACTGCAAGCAAGGAGCTACACTACATATGCATGGATATATGTGTAAAGGGCCATATCGGTGGACTGAATCGCAGAATGCCGTAATAAGAGGGGATAGCTAATCTGTTGAAGACTACGCTCGGCAGCCTGTCTTGCAAGCATGTAGAAGAGAGTAGATCAAGTCCTCCAAGTAGCATCGCATAGCATAATCCTACCGGCGACCCCTCCTCGTAACCACGATAGAGAGCGACCACCGGGTTGTATCCGCACTTGGAAGGGTGTGTTTTATTAAGTATCCGGTTCTAGTTGTCATAAGGTCAAGGTACAACTCCAAGTCGTCACATTCAAGATCACGGCTATTCGAATAGATTAACTTCCCTGCACTTTGGTGCACCACATTACCCGACACGCTCGATCCCATTTGGCGGACACACTTTTACGGGTCATGCCCGCCGGAAGATCAACACGTCGCAACCCCACCTAGGCATAACACAGAGGTCAAGACGCCGGTCTAAACCTATGCGCAGTGCAGGGCCCATCGCCTTAGCACACCTGCATGTTGCGTGGGCGGCGAAGCAGACCTAGCCTAGTGGCGTTCGATCCAACCCGGCCTTGCAGCCGCTCGATCGTGGCGTCACGAAATGCTTGGTGATACCACGGCGCCGGTTGCCCATATCTTGTCCCACGTGGCGGTTAGTGCGTATAAGGTCAACAACCCAACTCGGATCAAATACCAAGATCTCGTTAAGCGTGTTAAGTATCCGCGAACGCCGAGCAGGCTGTGCCCACCTCTTTCCTAGGCGGTCTCAACCTGCCCCGCCGCTCATACAAAGATCCACTCGCGGGTACTCCTCACGAGCCGACCGTCTTTAATCACCACATGTATCATGTATAAGTATAAGTATATACCGTGATCACCTCCCGAGTGATCACGACCCGATAATATAGCATACAGACGGACAAGAATGTAGGGCCACAGATGGAATACTAGCATCCTATACTAAGCATGTAGGATTGCGGTAAAGGTAACAACAATGATAGTAGCAAGGACAAAGGCTATACATCGGGATAGGTATAACGGAAAGCGACAACATGCTACACTACTCTAATGCAAGCAGTATAGAGTAGAATAGGCGATATCTGGTGATCAAGGGGGCTTGCCTGGTTGCTCTGGCAAGAGAGAGGGGTCGTCAACTCCGTAGTCGAACTGGGCAGCAGCAGCGTCGGTCTCGTAGTCTACCAGAAAGAAGTAAGTGGAGGGGGAACACAATAAATAACAGAGCAATCAAATGTAACACAAAGCAAGAAGCGGCAATATGTGGTGCTAGGGGTGACCTAACATAGTGGTAGGTCATACCGGCGAAGGGGGCAAAACATACGGGAAAGTATTCCCGGTGTTTCACGTTTTCAGACAGATGAACCGGAGGGGGAAAGTTGCGTGTTTGCTATGCTAGGGATGTGTGGCGGATGAACGGGCTGCATATCCGGATTCGTCTCGTCGTTTTGAACAACTTTCATGTTGAAAGTATTTTCATCCGAGTTACGGATTATTTTATATGATTTTCTAAAGATTTAAACATTTTCTGGAATTTAATTAATTATTTAAATCCAACATTATCCAGAATAGTAAATGATGACGTCAGCAGTCAACTGTGCAGTTGACTGGGTCAACTAAGTGTGGGTCCCGCATGTCATACACTTTTTAGTTTAAGTAGGGTTTAGCTAATTAATCAAGTTAGTTAGTCTAGTTAACAGATTAGTTAATTTAATTAGCTGATTAGGTTAATCTAATTTGAATTAATTAAGTTAATTAACCCATTAATTAATTAATTTAATTAACATTTTAATTATTATTTATTTATTTTATTTATTCATTTCCTTTTTTTAACGTTTCAGGGGATAGGCCCCACATGTCATTGCCCTAGGGTCCTTAGTGGGTGTGGGCTAGCAGTGTGAGCGAAGGGGTGCCCTTTAGATCCCACTAGGGAGGGAGCACCGTGCGCTACAGGAAGGCGCCGTGGCAAGCAGCCTTCATTTGGCGAGCCAAGGCGATGGGCAGCGTGTAAGCGGAACAAAGGAAAAAGGCGAGGCGGCCAAGCGGATCCAGTAGTAGTAGGGCGAGTTGAAACATGAGGACGCGTTGGAGACGACGATGGAGTAAAGCAATGACATGGGGCGGCGTGGTCGGGGAGGTAGAGAAGCGGCAACAGCAGCAGCGGCGAGTAGAAGCGATGTCTGAGCAGCGCGAAGGGTCGGAAGGCGTGGGCACGGCGACTAAGCGGAGTCTTGGCGGAGTGTGTGCAAGGGACACAGAAGCGCGACGAGGGGCACGGTGACATGACATCGGCGACCAGCGTAGTCTGATGCTTTCGGGAAGAGAGGAGGAGTGGAGGCCGGAGGTGGCGGCTCACAGGGGGCCGGTCGAGGAGGGCAGCAGGCTTGAGGAGGAGGATGAAGACGACGGCGGGGCAGCTCCGATGAGGACGTTCCGGCGAGGCAGTGGCGACGGCGGTCCGAGGCGGCGAGACACGATGGAGTCGGCTCGAGGGAGAGGTGGGGAGGCGTCCGGCGAGGTGGCATCGGTCCAGCGGGTGGAGGTGGTCGACGACGGGCGGCAGTCTTGCAGGCGGCGGTGAAGCGAAGTGCCCGATCCCGATCTGGATCGGGGGGAGGAGAGGAGCATGGGGATCGTGGGGGGGAGTGGGAGGTGCTGCGGGTGGGGCTAGGGTTCGGTGGGGAGTGGGGGGTTAAGGGAGTGAGGGGGCCGGATGGGCGAGAGGCTGGCCGGATGGGTCGATGGGCGGCCGGTGGGCCGTTTGGCCCGATTGGCGAGGTTTCCCCCTTTATTTATTGTGTTTGTTTTTATTTTCTTATTTTTCCTCCTACGGGTTTATATTATTTTAGTTTTATAAAACATAAAAGTTGCACCTAAATTAGTATTACTAATTATACCTCGGTCACAAAAGGTCTAACCCCCAAATAAAATAGTTTAGTATTTTATAAAATACAAAAGGCATTTATTTAGTTGTTTTAGCTACTGCTTAAATCATTTTAGAGCATTCAAACATTTTATAAAAGTGTGGTTTCTTCACCATAATTACCTATGCTTTATTTTGACATTTGAAAACTTTACTGGTTTGACTTTATTTTAAATTTGAATTTTGAATCGGTTTTGAACTACGCGTGATTAACAACAGTAATCGAGGTGACGTGGCATCATTTGGTGAGGGTTACTGTAGCTTAATTATCCGGGCGTCACATTTTCAATCTTCACGCAATACATGAGTGTGAGCCATGGATATAGCACTATATGTGGAATAGAATGGTGGTTGTGGAGAAGACAAAAAGGGAGAAGATAGTCTCACATCAACTAGGCGTATCAACGGGCTATGGAGATGCCCATCGATAGATATCAATGTGAGTGAGTAGGGATTGCCATGCAACGGATGCACTAGAGCTATAAGTACATGAAAGCTCAACAAAAGAAACTAAGTGGGTGTGCATCCAACTCGCTTGCTCACGGAGACCTAGGGCATTTTGAGGAAGCCCATCATTGGAATATACAAGCCAAGTTCTATAATGAAAAATTCCCACTAGTATATGAAAGTGACAAAATGAGAGACTCTCTATCATGAAGATCATGGTGCTACTTTGAAGCACAAGTGTGGTAAAAGGATAGTAACATTGTCCCTTCTCTCTTTTTCTCTCATTTTTTATTTGGGTCTTTTCTCTTTTTTTATGGCCTCTTTTCTTTTTTTCTTTTTTTTCGTCCGGAGTCTCATCCCGACTTGTGGGGGAATCATAGTCTCCATCATCCTTTTCCTCACTTGGGACAATGCTCTAAAAATGAAGATCATCACACTTTTATTTTCTTACAACTCAACAATTGCAACTCGATACTTAGAACAAAATATGATTCTATATGAGCATACTCCGTGATGTCTTAAGGATATGCAATGAATCAAGAGCGAGATGTATGAAAGAATTATGAGCGGTGGCTTTGCCACAAATACGATGTCAACTACATGATCATGCTAAGCAATATGACAATGATGGAGCGTGTCATAATAAACGGAACGGTGGAAAGTTGCATGGCAATATATCTCGGAATGGCTATGGAAATGCCATGATAGGTACGTATGGTGGCTGTTTTGAGGAAGGTATATGGTGGGTGTATGA
Organism: Aegilops bicornis; assembly: GCA_021605145.1. Lineage (NCBI taxonomy): Eukaryota > Viridiplantae > Streptophyta > Magnoliopsida > Poales > Poaceae > Aegilops > Aegilops bicornis. Next base: position 313,583,809 of record CM038669.1, read on the forward strand.
TACCGGTGAAAAGTGTGCGGTATTAGAGAGGCTAGCAATGGTGGAAGGAAGAAAAGTGTGTATAATCCATGGACTCAACATTAGTCATGAAGAACTCATATAATTATTGCAAAAATCTACAAGTTATCAAAGCAAAGTATTATGCGCATGATCCTAGGGGGATAGATTGGTAGGAAAAGACCATCGCTACCCCCGACCGCCACTCATAAGGAAGACAATCAATAAATAAATCATGCTCCGACTTCATCACATAATGGTTCACCATACGTGCATGCTACGGGAATCACAAACTTTAACACAAGTATTTCTAAAATTCACAACTACTCAACTAGCATGACTCTAATATCACCATTTTCATATCTCAAAACAATTATCAAGCATCAAACTTCTCATAGTATTCAACACACTCATAAGAAAGTTTTACAAATCTTGAATACCAAGCATATTAGGATTATTTAAGAAAATTACCATGCTATTTAAGACTCTCAAAATAATCTAAGTGAAGCATGAGAGATCAATAGTTTCTATAAAACAAATCCACCACCGTGCTCTAAAAGATATAAGTGAAGTACTAGAGCAAAACTATATAACTCAAAAGGTATAAGTGAAGCACATAGAGTATTCTAATAAATTTCAAATAATGTATGGCTCTCTCAAAATGTGTGTACAGCAAGGATGATTGTGGTAAATTAAAAAACAAAGACTCAAATCATACAAGACGCTCCAAGCAAAACACATCATGTGGTGACTAAAAATATAGCTCCAAGTAAAGTTACCGATGGAAGTAGACGAAAGAGGGGATGCCTTCCGGGGCATCCCCAAGCTTTGAATTTTTGGTGTCCTTAGATTATCTTGGGGGTGCCATGGGCACCCCCAAGCTTAGGCTCTTGCCACTCCTTGTCCAATAATCCATCAAAAAAATTCACCCAAAACTTAAAAACTTCACAACATAAAACTCAACAGAAATCTCGTGAGCTCCGTTAGCGAAAGAAAACAAAAGACCACTTCAAGGTACTGTAATGAACTCATTCTTTATTTATATTGGTGTTAAACCTACTGTATTCCAACTTCTCTATGGTTTATAAACTATTTTACTAGCCATAGATTCATCAAAATAAGCAAACAGCACACGAAAAACGAAATCTGTCAAAAACAGAACAGTCAGTAGTAATCTGTAACTAACGCAAACTTCTGGAACTCCAAAACATCATCCAAAATAGGACGACCTAGGAAATTTGTTTATTGATCAGCAGCAATTGGAATCACTATTTTATCACATTCTGGTGATTTTTAACAATTGTTTTCGTGAACAGAAAGTTTCTGGAAATTACAGCAAGATCAAATAACTATCATCCAAGAAGATCCTATAGGTTTAACTTGGCACAAACACTAATTAAAACATAAAAACACATGTAACCAGAGGCTAGATCAAAGATTTATTCCTAAACAGAAGCAAAAGAAAAAAACTAAAAATAAAATTGGGTTGCCTCCCAACAAGCGCTATCGTTTAACGCCCCTAGCTAGGCATAAAAGCAAGGATAGATCTAGGTATTGCCATCTTTGGTAGGCAATCCATAGGTTGCTCTCATGACAGATTCATATGGTAATTTTATTTTATTCCTAGGGAAGTGTTCCATGCCTTTCTTTAATGGAAATTGGAATCTAATATTCCCTTCCTTCATATCAATAATTGCACCAATCGTTCTAAGGAAAGGTCTACCAAGAATAATAGGACATGAAGGATTGCAATCTATATCAAGAACGATAAAATCTACGGGCACATAATTCCTATTTGCAACAATAAGAACATCATTAATTTTTCCCATAGGTTTCTTAATAGTGGAATCCATAAGGTGCAAGTTTAGAGAGCAATCATCAAAATCATGGAAATCTAGCAAATCGCACAAAGTTTTGGGAATAGTGGAAACACTAGCACCCAAATCACATAAAGCATAGAATTCATGATCCTTAATCTTAATTTTAATAGTTGGTTCCCACTCATAATAAAGTTTTCTAGGGATAGAAACTTCCGACTCAAGCTTTTCTTCATAAGATTGCATCAAGGCATCAACGATATCTTTGGTAAAGGCTTTATTTTGACTATAAGCATGAGGAGAATTTAGCACGGATTGCAACAAGGAAATACAATCAATCAAAGAGCAATTTTCATAATTAAATTCCTTGAAATCCAAAATAGTAGGTTTAGCAACATCTAGGGTTTTGATTTCTTCAATCCCACTTTTATCAATTTTAGCATCAAGATCTAAAAACTCTGAAATTTTGGAACGCTTTCTAGGTAAAGGTGGATCATATTCAGTCTCATGATTATTAAGATTCATATTGCCAAACAAAGATTTAATAGGGGACACATCAATAACTTTTAGATCTTCATCTTTGTTTTCATAGAAATCCGGTTTAGTGGCCATCCTATTAACTAGGGTAGCCTGCTTATCCGATATTTCGGCAGTCAACTTCTCAAGACGAGCAATTTGGAATCTTAAACCATCAAATTCTTTAGACATATCATCGAGCTCTTTATTTATATAGCTCATAAAACTTTTTTGTTCCTTAAGCTCGTTTCTAAAGAAATTATTATGCTCAAATTGCAAAACCATAAAACTCCTGACGTTGCTTTCGATCTCTTCTAACCTTTTAAGGTGAAGATCACCAAATCTAGGTAGAGCCATCATGACAAACAAGCAATCCAACACACGAGCAAACAAAGAGCAAGCGGAAAAGAGGCAAACGGAAAAGAGAGGGCGAATAAAACGACAAGGGTGAAGTGGGGGAGAGGAAAACGAGAGGCAAATGGCAAATAATGTAATCACGGAGATAAAGGGATTTGTGATGGGTACTTGGTATGTTGACTTTTGCGTAGACTCCCGATATGGCGCGAGAAATTCTTCTTGCTACCTCTTGAGCACTGCGTTGGATTTCCTTGAAGAGGAAAGGATAATGCAACCTGATGGCATAAGTATTTCCCTCAGTTTTTTTAGAACCAAGGTATCAATCCAGTAGGAGGCTCCGCACGAGTCCCTCGTACCTGCACAAAGCAAATAACTCCTCGCAACCAACGCGATAAGGGGTTGTCAATCCCTTCATGGTCACTTACGAGAGTGAGATCTGATAGATATGATAGGATAATAATTTTGGTGTTTTTGTGAAAAAGATGCAAAGTAAAATAAAAGAAAAGTAAAAAAGCAAAGGAAATAACTAAGTATTGGAAGATTAATATGATGAAGATAGACCCGGGGGCCATAGGTTTCACTAGTGGCTTCTCTCAAGAGCATAAGTATTTTCACGGTGGGTGAGCAATTATTGTTGAGCAATTGATGAGAATTGAGCATAGTTATGAGAATATCTAGGTATGATCATGTATATAGGCATCACGTCAGAGACAAGTAGACCGACTTCTACCTGCATCTACTACTAGTACTCCACTCATCGACCGCTATCCAAAGATGCATCTAGAGTATTAAGTTCACGAAAAGCAGTAACATGTAAGCAAGATGACATGATGTAGAGGGATAAATTCATGCAATATGATAAAAACCCCATCTTGTTATCCTTGATGGCAACAATACAATGCGTGCCTTGCTGCCCCTCATCCTTTGGGAAAGGACACCATAAGATTGAACCCAAAGCTAAGCACTTCTCCCATTGCAAGAAAGATCAATCTAGTAGGCCAAACCAAAGCGATAATTCAAGAGACTTGCAAAGATAACCAATCATACATAAAAAGAATTCAGAGAAGATTCAAATATTGTTCATAGATAATCTTGATCATAAACCCACAATTCATTGGTCTCAACAAACACACCGCAAAAATAAGATTACATCGAATAGATCTCCACGAGAGAGGGGTAGAACATTTTATTGAGATCCAAAAAGAGAGAAGAAGCCATCTAGTTACTAACTATGAACCCGAAGGTCTGAGGTAAACTACTCACACTTCATCGGAGGGGTTATGGTGATGATGTTGAAGCCCTCCGTGATGGATGCCCCCTCGTGAACTCGAACAGGCCGAGATGGGATCTCGTGGAGTATAAGGTTCTTGGCGGTGGAATTAGGTTTTTGGCTCCGTGTCTGATCGTTTGGGGGTACGTAGGTATATATAGGAGGAAGGAGTACGTCGGTGGAGCAACAGGGGGCCCACGAGGGTGGAGGGTGTGCCCTGGGGGGGGGGGGGGCTACCTTGTGGCCTCCTCTTTTATTTATTGATGTAGGTTCCAAGTCTCCCGGATCATAATCTTCCTAAAAATCACGTTCCCGAAGGTTTCATTCTGTTTGGACTTCGTTTGATATTCCTTTTCCGCGAAACTCTGAAATAGGCAAAAAACAGCAATTCCGGGATGGGCCTCCGGTTAATAGGTTAGACCCAAAAATAATATAAAAGTGGATAATAAAGCCCAATATTGTCCAAAATAGTAGATAATATAGCATGGGCAATCAAAAATTATAGATACGTTGGAGACGTATCAAAAATATACGTAGTTCCCTTTGTCTGTCACTATGTTACTTGCGCGAGATTCGATCGTCGGTATCTCCATACCTAGTTTAATCTCGTCACCGGCAAGTCTCACCAACACTCAACTCTCTCTCTCACAGGTTTGGATTTGGTGGAAAGATGATTTGAGTGGAAAGCAACTTGGGGAAGGCTAGAGATAAAGATTCTTGTGGTTGGATTGGAATATCTTGGTCTCAACACATGAGTAGGTGGTTCTCTCTCAGAAAATGAATGCTGGAAGTGTAGGCATGTTATGATGGGTCTCTCTACTAATGGAGGATGGGTGGAGCGGTATATATAGCCTCCACACAAAATCTAGCCGTTACACACAATTTACCAAACTCGGTGGGACCGAATCGAGAAACTCGGTCAGACCGATATGGTTCAAAATGTGAACGTCAGAGTTTTCGGTAGGACCGATATGATCAACTCGGTGGGACCGATGTGCTAGGGTTAGGGTAAAACCTCAACTCAGTTTGACCGATTACACAAACTCGGTGAGACCGATTTTGGTAATAAGAAAAACAGAGAGTTGGTCAAGCAAACTCGATGGGACTGATTGCATATCTTGGTGAGACCGGACTAATTGCAACAGGCAACAGAGAGTTTGCAAGCCCATCTCGGTGAGACTGAGATCCCATCGGTGAGACCGAAATGATTAGGGTTTCCGACAGTGGCTATGTCAAATGAACTCGGTGGCGCCGGATAGATCAAATCGGTGGGGCTGAGTTTGACTTTAGGTTTGGGACATATGTGGAAATAAGAAAGTGGTTGAGGGCTTTGGAGCATATCACTAAGCACTTTGAGCAAGCAAGCCATTAAGCAACACCTCATCCCCTTTTAATAGTATTGGCTTTCCAATGGACTCAATGTGATCTTGGATCACTAAAATGAAAATGAAGAGTCTTGAGCTTTTGCCAATCTTCTGTCCTTAGCATCTTGAAGGGGTTCCACATCCTCTTGTCCATGCCACTCCAATGTTGAACTTATCTGAAATATACTAGATAAAAATATTAGTCCAACAAGAGATATGTGGACATTAATTACCAAAATCACCCAGGGAGCACTTGTGCTTTCAACAACGATTTCTGGTACGTTGTTGAAAATGGCGTTCCCTCTGTCACTCCTACCATTAACGCTGCTGATGTGAAGAGATTCAAGCAACTCGACTCTCAAACGAAGAATATCATTTGTGGTCATCTGAGCAAAGGGCAGTATGGCAGAGCAAGTGCTTTGGAGACAACTAAGCTTATCTGGGATAGGTTGTCCAAGGTCAACGGAGGAGTCTCAACACAGCGTGACTCTCGAGTTAACGTTCTTTGCAATCTCTTCAACCGCTTCAAAAGAATCGACAATGAAAATGTTCAACAAACCTTCGATCGCCTCACTGACATCTCAAATGAGCTTCAAGCACTTTGTGCCACTGACATGACCTACCATGAGGTGGTGAAGAAATTGCTGAGATCGCATGATTCCTCATTTGACACTCTTGCACTGATGATATAAGAACATGGAGACTACAAGTCACTTGATCCCGCTGATATCCTCGAGAGGCTAAATACTCATGAGTTCCAGCTTGCTGAGAAGAGATATCTCTACGGACCTAGCTATGGTCGGTCTCGCGCACTGAAGACCAAGGCAGTCTCTGAATCTGAAGGTGGAGATTTTGGTAGTAGCCTTGGTGATCCTGAAGAACTGAGTCAAGAGCTAGCAATGCTCATGAGGAAATTCCAGAAGTTCTCAAGGCGTGGTCGCTTTGGTAAATCCTCAAGAGGTGATGACTTGAAATCAGATTCCTCATCCTGTGACTACAAGAAGAGAACCTGCCACAAATGCAAGAAACCTGGTCACTACATTACTGATTGTCCTTGGTGGGAGAAGGAATCAAAGAAGAAGAAATACAAGGATTACAGTTCTGATGACGCAAAGAAGAAGAAGAAATCTTCAAAGTCTTCATCTTCAAAATCTTCAAAGTCTTCATATCACAAGAAGAGCAGCTCCAAAAAGGCTCGGGCATTGATTGGCAAGGAAATGGACTCTGAAGCTGAATCTGAGGAAAATGAGGAAGAGGAGGCATCTGAGGAGTCAGACTCTAGTGTGGCGAGTCTGGCCCTCGCTACTGCTTTCGTCAGCAAGTCCATCTTCAACTCTGAGGAAAATGACTTCCCCAACACTGCTGACGATGGTGATGATGACTACGCTCCCACCTATTACTTCATGGCAAAAGGTGCCAAGGTACTCAAATACCCCTCCTCTGAATCAAGTGAGGATAAATTTGATGAAAACCTCAAGCATAGCTATTCTAAACTTGCTAAGATTGTTGTGAAACAACAAAAGGCTTTTGAAAATGTTCAAAATATGCTAGACAAAAGCGATGACCTGTTGGGTGAAGAAATGGATCGAACTCAGACTCTGTCTGATAATCTTCAGAGACTTCAGTCTAAGTTTGACAACCTTCAAAGTCATCATAACACTCTCTTATCTGATCATGAGAAGCTTTCTTATGAATTTCTTCAAAGAAAGCAAGATCTTGAGAAGCTAAGGGTGAGTTCTGAAGATCTTCAGAAGGAGCGTGATTCATTGCTTGCTCAACAGATTAGTGCCGCTCAGGATGAATTCATTCCACCATGTTTGAAATTCATTGAACGTGAATCTGCTAATTCTTCACCTAAAAGTTCAAATGCTTCTATTGCTGCAAATTCTTCTACCGTCTCTGTTATCACAGATTCCTCATCTGAGGATGCCACTAGTATCACTGAAAATGCAGGGTTGAAGGAATTGTATGTGACAGGCATGTACAAAAGCCTCAAAGGGCATCAGGCTCTTTGTGATGTGCTTAAAAAACAGATCCTCAATAGGAACCCTAGGAAAGAGGGTATTGCCTTTGAGAGGGAACTCAATGCTGATGGGACCTATTGGAAACCTGAGCAGTATCCCAAAACCTCATGCGTTGCTACAAAGGGACCTTCCGTAGATCCATCCACTTTATCTGGCTTTACATGTGAATCTTCGTATTCTTCTGATGAGTCATTTGACTCCAACTATAAACTGTTCAAAAATCAGAATGGTGAAGTATTTGCTAGATATGTTGGCACTAATTGCAGGAATGGTCCCCCTATGAAGAAAATCTGGATTCCCAAAAGGTGCCTTGAAAGTCTTCAGGTGAATGTCATCATGACACCACCTGTGAAGAATAGGAACCCCAGGTCGAATTCTTCATATGGACCAAAGTCTTCATATGGATCCAAGTCCTCATATGAACCAAATTCCTCACGTGGATCAAATTCCTCATATGGATCAAAGTCCTCATATGAACATCATCGTGCTAACACTTCTTTTTCGCAGGGAAAGCCTAAGGGCTATGAATATGTGCATTATTCTTCAAATCATTATGTTCATAAGTCCTCGAAGAATTTCTCTGCTTATTCATATGCTTACTCTAACCCCTCTTCCGTGAAACGAAGTGGACTGGCTTATATGCCACCTTTCTCTTATGGAGCTCGCAGAATGATGAACTCTTTGCCACCCCTCCAGATGTGGGTGGTGAAGAAAAATAACTAATCTCTTATGTAGGGTCAGGTCTCCAGATGAACTTAAATGTCTGAAGAATTTGCTGGAGACCTAAATATGCTTGAAAGGATGCAAGCTAATCATGAAGAAATGAATCTTCATTTCTCACGTCTTCATACTGCTATATCTGTTGTACTACTTGATGAAATTCAAATCTAATGAATTTGATGTCATATTCATCACTAATGAAGTATATGAGTTCGTAAGATGCACTAATTCATCTGCAGGATGATCAACCCAAAGCTACTGAGTGGGTCCTCGACAGTGGATGTACAAATCACATGACCGGTGACAGGAACTTATTGATGGACACTGCTTTATCTCCACCGCATCTGAAGCATATCACCTATGCTGACAAAGGCAAAAGCAAGGTATTGGGTCTAGGTAGGGTTGCGATCTCAAAGGATCGACACATGGACAAAGTCATGCTTGTCGAGTCCTTAGGATTCAACCTCATGGTTTTCTCAATGCTTTGTGGTCTTGATATGGTTGTTGTCTTTGGCAAGTATCGTTGTGTTGTGATCATGGAAGCTGGCCATTCCAAAGTCTTCGAAGGCTTTAGGATAGGAGACTTGTATATTGTTGATTTCTCTACAGGACCACAACCTGCCACATGTCTACTTGCAAAAGCTTTAGAAGGCTGGTTATGGCATCGACGACTAGGTCATGCTGGCATGAGGAACTTGCACACGCTCACGAGGAAGAAGCATGCCATTGGCATCGAGGGTGTAAAATTCCTCAAGGATCACCTGTGTGGAGCTTGTGAAGCTGGAAAGATGACCAAGGCCAAGCATCCCTCAAAGACCATCATGACTACCACTCGTCCATTTGAATTACTTCACATGGATCTCTTCGGCCCTACTCATTATGCCACATTCACAAATGCAACATCTCTATATGGCTTTGTTATTGTTGATGACTACTCTCGTTACACATGGGTGCATATCATCACTTACAAAACTGAAGTGCAGGAAGTCTTCAAACGATTTTCCTCGAGGGCTTCAACAAACTTCGGTGTGAAGATCAAGCACATCAGAAGTGACAATGGGACCAAGTTCAAGAATACTGGTCTTGATGACTATCTTGATGAACTTGGTATTACTCACGAGTTATCTGCTCCTTATACTCCTCAGCAGAATGGCGTCGTGGAGCAAGAACATGACTCTTGTTGAGATGGCTCGCACTATGCTTGATGAATACAAGACGCCTCGTCACTTTTGGCCCAAGGCAATTGATACTGTGTGCCACATCATCAACATGGTATATCTTCACAAATTCTTCAAAAAGACCTCACATGAACTCCTCAATGACAAGAAACCCAATGTGAGTTATTTCAAAGTCTTGATTGCTAAATGTTGGATTAGAGATCCTCATCACAATTCTAAATTTGCACCGAAAGCACATGAAGGTTTTATGCTTGGTTACGGAAAGGACTCGCACACCTACAGAGTCTTCAACACCATTCACCACAAGGTTGTTGAAACTGTAGATGTGCGGTTCGATGAAACTAATGGCTCGCAAAGAGAGCACCTACCTCCTATGCTAGATGAAATGTCACTTGAGGAATCCATTAAGTTCAAGGCCACTAAGGATGTCATTCCTACCGAAGAATCTACTGAAGAAGTCATTCCAGAACATGAAGAACATCATGCTGGTGCACCTGAGGAAAATGGCTCTGAAGAAAATGTTGAGCCCACTCAACGTCGTTAACCTGCTCATCCTTGTGTCGCAAATGAAGTGCAGATTGAGAGAATCATTGACAACATCAAAGCACCAGGTCCTCTCACACGATCAATGGCTTCACATTTGTCTAACTTTTGTGGGCACTTTGCTTTTGTCTCTATCACAGAGCCCACCAAAGTAGATGAGGCATTTCTGGAGCCTGAGTGGATTCAAGCGATGCAAGAGGAATTACATCAGTTCGAGCTCAACAATGTCTGGGAACTTGTCAAGTGACCAGACCCACGCAAGCACAATATCATCGGCACCAAATGGATCTACCGCAACAAGCAATATGAAAATGGCCTTGTGGTGAGGAATAAGGCTCGTCTTGTAGCTCAAGGCTACACACAGGTTGAAGGAATTGACTTCGATGAAACGTTTGCACCTGTTGCTAGACTTGAGGCTATTCGCATATTGCTTGCTTATGCTAACCATCATAATATCATCTTATATCAAATGGATGTGAAAAGTGCATTCCTCAATGGTAAGCTTGAGTAAGAAGTATATGTTGCTCAACCCCCAGGTTTTGAAGATCCTAAGCGTCCTGACAAAGTCTTCAGACTCAATAAGGCCCTCTATGGCCTCAAGCAGCCCCTCAAAGCGTGGTATGATACTTTGAAGGAATTCCTCATGAAGAAAGGCTTCAAACCCGGTTCACTTGACCCAACTCTTTTCACCAAAACCTATGATGATGAATTATTCGTGTGTTAAATATATGTTGATGATATTATCTTTGGCTGTACTGACCAACGTTACAGTGACGAATTCACCTATATGATGAGTGAGGAATATCAAATGCCTATGATGGGATAATTGAAATTCTTCTTAGGTCTTCAAATTCGTCAACAACGCAATATCTCAGGAGAAATACCTCAAGGATGTGTTGAGGAAATTTGGCATGCAAGATTGCAAAGCCGTCAAAATCCCTATGCCCACAAATGGCCATCTATGCACTGATGAAAATGGTATTGAATTCGATCAAAAGGTATACCGCTCCATGATTGACTCTTTATTGTATCTATGTGCATCTAGGCCAGATATTATGCTTAGTGTTTGCATGTGTGCCCGTTTTCAAGCTACACCGAAGGAATCACACCATAAGGCTGTGAAGCATATTCTTTGACATCCAGCTCACACTCCAACACTTGCATTACGGTATCCAAGGGCTCGGTGATACGTCCATTTTGCTTCATGTTTCCTTATTGTTATTTATGATGTTTTTATGCATAATAATGCTTTTTGGAGTAATTCTAATGCCTTTTCTCTCATAATTTACAATGTACACACAAAGAGGGAGAATTCCGGCAGCTGGAAATCTGGACCTGGAAAAGCTACGTCAGGCTACCTTTTCTGCACAACTCCAAACAAGCTGAAACTTCATGAAGAATTTTTTATGGAATATATGATGAATATTGGAGCAAATAAGTATCAGAGGGGGCCCACCAGGTGGGCACAACCCACCTGGGCGGGCCAGGGAGCCCAGGCGCGCACTGGTGGGTTGTGCTCACCCATGCCCACCTCTGGTGCCCACCTTCTGATATATAAGTCAATTTGACCTAGAAAAAAAAATAAAGAGAGGACTTTTGGGACGGAGCGCCGCCGCCTCAGGGCGGAATTTGGGCAGGAGCACTTTTGCCCTCCGGCAGAGCAATTCCGCCGAGGGAACTTCCCTCCCGAAGGGGGAAATCATCGTCATCATCATAACCAACAACTCTCCCATCTTGGGGAGGGCAATCTCCATCAACATCTTCAACAGCACCATCTCATCTCAAACCCTAGTTCATCTCTTGTGTTCAATCTTGTTACCGGAACTATAGATTGGTGCTCGTGGGTGACTAGTAGTGTTGATTACATCTTGTAGTTGATTACTATATGGTTTATTTGGTGGAAGAATATATGTTCAGATCCAATATGCTATTTAATACCCCTCTGATCTTGAGCATGATTATCATTTGTGAGTAGCTACTTTTGTTCTTGAGGTCACGGGAGAAATCATGTAGCAAGTAATCATGTGAACTTGATATGTGTTTGATATTTTGATAGTATGTATGTTGTGATTCCCTTAGTGGTGTCATGTGAACGTCGACTACATGACACTTCACCATATTTGGGCCTAAGGGAATGCATTGTGGAGTAGCAATTAGATGATGGGTTGCGAGAGTGACAGAAGCTTAAAGCCCAGTTTATGCGCTATTCCGTAAGGGACCGATTGGATCCAAAAGTTTAATGCTATGGTTAGAATTTATTATTAATACTTTTCTCGTAGTTTGCGGATGCTTGCGGGAGGGTTAATCATAAGTAGGAGGTTTGTTCAAGTAAGAACAACACCTAAGCACCGGTCCACCCACATATAAAATTATCAAAGTACCGAACACGAATTAAACCAACATGATGAAAGTGACTAGATGAAAATCCCATGTACCCTCAAGAACGCTTTGCTTATCATAAGAGACCGTTTTTGCATGTCCTTTGCCTCAAAAGGATTGGGCTATATTGCTGCACTTTTGTTACTACTATCGTTACTTGCCCGTTACAAATTGTCTTGCTATCAAACTACTCAGTTACTTACAATTTCAGCACTTGCAGACATTACCTTACTGAAAACTACTTGTCATTTCCTTCTGCTCCTCGTTGGGTTTGACACTCTTACTTATCGAAAACAACTAAAATTGATCCCCTATACTTGTGGGTCATCAAGGCTGTTTTCTGGCGCTGTTGCCGGGGAGTGAAGCGCCTTTGGTAAGTGGAAATTGGTAAGGAAACATTTATATAGTGTGCTAAAATTTATTGTCACTTGTTACTATGGAAAACAATCCTTTGAGGGGTTTGTTCGGGGTATCTTCACCTCGAACAGAACCACAATTAGCTACCCCTCAACCTAGTGCACCTACTGAAAATATTGAATATGAAATTACTTCGGGTATGATAGAACAACTGCCAGCTAATCCTTGTGCAGGAGATGGAACCGAACATCCTTATATGCACTTGATATATGTCTAACAAATTTGTGAATTGTTCAAGCTTGCAGGTTTACCCGGGGATGAAGTTATGAAAAAGGTTTCCCCTTTATCTTTGAAGGGAAAAGCATTGGCATGGTATAGGCTATGCGATGATATTGGATCTTGGAATTGGAATCGTTTGAAATTGGAGTTCCACCAAAAAAATTATCCTATGCATCTAGTTCATCGTGATCGGAATTATATATATAATTTTTGGCCTCGTGAAGGATAAAGTATCGCTCCATCTTGGGGGAGGCTTAAGTCAATGTTATATTCATGCCCCAATCATGATCTCTCAAAAGAAATTATTATCCAGAACTTTTATGCTCGACTTTCTCGTAATGATCAAACCATGCTCGATACTTGTGCTGGTTCTTTTATGAAGAAGACTATTGAATTCCGGTGGGATATTTTGGAAATAATTAAACACAACTCTGAAGATTGGGAACTCGACGAAGGTAAAGAGTCAGGTATTAAGCTTAAGTATGATTGTGTTAAATCTTTTATGAATACCGATGCTTTTCAAAAGTTTAGCACTAAATATGGACTTGGTTCTGAGATAGTAGCTTCTTCTGTGAACCATTTGCTACTCATGTTGATCTCCCTAAAGAGAAGTGGTTTAAATAACACCCACCTATTAAAGAAGAAATCAAAGAACCTGTACTAGTTAAAGAAGAAACTATACTTTACAATGTTGATCCAGTTGTTCCTTCTGCTTATATTGAGAAACCACCTTTCTCTGCTAGGATAAAGGAACATGCTAAAGTTTCAACTGTGGTCAACAAGAGTTACATTAGAACACCTAAACCTGATGAACAAATTAAAGTGGAACCTAGTATTTCTATGGTTAAAGATCTCTTGGAAGAAAATGTAGATGGGCATGTTATTTACTTCTATGAAGAAGCTGCTAGAATAGCCAAACCTGATAAAAAGGATAAACATAGACCTGTTGTTGGCATGCCCGTTGTCTCAGTTAAAATAGGAGATCACTGTTATCATGGTTTATGTGACATAGGTGCTTGCGTGAGTTCTATTCCTTATTCCGTATATCAAGAAATTATAAATGACATAGCGCCCGCAGAGATAGAAGACATAGATGTTACTATTAAACTTGCTAATAGAGACACTATTTCAGCAATTGTGATTGTTAGAGATGTTGAAGTCTTGTGTGGGAAAATAAAATACGCTACTGATTTTCTTGTTCTTGGTTCCCCACAAGATGATTTTTGCCCCATAATCTTTGGTAGACCTTTCTTGAACACCGTTAATGCTAAAATCGACTGTGAGAAACAAACTGTCGGTGTTAGTTTTGGTGATGAGTCTCATGAGTTTAATTTTTCCAAGTTTAGTAGAAAACTTCATGAAAAAGAATTGCCTAGTAAAGATGGATTGATTGGTCTTGCTTCTATTGATGTGCCTCCTACTGATCCACGAGAACAATATTTGCTAGACCATGAAAATGATTTACATATGCATGAAAGAAATGAAAAAGATAAGATTTTCTTTGAACAATGTCCTCTGCTTAAACACAACTTGCTTATTGAAACTCCAGGAGGTCCTCCTCCACCTAAAGGTGATCCTGTGTTTGAATTAAAACAATTGCCAAACACTTTGAAATATGCTTATTGCTACCTCTTGAGCACTGCGTTGGTTTTCCCTTGAAGAGGAAAGGGTGATGCAGCAAAGTAACGTAAGTATTTTCCTCAGTTTTTGAGACCAAGGTATCAATCCAGTAGGAGGCCACGCACGAATCCCTCGCACCTACACAAACAAATAAATCCTCGCAACCAACGCAATAAAGGGGTTGTCAATCCCTTCACGGTCACTTACGAGATTGAGATCTGATAGATATGAAAAGATAATATTTTTGGTATTTTTATGATAAAGATGCAAAGTAAAATAAAAGGCAATAAAAATAACTAAGTGTTGGAATATTAATATGATGGAAAATAGACCCGGGGGCCATAGGTTTCACTAGTGGCTTCTCTCAAGAGCATAAGTATTACGGTGGGTGAACAAATTACTATTGAGCAATTGATAGAATTGAGCATAGTTGTGAGAATATCTAGGTATGATCATGTATATAGGCATCACGTCCGAGACAAGTAGACCGACTCACCTTTGCATCTACTACTATTACTCCACACATCGACCGCTATCCAAAGATGCATCTAGAGTATTAAGTTCATAAGAACAGAGTAACGCTTTAAGTAAGATGACATGATGTAGAGGGATAAACTCATGCAATAAGCAAGTTGTCATCGGTGCAAAAAGGCAATAAAAATTGCTTCTAAAAGTGTGAGATCATTTAGTGTAAGAGAAAATTGAGCGCTGTACGAACTTGTGATGGTGAAGAATAAAAGCGACATACTACATAATAAAGGTTGCTATCACAAGGGGCAATACAACCTGACGTTCTTTTGCACTAAGGGGTTGAGCATACAAACAAATAAGCGCATGGCAACCTCCACTTCCCTCCGCGAAGGGCCTATCTTTTACTTTTATGTATTTACTTTTATGCAAACAGTCAAAGTTTTCCTTCTATTCCTTCTTATTTTTCTCCTTTGGCAAGCATCATGTGGTGAGGAAATATCTAGGCACATATGTCCACTTGAATATAGATAGCATGAGTTATTATTGTTGACATCACCCTTGAGGTGAATACATTGGGAGGCGAAACTATAAGCCCCTATCTTTCTATGTGTCCGGTTGAAACGTTTTGCTGATGTGTACGCGGTGAGTGTTAGCAATCATAGAAGACTATATGATGGTTGAGTATGTGGACTTGCCTAAAGGCTCTGATACGTGACCCTTCCTGAAAAGATGATGAATTGTAGTTGCAAAGTTGACTGAGAACATAGTTTGTTGGTTTTTAATAGAGTTTTTGCTTTATACTTCAATAGTGTGATGAATTGTCACTTATTCATGAGAAGTCTATGGCAAGAGCTTTATGATAGGAGTCTTATGTTTAAGTTTGTTGTTGTTATAATAATCAACATGATGCTTCTATGTCTGCATTTTGTTTTTTTCGACACCTCTCTCTCTAAGCATGTGGACATGTTTCTCAATTTCGGTTTTTCGCTTGAGGACAAGCAAGGTCTAAGCTTGGGGGAGTTGATACGTCCATTTTGCATCATGTTTCCTTGCTGTTATTTATGATGTTTTTATGCATAATAATGTTTTTTGGAGCAATTCTAATGCCTTTTCTCTCATAATTTACAAGGTACACACAAAGAGGGAGAATTCCGGCAGCTGGAAATCTGAACCTGGAAAAGCTACGTCAGGCTACCTATTCTGCACAACTCCAAACAAGCTAAAACTTCACGGAGGATTTTTATGGAATATATGATGAATATTGGAGCAAATAAGTACCAGAGGGGGCCCACCAGGTGGGCAAAACCCACCTGGGCGCGCAAGGGAGCCCAGGCGTGCCTGGTGGGCTGTGCTCACCCAGGCCCACCTCCGATGCCCATCTTCTGGTATATAAGTCATTTTGACCTAGAAAAAAAATAAAGAGAGGACTTTCAGGATGGAGCGCCACCCTCTCGAGGCGGAACTTGGGCAAGAGCACTATTGCCCTTCGGCGGAGCGATTTCGCCGGGGGAACTTCCCTCCCGGAGGGGGAAATCATCGTCATCATCATCACCAACAACTCTCCCATCTTGGGGAGGGCAATCTCCATCAACATCTTCAACAACACCATCTCATCTCAAACCCTAGTTCATCTCTTGTGTTCAATCTTGTTACCAGAACTATAGATTGGTGCTTGTGGGTGACTAGTAGTGTTGGTTACATCTTGTAGTTGATTACTATATGGTTTATTTGGTGTAAGATTATATGTTCAGATCCAATATGCTATTTAATACCCCTCTGATCTTGAGCATGATTATCATTTGTGAGTAGTTAGTTTTGTTTTTGAGGTCACGGGAGAAATCATGTTGCAAGTAATCATGTGAACTTGATATGTGTTCGATATTTTGATAGTATGTATGTTGTGATTCCCTTAGTGGTGTCATGTGAACATCGACTACATGACACTTCACCATATTTGGGCCTAAGGGAATGCATTGTGGAGTAGCAATTAGATGATGGGTTGCGAGAGTGACAGAAGCTTAAACCCTAGTTTACGCGCTATTCCGTAAGGGACCGATTGGATCCAAAAGTTTAATGCTATGGTTAGAATTTATTCTTAATACTTTTCTCGTAGTTGCGGATGCTTGTGGGAGGGTTAATCATAAGTAGGAGGTTTGTTCAAGTAAGAACAACACCTAAGCACCGGTCCACCCACATATCAAATTATCAAAGTACCGAACACGAATTAAACCAACATGATGAAAGTGACTAGATGAAAATCCCGTGTACCCTCAAGAACGCTTTGCTTATTATAAGAGACCGTTTTGGCCTATCCTTTGCCTCAAAAGGACTGGGCTATCTTGCTGCACTTTTGTTACTACTATTGTTACTTGCCCGTTACAAATTATATTGCTATCAAACTACTCAGTTACTTACAATTTCAGCACTTGCAGACATTACCTTACCGAAAACTACTTGTCATTTCCTTCTGCTCCTCGTTGGGCTCGACACTATTACTTATCGAAAAGAGCTACAATTGATCCCCTATACTTGTGGTTCATCACTCGGCTTTTGATATCATTGGATATTCTGACTCTGACTATGCTGGTGATCGTGTGGACCGCAAGTCAACATTCGGCACATGCCATTTCCTCGGACAATCCTTGGTATGTTTGTCCTCGAAGAAGCAGAACTGCGTATCACTCTCTACTGCTGAACCTAAGTAAATTGCTGCTGGTTCGTGTTGTGCTCAATTTCTATGGATGAAGCAAACCCTCAAGGACTACGGCATCAATGTGAAGAATGTGCCACTCTTCTGTGACAATGAGAGTGCCATCAAGATTGATCATAACCCAGTTCAGCACTCGTAGACAAAGCACATTCAGATTCGTCATCATTTTCTTTGTGATCATGTGTTGAAGGGCGACATCTCTATTGAGCACGTGAAGACTGAAGAATAGCTAGCCGATATCTTCACAAAGCCCTTGGATGAGAAGAGATTTAGCAAGTTGCGATGTGAGCTAAATATCTTAGAATCTTCGAATGTTCTTTGAGAAGGACACACATCCTAACACTTATGCAAAATTGATGACTTAGATGTGCAACACATGAAGTAATGTTTTTCTTCAATCAATGAAGACTAACCCTCTAAGTGTGAAGAAATTAACAAAGTATTTGATTCTCAGAGCCCTAGGACAATTTTACGCGGCGTCTGAAATCATCATTCTTAAATGGTGGGTCACGCCACCAACAAAAGTTGAGAATCTTCAATTTGAGTTTTTCTTCATTTTTTGAAATTCCTCTGTTGTTCAAATTCTTCAACTTTGCAAGTCTTCACTCTTTTCTACTGTGTTCTTCATTGGCTATATATATTTGAGTTTTTTGTCCTCTACAGCATTCACTTATTGCTAATTCTTCAAGTTGACTTTTACCTAAGTGAATGTGATCGGACCCGTCCCCCTCTATGCTAAACTCAACCCAGTCTATTCACAAATTCTTCATGTGCGTTCTATTTGAAACCCGTTCAAAATCTTCACCGTGTCCTTGTCAGCTGAAGAATTTGCGAATGAAACTTTAAAATATTCTTATCTGAATTTTTCGCTTTTGCCGCTCAAACCGTTCCGCATCCCATGATAAGAGTAAAAATACTCACCCACGATCTAACACGATCTCGACTTCTCAGTACGTGGGTGACACATGTAGCTAGGATGAGAAGGGTAACGGCACGTTCGTCCATTTTCCTCAGACAAGCAGTTTTTCACCTCGGCTATAAATACCCCTCACCCTCCTCTTACCTCAGTTACCCCGCTCGACCTCACTCCCCTCGCTCGAGATCTCTGATCTAGCGCACGCCGCCACTACTTTCCATCATCACCGGTGAGGAAGAGGTTCACTGCCTCGACCTCGTCGCTGTTGTACTCCTGCCGGTCGCGGAAATCTTCACTCCGCCGCCGCATCGTTGTCTTCCGCCGCCAAGTTAGGGCGTGGAAGATCTGAATGGACCAACTTCTCAACTTCAACTCCCAGTTCGTCATGTTCTTCGTCAAGGGTAAATAAAATCTATTTTTACTGCCCTTGTTGATTCTGATGATTTCCACAAAATCTTCAAAAGGTGTTTATTCTTCAACTTCCACACTCTTAAACACCACACATGCATCTATTCTTGATTTGTTTCTCTAAGCAATGTTTTTCTTCAAGATTCCTCAGTTGTGTGGATTTTCACTCTATACAACTCTGGAACCTAAGTCAAAGAACTCTTAGTGAAATTCCTCAAGACAGCCCTGGTCAAATTCCTTAAACTTGTTCATTTTGAAAACCTTCTGAGAACGCATATGACCTCTCCAAATTCTTCGCACCTTGTCGGTGTGGAACGACACCTATGGGATCAAAAGAATCCCTACTACAGTTGCCGGGGCGCAGGGTTGCGAGGAGAGCAGGGCTAGTAGACAGCACAAGGATCGTTTACCCAGGTTTGGGCCGCGAGGATGCGTACAACCCTAGTCCTGCTTTGGTGGGTGTATTTCTGAGAGTTCTTGAGCTCTCGAACTAGCTGTGGTCGTGGCGTGGTTCGAAAGAGCAGAATCCTTCTCCTGGTCGCCTCGGGTCTCCTTTTATAGGAAAAAGGGGTTGCCACAGTGGCACACAGGAGGTGGAAAGGTCTACAGTGGCACGAGGTTATCCCTCGTATTACAGGACAAGGTGCATTTAATGCATCACCTAGGTGTCCTCTTGCTTTACGGGGCGGGGCGAGGCCCGTCCGTCCGTCAGCCGCTCCTCCTCACTTCGACACGCGCCTCGGCCGAGGATGCGTCTGCGGTGCCATGTAAGCGGCGAGCAGCTGAGTTGGCGTGGTGGTGGAGCCTTCACGAAGATTTGCATGCCGCCATGCGAGCGCTTGATGAGTTGGCACAGGTGTCGTGCATGTTGCCACGCAGGTGCCCGCCCAGCTGGTTGGGCTGGCAGCTGCATGTGAAAGGCGGGGGAAGCTTGGCTGACGTGGGCCTGGCGGTGGCCTCGTCGGCGTCTTTGGCGAGGGCCTTGTCGTGTGGCCCGACAGGGGTCTTCTTGTGGCGTCTTTGTCGTCCCGGCAAGGATCTTGCCGGGGGTCTGGTGGCCTTCCTCGGCAAGGATCTTGCCGAGAATCATCATCTTCTAATCCTCATCCGATCTTGAATAAGTCTTCACAAAGATCTGCATGCCACCACAGAGGTGCCTTCCCGATCTCTGGCCCCACGCTGATGATGGCGCTGGGGGCCGTGGGCTCAAGGGTGGCTCGCTTCACATTGGTGCGGGCGAAGCTGTCCCGGCAAGGGTCTTGCCGGGGCAGCTGAAACCGCTTCGGCAAGGGTCTTGCCGGGGAAACCTGCTTCGTCCCTCTGCTCTTTGTGGTCTTGGCCTTGGCGTTGCTTTGATTGTCTTGGGCTTCGATCTTACCTTGGCTCACCTCCCTCGTTCTGCCTTGGTATGGCCGTGGGCGCGGCTCCGACTGCCCATGCACAAGAAAAGGGGTACAAAAATGCGCCCCTACTTTTGTACACCAACAGGAGCCCCCGGGCCTGGGCCACACATAAGCGTGACACATTGTTGGGCCAGGCCCAAAACGGTGCGCGGGCAGGTGGGGCAGTTTTTACCGTGGTAAGATTCTTCGCGCGCTCCGCCTCCCACGACCCGCGCGCGTGGCGTGGCGTGGAGGGGTGTGCGTGACGTGGGCGGCATGGGTGGGGCGGTTTTCACACGCATGCGTCACATCACAGTAAAGAGGCGGCTCACGCCTTCCCCGTAAAAAGAGGGAGGCGTGGAGGCGCGACTCATTTACTGAGCGGGGCCGGGGTGCGGTCTTCAAGGTGTCCACTCCCCATGATCACGGGGTGGGGAGAGGTCACCTCATCCTTCCCCTCAGTTCCGCACGTCTGCCACGCGTCTTTCATACGCTTGGGGTGGCAAACGGTGGAGGTGGGAAACCGGGCCGTCGCTGGTTGGGGCAGCGGGTCGGTCCTGATTCCCTGCGCCTCCGGTGTCTGGATTGGCGGCCAGGCGGCCGAGCCTCAACCCCGTTCCTTTATAAAGAGGAGGAAGGGGGGATGGCATCCCGCATTCTTCCATCTTCTATCTCCCCCTGCTTCTGCTTCTTCCTCTCACCCGCCATGGAGAAGGGGAATCCTGGTCCCTCGACGGTGGCGGCGAGGGTCGCCGCTCGACAGCGCGTCCCTCCTCCTCCTGAACCCGTGGTGGTGGAACCGACCGTGAGGGGAAGGGGGAGGGGGCGAGGTCGTGGGCGAGGCCAGGGCAGAGGCCGTAGCACTCGGGGAAGAGGAGGACGGGGCGGCGCGCCGGCCTCGTCCCCGCCAATGATGCCCTTCCCGATGGAGGGCCACATTGAAGACCAGCCTTGCGAGTTCTTCATCAGGCTCCGCCGGCCCCCGCGTTGTCGTCTTCATCTCCCCACCCCGTTCGCTCGGGTGATGGAGCGTGCCCCGCCCCAGGCCCTCAGGTTGCACATGAGGGGCTGCGGGAACGGGGGCACGCGGGTCGACGTCGACTTCTCGGCTCCTCGAGTTATGTATCTCCGCCGTGGATGGAAGATGTTCGCCCGCATCCACAGCCTGACGGCGGGGCTCGTCCTCTACTTCAAGTTAATGGAGGACGGCCTGCTTTCTGTCAAGGTCTTCGGAGAGTTTGGAACTCGTCTGAAATGTTGCGTGGAGAGCTCCTCTGATGGAGATTATGACGATGGAAGCTCGTCCTCGAGTGAAAGTGACGAGGAGGACAGCGGGGCGGATAGCGGGGACGAGTACGACTAGGCATCGAACGCCCCGCACCTAGGCGGGTGCGGCAGCAGCAGCATCTGCACCTGGCCGCTCCTTCGCAGGGGTTTGCCGAGGGCGGGCCCAACTCCTTGAACTTCTCGGGGTTGTCTCCTTGGGCGGCTGGCGTCGGGAGGCTGCGGAAGAGGAAGAGGGCGGGCAACAAGGCCATCAACTTGGAGTACACGGGCACCGACGCCTTCATCGCGTATTGCCGGTCCTGCCGCCTCGTCTTCCAGCTCCTTTCCCGGCACCGTCATCACCGGCCCGCCCGTGGGCGGCCACCAAGGTGTTCTCTTGGTGCTTTTTGCTGCTCGTAGCTCGCCTAGGCGCCCCTTTTTCCCTTTCCCCTCCTTGACCTGCCTCCTGAGGAGAGGGACAAGAAAGGGATTACGGGCATCTTATCTCTTTTTTAGTTGTAAGCCTGCGGGCCTTTGTTAAATTTAAAAATTGTAATCCCCTTGCTCATGTTTTTCATCTCGCATGAACTGTACCTGTATGGGATGTTTTTAATGAAAAAGGGATGCTTGCCGGGTCATTCATTCGCGGGTAAATCCCGCAACAAGGAGCGAATCCTTGTTATTGTTTAAGATAAACGCTTTTCGCCCAGCTACAGGCCTTGCCGTCCTCCCACTCCACCCGACTGTTCTCGCGCTCTTGGCAGAGGCAGGGATGAAGTGGGACTCAGGCTCCTCGTCCCACCTCCTTGCCGCCATGGCTACGACCAAATACGGACCCAGGAAATAATCTTAGGTATAGGAAAAAGGGGAGCACGGCAGACTAGAGATAAAAACGAGGTTTCACATACCCCAGTCCGGTTTCGAAATGCATGACAGAGGATAAAAGACTTATCTGGATCTGCAGCCCCCGGCAATCTCATCTTGCCGCGGTTGGATCCTTGTGCTTGCAGCCCCCGACAACTCTGGTTTGCCGGGGTCGGGGCACCGGTCCGTTTCCTTCTTTCCGAGTAGCTCTGTAGAAGTGCTCATGTGCCCTGGGAACCAAAGGAGGACAGAAAAGGAACAGATAGATGCGCACTCGACCTCTAGGCTAGGGGTTAGTCGCTGCTAAGCACTATCAACCCTAACCAAGGAAGAGACTCGACCTAGCATGCATGCTATAACCTAGGGCGCCAACGCTTCATTCATTTATGCCCAGGGTCTGCGCCTGGCTCTGTAAAAAGGGTCACATGCCTTGTCGGCAAAGCTTGTACAAAAGGTGGCTTGCTGGGAGGCCCGGCAAGCCGCGCCTTATGGGTAAAACTTGCGAAGATGCTTGATGTTCCAGGAGTTTCTCACTGGGACGGCATCTTCGGTCTCCAGGCGGACTGCGCCAGGCCTGGTGACTCGTATTACCTGATAAGGGCCTTCCCACTTCGGCATCGAGTTGTTGGAATTATTGGTCGACTGAACGCGCCGAAGAACAAGGTCACCTTCCTCAAAGCTTCGGGCATGAACCTTGCGGCTATGATAGCGGTGCAATGCTTGCTGGTAGCGTGCCGCTCTCACAGCCGCCCGAAGACGATCTTCCTCAAGGAGCGTCGCGTCATCTTGGGACAACGGCTCTTGCTCAAGCTCATCATAAGCGAGCACTCGAGGTGACCCGTATATGAGTTCCGTGGGGAGAACTGCTTCTACCCCATATACCAGGGCAAAAGGTGTCTAGCCGGTGGCTCGATTTGGCGTCGTCCTGATCGACCAAAGAACCGCCGACAACTCATCAATCCAGCGCCTTCCACTCTTGTGCATCTTGTCAAAGGTCTTCGTTCTCAGGCCTCGCACCACTTCAGCATTTGCCCTCTCCTCTTGGCCGTTGCTCTGTGGATGTGCCACGGAAGCAAAACAGACCTTGCTGCCGAGGTCTTGGATGTACTAAATGAAGGTGTGGCTTGTGAACTGCGTGCCATTGTCGGTGATGACTCTGTTCGGCACACCAAAACGACAGACCAGTCCTTTAAAGAACTTGACGGCTGACTGAGCAGTCACCTTCCTCACTGCTTCCACTTCTGGCCACTTTGTGAACTTGTCGATTGCAACGTACAAGTACTCAAAGCCCCCGACAGCACTGTCGGATTTCGGGTTCCGGCAGACCCTTGAGGTTCGAACACTGGGGTGCGCGCGGAGATCCAACCCTCCACCGCCTCGTACCTCGCCGAATCGCTGAGACCTAAACTACTAAACAGAACAACACAAGAGACACAAGATTTATACTGGTTCAGGCCACCATTGTGGTGTAATACCCTACTCCAGTGTTTGGTGTGGTGGATTGCCTCTTGGGCTGATGAGGAACAATACAAGGAAGAACAGCCTCGCGAGGGTCTGTTCTTGGCGGGTGCGATGAACTGCTAGGTGGTGCTCAGTCGCTCTAGCTAATGGTTTCTTGATGAGGATTCCCCTTCTCCCCCGCCCTGGGGGTGGCTACTCCTATTTATAGGCGAAGGCCCTGGGCCTCTTCCCAAATATTGAGCGGGAAGGGCGCCAAGAATTGGCCATTTTGAAGGGGAACAACGGGTACACTTATCCTGACTAAAGTTGGTCCTCGTCTGCCAAAGGCTCTGGTGATGACGCATGCTTGGGCTCCACGATGACTCCCTTCCAGCCGTTGGGCTAGTCTTGGTCTTGTTGCACCGAAACGGATGCCTTTGCTGGATGCTCTTGCCTGCGCTTGCTCCCTTTGCACCAAAGAGGAAAGGAGGACATCTGCTGGCTGGCACCCGACCGGGCGCCCTTGGTGCGTCATGGCTTGCGTCATGGGCACCTCGCGAGGTACCCTACCTTGAACTCTCCGCCTCCTCAAGAGCCAGCTTGACGAGGCCGCGCCTGAGGAAGCTCCTGGTCGTCCGCCCAGCGACGCGTGGCCCCTCGCGAGGGTCTTGAGCTGGGGATGATGAATATGGGCGTCTGGGCCTCCTTCGAGCCACGCCGCAGGCCGCAGCAGGCAAGTTTGGGGACCCCTGCTCCTGTAACGCCGACAAGAGCTCCCCGGCCCACGGGCGCTACCAACTTGGCCGAGCAGAGAGGCGAAAGGGCAAGTCTTGAAGCGTCATGAGCCCCTAACAGCCTGACCTTGGGCGCCAGCGTGGCGGTTGATTGGACGCGTCTTGCGCCGCTTCCCCATGATGCCTCGGTAACTACCCGGATTCGACAAGTCCCTGCATGCAGTCTCAGTCATGATTACCGGTGATCGTGGAGGCCGACGGTTGGCCTTCGCCGGATATAAGTACGGAACGGCGCGTGCCCTTCCAGTCTATCCTTTCTTGTCTCTCCATCTTCTCCATGGCTCCACCGAGGAAGTTCTCGGCCGCAGAGAAGGGGATGGGCCGTCAGGTCGAGTCTTCCTCTCCTCCGCCTAAGCATGGTCGAGGTCGCCCTCGCAAGCATCCCGTGGCCTCATGGCGGTCCCCGCGATCGTGGGGAGGCTCTCGGCTTATGGCGACGAGCGGGCCATGGTCGGGCGTGCCCGCCACGCGTCCCGAGGCCGCGCCTCCATGTCACTGCTGCCGGAGTTCATGGTGAGGCGGAGGGGTCGTCGGCGTCCGGCTTCAGCTCCGCGCTTCCTCCTGGGTGAGCTCCCGGATGGCGCCCTCGGTGGCCTCTGGCTCGAGCGGATGGCTGCTGCGGCCGGGCCGTGGGCTTCTCTGGAGGTCTCTGCTACAGGGAACCTGTTCCTGACCCGCGGCTGGCAGACGTTCGCTCACGCGCGTGGTCTTCACCGCCGGTGCTCCCTGCACTTCAAGTACGACGGCGACGCCACCCTCTACGTGAGGGTGTTCGGGGAAGACGGTCGCCGCGTCGGGTGCTGCCCTGAAGATGACGACCGCGGCTGAGGACTCAGCCCCGACGTGGATGGAGAGGCGTGGCGGCGGGCTGGCGATGCCCGTGACTCCTCACGCTTCACCGGCTCTTCTTGGTGGTGATTCTTCCAAATGGCCGCGACCAGCCCCCACGCCGCTACCGCTTGGGGGGTGGCAACAGTCCGCTTGCCGCCCGCCTGAAGCTTCGAGAGGAGTCCGCTGAGCTCGGGAGGCGGCTCGAGCCTCCCGAAGAGCCGGCGTGGGCGTGCTTCACCTGCTTTTGTCTTTTCCTTTCTTTTCTCCTGCGCAAAAAGGCAACAATGTGTGGCCCGTGAAGCGCGTTTAGGTTAACGCCGTTAATTATTGTAATCGCTTTTGCTATCCCGACATCGTTCCTTTACGTCAGACGCCCATTCGCAAGTGAACTCCAGCCGTGGCCGTGGGGGCGACCGATCTAGGCCCCGTGTTCGCGTTGTGCTGCCCATGAGGCATGGTCGGGAGGGTGCTCGGTGTGGACCAGGCCGTGAAAACTTGAGCGATAAGGCGAGGCAGCTCGCGGGGGCTCGAGGCTTCGCCTCCACGAGTCCCCATGCAAGAGAAATCGAGGCAGGAGAGCGAAAAAGATCGAAGAACCACGGACCAAAAAAGGGGCAATAGTTTCAATAAAAACTCCAAATGGGAATAACTAGTCAACTGCAGAAAGCAAATGAAAAAGCCGCGTCCGACACCTAGTCTAGTCTTCGACATCTTCTCACCAGCGCGGAGCTAAGTGCTGCCACTGGGCGTGGGAGGGAGCCCCAGGGCCTGAGGCCGGCGCTCCTGAGACTCCGGGGCGTGTATAGCCCCAACTCATTATTACGTGAGAGTGTCACGGGCGGCGAGCTTCACAGGCGTTGGCCCTCTTCACAGGCTCCGGGCCTTTCTTCTGGGAAGCAAGCTTCACGGGCGTTGGCCCTCTTCACGGGCTCCGGGCCCTTTCCAGAACGCGACAACTTCACAGGCGTTCGCCTTCTTCACAGGCTCTGGGCCTTTCTCGAAAAAGATGAGCTTCACAGGCTCTGGGCCTTTCTCGAAAAAGATGAGCTTCACAGGCATTTGCCTTCTTCACAGGCACTGGGCCTTTTCCAAAAAGAACGAGCTTCACAGGCATTCGCCTTCTTCACAGGCACTGGGCCTTTTCCAAAAAGAATGAGCTTCACATGCATTCGCCTTCTTCACAGGCACTGGGCCTTTTCCAACTAGAATGAGCTTCACAGGCATTCGCTTTCTTCACAGGCACTGGGCCTTTTCCAAAAAGAATGAGCTTCCCAGGAATTCGCCTTCTTCACAGGCACTGGGCCTTTTCCAAAAAGAATGAGCTTCACAGGCATTCGCCTTCTTCACGAACCTTTGGGCCTTTTAGGGGTAAAACCTCCGGAGTCTTTGGATGTTCCACGCGTTACGTATAGGTACTCCCTCCACGAGTCTCCAAGCGCACGGAGCCGGGCACGGAAACATGAACAACCTTGAACGGCCCCTCCCACATGGGAGAGAGCTTATGCAGTCCCTCCCTAGAGAGGACCCGTCGAGCACGAGGTCCCCTACCTCGAGAGTTCTGGGCGGATGTTGCGGCGGTGGTATCGCCGAGTGCTACCGGTACCTTGCCGCTCATAGCCGCGCTTCGTCGGTGCTCCTCCCCAAAGACGAGGGCCGTCCCGCATGGCGTCTGCGGCGTTTCATCGAACGCCCGGGACCCAGCGGATCGACGTTGACCTCGTGAGGGAGGACCGCTTGACTCCGTGGAGCCGGGAAGAAGGGGTCTCCCGGTTGGCTTGGTTGCGGTTGTGCGGATGGACCACAACACGGACGGAAGCTTCGTCATACCGGCCTTCTGCCGCGGGCCTCCGGTTTCTTCTTGAACGTCCTGGTCTTGAGGCCTCTCGGGACCTCTGCGTTAGCCCGCTCGGCTGTCCGTTCTGCTGCGAAGTGCGCCACCGGTTGCAGCATATCTGCGTCCCAAGGTTAGCGCAGTACGTTTTAAAAAGGTTACTGGTGAACTGTGAACCGTTGTCGGTGATGATGCGGTTCGGCACTCCGAACCGGCTCACGATGCCCTTGATGAACTTGACCGCAGAACCAGCGGGGATGGCGCGGACGGCCTCGACTTCGGCCCACTTGGTGAATTTGTCCGGCGGCGTAGAGGTAGCGATAGCCCCTGGCGCCCGAGGAAAAGGGCCGGATGTCCAGCCCCAGACCGCGAATGGCCAAGTGAGGGGATGGTTTGCGAGACCTCTGCTGGTGGTGGATCTGCTTGGCATGAAATTGGCAAGCCTCGCAAGCCTTCACGAAGTTCAACAGCGTCATCGAGCGCGATGGGCCAATAGAAACCGCCAGGAACGCTTTGCCGACGAGGGCCCGTGGCGATGAATGGTGCCCACAATCTCCACCATGTATATCTGCCGGCCAGTTCCTTCCCTGTTCCACTGGTGATGCGGCGCGAGGATACGTCGTTGATGCGTTTCCGGTAGAGCTCTCCATCCATGATCTTTGTATGCCGTGGCTTGCCGCGCCACACACTCTGCCTCCTCCTCCTTGTGCGCAAAGTTCCAGCGTTAAGTAACTCTTGAGCTCCGTGATCCAGCACCCCTCTTGAGGTTCCATCGTGAGGAGCAGGCGTGCTCCTGAGGCCGGGCCACAGGCTGGGGCTCCCGAGGCAGGTGGCTGAGGGAGCTCCTCCCGAGGCTGTGCTGTGCTTGATAACGGCGGCAGGGCTGAGGGCTTGAAGAGCCGTTCCTCAAAGACGCCCGGCTCCTGCGGTAATCTCCTGGAGGCTCGTTTGGCGATTTCGTCGGCCTCTTGATTGGTGCCGCGGGGCACGTGCTGCAGCTCCAACCCCAGGCTGTTTCTCCATCCTGCGGACCTCCGCAAGGTAGGCCTCCATGTGTTCATCCCTTGGTTCGTACACCTTGTTGGAGAAATTGATGAGGAGCTGTGAATCGCCCTTGATGGTAAGGCGCTTCACCCCCAGGGCAGCGGCAGCCTTCAGACCCGCTATTAGCCCCTCGTATTCTGCTATATTATTGGAGACCTTCTCGCCATGCTGGAAACAGAGATGCACGACATAGTAGAGCTTGTCTGGCCGGGAGATATGAGCACCGCCCCAGCCCAGCGCCACTGTCTGGAGAACGCTCCGTCAAGTACATGACCCAACCTTCGGCACTTCGCTTCACAGGGAGAGGGATCGATCCTCGCCCGGCCACGAGGCCGGTGCTTCGGTCCATTCGCCACGAAATCTGCCAAGTAGCGCCCCCTTGATGACTCTGGTTGTCTGAACTCGAGCTGAAATGCTTGCAACTCAATGTTCCACTCGGCGACCCTTCCGGCCGAAGTTGGGGCTCCTGAGCACCCTCTCCAGGGGTATCTTGAGACAACCTTGATTGGATGACCACAGAAGTAGTCTTTGCAGCTTGCGTGAAGCCACCAACAGCGGGAGGAGGAGCTTGCGGCATGGGGTACCGTGCCCTCGCATCCCGTAACCTGTCTTGTGAAGTACACGGGTGCTCGACAAGGCTAAGGCGTCGGTGCTTTGGTGGCGTCTTCGGGCTGGGTGCTTGGATGGGGGTCCTCTCCGCCTTTGGTGTGCTTTCTGCTGCGACGGTGATCTTCTTCCGTTCTTGGTCTTTGGCTTCTGCGAGTTCCTTGATTCGGCCTTGCCTTAGCTCGGGTGGCCGCCCGTGGTCTTGGCTCGACGCTCCTCCCTAATCGCCACCAGGCTGCGCTAAGCGGAGTAGGTAGTGGCAGCGAGGTAGAGTACCAAGGGCTCCCCTGAGGGCGCGGGCCACCATCCTTTGGAGGGCTGGTCGGGGTACCTCTTGAGGTCTTGGAACGGTTTGTCCGCCTCTTGATCCATTGAAGGGCCTTTTTCTTCATCACCGGAAGAAAGCGCCCGCTCCCCAATCGGGAGATGAAACGGCCCAGCGCCGTTCTGGCGCCCGTGAGCTTCTGCATTTCCCCGAGGGTCTTTGGTGGGCTCATGTCCTCAACTGCCTTGACCTTTTCTAGGTTGGCCTAGATGCCTCGGTGGGACACGAGGAAACCCAGGAGCTTGCCCGAGGGAACTCCAAACACACACTTCTCCGGGTTGAGTCACAGGCTCACTGCGTTGAGGCTCGCGAAGGTTTCCTCCAGGTCTTGTATCAAGGTCTTGGCCTTGCGAGACTTCACCACGATGTCATCGACGTAAGCCTCCACATTCTTCCCGAGCTGTGGGCCCAAGGTGATGTGCATGAGCCGCTGGAAGGTTGCCCCCGCGTTGCGCAGCCCGAATGGCATGCATGTATAGGAGTACACTCCACACGGGGTTAAGAAGGCTGTCTTTTCCACGTCTTCCACCGCCATCTTGATCTGGTGATACCCAGAAAAGGCGTCCAAGAAGCATAACAGGTCACACTCGGCGATGGAATCGACGATCTGGTCGATGCGAGGGAGTGGGAACGGATCCTGCGGGCATGCTTTGTTGGGGTTGGTGAAGTCGAAACACATGCGCTCCTTTCCTCCCTTCTTTGGCACCACCACGGGGTTGGCCAGCCAATCTGGGTATCGGACCTCGCGAATGACCCCATGACTTCTAGCTTGCGGGTCTCTTGGATGATGAAAGCCTGCTTTTCGGTGGACTGCCTTCTCACCTTCTGCTTCACAGGACGCACGTTGGGGCACACGTTGAGGTGGTGCTCGATTACGCCCCGTGGGATTCCCGCCAGCTGATCGGGCTCCCAGGCGAACACCTTCTTGTTTGCGCGCACGAACCTGACCAGGGCTTCCTCCTGTTCGGGCTCGAGGTTGGCGCCTATGGTGAAGGTGGCGTCTGTGGACCCGTCCTCGTCGACAGGTATCTGCTTAGTCTCCGCCTTGTCTTGAGTGAACAACTGCTTCTTCTTGGTCGGCACAGCCCCCTTGGGCTTGAGGGCTTCCGCATCGGCGGGCTGCGCCCATGACGCCGTCTTGAGGGCGAGCCCGGCGCTGCAGACCTTCGGTATCCCGGGCATGGTGAGGACGCCGCTGCTCCCGGGCATCTTCATGAGGTTGTACCCCGGGTGGGTTGCGGCCATGAATTTGGCCAATGCTGGATAGCCAAGGATGGCATTGTAGGGGAGGCCGATGGGGGCGATGTCAAAGTCGACTAGTTCCGTGCGGATGTTGTCGTAGGTGCCGAAGGTCACTGGAAGCCGGATTTGCCCCAAGGAGCTTGATGTCCCTCCTCCCACGCTCAAAAGGCCCATTTGGCTGCAGCCGCTCCTTGGTATGCGAGAGGAGGTTGAAGGCCTCGGCCCGAGAATACGTTGAGGCCGGCGCCCGCCGTCGATGAGGGTCTGGTGACGGCAACCTGGCATATGGTGGGTGTGCGAGCATGGGGGCCTTTTGAGCAGGCGAGTTGGTGGGGTGGTCCCGAGAGTCGAAGGTCAGCCCCGGCCGCGGCTCCGTCCGGCCGAGGAGCCCCTGCCGCGTGAGGCGGCGCGCCGACCAGACGAATGCCTTGACATGGCGGTGGAGGGCGGCGCCTGCGAGCCGCCAGAGGGCTGCGACGACCGGGAGGAACCGGCGCGACAGGCGGGTGACGAGGAAGCTGCGCGGCTCCTCCCCTGGGGTCACCGAGGAGTGCAGGGACGATGCTTGCTGCTCGTTCCCCGCCGGGCCGGTGGCGGTGTTGACAGCGGGCAGTGAGGAACGACGAGGGCGCCCGCCGTCGGAAGCCGTCCGGGCGACATGGGAGGCGAGGGTGGCTCGGCGCTCGGCGCGAGCCCGACGAGCGTCAGACATGGTTGCGGTGGTCGGGGAAGAACGAGGCGACGGAAGGCAGATTCCGGCGCACCCCTACCTGGCGCGCCAAATGTCGGATTTCGGGTTCCGGCAGACCCTTGAGGTTCAAACACTGGGGTGCGCGCGGAGATCCAACCCTCCACTGCCTCGTACCTCGCCGAATCGCTGAGACCTAAACTACTAAACAGAACAGCACAAGAGACACAAGATTTATACTGGCTCAGGCCACCATTGTTGTGGTGTAATACCCTACTCCAGTGTGT
Organism: Aegilops bicornis; assembly: GCA_021605145.1. NCBI lineage: Eukaryota > Viridiplantae > Streptophyta > Magnoliopsida > Poales > Poaceae > Aegilops > Aegilops bicornis. The sequence goes on from CM038669.1 coordinate 313,615,335, forward strand.
GGTGTGGTGGATTGCCTCTTGGGCTGATGAGGAACAATACAAGGAAGAACAGCCTCGCGAGGGTCTGTTCTTGGCGGGTGCGATGAACTGCTAGGTGGTGCTCAGTCGCTCTAGCTACTGGTTTCTTAATGAGGATTCCCCTTCTCCCCCGCCCTGGGGGTGGCTACTCCTACTTATAGGCGAAGGCCCTGGGCCTTTTCCCAAATATTGAGCGGGAAGGGCGCCAAGAATTGGCCATTTTGAAGGGGAACAGCGGGTACACTTATCCTGACTAAAGTTGGTCCTCGCCGCCAAAGGCTCTGGTGATGGCCTTTGCTTGGGCTCAACGATGACTCCCTTCCAGCCATTGGGTTGGTCTTGGTCTTGTTGCACCAAGCGGATGCCTTTGCTTGATGCTCTCGCTGCGCTTGCTCCCTTTGCACCAAAGAGGAAAGGAGGACATCTGCTGGCTGGCACCCGACTAGTGCCCTTGGTGCGTCATGGCTTGCGTCATGGGCACCTCATGAGGTACCCTACCTTGAACTCTCCGCCTCCTCATGAGCCCAGCTGACGAGGCCGCGCCTGAGGAAGCTCCTTGTCGTCCGCCCCGTGAGGCTTGGCCCCTCGCGAGGGTCTTGAGCTTGTGTTGATGAAGATGGGCCGTGCTGGGCCTCCTTCGAGCCACGCGGCAGGCTGCAGGCAGGCAAGTCTGGGGACCCCCGTTCCCAGAACACTGACAAGCGTGGGGGAAAGGGCCCAGTATATTGAGCCCCCAGACCGAGAATGGCCAGGAGAGAGGGATTGTTTGAAGGGCCTGAGCTGGCTGATGAAGCTTCTTTGAATGGAACTGGCATGCTTCACACTTGGTTACTAGTGCCGTCACATCCTAGAGGGTGGTGGGCCAGAAGAAACCTTGCCGGAAGGCCTTCCCGGGAAGGGCCCTTGACCATATGTGGGAGCCACATATGCCTCCATGTATCTCCGCCAACAGCTCCAGTGCTTCCTCCCGGGGGATGCACTTGAGTTTCACACCGTTTGGCCTCCTCCGGTACAGGACGTCATCGGCGAACCTGCATGCAGGTGGACCGACGTGCTACTTTCTCTGCTTCTTCCTGCTCCTCAGGAAGCTCCCCCGTTTGGAGGAAGTGGACGGTATGCTGCGCCCATGCCGGAGCCTGGGGCTTGACGGCAAGGACCAAAGGCATTTCTTCCGCCATGAGAGCGGCTGTCTCTACGGCTAGCTTGAAGCCCTGTCGGAGCCAGTTGCTCTTGGGCAGGCTCAGCGTCCGCGGCAGCACCCTTGCCGACAGCCCCAGGGGGCTCTGTAGGAAAGTACTTGCCAGGACCTGATTTCCTCCGTTTGTTCTGCCCCGCTGATGGTTCGACGGATGGTTGAGTTAACCGGAGCAAAAAGGTACCTGGTTCCACAGATAGCTTGAATGCGCCACGCTTTGACAGGTAATCGGCAATGTCGTTCTCCGCTCGGGGGACGTGCTCCGCTGAATACCGCCAAAGCGTTCCTCAACTTCCTCACCTCATCTACATAAGCTTCCATCAATGGGCTCTCGATAATTCTTGTTGACCTGCACGACAACGAGCTGCGAGTCACCCTGACGATGAGCTTCTTAACCCGAGGTCTGCCGCGATCCACGAGACCGGCAAGCAATCCATCGTACTCAGCGGTGTTGTTGGTGGACATCTCCACAGGGAAGTGCATACGGATCACGTGCTTGAGGTGTTCTCCGGTGGAGTGCGACGAGAAGCACACCGGCATGGCGCCTTCCAAAGAAGAAAGCCCCATCAAAGTACATGATCCGATCCACGGTGCGCTTCCTTACCGGGGAGAGTGGTCTCCTGGATTTCTTCGTCAGGCGTCGAGGTCCATTCTGTGATGAATTCCGCCAAGACTCTGCTCTGAATTGTCGAGGTACTTTCAAACCTTAAACCGAAGCTTGACAGCTCCAAGGCCCATTCCACAATCCTTCCGGTTGCGTCCGGGTTGTGCAGTATCCGTTGCAACGGGAGGCAGGTGTGACAGTGATCTCGTGGGCACGGAAGTAGTGATGCAGCTTCCTCGAGGCCATAAGGAGGCCAAAGAGCAATTTTTGCACGCCGAATAACTCGACCTAGCCCCTCGCAAGAGGGAGCCGACAAAGTAAACCGGTGTCGCATCATCTTCTTCTTTGGCACCACTTCACTCCATCATACGGGCATTGCCTTGGTGGCACCAGACTGCCGGGCCGTGCCTTGTTGGCACCAGGCCCTGCCGGGGGAATCTTTGGCTTGCCATCCGCTGGTTCTGCCGCCATTGCTGCCTCCTCGTCGACCTCCCTTTGTGCCACCAGTGTGGCGCTGACCACTTGATTCATCACCGCCAGAATCTGAAGAACGGCTCTTGTGGTTTAGGCGCCTTGATGATTGGCGTGGAGGAAAGGTATTTCTTCAGATCTGCGGTCTTGCCTCGGCTTCGGGGTCCACTCTATTGGGCTGCCTTCTTCAAGATTTTGAAAAAGGGAAGGGCGCGCTCGGCGGTCTTGGAGATGAATCGGCTCATGGCGGCAACGCAGCCGGTGAGCCAACGCACATCCTTGATCCGCTTGGGCGCCTTGATCTGCTCTATAGCCTTGATCTTGTCTGGGTTTGCCTCGATCCCACGCTGTGACACAAAGAACCCGAGAAGCTTGTCGGACGGAATGCCGAAGACGCACTTCTCAGGGTTCAGCTTGAGGTTGATCTTGCGCAGGTTAGCAAATGTCTCTTCCAGATCTTGCACAAGAGTTGGCCCGTCCTTGGTTTTGACCACTATGTCATCCATGTAGGCCTCCATATTTCTATGGAGCTGAGGTTCAAAACCAATTTGGACTGCTCTTGCAAACGTTGAGCCATCACTCTTCAACCCGAAAGGCATCCGTAAAAAGCAATACCTACCACATGGAGTGATGAATGTCGTCTTCTCTTCATCCTCTCTTGTCATGAAGATTTGGTGGTAGCCTGAGTAGGCGTCGAGGAATGATAACAGATCACACCCGGCTGTGGAGTCAACAATCTGGTCGATGCGCAGCAATTGGAAGGGGTCCTTAGGACAAGCCTTATTAATATCTGTGTAATCAATACACAGTCTCCACTTCCCATTCGCCTTGCGCACCACTATCGGATTGGCCAACCACGTCGGGTGGAGCACCCCTCTCACCAAACCTGCCGCTTCCAACTTCCTGATCTCCTCTGTGATGAACTCCTCGCCTTTCCGAGCACCTTTTCGACCTTCTACTTGGCCGGGCCGCGTGAGGCGGACAGCTAGGTGGTGCTCAATCACTTCCACAGGAACACCGGGATGTCGGATGCTTGCCATGCAAACACGTCGACATTCGCGCAGGAAAGGCGACGAGCGCCTTCCTATTTCTTTGTCGAGGGTGGAGCCTATTGTGAAAGCCCCTCCCGTGCCATCCTCCCTGACGGGCACCTTCTTGGTCTGCGGCGGCTCGACCCTGGATCTCTTGCTCTTGTCGGCAGAGCTCTCTGGCACGTCCTCGATGGTAGCACAACACTCCGAGGAGGTGCGCTTGCCGGAGTGGGTGCGAGAGGTCTTGCTGGGCTTCCTCTCCCTTCCCGAGCCTTCAACGGTAGGAGTAGGTGCCTTAACAACAGCTGCTGCAACTGCTTCCCGGTAAAGTTGGTCGGCGCAAATCAGCGCGTCCTTCTTGTCGGAGGGGACGGAGATGATGGTCAATGGTCGGGGCATCTTCAGCATGTTGTAGGCGTAGTGTGACGCCGCCATGAACTTGGCTAGTGCCGGGCGGCCGAGGATCCCGTTGTAGGGCAAGGGGATCTCGGCTACGTCGAAGACGATCCTCTCCGTTGTGTAGGTCAGCTCTCCTCCAAATGTCACAGACAATGTGACCTTTCCCTTCGGCTGGCTCCTCCCCGGATTGACCCCTTGAAACGTGCCCGTTTCCTTGAGGTCTCCGTTAGGGATTTGCAACTTTTTGATCACGACAGGCGAGATCAGGTTCAGGCCGGCCCCGCCGTCAACCAACATCTTGTTCACTCTGAGGTTGCGTATCATTAGTGAGACCAACAATGGCAAGCACCCGACCGCGGTAGTGCGGTCAGGGTGATCCTCGGCGTCAAAGATGAGGGGCGTGCTGGACTACTTCAGCGCCTTCTGAGCGTCGAACGACGGCTCTTCTGCTGTAATCTCACGTGCCTACTGCTTGAGCTGGCGGTGAGAGGTATGCAGTGAGGCACCGCCATCGACGCACATGGCCTCCGTAGTCTTCTGGAACCCTTGCTCACCAGACTCGTCGTCCTCGTCGTGATCGTCATCCTCGTCGTGATCGTCGTCTTCCTGTTTCTTGTCGCGGCCCCGGGCGGGCTTCTCTTGCTGGTTGTCCTTGCCGGGGCGGCCTCCTTGGCCGCCACGCTTCTTGCCGGATCCCTCAGCACCTTCCTGGTTCTTCTCCTTGTCCCGCCTTTCGTACTCAGCCCTTTGCTTCTCAGCAAGCAGCTTGACTTGTCGGCAGTTCTGGAGGTCGTGGCCCTTGGTGCGGTGGATCTTGCAGTATTGCTTGCCGGAGCTTCCTGGCTTGTCGGTAGTCGCTAGGGCCCGGCAGGCGGCGCACCAGGGGATCTCCTTGCCGGGGGCGTCTGCCTTGACCTTCTTACCGGCACCGGTATCATCAGATCCCTCAACGGCAAGCACGGCATTGCCTTTGCGTTTCCTGTTGCGACGCCGGCTCTTCCTTGTCGGGGTGGCGGCGTCTTCATCGGTAGAGTCGGTTTCCGCGCCGGCGTCTTCGCCGGGGTACTTCCTTCCCTCTTCAGCCCTGGCACACCTATCGGCCAGAACGTAGAGCTCGGCCACATCCTTAACCTTGGTCATCGCCAGCTCCTTTGCGCATCTTGCGATTGCGCATGTTCTGGTGGAACGCGCTAATCACATCGGCGGGATGAACATCGGGGATGTTGTACTGCACCCGGCTGAATCTCTGGATGTAGTTGCGCAGGGTCTCGCCTTCCTTCTGAGGAATGATATGCAGATCACTGGCCTGGCCATGAGCTTGGTGGCCTCCTGTGAAGGCGCCAACGAACTCATGGCACAGATCTGACCTAGAAGAAATGGAATCCACCGGCAAGTGCATCAACCAAGACATCACATTGGGTTTGAGCGCCAGTGGGAAATAGTTGGCAAGCACCTTGTCGTCACGAGCCCCAGCAGCCTGCATAGCGATGGTGTAAATGCTGAGGAACTCGGACGGATGGGTTTTGCCAATGTATTTCTCGCCGTCGTCGGGCTTGAACGTGCGGTGGGACGGCCACTGGAACTGCGGCAGCTCACGGGTAAAGGCCAGGCAGCCCACCTCGTAAGGTAGGCCTCCGGAGTCCCGGGTGCCGGGTGGTCCATAGCGGGTCCTTCCCACTTGTCCGACTGGCGGCGCGTTTCGCGCCGACGCTCGACGGTGGTTCGAGCGTCTTCGTGAGCTCGCTCCCGAAGGACCTGGCGCTGGTCGTGGAGGGTCCGCGGGTCGGATGACGCTATGGATATGTTATCACTAGCGTCATCTCGACGGGCCGACGCCCGCGGCGGCTGGCGAGGAGGAGGAGAGTGCACTGTGCCCGCAGCTCCCTCGGTCCTCCCAGCGCCAGCATGTGGTGGCTCGGTGGAGCGATGACTCGAGGGCCCCGCCGATCACGGATCGTCTTTCTTTGCGACAGTGACAAGGCTCCGGATGGTGCCCTCCACTCGTCGAGCTTCTCCGCAGCAGGAGGGAAGTTGAGGAGCAGCTGTGCACGCGCGCCAAAGCTTCCGCTGGCGTGGGCGGCGGCGACAGCCGCGTGGATCGCGGCGTGCTTCGACTTCTAACTATGTTAGAAGGAGCTCCGTCACGACCCAGCGGTTGCGTGCCATTTTCACCAAAGACTTGGCGAGCATGTCAACCCCTTCATCTTGCCGATGACGCACATGGCTCTTCCCACGGTGCCTGTGGTCACCAATGTGGTGACGCTGCTTTCGGCGCACACCATGGGAAGAATGCGCGGTGGTCGCCGGTGTAGGCGTCCTGGAGGTTGCCGCGCCGCCTGGAGTCGGCACAACGATGCCACTAGAGGGCCCCGCGCCGCCTGCGGGCCCAGCTCCGTCTTTGGATCCGGCGACGTGTAGCCGGTCGTTCTGCACGCTGTGACGACGCCGCCGCCAGTTCGATCGCACTGGCGATCTTTGGTGCTTTCGCGGGCCGCGGCCCGGGTCCTATCTGCGACTCGTCTGCTGCTCATCCGCACCGGCACGGGTCGTTCAGCTCCCAGCGAGTCGATCGCCGTGGCCGTCTTCTTCTTAGGGGCCATGGCGACGAAGAACTGCTAGGCTGACTACTAGACCAGATTCTCACAATTGCGCCCCTACCTGGCGTGCCAAAGATGTCGGTGTGGAACGACACCTATGGGATCACAAGAATCCCTACTACGGTTGCCGGGGCGCAGGGTTGCAAGGAGAGCAGGGCTAGTAGACAAAGACAAGGATCGTTACCTGTGTTCGGGCCGCGAGGATGCGTAAAACCCTAGTCCTGCTTTGGTGGGTGTATTTCTGAGAGTTCTTGAACTGTCGAACTAGCTGTGGTCAGCGTGTGGTCCGAAAGAGTCGAATCCTTCTCCTGGTCACCTCGGGCCTCCTTTTATAGGAAAAAGGGGTTGCCACAGTGGCACACATGAGGTGGAAAGGTCTAAAGTTGCACGAGGTTAGCCCTCGTATTACAGGACAAGGTGCATTTAATGCATCGCTTAGGTGTCCTCTTGCTTTATCGGGGACGGGGGCGAGGCCCGTCCCGTCCGTCGCCGCTCCTCCTCGCTTTGACACACGCCTCGGCCAGGGATGCGTGCAGTGCCATGTAGGCAGGCAGGCAGCTGAGTTGGCTCGGTGGCGGAGCCTTCACAAAGATTTGCATGCCGCCATGCAGGCGCTTGATGAGTTGGCCTGGGAGCTGCATGTTGCCACGTAGGTGCACGCCCAGCTGGTTGGGCTGGCAGCTGCATGTGAACGGCGGTGGAAGCTTGGTTGACGTGGGCTTGGCGGTGGCCTCACCGACGTCTTTGGCGAGGGCCTTGCCGGGTGGCCCAGCAAGGGTCTTGCCGTGGCGTGCTGTCGTCCCCGGCAAGGATTTTGCCGGGGGTCTGGTGGCCTTCCTCGGCAAGGATCTTGCCGAGAATCGTCATCTTCTAATCCTCATCTAATCTTGAATATGTCTTCACAAAGATCTGCATGCCACCACAGAGGTGCCTTCGAGCCCCGCCCCACGCTGATGATGGCGCTGGGGGCCGTGGGCTCAAGGGTGGCTCGCTCTGTTGGTGCGGGGCGAGCTGTCCCGACAAGGGTCTTGCCGGGGCCGCTGAGGCCGCTCGGCAAGGGTCTTGTCGGGCAAACCTGCTTCGTCTCTTTGCTCTTTGTGGTCTTGGCCTTGGCGTTGCTTGGATTGTCTTGGTCTTAGATCTTACCTTGGCTCACCTCCCTCGTTCTGCTTGGTGTGGCCGTGGGCGCGGCTCTGACTACCCGTGCACAGGAAAAGGGGTACAAAATGCGCCCTTATTTTTATACACCGGCACACCTATACTCTGTTCACAGGTACACATGTCCACTGCTGAATCTCTAGGTTCTCATCAACTTAACACATTTGCAGCGTTCCTTGAAGACAAATTGCATACCTCGTCAGAGAATTCTATTGTTCAAAATCATTAGTTGAAGAAAATGGCTGATGGCAAGAGACCTCAGAAGGGAGGCAAGAGACCAGAAGTGAATACTGCTTTCAAGATCCTTGATGACATCTATGAGGAATACTGTACTCCTGATGAAGCCAAACATGGCAAGGAGAACAAAAATCAGCGCAAGGTGCACATACAGAGGATAGAGAGGATATGGGCACGGGAATGGAGGGAGTGCAGAGATGTGACTCCGAAGTACATGAAGAAATTCGCCTTACATCCTCCTTTCCCAACACCTCCACTGGCACCAGGCCAAGAAGCTGATCCCACTAGCATCAAGTGTGGTGAGGATTTTCCACATGAATGGGCCAAGCGGCAAGCTAAATTGGCCAAAATGGCCAAAGAAGCAGTGAAGAAATTAAATGAAGATTCTGCTGCTGCCGCTGCTGAGGCCTCTGCTAGCAAGCCTAAGAAGGATATGCCAAAGAAGCCTTATCGCAAGCCTAGTTCCTCAGCTGCTGTGCCCTCACGACCAAGCTCATCAAAGCCCTCACGGCCTATTCCTCAAGCAGCTCCAGTCCCCACTGTTGTAGAACCTTCAGCTGCTGCTGCAAAGTCCTCGGCACCTGCACATCTCGCCTCTTGCCAAAGGACCACCGGCATCTCTATTGCTTCAGGAGCATCTGCAAGTTCTTTAGCTCCTCCACGGTCTTCAATAGGTCCAACCTTGCTGAAGAAAAAGGCCACTGCTGGATGAGGCACAAGGCCAAGTCCTCACAAGAAGCAGGTCGCCTTTCAAGTACCGTCTAGTGAAGACGAAGCTGATGATGAAGAATTGGCTGAAATCATCAGAGATAGACAACAAAGGGCTGCTAGAGCCAAAGGCAGTAGTGCCTCTTTTGCTGGATCCCAAGTTGATCCTTGACTTCATAGACCTCTGGCACAAAGGCCCTAACACTCCTATGCCTAATTTCCATCTCACACCTGGCCAAAGTCATATGTTGACGGCCTTTATTGGCGAAGAAAATGGAAGTTTGAGAAGGCCAGGCAACTGAAGAAAGCTCACTACAAAAATGAGCGTTCTCTGAAGAAGAATGTTGTAAAAATGTCTCCTGATGAACTTGTGACCATGCAAACTGAGATCAAAGCACTCAGTGATGAATTTGACGCATACCGTGCAGATTGGGTAGGAGCCAAAGTCAGATTCGTCAAAATAGCGAAGGGATTTACCTCAAATGTGCAGCTTCATCGCAACATGAAATTCCTCAGGATGAAGCATCTGCTCAGCCTACTGAAGAACATGCAAGCACAGCTGATCAAGCTGTTGAAGAAAATGAAAGCACCAGGGCTACTGAAGAAACTCTAGCCACTGAAGAAACTGCCAGAGCAACCTCTAGTGTTGCGTCTGAAGAACAAGCCAGGCCAGTTGAAGCATCTGCTACTGCGCCTGAAGAAACTGAACATGTTAGGGCAACTGCATCAGTTGCGCCTGAAGAAATTGCACCTATTTCCTCTGCTCCTCCTGCACAGATGACAAGCATCAACCTTCCTTTTGCATCAGAAGCGAAGAAAACCAAAGCTGCAGAGCGAGGAACTGTGAAGAAAAGGAAAGCATCTGCATCCTTAGAGTCTTCAGCTCCGAAGAAAGTGAAGACTTTGACGAGCTCTTATGCAAACCCCATAGGTGTTGTTCCAATATCAAGCATGCCATCAAAGGAGATTGTTCCCTTTGGTGAGGAATATGTGATTCCTAGTGAATCAGATGAAGAAGATCCCTCTGCTGCTACGTCAGAGCAGTTGGATGAAGAAATTGAAGTGGATAATATCCCTTCAACTCCACTGGTATCATTGCCCATGCCCCAGTTCACAGCTGAAGAGGCAGGCGTTGAAGAAATTGATGAGGAAGATGAGGATGTGGATATTGGGTCTACAACTCCGATTATGAATGATGACTACTGGGAAAGTCATCATCCCAATTCACCACTGACCACACCTCTGCAACAAATTCCTCAGTTCCCTGTCCAAACTGAAGAAATTCATATGGGTTCTGATGAACGACAAGCTTCACTTCTTTCTATCCCTGAAGAAGCTCCAGCCGCTAGTGCTATAGAAATGGAGGCCAAGGCTGCTGATGATACTGCTCCTGAAATTCCTCAGCCTGTGGCTCCAGAGGCTATGCATCAAGAGGTTGTGAAGACATCAACTGCAAATCTTCAGCCCAAGCCACAGAATCCTCACACCAAGAAGCACAAGTTCAAGGCTAATGACTTCTTTGCTGAGCATCATTTCTTCACTGACTACAATCCATATGACTCTGCTCGACTGAGACACGAGCATTTTTGGACTGCCATCCAGTTGAAATTTTATTCCTTGTTGTTGTTCGATAAGGACAAGATGTTTGACCATGAGAAAATTCCTCATGTGGATATGGAGTCTCTACCGTGCTTCACCCCAGTCCTCAGTGTTCTTCATGACGCTAGGCTGCTCAACTTCTGCACCGACATATGTGATTGGAATGAAGAACTCATTCTTCAGTTCTATGCCACGCTGCACATCACTGGCAACGTTGAAGATGTGGATTCATGGGTACTGGACTGGATGACTTAAAACACTCACTACAAAGCTCCAGCCTCTGAATTGCTTCACGCCTTCCCAGTCAATCCTCCCACTAAAGGTGCAAGGCTCATCTATGCTGAACCTGAACTATTAGATCATCTGATGCAAGTGCTGATGAAGCCTTTGGAGCCTGGCCAAGCTCCAAGGACCAAATTCCTCGTCAAGGAATTGCTCTATGTGCCAAGGATAGTATACAGAATATTAACCAAAACTCTTAGTCCAATCAAGGGCCACAACTCTGATGAAGAAGAGGTTGTTCGCATCATGAAGAATCTGCTATTCAACATCATACATGGTATTCCTATCAACTACGACTTCATGAGGACTTTGGCCAATGTAGCTCTGTCACCATTTGAGTTGAAGCCTTGCTCCCTAGATCATGAGATTCATCAGATCAAGGTCTTCAATCAACTACAAGGCTGATTTTCAAAATCATCTCAGCTATTTGCCCCCAATTGAAGTCCTCAAAAGGACTATTTCCTCGGTTGATGAGAAGGGCAAGGCTGCTGTCATAGATGAAGGCACTCGTCCATTGGATGGACAGTTTTGAAAAGCTGCTTCTTATTCCACCAATGATGACTCTGCCACACAAGACTTTGCCGCAAAAGCTTCAAAGCAAATTCCTCAAGCCACTGCTCCACGAGTGATGACGGATCGTGAGCTTCTACTCAATATTCATCAGAAGGTCGGTCGCAATCACAAGTGGGTCAAGCATCACTTTGGTTCAATTCTTCAGAATATGACGATCACGCAAAACACTGTGAAGAAGAACCATTACTACTTGCATGAAGTTTTTGATCGTACTTGGGCTGTATTGTGTCACCTCTACGGTGATGAAGATCTCAAGCAAATGGGCTTCAAATAGGACTTTGACTGGTCTCATCCGGCTACGAAGAAATTCAAGAAGGTCAAAGTTCCTCACTTCGTCACCAGTTCATATTCTTCATCACGCGATACGGATGAAGCCGAAGATTTGAACAACACTGCGGTATGCCCTACTCCAACGGATGACCCCAACAACACTGGCACTCCTCCATCGACATCTTGATGATATTCTAAGGGGCGTTGTCGGTGTCAAAACCGGCAGATCTCGGGTAGGGGGTCCCAAGTTGTGTGTCATGGATCGATGGGTAACAGGAGATAGGGGACACGATGTTTTACCCAGGTTCGGGCCCTCTCTATCGAGATAATACCCTACTTCCTGCTTGACTGATCTTGATGAATATGGGGTTACAAGAGTTGATCTACCTCGAGATCATATGTTGTGGTCTAAGACCAGAGGGTATGATGAGCAATTTCATAATCATCTATCGACTAGCCTAGCCTCGGCTTATGTAACATACTGGAGGCATAGGATAACAACAGTCCTAGTCAGATACACTGGTGGAGAGGAGTCCTTGTCTTTATCACCAAGTCTTGTGGAATCTTCCTTGTGTATACATCGGCTGTTCGAACTGGCCCATGAGCAAACGACCATGGGGGTCCTCGGCCCAATCCAACTGATCGGGAGACGACGTGGTGAGTACCCCCTAGTCCAAGACACCGTCAGTAGCCCCCTGAACTGGTCTTCAAGTTGGGGACGCTCCTCAATTCTTCCGAATTATTCTTCATCTTCGGTCGTCGGTCTTGAAAACTGGTTCAACAAATCATCTCATCTTCGATCTTGAGGATCACCAAAGTGAATCCGAAGAGTTTAAACGTCGGGTATCTAAGGAGCCCCTTTAAGTTTCCGGCCTTTATCAATGCCTTGTTATTTTTATGCCACACCTCGGGTTTGAAGTTGTTCCCGGGCTGCAGTGTCCTCTTGCGTCCGAGCTCCAACGCCGGACTGTATTCGGGGTATCTTTTGCAGCCGAGCACCAACGCCGGACCGCTTCCGAGCTCCAACGCCGGAATGTATCCGAGCTCCAATGCTGGACTGTATCTGAAGAGTATTGTTATAGCCGAGCTCCAACGCCGAACTGCATCCGAGCTCCAGCGTCGGACTGTATCCGAGCTCCAACACCGGACTATGTCCAAGCTCCAACGCCGGACTATATCCAAGGTGTCATAGATCACCTTGGTTCAAAAAAGTTGAAGGAGTTTAGCTGAGCTTAATGCCAGAAATGCCCTCTATGGAGCCAGCCATTGGCGCCCGAGCTTTATGCCGGACAGCTTCCGAGGTGGTGCACCACCCTGACTGCGGGCCGATTTTTTGTCAATATATTTGATTGGTGCAATTTATTCTCTGCCGAGATATATAGCCACTAGCCCTCAAGGTGTGTATCGGTCTAAAACCCGAGATGCACCTGAAGGATGACATAAGACCGTTGATCCCAGTAGCCCCTGAGACTCAGGTTGATTCACAAAATCGGCCTGAGGATCAACTCCTAGCTCGGCAGAATACTTCGGGACACAAAAAGCGGTGTGCAAAGTCCTCGAGACTCAGGTTGGGTGTGGCCGACCAACCTGAGGATCATAATCTCCTCGAAAACTATATTGCTCTTAAATTTTCTGCACCGGATTGTCAATGCAGTAGCCCCCAGACACTGGTCGGGTGGCAACACCAGATCAGGGGATCGATGTGCCCCTTTAATATTAGTAAATAATGAGCGCAAAGCCCAGTAACCCCTGAGCCTTTATGCGGGCACGGGTGACCGAATTAAGGATCGATATCCAGAGTAAAATCACAAATTATGTGTAATGATTCCATGTATCCAAGTACTTTACATCATTAATGCTCGAATCCGTATTGTACAAAACTTTGTTGATCGATCATCGGCTTCCACCTCCTCGGCAAGTAGCCGAGGAGTGTTTGTCCTACTTTATAAAGCCTTTATGAGGGCGAAGATTTACGACAAACAAGGCAATCCGGCAATACGGTTTTATAAACAAAGGTACGCAGAGAGATATGTTATATTACTGCTTAACCTAAGAAATGTCTTTCAAAGAAAATAGTCCCCCTATCGGTTCCTTTCTTTGGGTTGTCATGCTAAGCATAATCATGAAACCTCACCTCCGATCAATGTGGGAGAAAAATATTGAGGATTTAGTTCGGGGAAAGTTTCCGAACTATGTGGTCTAAATGAACCAAAATTTTCACTTCCGTCGTTGCCGACCAATTATATTCTTTAAGATGGCTAGCTTTCGGCTTCTCCCAGTCTGAGGTACTAACACGGATGACCCGGAAGTAACAATCACAGAGGTGCTCCTTTTACCTCCCAGCCGAACAATCGGGAACATAGGGGTAATCACAGGAGCCAAGCAACCCATCTTGACCAAAACCTTTAGTCAAATCAATGCATATTTATGGCTTTATGACGATAATTAGGAAAGGCAGCGCTTGTATAATGGATACAACACTGATAATATATGTTTATTTTGACTCCATTGCGACCGTTTATCATTTTAAAGTGGCCCATCATCGGCTTCTACCCCTTTAGATACTACGTAGGGTGTTTCCGCAATAACAAGACAACCCTTAGCCGATGTCTCGGTGCCCGAAGGCGGTTGTGTTAGCGGAAACAAGGCAATCAGATATGCGGGCTTTATAAATTTCACTTAGTCATAGGAGCTTAAAGTTGGGAGGCTAGTTACTAGCCCCCGGTTAGTGTTCGGCGACACCCAAGGTCAAGCGTAAACACTCTAGCCAATGTTATGAACGGCCCGTCATTTAACACAGTCATCCGATCGCTGACCAGTTTACGCCTATTGTGACAGTCAGTTTTCGGCTTCCTCCACTAAGGTGCTTAACCATGTGAGCTGGAAGCACAATCGCAGTGGTTCTCCCTTTGCACACCTAGCCGAACAAAGCGGAACGTAGGAGGAAAGCACAGGAGCCGGGCAACCCAACTATTGACCGAAGACACAATTCAAAACCGATGCATATATAGCAATATCCGAGAATGATTTTGCCAAATCTCCAAAGGTGTCCGGCGTTGCACTGTGAGACTTATGCTGGAAACATACAAATAGTTTAAAAGTGCCATAGGCTTGGAAAACCAGAAAACTTCAGTAAAAACTTGACGCCCGAACTAGATCAAGTGTTCGGTGCCAATCCAAAATTGGTCTTAAAAAATTGTGCTTCTGTCGTGCATTAATATGACACATCCGATCTCAAGACCTCAAGCGGGTCAGCCCACGGCTGCAACCTCCTATCCCGAAGGCGGAGTACTGCTCGTTAGGCCAGTTTAGCAAACTAAACTCGAATGACTTTGAGAGAGAAAACTAGGCTCCTCGGCTAATGACCACACACTCGCGTTGAAAAAAGGAGTGATAGAAAATGATTTTGCAATGACCAAGACGAAAATACTTATTATTAAACGGCTCATGTTAACTGGTAAAAGAATTTTATGTATAATGATTGTATGTACCGAAGTACTTATATCATATCTCTGTTCACCCGAACTTTGAACGCGTCTTAACCGACCGCCGGCTTCTCCCTCTTTGGTCAAGGGCCGAAAAGTGTTATGTACTCCACCTGTCGAGAATATCGATGGTGTTTCCGATAACCAGGCAATCAGGTCATAAGGTCAGAATGCATAAAGCGCTCAGTGGAACTTATGCTATATTACCGATGAAGTGTAAGAAGCATCTTTGAAGAAAATAGTACCGCCACCGATACCTTTTTTATGTTTCTCATTGTTAATATGAGACTTGTGCAATAGATTTTTTGTACTCATGAGTTCCGTTGTGTGCCAACCATGATTGAAAACAATAAGAGCGCTAGCTTTCGGCTTCACCCAGTCTGAGGTCCGAGCTAGGATGACCCGATCGTGACAATCGCAGAGGTGCTCCCTTTACTCCCTAGTCGAACAATCGGGAATGTAGGGGTAAACACATGAGCAAGGCAACCCAGCTTGCGGAACACTTAAGTCAACATGGTGCATATTGTGGCGTAATACACGAACAAGGAACGAAGCCATACAAAATCATATGCAAGAGGAAAGGCTTCATAAAGGAAGCCCCCAAGTAAACGGGGTATTTGAATTTGCGTGTCGCAAACAAGGTTTTTACAAGGAAGTTTTTCACAAACAACTTACTGCCAAAAAAGTATAATGCTTGGTCGAACCGAACAAAATTTAAAACTGAGAGTCTTTGAGCATGAAAGCGACTTAGCTGGTTAATATGCTCGGTGTTCATGACTCGATTCGGGCTTGGGACGGTACGAAGACGCCCATTAATCTGTGACAGATCCGACAAGGTTCGCAGTCCTCGGCATGGCCGAGGTCCCAACCCCCAAGCCCGAGGTGTACGAGCAAGGAGTTCGGCACTCCGAAGTGGTGACATAGCGCGGCCAATGCAGGCCGGCAGAGTGACGCCAAAGTCCCCGGTGTGGGTTAATGAAGTGTTGACGAAGCCCCCCGTCTAGCCGAGGTGACATGATATGTCAGTACACCGCGGTGACAACACTGCCCGACCCGAATCATTTACCTGTGCACAAAAAATAGTGCAAACCGAAGATAATAGTAATAATAATAAATTAAAAATTGTTGCATAATAAATAATTTATGCAAAGTGAGTAATAAAATAAATATGGCATGTGCGCCGAACGCTCGATGAGGTAGAGCTCTCTCGGTGATGCCTAAGTCCCTGAGGCAACTGAGCACGTCGGTATGGCAACACGACCAACAAGGTGATCACATGAGCCGATTTGCGCCTATTGGGATGACGGCGTCGGCTTGCCGAAGAGACCACGTGACGCAGTCGAAGTCCATTACCTGCACATGTAAAATAGTGCAGGCCAACAATAATAATAAAAATATATAAAAATCCTCGCGTAATTAATTTACACAAGATAATTTATTTAAAGATGTGTGGCCTGGCGCCGAAGTCAGTGTCGATGCAGGGCGTCGGCGTGATGTGGTAAAGGCGTGGCAAAGCCTAAATTTACAGGTCTGTCCGAGTTCCAGATGCGGCGTTCGCCGAACTATGTACGAAAACTGACCGAACCATCACATGACCGTTGTTAATGTGGCCACCATTTGATAGACCTATGTACAGATGATGGAACAAATCAGAGTAATAATTCCTTGGGAAAAATAAACCCAAACAAGCAAAAATTGCTAGGATTAAAAGCACCTGGTTTATTTGTTGTAGCAGTCCGAAGAAAAGTGACTCCCAAGATTCAGACTCGATCCGTATACCCATTGCCTGATGGGCAATGAAGCGACGGCATGGCAATGCTGGCAAAGGTTGGCTTGCCGAGGCAAAGCCCCTAGTCCAGCTAACGCGACGAAGCTGGTCGGCCGGTTACGCCGAAGTCTCCGGAATAGGTTGATGAAGAGATGGCGAAGTCCCCGGTCTAGCCGAGGTGACGGAGCAGGACGGTAAGGAGACGTTGCAGCTGCCATGTCAGCCGAGGTGTTGAAGCGGTTCGGCGTGATGGACATCGTCTTGAAGAAGCAATAGTGCGGCCATGCCGACGCAGGTCATAACTTGGGACGCGGTCAATGCCGGCTTGATGAAGTGACCTGCGGTGATGCTGGTGGGCTCGCTCTGTGTAATCCGTGGGGCGGCGATGTTGTTGATGATGATTTATCCTTCGCGATGCCGAACTCTTGTTTGGCTTGCCGAGATGTTGATCCGGAGAAGCTGAGATCGGCTCAACAAAGCGACGACGTGTTGATACGTCTCCAACGTATCTATAATTTTTGATTGCTCCATGCTATATTATCTACTGTTTTGGGCAATATTGGGCTTTATTTTCCACTTTTATATTATTTTTGGGACTAACCTATTAACCGAGGCCCAACCCAGATTTGCTGTTTTTTGCCTATTTCAGTATTTCGAAGAAAAGGAATATCAAACGGAGTCAAAACGGAACGAAATCAACTAGAGAAGTTATTTTTGGAAGGAAAGCTACCAGATGGACTTGGACCCCACGTCAAGGAAGGAACGAGGAAGCCACGAGGGTGGGGGCGCGCCCCCTGCCTCGTGGGGCCCTTTTGGCTCCCCTGACGTGCTTCTTCCACCTATATAACTCCATGTACCCTAAAACTTCCAGAACAGAGATTAGATCGGGAGTTCCGCCACCGCAAAACCTCCAGAGCCACCAAAAAACAATCGGGACCCTGTTCCGGCACCCTGTCGGAGGGGGGAACCCTCACCGGTGGCCATCTTCATCATCCTGGCGCTCTCCATGACAAGGAGGGAGTAGTTCACCCTCGGGGCTGAGGGTATGTACGAGTAGCTATGTGTTTGATCTCTCTCTCTCTCTCTCTCTCTCTCTCTCTCTCGTATTCTTGATTTTGCACGATCTTGATATATCGCGAGCTTTGCTATTATAGTTGGATCTTATGTTTCTTCTCCCCCTCTACTCTCTTGTGATGAATTGAGTTTTCCCCTTGAAGTAATCTTATCGGATTGAGTCTTTAAAGATTTGAGAACACTTGATGTATGTCTTGTCGTGCATATCAGTGGTGACAATGGGATATCACGTGATTCACTTGATGTATGTTTTGGTGATCAACTTGCGGGTTCCGCCCATGAACCTATGCATAGGGGTTGGCACACGTTTTCGTCGTGATTCTCCGGTAGAAACTTTGGGGCACTCTTTGAGGTTCTATGTGTTGGTTTGAATAGATGATTTGAGATTCTGTGATGCATATCATATAATCATGCCCACAGATACTTGAGGTGACATTGGAGTATCTAGGTGACATTAGGGTTTTGGTTGATTTGTGTCTTAAGGTGTTATTCTAGTACGAACTCTAGGGCTGTTTGTGGCACTTATAGGAATAGCCTAACGGATTGATTGGAAAGAGTAACATTGAGGTGGTTTCGTACCCTACCATAATCTCTTCGTTTGTTCTCCGCTATTAGTGACTTTGGAGTGACTCTGTTGCATGTTGAGGGATAGTTATGTGATCCAATTATGTTATTATTGTTGAGAGAACTTGCACTAGTGAAAGTATGAACCCTAGGCCTTGTTTCCTAGCATTGCAATACCGTTTACGCTCACTTTTACCACTTGTTACCTTGCTGTTTTTATATTTTCAGATTACAAAAACCTATATCTACCATCCATATTGCACTTGTATCACCATCTCTTCACCGAACTAGTGCACCTATACAATTTACCATTGTATTGGGTGTGTTGGGGACACAAGAGACTCTTTGTTATTTGGTTGCAGGGTTGTTTGAGAGAGACCATCTTCATCCTACGCCTCACACGGATTGATAAACCTTAGGTCATCCACTTGAGGGAAATTTTCTACTGTCGTACAAACCTGTGCACTTGCAGGCCCAAAAACGTCTACAGGAAGAAGGTTGTGTAGTAGACATCAGTGTCTAGCGCAGGTCGGCAGCCGTGGAGCAACGTTGTCGGGCTGGTTTAACACCGGCGTGATGGTGAAGATTATATTGGAAAAGACTTTAAAATTAGCAGGATGTGTTTGGGAACAAAACACAATACCCCATACAAAACTTCCTTCAAAAAGGATGTCCGAAATCCCGTTCATAAAAAAGATGAGCTCGGTTCGGATTCGTTCTCGCACAGAAAACAGATCTGAAAAGTGATGCACTAATCGGAAGGTTCCCAGAGTTTGGACGGTCGGATCGAGCTGAAATTTTGAGGGGTGGTAGATATGGGAATTCCAAAGCAGATGAACGGTTGGATCTTCCCAAGGACCTACGAGCTGGGCTCTAGAGACCACACCCTAAACTTGTCCAGATTTGACACGGCTCCAGTATATCGTAGATTGCTAGAGATTCCTCCATCAAAACTCGATGAAATTTTCCAGGGTTGTTGTAGACTCAATTCCGCACAATTACACCGAAGCAATCGTTAAAACGACACTCGAGGAGGCGGTGGCGGCGGATACAAGTTCGCTGTCCAGAAAAACAGCACGGTCGCCCGAGGGCAATGTTAGCGTTAAGCCCCCGAGCTCCATGGATGATTCCTCCATGATCTTGATAGAGATCGGAGTTGATGTTGATGAAGGCCTCGTCCGAACATGATGTTTGGAGGTAGGGTAGAGTCCTCGGTCAAGACAACGTGACCAGTCGAGGCGGCGACAATGACGCTGATGTCGCAGTTGATCTGCAGGCGAGCCATTGATCCTTTTGTCGACCATATAGCGGAACTCTCAATGAAAGCACCATTGTCGGTGTCAAAACCGGCAAATCTCGGGAAGGGGGTCCCAAGTTGTGTGTCATGGATCGATGGGTAACAGGAGACAGGGGACACGATGTTTTACCCAGGTTCGGGCCCTCTCTATCGAGGTAATACCCTACTTCCTGCTTGATTGATCTTGATGAATATGGGATTACAAGAGTTGATCTACCTCGAGATCATATGTTGTGGTCTAAGACCAGAGGGTATGATGAGAAATGTCATAATCATCTATCGACTAGCCTAGCCTCGGCTTATATAACATACCGGAGGCAT
The DNA here is from genome assembly GCA_021605145.1 of Aegilops bicornis. NCBI lineage: Eukaryota > Viridiplantae > Streptophyta > Magnoliopsida > Poales > Poaceae > Aegilops > Aegilops bicornis. Next base: position 313,634,986 of record CM038669.1, read on the forward strand.
AAGATAACAAGAGTCCTAGTCGAATACGCCGGTGGAGAGGAGTCCTTGTCTTGTTCACCAAGTCTTGTGGAATCTTCCTTGTGTATACATCGGTTGTCCGAACTGGCCCATGAGCAAACGGCCATGGGGGTCCTCGGCCCAATCCAACTGATCGGGAGACGACGTGGTGAGTACCCCCTAGTCCAGGACACCGTGAGGCGTTAGTCCTCATTTTTCACCTCTTTTGGTCATTCGATGACAAAGGGGAGAAATTTGAGTTAGTCTTCAAGCGGGTCTCTTATATGGGCGTTTTTTGTTAAGTTACAACTCTCGCTCTTCTGAAGTGTTTGTTGGATTGAATTGTAAACTTAAGTCCTGTGGTGGTCTGATACTTTTGCTCTGTTTTTCTGTATGGTATTTCCTCAAGTATGTTAATGCACGCATGCTGAATCACATCACCATATTTCAGCATGCATTTCAAATTCTTCATATCATATGTTAAATGCGTGTATGAATTGCAAGATATAGGGGGAGTTCTCCATGATTCTACTCTACAATGTGCATTTGATATTCAAAGCAAATTCCTTAATATGCACATCTTCAGGGGGAGTTCTTCTATATCTTGCAATCAAATTCCTCAATATCAGTATTTACACTTCATATGTTTATCCCCATTGAAAACTTAACCTATATTGTCATCAATCACGAAAAAGGGAGAGATTGTAAGTGCATCTAGTGCCCCTTAGTGATTTTGGTGTATTGAAGACTTATAGGTTAAGGGACTAATGCGTTTGTGAGTGTACACATGTCTATAAGTCTATGAGGAATTTGATATTTACAAAGAAAGTCGACCCCTAAAATGAATGTCTTCAACTGAAGACTTTGGCTTTCTGAAGACTTTAAAAGTGAAGAAATTGGTGTGACCATGAAGACTTGATATTCATGCGAGGAATATGAAGCATGAAGGCTTTTGTTTTCATAGGTTCTTTTTTCTCCTTCTTGAGTCATAGGAAACATCGTACAGTTAAAGGGGGTCGAGGTAAAACTAAGGAAAAGTTTCCAAGTGATGCTCATCTTAAAACTTGCACCTATCCAATCCTTTCGAGTGAAGCCATTGGAAATGTCATACAGTTTAGTCAAATTTCTTCAGTGATAGAGCTGAAGTTCTTCTAGTCTCTGAGGAATTTGTTTGGACTGAGGGATTAGTTATTCGCCAGTGCAGATTGCCTACAAGTGAGGAACATGATAGCCCTGAGGAATTTGATACTCAAATATCCGACCGTTGTTGTGCTACGCGCCAGCTGCCCCAAAATATCTACCCACCTAACGGTCATATCATTGAAGGGCATTTATGTCTTGTCATGTCAGGCTTCTCCCTAGGCTATAAACAGCCACCCCTACAACCACTAGTTGGTTGGCTCCTGCGCGAGAAACTGACACTTGTCATTGAGAGCATCCCATCCTCCGAGGACTTTGAGCGAAAATCATCAAGTGAGGAAAACCCAAACCCAAACACCTACAAACTCAAAGTGATTGAGCATCACCGAAGAGATTGTTCCTATGTGGAATTGACGCTTGTTACCTTTGAGGACTGTGCATCCTCCAGACGGTTAGGCGTCATGATATAGGGCATCCAAGAGGAAATTGTGGATCGCCGAGTGATCGAGTCTGTGAAGGTTTGGAAAGTCACCTGAAGACTTTACAGGAGTGATTGAGTGAGGTCTGTGTGATCTTAGCTCAAGGAGAATACAGTGAGGAGTGTGTGTACGGGACTGTGCGTCTGGGATTGTGTGTCCTCAGGTTTAAATACCTAGCCGCTCCAACCAGACGTACGACTGTCACAACAGTTGGAACTGGTCTACCGAATCATCATATTGACCAAGCTATTGGTTCTATTTCCTCAAACCTTTCATGTCTCATTCTTATGTTGAAGTACTTGATCGTTACTATTTGAAGACTTTGACAGAAGACTTTCTGAATTTCCTCAAACCCATTTCTTCAGTCAGGTTGTCTTTAGCCTGCTTATCCTGTGTTCATGCTACTTGTACTCTGTGCATGTTTTTATTTCATCATGATGACTGTGCTACTGCTCTGTTATGCTTGCATGTGAGTACGTATTCCGCTGCTAAGTAGTTCGTTGCTTAGGAATTTCTTCACCCTGAAATTCCTTAGTGATGAATATGTAAAAATCGCCTATTCACCCCCTCTAGTCGATATAACACACTTTTAGTTCCATGATGTTATATTATCATTCTTGGATGTTTATAATCATTTTATAGTCATTTTATATCAGTTTTTGGTACTAACCTATTGACATAGTGCCAAGTGCCAGTTGTTGTTTTCTGCATGTTTTTACATCGGAGGAAATCAATACCAAACGGAGTTCAAACGCAGTGAAACTTTTTGTGGATTTTTTTGGACCAGAAGACATCCAGTGGGCTAGAGAAGTGCCTGGGGGTGCTCCGAGGGGGTACAAGTCACCAGGGCGCGCCTGGAGGCCCAGGCGCACCCTGGTGGGTTGTGCCCACCTCGGGTGCCTCCCGAGCTGACTCTTTGCTGAATAAATACCCCAATATTCCAAAAACCCTAGGGGTTCCAGCCGCCACAGAGTCCAGAACCACGAGATCCAATCTATACACCATCACGGAGGGGTTCACCACTTCCATTGGTGCCTCTTCGATGATGCGTGAGTAGTCGCTTGTAGACCTTCGGGTCTGTAGTTAGTAGCTAGATGGCTTCCTCTCTCTCATTTGATTCTCAATACAATGGTCTCTTGGAGATCCATTTGATGTAACTCCTTTTGCGGTTTGTTTGCTGGGATCAGATCTATATTTTTATCCATGAAAGTTATTTGAGTCTTCTTTGATCTCTTATATGCATGATTGCTTATAGCCTCGTATTTCTTCTCTGATATTTGGGTTTTGTTTGGCCAACTTGATCTATTTATCTTGCAATGGGAAGAGGTGCTTTGTGATGGGTTCGATCTTACGGTGCTTGATCCCAGTGACAGGAGGGGAACCGACACGTATGTATCGTTGCCATTAAGGATAACAAGATGTGGTCTATTTCTACATAAATATATCTTTTCTACATCATGTCATCGTTCTTATTGCATTACTCCGTTTCTCTATGAACTTAATACACTAGATGCATGCTGGATAGCGGTCGATGTGTGGAGTAATAGTAGTAGATGCAGGAAGGAGTCGGTCTACTAATCTTGGACGTGATGCCTATATAATGGTCATTGCCTGGATATCGTCATGATTATTTGAAGTTCTATCAATTGCCCAACAGTAATTTGTTTACCCACCGTTTGCTATTTTTCTCGAGAGAAGCCACTAGTGAAATCTACGGCCCCCCGAGTCTCTTCTTTAATATATTTGCCTTTGCGATCTATTTTCCTTTGCTTTTATTTTCAGATCTATTAAACCAAAAATACAAAAAGACCTTGTTGCACTTTATTTATTTGGCGTTCGATCTATCAATATTTACAACTCTCTCACGTCCGTTTGTCAATTTCTGGCGCCGTTACCCGAAAGGGATTGACAACCCATTTAATACGTCGGGTTGCGAATATTTCTTATTTGTGTGTAGGTGTTGTTTACGTAGTGTTGCTTGGTTCTCCTACTAGTTCGATAACCTTGGTCTCATCACTGAGGGAAATACCTACCGTTGATATGCTGCATCATCCCTTCCTCTTCGGGGAAATACCGACGTAGTCCTAGCCGACATCAGATGCGTATTTGCAAGGAATATTTAGGGGAGGGTCTGCACGGCGATGGGGCAGCCGGGCAGAGCACCCATACCGGATGAGACGTTACCCGAGTGGTGCATCAGACAGGAAGAAACCAGACAACACAGTAGAGATGGTAAGGGCGATTTGCATCCTTGTCGTATGTGAACTTTGGACGCACCGCAACGCCATGGTTTTCGACGGAGCGACGCCATCTATAGAATAGGTGTTGCAGTGCATCAGCGGCAAGGCCCGAGCATGGAAGCAGGAAAGACTTCTACGAGGGTAAGTTGAGGAGTTCTTCGTTTATCTGGTACCGTGGGATAGTAGTGAGTAGTTGACCGGAAGCGCACTTTTGGCTCCGGGAGGCGCGCGCCCCTGGTATCTAGACGGCGCTGATCCACTTTAAGATCTCTTTTTAATGTAGTGCATTTATATGTCTAATAGTAGAAATGTTTTTGGCAGCCACAATACGATGTGTATACGGCTAGCAGGTGCAGCAACGATGACGTTGTGGTGCAGCTTAGAACAGGAGTTCAGTCGACGGAATTGAATTTGGTTGGTAGGGGTAATTAATATCGAATGTGAATGCAGTCATTGCTTTTCTGTGTACGAGGATGGCTCTCTCTGTGCGAGTAGACGGTCTTGCTATGTCCCGCTCTTGCTTTTCTTCCTTAGACAGATGCAACAGAACTCCCTGGCGATGAGGTAGAGCTCACCGCCGGGGCATTTGTAATAAAAATCGATCTCGATATATATACAAAAAATGGAGAGCGGTTTGAGTTCTTCGGCATTGACTAGGTATGTTGTTCATCCATGGTGATTTTTTCGGCATCGAGATCTATCCCGGGTCAGATCTGGCTCAAGCTTTTGTTCTCTCTGCTCAACAAGTTCATGGCATGTCTTACAGAATTGGGGGGAGCAGCTCGGAGCATGTGATTCGGCTGCCAACTCTAACAGAAAACGGCGAGAGCTAGGAATTGGATGGCTCCCCTAGCGAGCAAACGAAGATGGGCGATGACCGTGGCGGCGCTGAAGAAGATACATCAGGTTCAACAAGATCTGAAGAAGGATGGGTCCGAAGGTATGTGTCTAACTGAAAACAAAACACACCCTCACAAATATAATTATGGTTAGAATGTCAACTCGCATGCAAGTTACAGTATTGAATCGAACATGATATGTTTCAGAGTGTGCATAAATATCTCTACTAAATTTTGAGTCCAATAGTTTGTGCATCAGTTAGCGTCTGAACAAAATTAAAAGAATACTAAACAAATGTGTTAAAAAATTTCCCTAGGCCAAGGCATGGAGTAATGCCAGATGAAAGGAAGACCAAGCACGACAGAGTTGCACCTTTGGAGCAGGCCTTAAGAGGATTTGCTAATAGAAAAACAGATGCTGTGGTAGCACCCTGTGTTGGATTGGTCTTTGATTCTTTGGGTTAAGCATATGATTTCTACAACCTATATTCTTGGGAGCTTGGTTTTGGCATTAGATATGGCAAAAGAAGAACTAACGTGAAGGGGACAAAATGCATGCAAGAGCTTCTATGCACATGTTCAGTAAATTTTCAAAACTTTCTGTTTGCGTCCCTACATAACTAAACCTATCTCATATTTAGATGTTTTCCTATAGGGGAAACCAAAGAAAAGCAATACAACTTCTTGCCGCTCTGAGTGCCCAGCTATGTTACGTCTCCTACGGACTGAAGACCAAGGATGGTTCATATGTGAGTGTCGTCATGTTCATAATCACGCAATGTTAGCAAATTGCGCAAAAAAGCTCCATTTCCCGTCGCATCGTCATATTGACAAGTACACTAGAGAGCTTGTGGTCAGCTACGCAAGAATAATGTGAACCTAAGCAAGGTTTACAACATAATTGTCACCTTTTTTGGTAGAATAGAGAATGTACCTTTCACTAAGAGATGCCTAATGACACTGTGTGGCAAAATAAGCAAGGAGCAGGCTGATGATGATGTCAGGAAAACTATGGATTTTTTTTCAGATTTGAAAGAAAGAGACAGCGAGTTTCAGTACACCATTCAAGTAGACAGTGAGAGTAGGATAAGAACTATTTTGTGGACTAACGGACGTAGCAAGCTCCAGTACCATCATTTTGGTGATGTAGTTACTTTTGATACAACATACAAGACAAACTTGTATGATATGCCATTTGGCTTGTTTGTTGGAGTAAACAATCACTTCCAAAGTATTTTGTATGCTGGTTTTCTGATCGTGATGAGAAGGTAGAGAGTTTCGAGTGAATTTTCAACGAATTTGTAAATTTGATGGGCGGGAAGAAACCAATAACAATATTAACAGGTAATGTCTAAGAATAGACTTTATTATAACTAACTTTAAAAATTAATTGAATTCTGACTTGGCTTTCTGTTGCAAAATTCAGATCAAGCAAGAGCTATGGAGGTTGCAATCAAGAATGTATTTCCTGGAACAACTCAAAGATGGTGCAAGTGGCACGTATCAAAAAAGGCTAAGGAGTTGCTGGGAAGCAATTATATGAAAAAATCAGATTTCCGGACAGAAATTCATCATCTCTGTGACGAAATGTTGACTGTAGAAGAATTTGAAAAAGGTTGGGCAGAACTTGTTGGGAAGTATGGCCTGTCAAGCAACACATTTTTAACTCAGTTTTACGAGGTGAGGGAAAAATGGGCAAAGCCTTAATTCAGTGGCAAATTCTTGGCTAAAATGCCTAGCACCCAGTGGAGTGAGAGTGCAAACCACATGCTTAAAAACTACGTGCCACCAGCATGCCCAATGAATGTTTTGGTGAAGCAGTATGGCAAGCTACAATATAACAGAAAACAGGAGAACGGATTTCAAGAGAAAAGGACAAGACTGGTAAGTAATCTAATTTAGACAAAAGGCAAAAAATATTATGCTATGCGCACAATAATATTCTAATCTCAATATGTTTATTATAAAAATGCAGGGTGGAGCTGTTATAAAATCTAATCTTCCAATAGAGCATCACACAAGCAAGATTTACACCAGAACAATGTTTGAGATGTTTGGAAGGACGCTTTATGTTGCTGGCTACTATTTTGTTGAAGAGTTAGAACAAAAAGACGATATGTTGCCATACATGGGAACCCTGAGTGCATGGATCCCTGGTTTAAAACTAAATATGAGGTCATTGCGGAAGACCAATCAAAATACACTTGTGAGTGCGGAAGATACGGCACATGGGGATGATTTTCTCTCATATACTTAAGGTTCATTTTGAAACTTCTTGTAAATACCAAAACAAACAAATTTTTTGGTAAATTCTTTCCTCTATGAATGTGTACTATTTATGTTGTTATGATAACACTTGATGTGAAGAAAATCCCACAAGCACACATAATGAAGAGATGGACAGTAGATGCTAGAGATGTTTTGCCGGATCATATCAAGCTTTACCAAAGAGACATGGGGCCACCTGATGCAATGACATTCAGGCATTCTACAATGTACATAACTGCATTGGAGATTGTTCATCTTGGTGACAGCAATCCTGAGGCTTTTGAGTATGTCATGACTGGACTTTGCGATTTAAAACAGAAATCTATGGCATTAAGCATGAACAAAGACGGACTCAGCATTGTAGAGAAGTCCAAGGCATTAAGCATGACCAACTCGGTGGGTTCCCGAGTGTTAACCCAAGCGCCCAAGTGCCCAAGCGCCCAAGTGCATCCAGAGACTATGTTTCCAACTCTTCTCATGTTAACCCAATCGAGCCAAACGGTAATTGCAATGCTGAGGTGTCATCAAGAGAAGTTTTGTTAGCTCCAGAAAGGAGGCTGAAAAGAGGATACCCAACCACATCACATGACAAAGCGCCGTATGGAGATTCACAGAAGCGAACACGTTTTTGTAGTGTTTGTCGTGGAAAAGGACACAAGAGTACTACATGTCTAGAGACGGGAGATCTGCCAGTTAAACCACGCAAAGAACCACTTTGTAGCAATTGCAAAGTTCCTCGGCATAGGAAGAACATCTGCTCCAAGAAAATGGTAAGTTTCATTGAAGGGATTAGTACATTCCCAGGTCTTTTACCTGTGGGTGTTGAAGAGGTTGAATGAATTTAGCTTATTAGTATTTTTGTTGAAATGTATTCATGTGTAAGATTTTTACGGTTGGGTGCTAGTCTTAATAAATTGTATTCGAATTTGAATAATGTGTGTTGTGTTCTTTGTTTTTAAGCAAAGTGTAATCATAATGTCTCCTTCTGTTGATTGACAATACTTATAATCGGAAGAAGAAATGTTTGGGAAGCTAATCTCTTAAAATAAATCGATATTAGTTAGTTATTTCTCAAAATGTCTGGCAAGCATTGCACATGTCAAAGGAAAATCTTTCAAACCAGAATGTTGTCCTAACGTGTTAAAAAATGAACTGTGTATGCTTTTATGCAGTGGAAAGTAAATGCTACTATGCATTTATTCTCTCCGTATGTCGTGGGAGCGAGTCTGACAGTAACAGTAGGGGGTACATAGGAGGAGGCAAGGCCCTAGCTACGGCAAGGTTGTACACGCAAGTTTACAAGTTCAGGCCCCTCTCGAAGGAGGTAACAGCCCTACGTCTCGGTGCCTACATAGGAGGAGGCAAGGCCCTAGCTACGGCAAGGTTGTACACGCAAGTTTACAAGTTCAGGCCCCTCTCGAAGGAGGTAACATCCCTACGTCTCGGTGCCTCAGAGGCTTATCGACTAGATTATCCATCAGAATTACAGGGGGTGCGAACTGTTGTGCCAGAGGAGGGGGGTGGCTTATATAGAGTGCGCCAGGCCCCTCCAGCCCTCGGTTACACATGGTTGAATGTGAGTTAAGACAGGGGCATTACTGGTAACGCCAGCTATTAATGATCTTTATGACTACGGAGTGAACGCCTGACCGTTGCGATCCTGGGGCGGCTTTAGATCTTCTGAACTCCGAGAGGTTCTTCTATGGCCGAGTGACTCTATTGTGGTGGAGTGGAATTGGAGTATCTGAGTGGAATCTTCTGTCGAGTGGATTGCACTTCAAGGTGATCTCAGTCGGTGCCTTCTGTTGGACTTTGAATGTCTTTGACTCCAGGGAAGTGTCCTTGGGTAGGGCGTCTATGTCAGGCCTAAGACCCTACCCTAGGTACATGTCATCATCATTAGCCCCCGAATGGATTGAGGTCCGAGTGAAGAAGGGTTGAAGTTGGTTCCGACTCGATTCCATGCTTCGGAGGTATTTCATTAAGGTCCGGAAAACACACTGGAATTTCAACCCTGCAACAGTCGCCTTGATCGATTCTGGCTTCTGAGATCGCCGAGTGAATTATGTCGTAAATCTTCGAGTGAATCAGAGTATGAAATCTTGGACGCGATTGAATGCTCTACGGTACCCGGATCTCACGGGATTCGAAATTTTGGAGAAGCGTGTGGGACGTGGCATGGCGCAGTAAACGGGACGAGTAGATAGGGACTCCTCGATCTTCACGCCACCTTTTTTGCCACGTATCGGGCCAGCGCCTGTTGCGGGATGCGATAAGATTGCTCGAACCGACGGGTCAGCCACTCGAAAACAGCCCCATTGTCGGGGTACGAGAAGAAGGGTACACCTTTTAACTGTGCACGGGCAGTCTGAGCCGCGGGTGCCGCCACACTCAAGCAAAGCAAGGAAGGAGAGACAAGGTAAGGCCGAAGCTTGAAAGAAGCAGAACGACGCCAAGACCAAGACCATAAAGAGCAAAGGGGACGAAGCGGACTCCCCCGGCAAAATCCTTGCCGGGGGGCAGTTTTAGCAAACCCGGCAAGGCCCTTGCCTGGGCGGCTCGCCCCACGCCCACGGAGCGGATCACCTTTGAGTCCACCGCCTCCCATGGGGCAAAGGATTGGGGAGACATCCACAGTGGTGGCATGCAGATCTTTGTGAAGACATCCAAAGATCGATACATACTACTGAAGATGACGACCCTTGGCGGGATCCCGCCAAGGAGGACCACAAGGCCCCGGCAAGAGCCTTGCCGGGATGGCAGCGGGCGCCTTGGCAAGACCCTTGCCGGGCCCGGCAAGGCCCTTGCCGAGGCTGCGGCAAGGCCCCCGCCAAGGACACCCGTGAGGGCCACCATCGTGGCTCAGCGCCCGGTCAGCCTCCACCATGCAGCTACCGACCCAACCCAGTTGGGCGGGCACTGCGTGGCGGCAAGCCGAACCTCCGTGGAGACCCACCATCGCGCCACCTCACCGCCTGCCGCCTACATGGCACCACAGGCACCGCTGCTGGCGCGTGTCAACACGAAGGGAGCGGCGACGAACGAGACAGGCTCTCCCGTCCCCAATAAAGCAAGGACACCTAAGCAAGACGCATTTATGGCGCCTTGTCATGTAATGCGAGGGATAGACTCAGATGATCAGATCCTTTCCACCTCCTGTGCCACTGTGGCAACCCCTTTTCCCTATAAAAGGAGGCCCAAGGCGACCAGGAGGAGGATTCGGCTTTTTGGAGCTCTTCACGCCCCATAGCTAGCTGGAGAACGCAAATAAGCCAACCACCAAAGCAGGAGTAGGGTTTTACGCACTTCGCGGCCCAAACCTGGATAAATAACCCGTGTGCTATCTGTTTGATCTGCTCTTCTCACGACCCCGCGCCCCGCAACCGTAGTAGGGATTCTTGTGATCCCATAGGTGTCGTCTCCGCACCGACATCTTTGGCGCGCCAGGTAGGGGGCGCGATTGTGAGAATCAGTTCTAGCGATTAGTCGACACTCCTTCATCTTCGTGACCTTGGAAGAAGAAAGGAGGCCGAAGATCGACGTTCGAGCGGCCGCCAATGTGAAGCTAAGTTGCACCGACTTCTTATTTGTGCTACCCTTCTTATTTGAGGTTATTCCCCGGAGATGTCACGCCTTTGTATGAGGACCCGACGCCAGGGGCTCTCCCATGATCGGCAACGCCCTTGCCCTGTTTCGAGTCTGCTCAACAGCTCAAGCGGCTGCGTCGAGGATGGCAGAGTAACCTTCCGCGATAGACAACGCCCTCGATTCTGACTCGAGTCAAGCTCGACAGTTCCCAGCAGGCCCGCGTACCCAGCAGGCCCTGGGGATGCGTCCCCAAAGCGCCGCTAGGGGCTTTCGCACCGGCAAGCCTACCTGATCGACGAGGGGCACACATACAAAGAAGAATTGAACGGGGAAATAACATGCAAGAAAATTAAGAGTACTTCAAAGTTATATTACATCACATCATAGCTGCGGTTCTAACTAAAGATAAAATTTGTCTTGATTGGGAACCTGCAGCGGCGAAGAAGAACGGGATGCTCAATCCCGGCGCTGGCCTTCCACCCTCTTGATTCGTCGATGCCATTGGTGATGGGCTTGATGCGCTCCTTGAGCACCGTGAGGTCAACACCATCCGGCAAGCTCTTCATCGAGGCCGCGAAGTCAAGGTTGGGATTCCAAAGGCGCCACCTTGGTGAGGACCTTGGTCATGACCCTCCCAAGAAAGTCGCTGGGCCTCATCGGCCGGCGTGGCCCTGTTGGAGTGGAGATAGGCCAAGGCTCCGAGGACGCCTTCGAAGAACTGGGTCAGCTTGGCGTTGATGGTCCCGCTGCACGGGGGCGTACCTCACATTTGGCAGCCCCATGGTGGCCAATTGCGAGGTGACCACTGCCGGGCGATGACCTCTAGATGGCTGATCCACTTGTTCTCACCCACCACATACTCCCGGTGGGAGGCGGCCTCGTTGCCCGCAGCTGCTTCTCCTCCTCGAGGCTCTGGTCAAGGTCTCCTCCCGGCCCTGCTCTCCAACAAGATCTTCTCGAGACCCTCCAGGTTCAACTTGAGGTCTCGATGGAGTTTTGCGTCGGAGAGCTCCCGATCTGCCGATGACCGCTCCTTGCGCCTTTGTCAAGGCGCGGTTGAGCGTGTTCTTCTCACGGACAGCTTGAGGGCCTGCTCCCTTAGCTCATCCCGGCTCCGCTTCCAGCTCCTTCGCCTTGCCGGCATGGGCCGAGCCTGGGCATTGAGTGCCTCCTTGTGCCTCTGCTTCCAGCTCGCGGGTCCATCGCGACAAGGGCCTCAAGCTCCTCATCCTTGCGAGCGCCTATGCTAAGCTTCGCTTCACGCACGGAGAGGTCCTCTTCACAGGAATCCAAGGCGGCTTGATGTGGTTCCGGGCAGCTTCGGCCACGGCGGCCAAGTTCGCCGCCTCTTCCTGAGCCTTCTCGATGTCGGCCATTCTCATGGTGAGCTCCACGTCGTGCTTGGCCAGCTCCTCCTGAAAGGCCCTCTGCTCCTCGCGAGTCTGGTGGAACCAGGTCTGCGCCTCAGTGACGCGCGCCTTAAAATCCACCTCCGCGTTGTCCACCGCTGCCATCCTGGCCTTGATCTTGTCCAGGCGGGCGTGGTAGAGCACTTGGAGCTTCCGGAAGTCGGCCCCCATGGCGCGGAAAAGCCGCTCTTCTGGAGAACCGTCACCACCAACGCCCGGCTCATCAACCACCTCAAGCCCGGTGGCGGCAAGCACCTCGCCGTCCAAGGCTTCCCCTTCGGCAGGCGCTCGGCTTGACGTCCCCGGGAGATGGACGAAAAGATCGTCGCCCACCTTCAGATATCTGCCAGGGCCCGAGGTTGAGGAAGAGAGAGGCTGGTCACCCGCCGCCTCTTCCTCGGCGGAGGCCTTGCCGGCCCCGCCGGCAGGCCCACTGCTGGCGCCCTCGGCAGAAGCTTTGCCGGACGCCTTGGCGGCCTCCGCAGCGGCGTCCTCGGCAACACTCTTGGCGGCTTCGTCAGCGGCAGCCTCGTCAGCATCCTTGGCGGCCTCCTCGGCAGCAATCCTGCTGGCCTCCGCCGCGGCCACCTCGGCAATGTCTCCCACAACAGTGTCCACGTCCTCCATGTCTGTTGAAGGAGGGCCTGGGCAGCAATGGGGGCGATGAGGCTAAGAAAGGAATAAGGAAAAAACAGAGGCGAAGGACAGGCGACTCACCAGTGCCAGGCCGTGAAGCAGAAGTCCCTCTCACTTGACATTTGGCGCCTTGGCCAGAGTCACCAAGCCAAGTTCCCCTCTTCCTCCATGGGTGTAGGCTCAGGTGTCTGGTGCCCTTGCAGGGGCGCCCCAGCGGCGTGGTCGATGGGGGTGGTGTGTTAGGAGCAGCCCTCTGTGGCTCCTCCCGCTGCCGCTCCTCCCGCAAAACCCGGCAAGGTCAAGATCGTGGCATCGGCGCCTACCACATGTCGAGTAGGAAGAGGGTGTGAACTTCTGGCTGGGGGCTGCGCCGGGCTGCTATCTGGGCTGCTCGGCACCACCGGTGGTGTCTCTAAAGCCCAGGGGGCTGATCGCTCGCCAAGGTCCTCGCCCTCTTCGCCCTCTGGGCCAACGTCTCCGTCTCCCTGCAAAAGCAAAGATGGATCAAGACAAGCGACCCAATTCAGGGAAGATAACAGTGAGGAATGAAGTACTTACTCGTCGTCCGTCTCCTCCTCTTCCACCAGCTTCCTCTTCCTCTCCGGGCTGAGAGACCCGAGATCAAAAGGGAGCTCGCATCATTGTCCGAATCGACGCCTGCCGGAGGAGGCAAAGAGGGCGGCGGGGTTTTTGCGCGCCTGGATGAGGAAGGGGCCGTTGCCTTCTTCTTCTCAGCGGCCCTCGCCAGCGCCTTCGCCGCCGTGGCCCTCGTGTGGCACCCGGACCCCTCCAGGGTCAATTGAGGCCGTGTGGCCCTGCCAGGCCAGACCGGCTCGCTGGAGCCAGCCCGCCGCAGGACTCGCCCTCTTCCCTTGGTCGGTGTCGAGCTCGCCACCACCTCCTCCTTCGACGACGACGACTCGTCGGCCGCGTCCTCGACAAGCGGAGCTCCAGCGTCGGCGCTGCTGACCTCCCCGGTGGCCGCCGCCCACAAGGTGAACTGCTCCTCTTCCGCAGCCGTCGCGGCTTTGTCTTCGACACCACCGGCTCTGCCGGCCTCCATGGCAAGTTGTGCCTCCCTCGCCCTAGTGGCGATGTAGTCCAGCTCCGCCTGGGTGGTGTCCATGACAAGCCACCGCTCAACATCAGCATTGACGTACACCTCGACCAAGGAATCGAAGAACTGCTACACGTCTGCTTCCGTCGGCTCTCGCCCGGCTCGGGACGGGGCCGTGCGGCGTTGCGATGCGGCATCATAGCAATGATCTCGGACCGGCGTGAGTTATTGCACAACGGGACCACCCATTTGGTAACGAAGAACGACCCTTGAGGGCATAGCCGACCATTGAGTCGGCCTCGAGGCCTTGCAGGTCCGTTCAATCTTGCCGTCGCGACCCACGTCTGCCGGAAAAGCCCGGCGGCGTGGGCATGCCCCATCACCGTGAAGTTGTGGTCGAGGCCAGGCGGAGCCGCATGATGTCGGCTAGGTTCGTGAAAAGCGGCTGGCCTCCTTGTTGTGCAGCAGGGCAATCCGCGGCGAATGAAGTCCGCCTCGATCATCTCGGTGAGCCCGCTGGGTCAGCCGAAGGATCCTGAGTGGTGGCGACGGTGAGCCTCCCGTCGGCAACATCGACGTCACCCGATCGCCGCCGCGGACCGGCAGCGTCAAGCCGGACCTTGCAGAATTCCGGCGGGTCTTCGTCCTCGATCCAGCACCACCGGCCACGCCATTCGTCCCACTTCTCCTTCATGGCACCTTCCGGGTATGCCCCCTTGGATCTTGAGATCCAGGCGATACATACGGAGACGGCGCCTCCGGGCTGGATTCATGGGGAGAAATAATGGTGAAAGAGTGTCGTGTTGGGCTGCACTCCGGCGAAGCCCTCGCAAAGATGCGCGAAGAGAGCCAAGCATGCCACCGCATTCGGAGTAAAATCCAAAAGGCGAAAGCCGAAGGTGTGCATGATGTCGCAGAAGAAGTCGGAAAAAGGGGGGCATAACCCGCAAGAAAGGTAATCGACGAAAAAGGGATACCGGTTTGGGGCAGGATTGGCGCAAGCGGCAGGAATAATGCGCGTCGCCGGGTGCCCCGAATTCTCTCCCCCCGTCTTCACTCCCCATAAGGGCTTGAAGGAGGCCAGGAGATCATGAACACCAATCGACGAGGGGATGAAGAAGGCAGACTTTGTCCGTCCCCGACAACAAGACTCTCCGGCGGCTCCACGGTCCCAGAGCTCTTAGCCACCCCCTTGCCCTTGGTGGATTTGGGCGCCATGGCGGCCAAGAGGTCTAGAGGAGCGAGGAAGGAGGGTGGCGAAGCAGCGATGGCGGGCGACGACGAAAGCTCAGGAGGGAAGGAAGAGAGGAAACGGTGGCTCTGAGATTGGAAAAGGTACGGAAGAAGAGGTGAAAGTGAGCGGCGCGCCCGCGGTTATTCCTTCTTATGGGGGAAAACGCGGGCCGCCTCCTTTCACATTAACTGCGACGGGACGCATGCGTGCAGAGCTCAGCCCCACGCATGCCACCCACGTCACGCACACCTCCCCACGCCAAGCCACGCGCGGGAGACGTGGGAAGCGCAGCGCGCGAAAAGACTTACCGCGGTAAAAACCACCCTGCCCGCTCACAAGACCATTTTTGGGCCTAGCCTAACGACGCGATTGCGCTTACGTGTGGCCAGGCCCGGGGCTCCTGTCGGTGTCACGAGAAGAAGGGTACACCTTTTAACTGCAGCACGGGCAGTCCCGAGCCAAGGCCGCCACACTCAAGCAAAGCAAGGAAGGAGAGCCAAGGTAAGGCCGAAGCTCGAAAGAAGCAGAACGACGCCAAGACCAAGACCACAAAGAGCAAAGGGGACGAAGCGGACTCCCCCGGCAAAATCCTTGTCGGGGGGCAGTTTTAGCAAACCCGGCAAGGCCCTTGCCGGGGCGGCTCGCCCCACGCCCACGGAGCGGATCACCTTTGAGTCCACCGCCCCATGGGGCAAAGGATTCGGGAGACATCCCCGTGGTGGCATGCAGATCTTTGTGAAGACATCCAAAGATCAGATACATACTACAGAAGATGACGACCCTTGGCGGGATCCTGGCCAAGGAGGACCACAAGGCCACCGACAAGAGCCTTGCCGGGGATGGCAGCGGGCGCCGCGACAAGACCCTTGCCGGGGCCCCGGCAAGGCCCTTGCCGAGGCTGCGGCAAGGCCCCTGCCAAGGACACCCGTAGGGCCACCATCGTGGCCCAGCCAATGAGCCTCCACCATGCAGCTACCGACCCAACCAGTTGGGCAGGCACCTGCGTGGCGGCAAGCGAACCTCCGTGGAGACCCACCACTGCGCCACGCTGCCTGCCTGCCTAGATGGCACCACAGGCACCGCTGGCCAGGGCGCGTGTCAACACGAAATGGAGCGGCGACGGACGAGACTGGGCTCTCCCCCGTCCCCGATAAAGCAAGGACACCTAAGCAAGACGCATTTATGGCGCCTTGTCATGTAATGCAAGGGATAGACTCAGATGATCAGATCCTTTCCACCTCTGTGTGCCACCGTGGCAACCCCTTTTCCCTATAAAAGGAGGCCCAGGCGACCAGGAGGAGGATTCGGCTTTTTGGAGCTCTTCACGCCCCATAGCTAGCTGAAGAACGCAAATAAGCCAACCACCAAAGCAGGAGTAGGGTTTTACGCACTTCGCGGCCCGAACCTGGATAAAGAACCAGTGTGCTATCTGTTTGATCTGCTCTTCTCACGACCCCGCGCCCCGCAACCGTAGTAGGGATTCTTGTGATCCCATAGGTGTCGTCTCCGCACCGACACCCATAAAGAGCGTTGAGGCCGATGAAAGGCACTGTGCATTTCATTCGATCCCCTTCCTCTCTGCTTTCCACCTCGCTTCTCTCTGCTCTCGATGCTTCCACCCGGCTTGCTCAGACTCCGCCGCCATGGTGAAGGAAAGGACTGCGGCCCTGGAGCACGCAAAGAACGCGACGGTGGCTGCTACCTCTTGAGCACTGCGTTGGTTTTCCCTTGAAGAGGAAAGGGTGATGCAGCAAAGTAGCATAAGTATTTCCCTCAGTTTTTGAGAACCAAGGTATCAATCCAGTAGGAGGCTACGCGCGAGTCCCTCGCACCTACACACAACAAATAAATCCTTGCAACCAACGCGATAAGGGGTTGTCAATCCCTACATGGTCACTTACGAGAGTGAGATCTGATAGATATGATAGGATAATATTTTTCGTATTTTTATGATAAAGATGCAAAGTAAAATAAAAGCAAAATAAAAAGCAACGAAAACGACTAAGTGTTGGAAGATTAATATGATGAAGATAGACCCGGGGGCCATAGGTTTCACTAGTGGCTTCTCTCAAGAGCATAAGTATTTTATGGTGGGTGAACAAATTACTGTTGAGCAATTGACAGAATTGAGCATAGTTATGAGAATATCTAGGTATGATCATGTATATAGGCATCACGTCCGAGACAAGTAGACCGACTCCTGCCGACATCTACTACTATTACTCCACACATCGACCGCTATCCAGCATGCATCTAGAGTATTAAGTTCATAAGAACATAGTAACGCCTTAAGCAAAATGACATGATGTAGAGGGATAAATTCATGAAATATGATAAAAACCCCATCTTGTTATCCTCGATGGCAACAATACAATATGTGCCTTGCTACCACTACTGTCACTGGGAAATGACACCGCAAGATTGAACCCAAAGCTAAGCACTTCTCCCATTGCAAGAAAGATCAATCTAGTAGGCCAAACCAAACTGATAATTCGAAGAGACTTGCAAAGATAACCAATCATACATAAAAGAATTCAGAAGATTCAAATATTCTTCATAGATAGACTTGATCATAAACCCACAATTCATCGGTCTCAACAAACACACCGCAAAAGAAGATTACATCGAATAGATCTCCACGAGAGAGGGGGAGAACATTGTATTGAGATCCTAAAAGAGAGAAGAAGCCATCTAGCTACTAACTATGGACCCGAAGGTTTGTGGTAAACTACTCACACTTCATCGGAGGGGCCATGGTGTTGATGTAGAAGCCCTCCGGGATCGATGCCCCCTCCGGCGGAGCTCCGGAACAGGCCCCAAGATGGGATCTCGTGGGTACAGAAGGTTGCGGCGGTGGAATTAGGTTTTTGGCTCCGTATCTGATTGTTTGGGGGTACGTAGGTATATATAGGAGGAAGAAGTACGTCGGTGGAGCAAATGGGGGCCCACGAGGGTGGAGGGCGTGCCCTAGGGGGGCGGGGGGTAGGCACGCCCCCCTACCTCGTGGCTTCCCTGTTGGTTGCTTGACGTAGGGTCCAAGTCTCCTAGATCATGTTCGTTCCAAAAATCACGTTCCCGAAGGTTTCATTCCGTTTGGACTCCGTTTGATATTATTTTTCTGCGAAACTCTGAAATAGGCAAAAAACAGCAATTCTGGGTTGGGCCTCCGGTTAATAGGTTAGTCCCAAAATAATATAAAAGTGACTAATAAAGGCCAGTAATGTCCAAAACATAAGATAATATAGCATGGAGCAATCAAAAATTATAGATACGTTGGAGACGTATCAAGCATTCCCAAGCTTAATTCCTGCTTGTCCTCGAGTAGGTAAATGATAAAAACAGAATTTTTGATGCGGAGTGCTACTTGGCATAATTTCAATGTAACTCTTCTTAATTGTGGTATGAATATTCAGATCCGAAAGATTCAAGACAAAAGTTCATATTGACATAAAAATAATAATACTTTAAGCATACTAACTAAGTAATTATATCTTCTCAAAATAACATGGCTAAAGAAAGTTATCCCTACAAAATCATATAGTCTGGCTATGCTCTATCTTCACAACACAAAATATTTAAATCATGCACAACCCCGATGACAAGCCAAGCAATTGTTTCATACTTTTGACGTTCTCAAACTTTTTCAATCTTCACGCAATACTTGAGCGTGAGCCATGGACATAGCACTATATGTGGAATAGAATGGTGGTTGTGGAGAAGACAAAAAGGAGAAGATAGTCTCACATCAACTAGGCGTATCAATGGGCTATGGAGATGTCCATCAATAGATATCAATGTGAGTGAGTAGGGATTGCCATGAAACGGATGCACTAGAGCTATAAGTATATGAAAGCTCAACAAAAGAAACTAAGTGGGCGTGCATCCAACTAGCTTGCTCACGAAGACCTAGGGCATTTTGAGGAAGCCCATCATTGGAATATACAAGCCAAGCTCTATAATGAAAAATTCCCACTAGTATATGAAAGTGATATCATAGGATACTCTCTATCATGAAGATCATGGTGCTACTTTGAAACACAAGTGTGGTAAAAGGATAGTAACATTGTCCCTTCTCTCTTTTTTCTCTCATTTTTTTATTTGGGCCTTTTCTTCTTCTTTTTCGTCCGGAGTCCCATCCCGACTTGTGGGGGAATCATAGTCTCCATCATCCTTTCCTCACTTGGGACAATGCTCTAAAAATGATGATCATCACACTTTTATTTTCTTACAACTCAACAATTACAACTCGATACTTAGAACAAATATGAATCTAGGTGAATGCCTCCGGCGGTGTACCGGGATATGCAATGAATCAAGAGTGACATGTATGAAATAATTATGAACGGTGGCTTTGCCACAAATACAATGTCAACTACATGATCATGCAAAGCAATATGACAATGATGAAGCGTGTCATAGTAAACGGAACGGTGGTAAGTTGCATGGCAATATATCTCGGAATGGCTATGGAAATTCCATGATAGGTAGGTACAGTGGCTGTTTTGAGGAAGGTATATGGTTGGTGTATGATACCCGTGAAAAGTGCGCGGTATTAGAGAGGCTAGCAATGGTGGAAGGAGGAAAAGTGCGTATAATCCATGGACTCAACATTAGTCATAAAGAACTCATATACTTATTGCAAAAATCTACAAGTTATCAAAGAAAAGTATTATGCGCATGCTCCTAGGGGGATAGATTGGTAGGAAAAGACCATTGCTCGTCCCCGACCGCCACTCATAAGGAAGACAATCAATAAATAAACCATGCTCCGACTTCATCACATAACGGTTCACCATAATGCATGCTACGGGAATCACAAACTTTAACACAAGTATTTCTCAAATTCACAACTACTCAACTAGCATAACTCTAATATCACCATCTTCATATCTCAAAACAATTATCAAGCATCAAACTTCTCATAGTATTCAACACACTCATAAGAATTTTTACAATTCTTGAATACCTAGAATATTAGGATTATTTAAGAAAATTACCATGCTATTTAAGACTCTCAAAATAATCTAAGTTAAGCATGAGAGATCAATAGTTTCTATAAAACAAATCCACCACCGTGCTCTAAACGATATAAGTGAAGTACTAGAGCAAAAACTATATAACTCAAAAGATATAAGTGAAGCACAAAGAGTATTCTAATAATTTCTGAACCATGTGTGTCTCTCTCAAAAGGTGTGTACAGCAAGGGTAATCGTGGTAAACTAAAAAGCAACGACTCAAATCATACAAGACGCTCCAAGCAAAACACATATCATGTGGTGAATAAAAATATAGCTCCAAGTAAAGTTACCGATGAAAGTAGACGAAAGAGGGGATGCCTTCCGGGGCTTCCCCAAACTTTGGCTTTTTGGTGTCCTTAGATTATCTTGGGGGTGCCATGGGCATCCCCAAGCTTAGGCTCTTTCCACTCCTTGTTCCATAATCCATCAAATCTTTCACCCAAAACTTGAAAACTTCACAACACAAAACTCAGCAGAAAATCTCGTGAGCTCCGTTAGCGAAAGAAAACAAAAGACGACTTCAAGGTACTGTAATGAACTCATTCTTTATTTATATTGGTGTTAAACCTACTGTATTCCAACTTATCTATGGTTTATAAACTCTTTAATAGCCATAGATTCATCAAAATAAGCAAACAACACACGAAAAACAGAATCTTTCAAAAACAGAACAGTCTGTAGTAATCTGTAACTAACGCAAACTTCTGGAACTCCAAAAAATCAGAAAAAATAGGACGGCCTAGAAAATTTGTTTATTGATCAGCAGCAATTGGAATCAATATTTTATCACGTTCTGGTGATTTTTAACAATTGTTTTTGTGAACAGAAAGTTTCTGGAAATTTATGCAAGATCAAATAACTACCATCCAAGAAGATCCTATAGGTTTAACTTGGCACAAACACTAATTAAAACATAAAAACACATATAACCAAAGGCTATAACAAATATTTATTCCTAAAAAGAATCAAAAAGCAAAAAACTAAAAATAAAATTGGGTTGCCTCCCAACAAGCGCTATTGTTTAACGCCCCTAGCTAGGCATAAAAGCAAGGATAGATCTAGGTATTGCCATCTTTGATAGGCAATCCAGAAGTGGATCTCATGATAGATTCATATGTTAATTTTATTTTCTTCCTAGGGAAGTGTTACATGACTTTCTTTAATGGAAATTGGAATCTAATATTCCCTTCCTTCATATCAATAATTGCACCAATCGTTCTAAGGAAAGGTCTACGAAGAATAATAGGACATGAAGGATTGCAATATATGTCAAGAACGATAAAATCTACGGGCACATAGTTCCTATTTGCAACAATAAGAACATAATTAATTCTTCCCATAAGTTTTTTAATAGTGGAATCCGCAAGGTGCAAGTTTAAAGAGCAATCATCAAAATCACGGAAATCTAGCAAATCGCACAAAGTTTTTGGAATCGTGGAAACACTAGCACCCAAATCACACAAAGCATAGCATTCATGATCTTTAATCTTAATTTTAATAGTAGGTTCCCACTCATCATAAAGTTTTCTAGGGATAGAAACTTCCAACTCAAGCTTTTCTTCATAAGATTGTATCAAAGCATCAACGATATGTGTGGTAAAAGCTTTATTTTGACTATAAGCATGAGGAGAATTTAGCACGGATTGCAACAAGGAAATACAATCTATCAAAGAGGAATTATCATAATTAAATTCCTTGAAATCCAAAATAGTGGCTTTATTAATATCTAGGGTTTTGTTCTCTTCAAGCCCACTTTTATCAATTTTAGCATCAAGATCTAAAAACTCCGAATTTTTGGAACGCCTTCTAGGTAAAGGTGGATCATATCAGTCCCATCATTATCAAGATTCATATTGCAAAACAAAGATTTAATAGGGGACACATAAATAACTTTTAGATCTTCATATTTATTTTCATAAAAATCTGGTTTAACGGCCATCTTATTAACTAAGGTAGTCTGCTTATCCGTTATTTCAGCTATCAACTTTTCAAGACGAGCAATTTGGGATGTCAAACCATCAAATCTTTAGACATATCATCGAGCTCTTTATTCATATAACTCATAAAGCCTTTTTGTTCTTTAAGCTCGTTTTTGAAGAAATTATTATGCTCAAATTGCAAAACCATAAAACTCCTGACATTGTTTTCGATCTCTTCTAACCTTTTAAGGTGAAGATCACCAAATCTAGGTAGAGCCATCGTGACAAGCAAGTAATCCAACACACGAGCAAACAAGAGACGGGCAAAAAGAGGCAAACAGAAAAGAGAGGGCGAATAAAACGGCAAGGGTGAAGTGGGGGAGAGGAAAACGAGAGGCAAATGGCAAATAATGTAATGCGGTAGATAAGGGTTTGTGATGGGTACTTGGTATGTTGACTTTTGCGTAGACCTCCCCGGCAACGGCGCTAGAAATCCTTCTTGCTACCTCTTGAGCACTACGTTAGTTTTCCCTTGAAGAGGAAAGGGTGATGCAGCAAAGTAGCGTAAGTATTTCCCTCAGTTTTTGAGAACTAAGCACTACAAAAAAAAGACACATCCGTGACATTTTGGGCCGAACGAATTTTTTTTCTGTCATACATATGACACTTCTATGATGATAATTGTGAAAAAACCCGGTATCATCATAGATGTGGTGGGCTCCTACTTCTATGACAAAAAATCATGATGTAAAATGGGCTTTTCGTCTTGGGCGGCCGGAGACGCAGCTACATGACATTCTTTGGGCCGTCCATGACGGAAAAACCCGTGGTAGAAGCGAGGGGAGGAAAATTTGGGGAGTTGCGGTTATGGTGGGAGGTCGGGGCCGAAGCGATGCGCGCTTTCTCAGACGACGCGTGCGTGTGTACGAGGCGTTGGCTCTAACTGAACCCGAGCGAGGCGTTGGGCTCAAACTGAACCCGAGCGATTGCACTGCAGGCTACGTGGTACTGAACCCGAGCGATCGATCGATGGCTGTTAACTGAACCCGATGGAGCGATTCCTTCGCTATCGCTGCTAATCAAGCCAATCGATTGGATGAACAAAGTGAGCGCTTGCGGGGAGGGGGTTGGATGAACGAGGAGCTGTGGCGTTGCCTCTGGATGAACAGGACCCCGTGGTGTGGAGGTCTGGATGAACAGAGACGGTGGAGGGGTGGCCGTGGAGGGTGGTTGAACAGGACCCGTGGTGTGGAGGGCTGGATGAGCGATGAGACGGTGGAGGGGTGCCCGTGGAGGGGTGGTTGAGCGATGGCCGGTGGAGTAAGCGCGCGGTGGAGGCTGGATGAACAGGAGCCCGTGGAGGCCGGAGGAGGTCGACGGTAGCCCGTGGAGGCTGGAGGAGGTCGACGGTGGAGATGAACATTATCCCGTGGAGTCCGTTTTGCGGCACGCCACACCCCTCCCGATGAAGAGGACCCCGTTTGACCGCGGCGCTCCAACACAAGTCCGCTTTCGTCTGCTTTTGCGGTCGCCACACCCTCCCGATCAACAGACCCCTGCTGACCGTAGGAGGTCCGTTTCCTCCATTTTGCGATGCGCCACACCCTCCCGATCAACAGACCCGTTCGACCGTAGGGAGGTCCGCTCCTCCGCTTTTGGCGGCACGCGGACCCTCCCGGCGAACAGGATCCCGTTTCGAACGTGGCCGGTCGAACACAAGGCCGTTTCCTCCGTTGTGCGGTACGCCAGGCCTCGTTTCCATTGCCTGTTCCGTCCAAGCCCTCCCGATGAACACGAACACGCATTCCATTCCAACCCAGCCGGTTTGGCTCCCCATGAACACGATGACGACGCTGTTTCTCCGTTCCGACCCAGCCATGTACACGAGCCCTCGCCGTACGTATGCGCAAGTAGGCATTCGAGACCCCGCCCGTATGTACACATACGTGCCGTATTTTCTTTCTTGCACCACGGCCGCCAGACGTGCGTGTACATGCTACGTCGCGCCTCTACTACACGTCGCGGCGCCTCTACAACGACCGGTATATGCACGCATTCACGACCAGAATGACAACGCTACGTACGCTTCGACCAGGTGGGTCCCGACTGTCAGGCACTTCCTTGCCTGCGAAGATGTAGCTGGTGGGTCCCAGCAGTCAGGGGGGCAAATCGTTTTGGCTTTTTTTTTGCTCGGACGCACTTCCTTGTGTGCGAAGATGTAGCTGGTGGGTCCCAGCAGTCAGGGGGGCGAATCGTTTTTTTGGACGCACTTCCTTGCGTGCAAAGATGTAGCTGGAGGGTCCCAGCAGACAGGGGGAAACGTTTTTTCGTGAAATACGGTGGCCCGTTCGGTGGGTCCCCGCTGTCAGGTGGAGGAATAATTATTTTGCGTGTAATAAGGAGGCACTTCCTTGCTGCGGCCGTGGACTCCGGTATCGGCCTCTCCACGTCTGATCCACGTCCGATGGAAGCCATTCCTTGACCACCTTGACCACGCCGCCGAGAGCACCGAAGCGGTGGACGACGACGAGGCCTAGGAAGGGGATGATGCGGAGCCGGGAAAGACGCGGCAGTGGATGCCCACGCATAGAGGAGTATGAGGGTTCACTCGTTCGGCTGCGGTGTGAGGCTGCCGTCGCCGCAGAATAACAGGGGGTGTGGGTGCGTAGAGGGATGGCCTGGCCAGCGGTGGGAGTAGTAGGGGGCGGTGAGGCCTCCGCGGCATCATAGCCGGCCACGGGCGGCAGGAGCAGGCGGCACGACCGGCGCTGCTTTGGGCGGCTGGAGCAAGAAGACCAGAGGTTGAAGAAGCACTACGGCCGTTGGATGGACATCGTACGGTCACTGGAGCTAGAATCGTTCATATATTGACTAAAGTTGACAAAGGCCTCCGTCCGAGTCAACTTAGGAGGCCCACAAGTCAGCCTCCCACCAAGGTTGGTCCCAGCTAGCAGGGGGTATTCATTTTTTTGTGCGTAATAAGGAGGCACTTCCGGTGGGTCCGAGCTGACAGCGGGGGGAACGTTTTTTTCACGAAATACGATGGCCCGACCTGTGGGTCCCAGCAGTCAGGGGAAAAGTTTTTTCGTGAAATACTGGTGGCCTGTCCAGTGGGTTCCAGCTGTCAGGTGGAGGAATAATTATTTTCCGCGTAATAAGGAGGCACTTCCTTGCGGCTGCCGTGGACCTAGCTGTCAGCCTCTCCACATACATTACTCTTCCGATGGAAGTCGGTCATTGACCACATTGACCACGCCGCGCCGAGAGCACCACGGCGGTGGACAACGGCGAGGCCTAGGAAGGGGACGACGCGGAGCCGGGGAAGACGCGACAGTGGAAGCCCGCGCGAAGAGGAGTACGAGGGTTCACCGGTTCGGCTGCGGTGTGAGGCTGCCGTCGCCGCAGAATAACAGGGGGTGTGGGTGAGTAGAGGGATGCCCTGGCCAGCGGTGGGAGTAGTAGGGGGCGCTGGGCTCACAGGGCAAAGACAACCGCCACGGGAGGCGGGAGCAGGCGGTCCCGCCGGCTCTTCTTTGGCGGCTGGATCAAGAAGATCAGAGATTCCCACGGTTACGTCTGCTAGAATCGTTTGTTGACGTAGTATATAATAACTAAAAAAATCTTGCATACGCGTCTACTAAACAGGCCCACAAGTCAGACCACTCCCTCTTTTTTTAATAATTTATATATAGCTCATAGCAACTTCTTATGCAATTTATTGCGATCGTTTTTGGTTGGCCAGGCCAATTTCACATATTTCTGTGGGTTCCAAACTATTTTTAATACAGAAATGTCGAGCCAGATTTAAAGTACTTTGAAGATATATTTGAATTAGGTTAATGCCCAGAGAAATAGGAATCTGAAAATGTGAAAAAAAATCAGAAATTATAAAGTAATTGCCAATTTGTCATCTGTTTTTATATTTACAACCCATTTCATATTACTTTCAAGATTTGCAGGCGTCTTGAAAGAGTTGCAACTGTCAGACGTAGAAAAATAAGTAGGCCTGGATTGGGTATTCTTCAAAAAATAAATCGGGCTCATTTTCACAAAGAAAAATAATCGGGCTGGTCACATGGTGAACATAAAATATAAGCACAGGCTAGACGGGCCACAGCCAGTTCAAACCCCGCCCGCCTCAACAATACCAAACAAAAAAATACTGCTTTCGAGTAGCTACGTCCCTGTGTGTCACCGATCTTGTGCTATTCTCTGGTCTATTGACTATATACGCTCACAATGTCGTGGGTCCCGGATGTCGTGAAAACACTAGGAGGAAGCTTTTATTTTTCCATACGCCGACGCAGGGCCCCTACCGTCATCCTCTCCACGTATTTCTGCCGATTCCTGTTGTTTGTTGACCATGTTGACAATGCGAGAGGGCGGCGCCGCGGCGAGCGCACCAAAGCACGCGGAGGACGTCGGCGTTAACGATTTAGGAGACGGTGGGGCGGTGATTCGTGCACTGAGGCGCAGCCAGCCATGGGAGGCGGAAGCAGGCGGCCACGCCGGAACTGGTTTGGCTTTGGCGGCTGGAGGAAGACAGGACTGAAGAAACACGGCAGACTGTAAAAGCAGCAGGAGTACTTAACAACCTTAACTGAAACCAGCAGGGGCACTTAACAACCAAAGCTGAAAGCAGTATGAGTACTTATACAGCTTCAACCGTACAAAGACGCCTTGAACAGTGCTACTTTGCCTACAGTTAACCAAGGGTGAGGCCGCCAAGGCCCAGGCGCCAACCCGCGCATCCACAACCTTCTGAAAGCGGCTTCATCTCGCAACGTGGTCAATAAACAGGATATTCACTTTAGAGCCATGGAAAAGCATGTACATAATCTTCTGTCCTATTCTCCAAGATGGCTGGGCCTTCATTATCTGAGACCACCCACGAATAAGTATGTTTTCACCTCCAAGGGGAATTGAGTAGGTCAACATAAACATCATGTTGTGACCAAGCGCAAGTCTGACCCGACCATGGTCAGGCATATGTATAGGAACAATAGAACTCGATAGCCCTATTTCAAGAAGATCACAAATCAGAAAGCGTGTATAAGCAATAGTTTATGAACAACATATATAATGTAAAACAGCTCGTACCATAAGTTTCTCGGCTACGCTTGGACCTGTTCAACGAGTGCAGAAGGGCACACATATCCCACGTGGCCTTCCACCATTGAAACGCCCCCACAAGGACCTCAAGACGATCAATAAAGTGTAGGAACTTGTGGATGTCGATCCAGTCTACTTCATTGCCATTAGTAACAGCCGAGTTATTACAGAGTAACAAACGAGCAGATTGCTTAACTCAAATAACCTACACGTGCCACCAATTATAAGAAAATATTAGTTAGAAGTAGCATCTTCGTGAGAGATTCGTTGCTACTTCTAAAGTTAAATTGTGATTAGTTAGACAGAATAGGTGGATTAAGAAGTACTCGAGGCAACAAGCAAGAACCAGATACAAAACTAACATGGATGAACAATTGGAACGACGTCGGGGTGGAAGATCGCAGTGAAGATGAGAGCAGGTTCTGCTATTTCCATCAACATTCGTGCACCAACTTTCAGTCCGTAACACTTGAGAAAGTTTATCCAAGTTCGGCCATAAAAAAGCAGTGATCTTCTTGGTTCATGAACCCAACTCGGAAGTAATATCCATGGCTTGTCTTCACTGTGACCATTAAACTAGTGTATTCAGTTATGGCAAGGCCGAGCATCTTGAGTACATGTGTTCCGGCGGAGCAAATAATACACCGCAGAAAAATAATATGACAACACACCATGTTCAAAAAACCCCACCCTCCCGGATAGAGAAGAGGATTCTAGGAACATACTGCGGCGCTGCTTCAAAATGCTGTGGTAGGATGAGAAGGAACAAGTGTGGCGTCTCGCCGAGGGCGCAGAAATCTGTAGGGTACTCGCACTTTGGGCACTGCAACTGAAACACACTAGATTCAGTACGAAGAAAAATGCATCAACGGCGACGCCTGCCATCCTAGGATTACTTGCGACCAAGGGACTTGGATTTATCGGGGATGGATGAAGAATTGCAGACTGGTTCTCCATGAGAAAACCCTATGCAATCGCCGAAGGGGTTTTCTCTGAACAAGCGACGAGGGAGAAGGGATTCAGGCCCAGTGAAATATTGTCGCTCGTCTGGCCCGACTTCATCGCTAAAGTCGGAAAGGGGGGTTGTGATTTGTCGGCTCATTGGGCATTATCAAGCGCCACTGACCGGGTGTGTCTACCGTGAAGTTGTGCACTCTAATTTGTGCATATGGCACGTGGACCCGCTGTTTGCCGGTTGCCCCACATATCAGCGAAAGGAAGTAGAAAGACATGAGTAACTAGTTACACATAAATATATATTTTGACAGAGAGATACTCCCTCTCTAAAGAAATATACAAATCTTTTATATCACAGGATCACCTTGCCGAGAAATATACTCCCTCTGCAACGCACGGGCATTATGGGGTTCAGCATTTTTTATGGGGGTTCAGCTGAGAATATAATACTCAGATTTTTTTTACTCAGATAGGCTCACGGTTCTGGACTTTGGGCCACAGGCTGACCATGCATGTTTGGGGCCCTTTCTACCTCAACGCTTTTCATATTGCAAGCGATCGATCTTTTGGTTTTAGATGTCTTTGTCATAAAGGCGAATACACAAAATTGAATAAAGCACGACAGCTGTTGGAATGAAATCGAACGACAGTTTCTATCAACGATATACCATGTGATAAATAATACTGTCGTACTACTTATACACACAGGACACTTGTTTCACCATGCCAGATTATTACATCAAAATCTCTCGGAGGATAGATCCGCTCGCGCTATGCGTTGCCATCAAGAATTTCAAAGTTGATTTTGACCAGCTCTCCTTGCCGAGAAAGTTCGATTTTGACATCATCCCCTACCACAAGATATGATTTAGAATTGAACCTTGACCATCCTTTAGCAGCAATCATCATGCGACCATCCTTTGTACTTACGGTATATTGAGCAGGTTCATTCACACCAAGGCTGCGCATGGTAAGAGAAACTTGGCCGCCGTAGTCTTGATAGTTGAACGACTCCTCGTTGTTTCTAGGAATTCTCTGCTTGCAAACAAGAAGACATACCCAAACAGTTAGATCAACACGGTGAATCATGTGAAACAACATGGAAATAAAAAGAACGAAGCACTTGGGCGGCCAATGCTTACCAAGAAGGTGGACATGTCGGTTTGTGTAAGGACTTTGGTATATGAAGTGCGAATCGCAGCCCGATCACATTGCAGGTGCAACTACACAGCCGGACCAAATGCAAGTGCAAGTGTTGGTGCAGGTTAAAGCCGCTTCTTTGCCGGAGATGGTGCTCCTTGTAGAGCTGGTGCCGTGTCGATGCCCGATCCTCCGGTAGATCGACCGATCCACCGACACGGTCGGTGCCCAATCCTCACCGGATCAGCCGAGCTGCCGCCATTGTCGCTGCTAGAGCAATCACCGGTGCTTGATCTGCATGCGAGACAATGGCGATCGTGTTCCGTCTGCTATGATCAGCTTTCTAACTTGACTAGGATCCGTGGATCGTGATCCAATTTTTTCTTCATTTCTTTTAAACGCGAGAAGGACTAATTGTGGCATTTTTGTTAAACCAAACTGCAGTTCATCATAGGGATTCAGCTTGTACTCGAGACAAATGCATCGATCCAATTTTTTCCAAGAATATAAGTGATGGACAAAGGCCTTCAAGCATCGACATGACATAAGAAGTGAAACCTGCAAAAATAGCCATCGTAGAGCAAACCAAGATTTATTTTGTGATGAATGTCACATGGCAAAACCTGCATCGTAAAATTGCAGGAAAAGAAAGAAAACATGAAATTAAATCAATAAGATTTAGACAGTAAATCAATAAGATTTACTTCATGTGACATGAGTGAATCCTTACCAGGAAATCACTAGTTTGAATTACTAAAAAGAAGATAGATCGTCCAACTACGCGTGGCATGCAGGGCGCCGCCTACTCCCACAAGCGTGATAGTCCAAAGGTCGTGACAAATCGTATGGACCGAACATCCATGGGACTGGAAATCCTGGTGGGTGCGGTAAACCCTGCAATGCATATAGATATTGGAGTGTAACCATAATTGATAAACCGTCCTCACAAAAAATATGATCTGGATACTTGAGTGGACAGACATTAACATAGACCGTTCTCAGGACTGACCATACACCAAAAGCGGCAGTACTAATAAACAATACAGGGTTCACAAACACAAATCAAGTACTGAACAATAGTACTTACTACAGACAAGCAAAGTTTCACTAACTAAACTCTGCAGACTATTTCTTGCCACCGACCTAAGGGATGAACCCCGCATAACAGACTAGGCCATGGACTTCGTGTGAGATGTCTACATGCACCATCACCATCTTGTCAACCTTGGAGAACCTAACAGAGTGGTCTTTCCACTCATAAACATGATGATGAAGACATGCCGCATCAGATTTGTTGGGAAGCTTTACAAGAACCACACCCTTCGTAATCGAAGGCACAACCAGGAAATTGTTGTGGTCTAGTACAACCTCGAGAACACGCCTGACAACAATACTACAGGAAAACACTAGTTCAGGACACGTGGCGACAAGGACACGAGTCGGATAGTTCAGCAGTAGAACTCATCATCAGGTCTTCCAGTTCACACGGCATGACTTTGAGAACTTCATCTCCACCGCGGACCTGGTTCTAATTCAAACAAAAACCATATTTCATTACTACCTCCGTTCAGAAATATAAGATGATTTTCGATATTATACTCCATATATGACTACATATACGCACAGAAATGAGTGAACAAAGACACTAGAACATGTCTTCAAAGGCATGAGAGCGGAGGGATTACATGCAGTATCCATAACACAAGTTATCGAGGCAAATATACCCTCTTAAAAGGTAGCATTGATGTTCATAGTACTCCCTCTGTCCCAAAATTCTTGTCTTAGATTTGTCTAGATACGGATGTATCAAGTCACATTTTAGTATTAGATACATCCGTATCTAGAAAAATCTAAGACAAGAAATTTGGGACAGAGGGAGTAGTTGAAAGTAATCTATAAGAAATCAGTGTCAACCTCTCGCATGTTTTGGTCAAAAGAGAAATTTAGAACCGTCATTTGGCACACAAAAATCACATGCAAGATCACCCAGAAAGTTGTACTACCAAGATTAGTAATCGCGTGTTAGATGAAAAAACACAATCAAGATCAAGAAAAAGATCGTCAACAAGAGACATTACCTGGACTTGCTTAATGAGGGATCCCGGAGAGGGGGGCTTGGACAGGGCGATGGCTTTGAGCTTGTCTGCGGTAGTCTCGGCGGGGTGCTTGCGCTTCTTCGTACCATGAGCCTCGACGGTTTTGGCCAGAGCCATAGACATCACATCGGCCGGTGCTCCGGCGTCCATCCAAGAGAGGAAGCTGAGAGAGAAGAGTGAAAGGAGGAACGAGATGAGGGAGAAGCGAAGCAACTGTGGGTTTTCTTCAAGAGAGGAAGCTGAGAGAGAAGAGTGAAATGATGGTTGCTTCGTCCGTCCAACTTCTTCTTTGGAAAGGAGGGGTTTTGTGATTTGACGGCTCATTGGGCATTATCAAGGCGGTTCGATCGGGGTAGTCTACCGTCACTCTACTATGGAGTAATTTAGTGCATGGCTAGTGGACCCAGTGTGGCTGTCCCACACGTCGAAAAGTGAGTAATTTAGTGCATGGTTGGAGGAGGATCCGCACGGTAGAGTGTGTCCACTGTTTTCATTCTAAAGAAAAAATGATTACATCAAGCGTTTCCACTCTTACGACGGAGGAGGAGCTAAACACGGTAGCCACTTGAACATATACAGTGCTCCTACTACTAGGCATGTGCAGTGGTTCATACGTTAGTACTACACAATCTTGTTGCTAGTGTAGTAAGATATGACGATAACAAATGATGTTGTGCGCATGTCAACTACTCCTATATGTAACATAGTACCGCTTTTCGACCGTCCAATGAGAATGAACAGTGAGATCAATGTTAATGTAACTAGGTCCACAACGCACGGAGAGTACGGTGCTACAAAGATTCCACCTAAACATGAACCATATGAAGCACATCCTATAGTGTTAGACAGGTGTATGAAGGGTGCACGGATGGGAGCAAAAGTTCCCTTCTCGACCCACTTTTGGGTGTTTGGCAGAGTGCATGAAGGGTGCATGAGTCCACACTAGTAGGTTGACAAAAATACACGAAGGAAACAACTATATTGAGATGAGAATGCAACCAAACACACCCACACGCTTTGTGCTACAAAGGATCGATCTGCACCGTCTGAAGTTTGATCCAACGGTCATGTTGCTCGAGACATGGACATGCCCATGCAGAGGGCGCCTAAACACCACCTAAGTCCCTCTCGCTTCTCGAGGCGCACGACGTTGGTGATGCAGGTGCAACCGCAGAGACCGCTCCCGGTCGACGGAGCCAGCTCATCAAAGACGGGCGTCCAATGGCACGTAATGGATTCCGTGACGGAGCCCTCGAAAGGATTCGCCCGAGAATGACGACAGCTGCGGCAACCCCTCCTTGTCCAAATTTCAGCCCCTACCATCGCTGGAGACGCCTCAGCTCCTCGGAGATATAGGTGAAGAAGGAGACCAGGTCGAAGCCGCAGCTCGTTGAAGTCGACCGGGTGGTCGAACGGGTTTAGCCCGACGGCCCGGCATCGCTACCGCACGACGGTAGGCATCGCGCAGCCGCAACACGTCGCGTGGAAACTTTGTTCACCAAGTGGCCGAGGCGATCCTCGACCTCGCCACGATCGGCCTGGCCGCGCCCACCTGCCCCTGACGGCCTATAGTATCTCCCGCTTTCTGTAGCAACGCCGCCGACGCCTCGAGCATCTTTGTGGTGGATGCCTACCGCTTTTGAAGCTTCGTGAACTCCCGCACATAATGGAGGAGCATGGCACTCCTCTCCTCCTTGAGCTCACGGAGCTCCACGTCCTTGGCCCTGAGCTCCGCATCCTTGGCATGGAGCTCACCTGTCGTGCCCCTCACCTCGGACTCCGTGATCTCATCAGTCGCCATGGCACCGTAGAAGCAATGGGGAGAGGAAGCAAAGGGGCTAAACGGGCTGAAAGGCAATGCAATCTACAGAAGGCGGAGGGAGTCACCGAGAAGCGGGAATCTTTTGGTTTTCACCACGGTAAAACACCGATCGGCGACTTCTCACATCGTGAGCAGTGGGTTTTACAGCGGAGTCATCGTGACTAATTGCTACCGCTACCGCCTCCCGTCAATCAAAAAATTAAAAATCCTGCCGCGCCTGCTCCCGTCAATCAAAAAATTAAAAATCCTGCCGCACCCAAACACCAGAGCAACGCCGCGGTGGATATTTAAATTTACCTGTCGGCAAGTAGATAAAAAAGGGGTGAAAAACAAATGTGGCGGCGGCCTAGCTAATCGGTCGAATTAACCCAACTAGCTAGCCACCGTGCTTCACTGATGTACTCGGCGGGAAAGGTGGTCTTTCGTGATTTGACGACTCATTTACTTGCTTCGGTGCTACGACCGAGGAGGACCCAGAAAACGCGCGGTAGGGCGTCCCACGTCAGGAAGAATATATGCGTGCACCACCTGGGAGGACCCCGAAGCTGCGTGGTAGGGTGTGCCACGTCTCGACACGGAGGAAAAATGTGCGTGTAAAAATATACTGTATCGGACGTAGTACCTATGGTTCGACCTCGGGACCCAGCCAGTCGGTCGAAAACACCCCACTAGCCACACAACTTCATCATGCAAACGTGGCACGGTTAGCTCCGTCTCGACCAGCCACAACGTCTCTTGTTCTAGGCGATTCTTCTATTTTCCAAGCTTTTTTAGTTGTAATAACACCACGGCAAGCTAGCGCCGCTCTTCGTGTGTGCCCGCAAAGGTTAGACGATGGAGAGAAGAGAGATTGAGATCGCAGACTGGGACCCACCCGTAAGTGAGACAACGGTCATGCACGTGTTGACGAGGCACTCCTCTACTCTACTCAATGCAAGTATCATATAAAATCAAGTTATGGGACAAAGCCAACAACCGTTCGCTTTTTTCGTGCTATCGACTTACGCTTTGTAGTCCAGGTTGCCGATTCGAATCTCGCCTTTCGATTTGTTAGTTTTAGGTCCAAATTTGATTAATGACAAGTGGGACCCCGTGTGTTGTTCCGATATTTCAGTGTAGGATGGTATTTTTGAACAAACACTTTGCGCGGTTAGACAAGTAACGACACGAGTTACACATATTTTGCAAGTTTATTTAACAAAAATGACAAATGACATAGAATATCACATCCACCCCGCAGCTTAGATACTATGGTGATACGGGTTTTTACACCGTTAGAAGTGAGATCCAATGGCTTGGGAGTAGTCTTTGTAATTATGCGCACTTCCAAACTCTCCAAAGTTTTTTTTTTGCATATAAAACATTCAAGCCTCGTGTGTGTGCCGCTGCATTTTGATCCAACGGCTCCCGGTGCTCATATTAGGTGCTCCCGTAGCTTAATTACCCGCCACGGTGATATGAGCATCTAGGTCGATGATCAAGGATCGGATGGCACATGCATAGTACTTGTACTTTCTGCATTTCCCAAACTCACACCAGATATTGCAAAAACATTCAAACCTCCTATTGTGGTCCGTTAGATCTCAGAGAACTCAGATCACCATAGAAACTACGGTCTTGGGGAGCACCTCATACTCTCCCGCGCGAGAAAACATAAGGTGCTATCGCATCTTGGATGCTACCGTGATACGAGCTTGGAGGTCGCTTATCCGAGATCCAATGGCATCTCGAGCAGTCTTTGTGCTTGTAAGCGATGGCTGAACTCTTTTGGGGCTTTTTCCGCAAAAAACCATTCGAACCACCGAGGAGGTGTTGGGTCACAAATCCAACGCCTCCCAAGAGCTTGTATCACCAAAGCATATAAGGTGTGGTAGCACATGATATTCTTACATACAGAGAATATGATGTCCTCCTTCATCTTTGATGCTACGGTGATACGAGCTTCCAGGTCGCTGGATATGGGATCAAAGGGCATCTAAGTAGTTTTTGTACAAATTGTGTGCAATTCTCAAACTCATCAAGGTTTCTGCAAAAATTAAGACACATCATGTGAGTTGCTATATCTCAGATCTACAAGCTCCAAGCAACTCAGACGCATATAGCATCTAAGGTATGGGGCACATGATATTCTCCCGGGAGGAGGGGTGGGGTGCACAACCAATCGGTGGTTGGGAGGGTGGGGACAAATATAATCTAAACAACCCTAAACAGAGCTCCACAATTTTATCTAAGGTCGAGGGTTGACCCCGACAATCATAGCTCCGCCTAAACACAACATTTGCATGTACAGTAGTACTAGACTTAATATTCATGTTTCAGCTTCATGTTCATTTTAAATATTGAACCGAGGACCATGGATGTCTTACATTTTACTCCTTCGTTTCCTAAATATTAGTCTTTTAGATGCTTCAAATGGACTGGCACATACGGATGTATATAGACATATTTTAGAGTCTAGATTCACTCATTTTGCTCCGTATGTAGTCACTTGTTGAACTCTCTAAAAGACTAATATTTAGGAATAGAAGGAGTATTTTTGAACTTGTGTCATACATGCATGGGTTGGAAAAATAGATGCCCTATACTTATTGGATTGTTGTTGTGTTCGTGTGTGTGTGTGTGTGTGTGTGTGTGTGTGTGTGTGTGTGTGTGTGTGTGTGTGTGGTCATATGCTTGATACATACAAAGTTTTCTCACCTCCATATTGTTCATCTTTTAAATTTGAATTTGCATTGGAAAACTTACTAGGGATACCATGAAATCTTAAATCCACGTTGAGATCACTATATCACACATTCACTCTAATTCAACAACTCGTCATAAATCAATTACCACGTTGAGATTAGTATTTGCAAGGAAAATACGGGTATTGTAATACACATAGATCCGTCCGGCAATTTAAAAGGTTCATTTCGTATTCTCAAATGGTAGGACCCAACGGCGTACCAGCCAGACCTTGGCTCGTGTTGATCCTAAAAAAAAGGGCTCGTGTCCTTCGGTGGCGTGCGTGGCAAGGTAGTCAGAATCCCGACTCGACTGCTAGAATCCTACGACTTCACGACCCTATGGAAGCATGTCGATCCAAGTCCCACTATGAATCCGGATCAGGTAGAGTCCATATTGAGTCGCGATCCAAATCATAGAATCCAGTACAAAACTGTGGAGTCCCGACTATGCTATGGACTATGCCCGATTCTACTAGCCATTTGTTTAGTTGTAGCAGAATACTATGCCATCATTCAGACCCTTTTTCACATGCTCATGGCCCTTTATTCCCCTCCCAAGCCCAAATGCTCACTCGCCGACATCGTTTATTTGACCATCAGAAACCCGATATCAAACTAAGGATCAGGCTTGTCGACAGATGGAATTAGCGTAAGAAGGAGGATGCGTCAAGATCAATCGGAGAAGGAGAGAAACATCCGTCAAGGTTCAACACTATGGATTAGATATACAAGTGATCGACTATTCATGAACTCTTAAAAAACCTCCTAAGTAAATTTCATGCACAGAAGATTTAAAGGTTCTATATATTTCCCTCTCATATGCGTTTCATACATGCAAGCTAGATTGTAGGATAGCCATGAAAAGAAGTTGAATACAACTAGCATTGACGTATACGTTTTTTTCTCTATATTTAGTGTTAGAACTCTATTGAACCCATATAAATTTTTGGCGTGGATACAAAATATCTTATTTGAGAAAATCTAGTAGAATCCTCGATTCCGTGACTCGATACTACGACTCGATTCTGTCTAAGGAAAATCGATCCGACTCCGAATCCCGACTCTGACTACCATGGTGCGTGATACGCACATTAGGCAACCCCAACTAGTCGAGCCTCAGCGTTTCAAGTCGAAATATCTGGCGGCCAGAATTCCAGCCCTAGGAAATTCCCCTCATGTCCCCGGTCCATAATGACTACCAATGAACAACGGAGGGATGCTTTAGTAACTAGACAACGTTACCTACCGTGGCGAGCATGGTTCAATTCCCTTGGTCGCCGCTCGCCAAGGTCACCCGTCAACTGCATTGCCTTGTACTACTACTACTACACCAGGATGAGCACAGAATTGAGCCCGTTTGTTCGTGCCTAGTACTTGAGTTAATATATCAGGCAATGCACTGGTACGGAGGGATTATCGTTTTACTCCTTTCCGGTTTATATGGCTTATCTCAAAATTTTAGTTTTCCCATTTTGTAAGTCTCAATTTGGTTGTTCCCCATCACATGTTCAGATTTCAAGATGCAATAAATCATTACATGCAAGTATTAAGAGAAAATTGACCCATGCATGTACTTTATGCATGCATGCATTGTAATTAATGCATTCAGAACACAATTTTTGAGGAAAACAAGCGCATTAATTGAGTGGTTTTGCAAACTACAACAATTGTTCCACCACTCACCATCTACCTTGGTTGGTGAGATTTTTGAATTGAGCCCTATAAACCGGAAAGGAGGTTTAACTAAGCAAAATGTTTGACCAAATCCTTTCTTAAGAAATACAACAGATGTATGCACGGCTTGAAAATTTATTGCATGATGCAAAGTTATGATATTGTTTCAATCCTGGATCTTAAATTTCAGAAAATCCAAAAGTGAGCATAAATTCTTGAAACTGAGCATGGTCACGTGATATGGCACAAATATTAATTTGTAAGTTTTTTCTTCAATTCGAGACAAGCTGCTTATGACAAGTTGAACAAATGAAGAGCCAAGGTATTTTGGAACAAAGACTTGTCACGTTAAGGCGAACGCTTTCACTATTGAAACCGTGGGCGTTTACGTGCCGCCACGAGTCCCCGCTTCTCATCGGCAGTGCCGCCCTAGCAAGCGTGTGAGTCGACGGAGGCGTCTTGAGCGTATCGCCGCGCCTACTGTCGTGGAGGCGTAAAGCGAGACCGCTATGCAGACTCACCGGGAGGCGAGCCCTTTGACCAGGCTTCGCCGCCCACCGTCGTCCCAACTGCTCCCACTTTTAATGTCGCCGACGCCGCAGTTTAATATCAACCCCGCACTACCCGGTATCGCTACAATCCTCTCTCTTCCTCTCCGATTCTCTTGTCGTCTACCTCCAACTAGCCTGACCTAAACGTACGCCATGCCGCATCACGATGGTCTGCCCTTAGTGTTCCGGGGCCATGAGGAAGACACCCACCGAGTCTCAAGAACATAAGGCGCTTTGGGGACGAGCTTGAACTGCTTTATGCGGAAGACGCCGCGCTTGTCCCCGCCTCCTGCTCGCTCCTGCCGCCTAATCAAGCGCCAAAGACCCATCCCTCGTGGCATTGATGGGCTGGGAGCCGCGCATTGTCGCCGAGCTTGATGCCACGGGTTCCACGAGGTCCCCGCCGACTTTCACGCTACTGCACCTGCCAACAAGATGCGCTGCGCAGCATCGACGCCCACGCCTCGCCGGTGCCTGCAGCACCGCCAACAAGATGCGCTGCGTGTGCAGGCATCGACGCACGCCGCAGCCGGTGCCCGTGCACACGAATGTCTTCGCCGCGCCGTTGACAGCGCATGTCCCTGCACGGGTGCCAGTGCCCCCCTCAGCCGCATGGATGGCCGCCGTCGACCGCTTCCTTGCACCAATGCCAGTCGCCTCCTCCCG
This sequence comes from Aegilops bicornis, assembly GCA_021605145.1. Taxonomy (NCBI): domain Eukaryota; kingdom Viridiplantae; phylum Streptophyta; class Magnoliopsida; order Poales; family Poaceae; genus Aegilops; species Aegilops bicornis. The sequence continues at coordinate 313,673,554 of CM038669.1, forward strand.
CCAGTTGACTTCGCTCGAAGTCTGAACATTTTGGCCTTCCTTGAAGCTAGGCCAACGTCCAGGAGTACGCCAACAACAGCGCAAGACGCCGCCGTCGCCGTCGGTTAGTGGCCCGACGACACATAGAGCACGACAGAGGAGCTGCTTCCCACCGCGAGACGCCCCCGCCGCCGCCGCGTAATCTAAATTTGCCATGAAAAACGTTCAGATTGCCATGATTAAAATCCGAACTTTATCATTTCCGTTTATTTTATATCGATCGTCGTATAATTTAAAGTCGGAGTCATACTGAACGAAATGTATGGTTTGATCGATTGAATGTTCTGCTAGAGCCGTATCAAATTAAATATAAAATTTCATCAAGCCACATGTATTCCTTGTCATCCAACGACCTAGACTGCTTCAATGTCGAGCGCTCAACACGTTTAGCGTGCAGTTAATTTCATGCCAAAAATAGTGCTAATCACATGGCAACACGCAAATAATATCCTAGAAGTTAATATCCGCATGCACTTAATATACTTCCAAATTAACGTGCATTGCACGTACACACTGACTAGTGTTGCTAGTACGTGAAACTAGTGCCGTGACTTGTGGACGCGTCCAGATATGGTCAACGGCAACATCGCCCTCGAGTTCTTCCTGTTTGCCCGCAAGGCCTAAACGCAGAAGGGGAGGAGAGAGAGAGAGAGAGCACACATGGAAGCCACCAGTAAGTGAAGGCGAATAGTACTAAAAATAATATTACATGTTATCCATTAATTAGGCTATGGTAATATAAAAACATTATGTGAACAAAGGGGGTACAACAAACATTGCTATTCTACGTATGTTGCCTATTGACGTGCGGCTTGAAGGCCCGGTCGCATGTTCGATCCTCGTCCTTTATTTTTTAATTTGTATATGGGTCCAAATTTGTTTCATGACATGTGGGCCCCTCGGTGTGTAGTTTGTAGCACTTTAATTTTTGGGTCGAAATTTGTTCCATTCCAAGTGGACTATCGGTGTGTAGTTTTGTAGCTTATTTATAATAATTAAAGAGAACAACATAGTTTTTTCAATAATACCATGGTGCGACGTTGAAGGCGAGAAAGGACGTGCGAGAGAGCGATGACCGAGCTGTATGAAATCAACTAGGGAGTTGTGTGGGTTGCAACGGCGTTTGGATTAGTTGTGGGCGAATGCTACGAAAATATAATCTAAACCGACCGGAATAAATGCCTACACAAATTAATCCAAGGTTGGAGTGCCCTCTAATGTAAATAGCCCCGGCGCTATGTAGGGATGGAGAGGTAGTAGCTTCAACGCGTGGAAGATACGGTATGAGAAAGCGAGGTCAATCGAGAGACATATAGATAGAGAGACAAAGTGAGTGTGGTCCGACATTCATTGAACAGATATATATGCTCCGGAGAGATATTGTCCGATTGAGCTTCTGGTAAGGGTGAGGGCTGTAAGATAGAGCTTGAGAGATGATCCAGTCACAGACATGTAGATATATTTTGTGCGTGGGAGGAAGCAAGGTCAACCGATCACATAGGGTCACCGTGCAATCGAAAGAGTGAGACGGGTTGGAGAGAGTGACCTAGATAGACAATGTGCGTGAGAGAGTATACAATGTGAATAGGTCGAATTGGGCTCAAACATGGTGATATATCGTTTTTGTTCGAGAAAGAGCGAGGTAAATCGAGACATACGGAGAGAGAGAGAGAGAGAGAGATAGATATATATAGAGAGAGAGAGATTGAGTGAGCGTGGCCCACCATGAGGTCGAAAGAGTGGCGGCGGCTTGGATGGACTGACCTAGATAGACAATCTCATGGAGAGAGTATAGAGTGTGTCGATCGAGGCCCGAACAGGAGATATATCATTTGTGTGTGCAAGAAAACGAGGTTAAACGAGACTCAGATAAAGAGAGCTAGATTGAGCGAGTGTGGCCCGCGGTGCGGAAGAAAGAGTGAGACAGTCTCGATGGAGTGACCTAGATATACAACGTGCGTTCATGCGCACGAGAGGTTAGGGGGCTAGATAGGAAATGCATGTATTTAGCGCGATAGGGTGAGAGGGAGAGGGGGGAGAGAGAGAGAGAGCTCGGCATGGGGTGCAATGGCGGGTGTGTGAGGTAAATACATTTGGTAACAGGAGTGGAAAAAGGGGTTGTGTAGTTGAGAGACTTAGAGATCGAAACATGGAGAGAAAGAATGAACGTGTGTTGGAAACCGATAGCTTGCTAAGGTGGTTAGGAAAGGAAGATTGACTGACATGTGAAGTATGTAGCATTTGTCTTGTGGGTGCTAAACACAACATTTGAATGTACATAGTACGAGACTTAATATCGATGTTTAAATTCGGTGTACATTGTAAGATTTGAACCGAGGACCAGGCATACGGGTAATTATTTCGAATTCGTGCCATACTAAGTTTCGGAATGTTGACATTGGCTGTTGTGCTATTTTGTAGGTCATATGTTTGAATCCATCCAAAAGTTTTCTCATTACCATGGTGTTCATCATATACATATGAATTTGTATTAAAAAGTAAGCGTGGATACAAAGGAAATGCGAAATCCACGTTAGAATTAGAGATCGCTACGTGACACACACTCTAATTCAAATAACTAACTACGTGACACACACTCTAATTCAAATAACTAATTATGTGACACACTCTAATCCACGTTAGCGTGGGTACCGTTTTGATTTTTTTCAAATAACTCTAATTAATTTATAGTACTCTCCTGCTCACTTTTTATAAGACCTTGAAGACATTTCAGACAATGTGCAAAACAATTCATTTTAAGTTGTCTGAAACGACTTAAAAGTGAACGGATGGAGTATCTCGTTTCGAATGACTAATTATTGCAAGGAAAACACGGGCATGGTAATACATACAGATTCGTTTGCAAATGAAAGAAGATTCGTTTGCATTCTCAAATGTAGGCGCACTGTGCACCCGAGGTCGTGGTCGGGTGGGCGTTGCTTTGGTGCATTAAAGGAAACTGCCCTTGGGTGATCGGGACATTGGGCCAGCCACTGTTGGGCCCACATGTCATGGACACAAAGGCGTGCCTTAAGGCACCGGGCACGCCCTGCTTGGCGGTCAAGGCGTGTTTGACGGACGCGTAGCACCCAGCCACCCAACCCCCCTCCCCCCAAAAAAAGGACAACGACAATATAAGTTCGCGCTTCCATGTTTCAGATTGAAATATCTAGCGTCCCCAATTCCAGCCCTGCAAAATCTCTCTTCTCCACCGCCCCTTCCGCGCCCAGATTGCTCAAATTCATAATTCGCCGCCATCCCTCGAATCGCCTCGCCTCGCTCTCTTTCCCCACCGTTTCCCCACCTCTCGCGGACGACAACGACGAAGACGACGGTCGCGCTTTCACCACCGCACCGGAGCTACCTCATCTACGCCTCGCCCACCGCACCGGTGGTCCATCGACAACGTCGGCCGCCGCAACCGACGTGCCTCATAGCCACCGAAGTTCCACCGCATCAGTGCGCTTCACCGACGCCGCCTCCCAACTCACCGGGCTACTTCACCGAGCACATCGTCGCACCCTTCGCTTCGAGGCCGTTGGGGCTTCACCAACGGTCTCGCCCACCGTGATCGTAGCGCTCACGCCACTCAAGATTCTGCATCCGCAGCGTGGCCAGCTAACGCCAACAAGATCACCCTCAACGGCTTTGAAGTGACCGACTTTAGCTAGGCGAGCATGCCCAAACGCCGCCCGAACAAGGTATCCACACATCACTCCCTTGTGCAATCGCTCCGACGATGTTTGGATATCCTTTCACCGCTCTCTTAGCTTACACGCCTATGCAACTCGACTTTAACTCTTATTTCTTATGGAGATATCATCCTAAACAAGCAAATCCATTTTTAGCGAAGCATGATGGGGCTACGGGATCCGTACACATCCCGCACACCCAGATAACCTTGTAAATATCTGTCATCCGGTACAACATCAAGGTCGATTCCTCTTATTTGATCAACCATTCGCCGTGTCAAAAATGCAGAGGGGGATGCAAGGAGCACAAGGCATGCACATCCAAGCAAGTGGTAACATGGACTTGTACATGGAACATCCCAAGCGCAAGCAGAGCTGCAGTGAGCCTGTACAACGAGCTAGCGTAAGTCCCTGCATTTCATTTAATTCAGACCGGCATTCGTGGTATGATTTGTGTGCGGTGGCTGATCCACGAATTCAAGTTACCAGGCAAACATTTAACTTAAAAAATACGAAGGCACTTGCACTCAGGAAATCAACATAACTTGGGAAATGTGAAGCTACATGCACTTTGAAAACCAGCTAATGATCCAAAGTAGTTCAGATTATAAACACTAAATGATGCAAGCACCAAAAACACAAAATGCAACATGGTGTACAAGGACTACAAACATGGTCTGCACTGCTTGAATTATTTGTTCTCTGGCTGAAAATATCGAAGTGTAATTGCACGTATAACCAGTGGCAAACTGCATATCAATATATCTATCCTGCACAAGTATGCCAATAGTTTCAAACAACAGATTAGAAAAGTATTTATGCTATGTTGTCATGATATGTGGGCTTTCTGGTAGATGGCCTCAACGTTTCCTCAAGCTATGAAAATGCACTATAATTTGCTTGTCATCAATGCCTGCAAATCTCTGTCTCTCTCAATATAGTAGATCATCATTAGACACTAAATCCTTCAATGAGCTTGCAAAATGCTTGCATTAGATCCCTCATTAGACACTATATGTTCATCACCGTGAGCATGTAAAATGTTTGCATCAAATCCTTCATTAGCGATTGCTCATTAGACACTTCTGTGCTCAAGAACAACATGAGCTTGTATCTTTGCACCGGAAACTTGATTAGATACATCGATTCAAATGGCCTCGGTATTGATTGGGGAGTTATAAAATAAGTAGAAATTGGTTTCACTTTCTCATAGATTTCCTACATACAAGCAGTTTTACAACACCGCTCGTGTTTAACTATTGGCCGAAATTGAAGAGTTGAATTAGATATAATCAGGGATGTGATGTACCTGCTCACAGTGCATGCTACTCTTGCAAGCTACGATCGTCTGCTTGCGCAAGCTTGATGCCATGCCCGTCTTTGCCGCCATCGCCTCCCACGCAGGCTACACCTGTGGTTGGATCTTCATCTTCTTGTCCTTCCGCTCGCTTGAAGCCATGACCGCCTCCAACGAGGGCGCGAGGAAGTGTTGTGTCGGGTCAGCCCAAATGGGCTAGGTTAGGAGCGAACCAGATCGAGGTCGAGCAAATGAATTGGGATTTTTCCCGCCGTGATCGATATGGGAGGCGCTCGCTTGGGGCCATGAGCCTGCTATAGGGCCTGCCTTGCACTTATGTTATTGGCCCATCCAAATTGAAACATTTTTCTTAATTTTTTACATTGCTCGCTTCGCATGCGTTGGGACGAACAAAACTAGTGTGGGCCAACCTGGACGACTCAAACTAGGTGCACACTTTCCAGCCACCTGAGGCAGCCGCCCATACCAGCCCCTATGGTGTCGTCGCCCCTTTTTGCGTGTATGATTGGATAGTGAAAAATATTCCAGGGGCGCTTTTGATTTACCCATAGAATGGTTGAATTGCTTGTTTCTATGAACTGAGTTCGCCAATAATGTGAAGGATGCCACTTTTTCATCCTATTGTAGATTGCTTAGATCTCGATATGCCAAAAGTAATCGCATGAAATATACAAGAAAAGCCGGTGTGATGTGTTTGGCTACAACTAGTCTGACTACACGTCCTCATATAACATATCAAGGACGCACCATCTTACCAGATTAACCATTCAACTTACCCATGTTGTGTGGGTAGAAAGAAGTATTGGGATTGCGTATCCAAGCAATTGATGCCATGGACTCCTTTGTACAACCTTGTGTTTAAAAAGAAGTTGCAGTGTGCAGCTCAGAGAAAGAACTAGCGTAAGTTCAGCCATTCGCTTCTCAGAATTTTAGTTAGCCACTTATTGCAAAATTGTTCAATTACGTTGCTTGGCTTAATTTAGTTTGCTACCGATTACATAATGGCACAGCCTGTTAATCATATTGTAGATCGCTACTTATCTATGTGTTTGATACTTACCGTTAAGAATTACCTGTTTGCCTTAACTTAAATATCTACTTGTTTGTTTAATCGCTGGTCGCCGCAACAGCGGTTACAATGATGTTAATAACTAGTACTTTTCAGCATCCAATTGAAACTCTTTAATTCCTTGTTTGTTTAACTGGTTTGTTGTTATAACTCCCGATTGATATGTTTTGCTAACTTCAACTTTTCTCAATCCAATCGGAACTTTAATGGCAAAACAGGTTAGCCCAAGATCAAAGAGCGAGGTCCCCATGGACGTTGCATCATCCCACAAAGAAGGGCACCGCCCAATCGTGCATTATGAATTGCCAACTGCTGATGCTCTAGAGGCTAAACTAGTGGTAGAAAGAGATTCTGCTTCGCACTTAGAGATGAAGTTGACATGTTGAGGAAGCAAACAACACAATCACAAGCAAGACTCAAGACAACCATTAAATATTTGGTGGATTTCAAAACGAAGCAAGCCGAGACTGACCAGATTGTTAAGGTCCTGAAGGAAAAAAGGAAATTAAATTCCTACTTGGTAAATCATAGGTGAAATGTTCTTTCCATAGTTGAATAACCTTTGTGGTGTCTATTCATGTAATCAATCAAACCATTTGTTTTAGAGCTCATGTAATAATTGTTTTTTGTTTTTTTGGTTTGTAATTTTATTTGAGCACAAGTCTATATTAATTGATAAGACTCGAGACATTTCATTTGGATTGCTGTCCCTGCACCTACAAATATGCTAATCGGGCTGAATGTGCATTCAAAGCAATAGTAGTAGTATAGATGGACCATAAGTGGCACGCATCGGAAAGGGCCAAGATGTCGCTAAAAAAGGATGCCGTTGTAGCCAAAAAAAGTACAAATGCCTGGCTTATGTATGTTAGTTGATATTATTGATCCATATACTCTATAAGTGTTTATATGTCTGTTAGTTCTGTACATTCTTGGTTGATTGACTCGGTATTTGAGTCTTGATACATCACTTGTGTACATATCTAAATGGGAGTACACATTATGCTGCGTCTGACATTTGAGTTGGACATGAAGTGTTCCAAATATTCGAATTCACCTCAAACTGGATACTAGTTTCTGAATTTGAGTATCGGCATTTGTAACCCATATTCATATATGACAGTGGAATACATCTTTGTCGTCCTTTTGAAGATATATAAAAACACATAGAATGATTTATAAAGATTCATATAGGAATACAAAATGGATTCGAATTTAGTTGCTGTGGTAAACGTGGATGCTTATTGTCCCAAAATTCAAAGAAGCAAAGAAATGTCCACTCCCACGTTGGCTGCCCGAAGCCAAGTGTTTGGGAGATGGAAATTACCGTCTACCCATTACACGGACAATCCATCGACCGATTTCCACCGCTCTAAATAGGGTAGGTTAGTAACTTCAATTAGACGAGAGACGATCATCTCGAGCCCATTCCGACACGGTGGGCGCCAAACATGGGCGGCAAAACACATTTGATTCAAGCTCGTCCGAAAGACCTCTGTTTCTCCCTCCATTCCCCATTCATACACGGTGGGCGGCAAAACAAACTCGACTCGGCCGAAATCGATGTAGGCAAATATTTTCAATAGGGGTAGGTTTGTAACTTCACTCAGACGTGACACAACCGCCCTACCTGTCACCCCGTTCATACACCGTGGGCGCCAACCATGGGTGCCAAACACCCTCTCTCGCTCAAATCGCTCTAGGCAAATATTGGCGAGATGCGAGATTACCGCCCTATCCCCAACCGTGAGACATCCAAATTTTGAACGGGGCTAAGTTCAGAATTTTCCCATATTTCAGACAAAGCGTCCCAAAAACATGGTTCCCCGTGCTCTCCCTCCATTTTCCCATTCATACACCGTCCGCCGCTTAGAACACCCCATCCCCACACCAGCCTCCGTCCGCCACCCCATCCATCACCGCCGCCCTCCACCACATCCATCGCCACCGCCCTCCACCATGCCGGAGCGCCTACCAAGACCGTGTCATCCATCGCTAGAGATGGACATTTCTCATCCACGCCGACGGACCAATAGCCTTGCATCGCGTCCTCTCGCTTCATCGGGCGCCATCGCCTCTTTTGCCGGGCCGCTCACACGACCTTCTCTTCCATCGCAACGGACTTATCCCCGATGCACCCGCTCACCGTCAGCAGACCGCTTCAACGCCACCGACACCATCGCACGCTCGATGCCTACACGACGCCGCTAGAGAGGTGGTACTTCATATCTCCTCAACTTTTTGATCTCAACCGTAAAATAGATCTTAACTTGGTTACTCTACTTTCTTTTCAGCTCTTAGAATTTAGTTCTTAGTTCGAAGCAAACAATGGATGCTAAATATCATTTCTCCGGTTTGTAGCTTCAAATCTGCCATGGCACAGCCATAATACGGTTTAATTGATCATGCATAGGGTTTAATTGATCATGTTGGTTCCGTGGTGGTTTCTTTAATAGATATCGGAGGGGAAACCCTCTTTTGCTAAAAAAATATGCTTAGAGTTTCCCCCTTTTATGATCACTATACGATCAGAATACGTGCTTCGTGTCATAATAACACTACTCCACGCATCAAGATAAACAAGCTTAGATGTTCAAATACGAATCTGATATTATTAAAACAGAGTTGTTTAATTGGTCAGCTAAATGTTCCTAAATTAGTTTTGAAAATGCATGTACGCCGCTCGGGTGTGTATCTCTATAGGGTGCCCAAGGTGTGCCGGCCCAGCCTGGGGTTTTGGGTCGTCCCAGGCCTCAATTCCCCTCTGCTCGTCACACTTCCGATCTCTACTACCCCGGCCCGCTTTGCCTGTTCCTGCACGTCCCAGACGGCATGACTCTAGGAGGAGACGCCGACTAACAGAGGCCAGAGCCGTCAGCCCAACAATCACCGCGCTGCCGGGCGCGCCGCCGTGCCTACCTTCCCAAATTGCTCAGGCTCAAAGGCAAAGACCGACCAAGCCAACCCGATTTATCCCGAGATACGTCCTCAACACTCAAAGCACCACTCCTCATCACCCATTTTCTAATTGATTCATTACTCATTAGGCAAGACTGTCATTAGGGTTTGTTGTGTGCTCAGTGCTACCTACACTTAATGGTTCAGATGTATTTCGGTAATCTTTAGTACCTCTAAAGTTCATAGGGTTTTCAAAATTCCGGCCCCTAATGTAAACTAGTCATTTTGGATTGTTGGTAGTAGTGACATTGACCCAGTTTACTACTGCAGGCCAGGTTTGTTGACAATTTTACTTGTCTTTCTTACTCATTCTATATAATATCCTATTATTCACGTCGATTAGTTGCAAACAATAAGTGCTAGACAAACTTCTTCATTCAGATTTTGGACGGTCTCTTCATCGCAGCTACAATTCTGCATACTTGTCCTAATAAGCTCACAAGTAAATGATTGATTCACTACATCTATGCTTGCCTTGTCATATTTGTTGTCAATATTCTTTTAGGGTGGGCCACCGTGTTTCTAAATATCGAACCGTGAGACCTGAGTGAATAGTATTTCTCTATGTGATCTCTTCCATCATGTGTGGGTAACGAACACCCATTGTATAGAAAGAAAGTGTCATTTCCAGCTTTACATAGGTTTCGATCTTTTACATGGAATACAATCTGCCTACTTGCTTTGTGTCGCACTACCAACACTCCACCCTTGAAGCTAAACATTACGCCACTCATAATTGCTTAGTTTATTTGTTCAAATACGAATTTCATATGATTCTAATGTTCCTACTTCAGCTTTTGAAATGTGTGCCTCATCATATAGACATAAGGGGTTTGTATTTACGTGTGGTCCGTCAAGACGGTTGGGGAGGTGAACTTTGCATATGCAGGGGTTTATAGGGAGACACTCTCCGAGTTGAATCCGCAATGCATTCCATAGATAATCAAGACTTTTTATGTTTTCATGAGTCTCGGATTCTAACAACATCATAATGATTATGAGCTTGCACGCATGAAAAGAATAAAGCGTAACAATGCCATGGCTGTCAAACTTGGCACTAAGGGACTGAAATCAAGTCCGGATGCAATGCAATGCAAACGCTCTCCACCTATGCATTCATGCTCGTAATATGATCCTAACAGGATTCTGAGCTAGAGGGAGACCTAAGTCAATGTGGCTCCCTAGTGGAGGAGTCAGAGGAAGATGCCCTATCTTATTCACCCATCAAGGTACTTGCTCTAACTTTCCAAGGTTACATTGCTCGCATATATCTTGCAACTGATGCTTTGCATTGCTTCTACTTTGTTGAATCGCCATTAGCTTAGTTTACACATCGTGTATGTGAATACGCCCGCCTATCCATTTTCAAAGACATATTCCATCTGTCAGTCATACCATATTTATCCATTCAAATGTTGTTCTTGTGTATCGGACATTCAAAAGGAAGAGGGCGATTGTCGATCGTGGAGGAGCACAAGCAAAGTATTTGGAAAAGGTAGTGGCACCCGATAAATCAAATAGCCCATTAGGTGTAGTTGCAATATCACCGACCCACAAAATACCCCAACTCTAGCAGACTCTAGCCCTACTACATCGGGTCATTTCGATGCCCCAACTCGGCAAACCCCAACCGCAAGAAACAGTATGATTATGCCATTGACATAGCACCAAATGCAGACGACGAAAACCCCATTCCAAAGAAAGAGTACACCAAATCCAGTTGCCAAATCCCTTTTCAAACCAAAAGAGAGCCCCAATTGCAGCAAATAGGACCCCTGTTCCATTTCTTCCCAGTTTAGAAGACGAAGCTTATGTTGTTGTCAGGAAGTTTGTGCGCATCTTTCCTTAATGGAAAGATTGTACCGCAGACACAGAACAATTTCCAGTCTTCCTCCGCAACTTACGCGTAAGTAATGTACTAATGTTATTCATGGTCATTACTGCATATGTTTCTGCTGACAGAATTTAAATAGGCGAGGAGCAAACTAGATTGTGATGACGAGCAAGAGTTGGTTGCGCTCAAGAACTCATTGATGAAGTATCGTTTCTACCTGAGGCAAGCGCACTTCGATGGCAAGCCTCTGAATGAAATTTCTGTAAAGTCTCCGGTGCTACATTTATCCGACGGTGACTGGAATAATCTTGTTACACATTGGTCTCTACCGCAGATGAGGTACCGCCTATGATATCACATCACAATTTGAACTACATTTCTGCATTTGACTTAATGTCTCACTTGTATGAAAAATCATAGCGTAAGAACATTCGCTCTCAAGGGACCACGTAATCTCGCAACTATACCGCATAATCGTATTGCTCTTGTGAGTACCTCTTGCCCTGTATGACCATACTTACTTTCATAGCTGTTTGATTATGTAGCATCATTGCACATGTTAGCCTCAGAATCGCCCATTTGGTGGACATTATAAGATCCGTATGGACTCTTACACAAATTTAGAATCAACTCAATGCTTTTGAAGAGGTTTAGCTCAAGCCCCTCTTGTAAGGACCGAACGTGGTCTATCACCGTACTTACATTATCAAATTACTCCTCCGTCTCATAATATAAGAATGTTTTGTACAAAGACACCAGTTGTTCAAAACACTCTTGTATTATGGGAAGAGGGATTGGTTCATTTTGTAGCATTATGCATCTTATCTCCCTCGCCCACCATTTACTAAAAAGATCAGATCTATATTTAATCTTACCAACAAGTAGAATACATGCACAATGCCAATGCGTAAGTGTAGCCCATTGCTCTTGTCAAGACATTTTGTCCTCAGAACGCTTGTACTTCCGAGGATTGGTAGTTGATTATGTAGCATCAATCTGCATCTTATCTTCATTATCCTCTATCCCTTCCAAAGATTATCATATCTATAATTACTCTCTACAAAATGTAGAGTACATGCAATGCTTATGAAGAAGATTCTGTGCTGAAATTCTTGAGTTATCCTTCCCTTGACATGGAGAAGGGCATTATAAAGCCGGCGTTAACTGTTAATGTAAGTCATTCCTTCTAAAGCCTTTATCCTCAACTGCTGTTTAATTTGCTCATACTCCCTATCGCTTTCATCGCTGTTTAGTTTGTCGTTTCTACCAAAATGCATGTTCGTAAGAACCGTAAGTTCTAAGTTTTACTTGTAAAACCAAATTTCTTATTCATACCATGCACATTACTTAATACTCCCTATATGTATGCTTGGTTTTGTGGATCTATAATCAAGTGTGTGGTGAAGCAGCCCACGTTTGCACCTTGTCATCTCCTCGTTTTATCTTACCGATGTGGTGATGATATGAACAACATGCCATGCACATTATCCAAAATAGATACAATGATTTTCTTTGCCCTTCATCTATGCTTGTTATGTTGACATGGTAATCCAAAGAGTGTGGTGAAGCTCCCGCATTATGAACAATGCCAAATTATGCTATTGATATTTTGAACTTACTCTTTATTTTCTAATTTGAAATTGGATAGAATTGATGTAATCAGCTTGTCATCTTTGTTTATACACGTGCAAAACCTGTCATCTCTCTCGCTTTGTTTCAGGTGATATGCCCGATGGCATGCACAAGTCTGTCAAGGCTGTGATACAAACCCAACATATATTGCAAAGAAAGAAGGCAAAACATCTTGAAGATAGCGAGACAACCCCAAAGTCTTGTCTTGATGCGTGTTCAAGTTACTTGAGACTAATAGTCGGACAAGCTCACAAATTCTGTTATGCGAATCGGGTTCGACTTCTTGATCCCAAGTTCTAGCGTAAAGGCATTCTCGCAACTCAACTTCGACTTGAAGTCCTATCTCTAAGAAAGATTGCGCAGAACACCAATGAGAACCTCATCACTAAACAGCTACACTGGAAGCTATGACCGACATGCTAGGCCGGTCTCACAGCCTTGCTCAAGAAATTTTGCGCAGTAGCCTCTGCAAGGCTAACCTTTCTTGAACTGTCTTGCAAGTGGTCTCGGTTCAAGATTATTTTGTTACGCCGCAATGGTGCCCATTTTTGTAATCTGCTTCTTCGCTATGCTTTATGATCACCGGTGGCGAACTTCGATGCCCAAAGGGATGTAATATACCTTAAATCCTTTATTGTATAGTGTAGGTTTATTCTTAGTTACTATGCCATAATTTCTTTATTGTATAGAGTAGGTTTGTTCTTAATTCCTACTAGTTACCGCCATCATTCGCTATCCGCAAAAAAATCGATGTAGTCGATCGCCAAAACATTCGATAACGGGCCAGGTTTTTAGCAGCCACAATTGGGCCGACTGCTGCCTTTTCTTGGGCCCGAATGATTGGGGCCTTCACACATTGCGCCAGCCCAAACTTACACCAAACCTATATTTTAGTTGGGCCTTTTGTCGACCCAGCTTAGTTTGGCCAGTAGCGTTGGGCCATTAACAGTCGAATATTGTATCGCTCGTTACGGCCGAGATGAAACCACGGGCCTTTAGCTGGCCAAAATGCATGTTGGGCCTCAATTTTCACTAGTCGTCGATGGGCCTTCAGCAGGCCGAAATGTAGACCGGGCCGTTATGGGCCCAGTTAGCTCACGGACCGTTACCAGGCCGAAACATATCTCAGGCCTTAGTTGGCCCACTGATATCATGGGCCTTCAAGAGGCCGAAAGCTTAGTACAGGCATCAACGGGCCGAATTACGCGACATGCCTTTAACAGGCCCAAAGTCACGTTGGGCTTAATCATGCCGGCTTTAGCACGGGCCGTTAGTGGGGCCCGATGTCCCGTCGGACCATATATGGCCCATGGGCAAGACGAGCCATTCCTGTGAAAGTCACACCGGTGAAATGGGCCCATGTCTACATCGACCTCTAACAGCCGAAAGTCACTGGTTGTAGTTGGGCCCGAATATTCGGCAAACAATTAACGGGCCAGATTCGGCTTCGTCAGTAAATGGGCCCAAATATTGGGCGAACAATTAACGGGCCAGATCTGGTTTCGGCGTAAATGGGCCTTTATTAAGCAGTCATATTGGGCTGGCCCACTAGTACCGACATTAAGTTATACGGGCCTTTGATCGGGCCGGGTTTTTTAACATAGGTGGGCCTCTGTTGGGCCCAGCCACGTGTCGACGCATACCATAGGCATGTCTCCTCCAATGGACGGGCGACATCCGCCCATCGACGCCAATCAGAATCTTACACGTGGAAATTTCCCATTGGTCGGGGCTGTTAACGGGTTATCGGATCCAAAATCCGACTCGATAGCTTAACGGCATTCCTTTACGGTGGATGCCACGTGTCGGTCACCCTTGATGAAAGCACTTCTGTGACGCGCGATTTATCGTCATGGAAGTGGACACTTCCGTGATGATAATTTTGGTAATGTCATGGAACACTTCTACGACAGCACAGGTATGACTATCTTGATTCTGTCATAAATTTGTCATGGATGTACATACATGACAAAAAAGCGACCTACTGTGACAAACACGTATCATCACGAAAGTGTATTTTTTTGTAGTGAAGGTATCAATCCAGTAGGAGGCTACGCGCGAGTCCCTCGCACCTACACAAAACAAATAAATCCTCACAACCAACGCGATAAGGGGTTGTCAATCCCTACACGGTCACTTATGAGAGTGAGATCTGATAGATATGATAGGATAATATTTTTGGTATTTTTATGATAAAGATGCAAAGTAAAATAAAACCAAAATAAAAAGCAACGGAAATAACTAAGTGTTGGAAGATTAATATGATGAAGATAGACCCGGGGGCCATAGGTTTCACTAGTGGCTTCTCTCAAGAGCATAGGTATTTTACGGTGGGTGAACAAATTCATCGTTGAGCAATTGATGTAATTGAGCATAGTTATGAGAATATCTAGGTATGATCATGTATATAGGCATCACGTCCGAGACAAGTAGACCGACTCCTGCATGCATCTACTACTATTACTCCACACATCGACCGCCATCTAGCATGCATCTAGAATATTAAGTTCATAAGAACAGAGTAATGCCTTAAGCAAGATGACATGATGTAGAGGGATAAATTCATGCATTATGATAAAACCCCATCTTGTTATCCTCGATGGCAACAATACAATACGTGCCTTGCTGCCCCTACTGGGAAAGGACACCGCAAGATTGAACCCAAAGCTAAGCACTTCTCCCATTGCAAGAAAGATCAATCTAGTAGGCCAAACCAAACTGATAATTCGAAGAGACTTGCAAAGATAACCAATCATACATAAAAGAATTCAGAAGATTCAAATATTGTTCATAGATAAACTTGATCACAAACCCACAATTCATCGGTCTCAACAAACACACCGCAAAAGAAGATTACATCGAATAGATCTCCACGAGAGAGGGGGAGAACATTGTATTGAGATCCAAAAAGAGAGAAGAAGCCATCTAGCTACTAACTATGGAACCGAAGGTCTGAGGTAAACTACTCACACTTCATCGGAGGGGCTATGGTGTTGATGTAGAAGCCGCGATCGATGCCCCCTCCGGTGGAGCTCCGAAACAGGCCCCAAGATGGGATCTCGTGGGTACAGAAGGTTGCGGCGGTGGAATTAGGTTTTTGGCTCCGTGATTCGATCGCTTTGGGGGTACGTAGGTATATATAGGAGGAAGAAGTACGTCCGTGGAGCAACAGGGGGCCCACAAGGGTGGAGGGCGCGCCCTGGGGGGTAGGTGCGCCCCCTACCTTGTGGCTTCCCTGTTGGTTACTTGACGTAGGGTCCAAGTCTCCTGGATCATGTTCATTCCGAAAATCACGTTCCCGAAGGTCTCATTCCGTTTGGACTCCGTTTGATATTATTTTTCTGCGAAACTCTGAAATAGGCAAAAAAACAGCAATTCTGGGTTGTGCCTCCGGTTAATAGGTTAGTCCCAAAAATAATATAAAAGTGAATAATAAAGCCCAACAATGTCCAAAACAGAAGATAATATAGCATGGAGCAACCATACGTTGGAGACGTATCAGTGGCGGCAAAGGGCAAGAAGACGGCGAGGGGGTCGTCGTCGCGATCCGGTCTGTCGCCTGGTTGGATCGAGGGGGACTGAATCCGCTCCACTGTTGTGAAGGAGGACTTGGAGAATCTTGCCCATGACAGTCTGATTGCTCATGGGTCCTGGAGGCTACCGGGAAATGAATCCGAGCCCTAGCTCTGCGAGGGTGAGTGCGTCCTCCTCACCACCCACGTCAATTGAGGTTTCTCACTGCCTCCACATCCGTTCTTCCGGGGTTTTATGAATTTCTTCGGTGCTCAGATCCATCACTTTCCTCCCAACACAATCTCGTACCTTGCTGCATTTGTTTCCATGTGCGAGAACTTCCTTGGTTGCCACCCGCATTGGGGCTTTTTCAAACACATTTTCACTTGTCGATCCTAGTAGGTAAAGAAAGCCAACCCAGACGATGAAAAGACGCACGTGATCCAGATGTGTGGGGGTTTAGGAATCCAGATGAGGGGTAGAACTACTTTTCCTCCTATGACTTTTCCCGAGTTAGTTAGGGGATGGCAGTCGACTTGGTTCTACTGCAAAGATATCCCGACTCCTAGTCAGTCAACCGGTCTTCCTCCTTTCTCTTTGGAGAGGCTCCGCACCCCTTGTTCACTAATTGTAGCGAATGAGGAGAAGGGGAGGTGCGAATGTTAGTCGACGCGGTCGTTGCGTTGGTTCAGGGTGGAGTGACGGATATGGATCTGTTGGAAGTATTCCTCAGTCGACGCATCTAGCCCTTGCAGGCCCGAGACCACCCTATGTGGATGTACTCAGGTCCTGAAGACACTGCTCAAACCCACCCGGAGGAGGTTGATGAGGACACGGTGGCCCAGTGGCTTAGGAGCATTACTGACAACAAGGATAACCCCAGGGGGTCCAGGAGGATTCTGCCATTCAATGCCAACAATGATCCATAGGAGGTCAGGCTCAAATTACCGAGTGTTTTTTCCTTTCGATCTGCGATTGTTCTTGAATCCAAATGATACTTGTAATTTGTGTCTTGCAGATTTTCACCAAGATGTACTCGATGCCGAACGGAGAGCAGCACCAGGAAGGAGTTGAGAGTGATGGCGAGAGCGGTGATTATCAGTATGCGGATGACAGCAAGGAGGACAGCGAGGACTCTGATAGCAGCGAGGAAGTCGACTTGCCACCCCGCTCTGAGCGGCGCTCCAAGCAGTCTCAAGATCCCGCGGGAGGACGCGGCAAAGAGGTATCATCGAGTGCAAAAAGTGCACTCGGACATCAACTCTAGAGCCGTTGGAGAAGGCCACGAAGCAGCCTAAAGTTGTCCCACCGAAGCCCCGGAAGGCCCTGCCCATTATCAAGGTGGTTGTTCCTGTTGCTTTAGCATAAGTGTTTTGTTTCTTTTGTTTGTCTTCTGTGTTATTGTGGAGTTGTTTCCTTGCTTGACCGAGTGGACTCTGCAGCTTTTAGTGCTGCTACTTCTGCAACATCCATGGGCATCGACGAGGAACGTGGTGACGCGGAAACCAGGATGTGGCCACCTCTCGGGCAGGTATGACTCCATAGCCGCGCCCATGCTCTGTCACTTGATTTTCTGGTCGGCTAAAATTTCACTGTCGAGTGTTTGTAGTACCAACAAATGTTATCGAGCTTCCTGACGATGATGATGAGGATGTGCCCCCAAGGAATACCGGGAGGAGAGGCAGAACTTTGAGCAAGAGGGTGCCTGGCGCCAGAACGTCTCGCTCGGCATCTGAACCTGTGGTCCAACAACTTGATGATCCAGTACGGACTTCAATATCTTTTTGCTGATCCTCTGTCGACTGGCCAACCATCAGCGTCAACTGCTCAGACTCCTGCTCCGATTGCGCAACTTCAAGCTTAGACTCCACCGGCCACGTCATCTGTTCCAACATCTCCTCTATTTGTTACTCATCACGTCTCGGAGGACCAAGTGGGAGCTGCCAAGGAAGCCATGATCCAGGCAGGTGTGATGATGGACCGATTGAAGGTGGTGTATGACACCGGCAAGGCCGCCTATGACGCCAGCTCTGCTCTCCAAGCCAATGTCCGAGTAAGTGGGATCGTAAGTTGATTTCCGATTGGTCTCCCCAGCTTGACCTTTGCGCTGTTAGGATATGCTACCTGAAAACTACTGCTTTATTATTCGTAAGAAGTCAATCTGTTCCTTGCATCTGTATACCCACTGGGTGCTTCCTATAGTTGTGTAACTCTTGAAATTGTAGGTGAGTAGCTCCTTTCACTTGAATCAGACAGGTCGTGTCAAGTGAGTTCTTGGTCCAGTGGGGGCACGCTAAGTGCACCCACTGGGTGTAGTCCCCGAGACCGTTGTTGACTGCAGGCATTTGATGGTGGTCTTAGAATAAATGTTGTTTTTTTGCTCCTTCCACTCGGGCTGGGCAGACCATGCCAAGTGGGAAATTGAACCAATGGGGGCACGCTAAGTGCACCCACTGGGTGTAGTCCCTGAGACTGATGTTGAATGTTTGATTCGGCAGCAGTCTTAGAACTCTTTTTTGCTATAGCAATATGATCTTGTATTTTTCATTCAGAAATAAATGATCTTTGTTCCGTCGACTGATTTGCCTTTTTTTCGACTGCAGAAATCTTGTGAACTTCGGGCCAAGTATGCTGATTTGGAGAAGGCGAAGACCCAACTCAAGCTTGACCTTGATCTTGCCAAGGAGAACCCGAAGAAGGCCCAGGATGAAGTGGCTGTCATCGGAGATAACAACTTGCTGACTACTCGCCCTGTCATTTTATCCTTTCCATTCTTTGAACCGACTGATTCCACTCGAATAGATGTGTGTAGTGAGAACCGCCAACTCCAAGCCCATCTGAGGAATGTTATTTCTTTAGACAAAATGAAGCAAGCTTTGGAGCAGAAGGACCTTGATCTTGCAGCAGCGCAGAAGACGGCGCGTGATAAGATTGAACTTGCCGACAGGAAGTTGGCTTCAGTCGGAAATTTGGAAGAGGAGAAGGTGGCCCTGTCTGACAAAGTGGATGCACTCGAAAGAGAGATGAACTGGAAGCTTACCTGGGAGGTCTTGCCAAGAAAATGTTCCTCATGCTCGAAGGTACTTTTCCTCCTTCGACTGGGTCCAGAAAACTTCTCCATCATGTTGCTGCCAATTCACTACTTTTCTTTGCTTGCAGAGTTCTGTCAGAATTTGGAGGAGGAAACTGGGCGGATCCAGACCGACCTAGACCCCATCAACTCTCCTATTAGAGATGAAGCTGCAATGAATGTGCTGCGACTGGAATCTCGCCTTGCCAGCGTCTTGAACTACACCGCTCGGCTGAATGTTGCACTGACTCAGGTGGACAAGGAGCTATGGCCATAGGACACTCTTTAGAATGACCTCGAGTCTCTGATGACTCATCTCAATGACATCCCTGGTCGAGTGCAAGCTTGGAATAAGTCCGCTGCTCATTTTGGAGCCGACATGGCCTTATCACTCATTCGAGTCCACTGCAAGGAGGCCAGGGAAGACAACCTGAAGGCGCTCCAGGTGGCCAACACTAAGAAGCTCCAAGTTGAAGATTTTATGGAAACCTTCATCGACGCTGCCACTCGGATCGCTGATGGCATTGACTTGGACACCTTCGTAGAGCCAGCGAGCCCTCCTCCCGCCGAGTGAAAAACTTGATAATGCATCTTTATTTGCCTCGGAATGCCGAGTGATTTTGTAATCATTAAACTCTTTCGGGCTGGATGCCCGAGTACTTCTGCTGGTGGTTCTAAAACTTGCTGGATTTATCTAAACTTGTTTGTTTTATCTGAATGCAGTTGCTTTGTCTTTATTGTATACGGATTTTTTTATTTAGGCGAATCTAGAATCGCAACTAAGTCCCCGAGTGAGAGGATTGTTCTTCACTCGGAACAGACGTTGTACTTGTGGCGCAGCTCAGAGTGCATCCGGACATTGTACTTGTGGCGCAGCTCAGAGTACAACCGGACGTTGTACTTGTGACGCAGCTCAGAGTGCAACCAGACGTTGTACTTGTGATGCAGTTCAGGCTGCACCTTTTTAAAACTTAGGCGAATCAGGTTCGCGGCTAAGTCCCCGAGTGAGAGGGTTGCTCTTCATTTAGAGTATGTTTTGAAACTTAGGCGAGTACGGGGTCGCAGCTAAGCCCCTGAGTGAGAGGGTTGCTCTTCACTCGGAGTGTGTTTTGAAACTTAGGCGAGTACGGGGTCGCACCTAAGCCCCCGAGTGAGAGGGATGCTCTTCACTCGGACTATGTTTTGAAACTTAGGCGAGTACGGGGTCGTAGCTAAGCCTCCGAGTGAGAGGGTTGCTCTTCACTCGGACTATGTTTTGAAACTTAGGCGAGTATGGGGTCGCTGCTAAGCCCTGGAGTGAGAGGGTTGCTCTTCACTCAGAGTATGTTTTGAAACTTAGGCGATTATGGGGTCGTAGCTAAGCCCCCGAGTGAGAGGGTTGCTCTTCACTCGGAGTGTGTTTTGAAACTTAGGCGAGTACGGGGTCGCAGCTTGATATGTCTCCAACATATCTATAATTTATGAAGTATTCATGCTGTTATTTTATCATTATTGGACGTTTTACAATCATTCTACATCAACTTTATATCATTTTTTGGGGCTAACCTATTAACCCAACGCCTAGTGCCAGTTGCTGTTTTTTGCTTGTTTTTTACATGACAAGAAATCAATATCAAACGGAGTCCAAACACCGCGAAACTTTTTGTGGATTTTTTATGGACCAGAAGACTAGGATAGAGCAGCACCTAGAGGGGTGCCCCGAGGGGGGGCACAACCCACCAGGGCGCGCCTGGGGGCCCAGGAACGCCCAGGTGGGTTGTGCCCACCTCGGTGGCCTCCCACACCCCCTCTTTACCCTACAAAATCCCAAATATTCCAAAAACCCTCGGGGTTAACATAGATCAGAAGTTCCGCCGCCGCAAGGCTCTATAGCCACCGAAAACCAATCTAGACCCTTTTCGGCATCCTGTCGGAGGGGGAATCATCACCGGTGGCCATCATCATCATCCCGGCGGCCACCACGATGAGGAGGGAGTAGTCCACTCTCGGGGCTGAGGGTTTGTACCAGTAGCTATGTGTTTAATCTCTCTCTCTCTCTCTCTCTCTCTCTCTCTCTCTCTCTCTCTCGTGTTCTTCAGATGTCACGATCTTGATGTATCGCGGGCTTTGTTAATATAGTCGGATCCTATGGTGTTTCCCCTCTCTATCTTGTTGTGATGAATTGAGTTTTTCCCTTGGAGATTTTGTTGTTATCGGATTGAATACTTTTATGGATTTTAGAACACTTGATATATGTCTTGCAATTGAATACTCATGGTGACAATGGGGTATCGTATTGATTCACTTGATATATGTTTTTGCACTCAACTCGCGGATTCCCGAGGTGACATTTTTTCTTGGAATGAAGGCTCAAGTAGAGCCCGGCTTTGAATTAACAAAGCCACCAACCGGCCAGGATTACAACCACCACGTTACAAACTCGAACAAACAAAAACAGAAAACACGACAAGATACAAGGGTGCTAGTAGGCATCTCTCAAAACCTCACACACTACAGCTAGTAAGATAACACATGATAAGCACAACCTGAAACATGCAGAGGCCCTCATCCACCCAACGATCACCAGGGAAGAAGAAATGGGGCTCCGGGAAGCGCCCACCGTCGAGGATAGGATATGACAGCACCAAACCACCAAGGCCCTGGAACAACATCACCATCCATTCCCACTGTCGAAAGAGGCCCCTGCCTCCTCGCCTGGCTCGAAAGGCGCCGAACCATCGACATATGGGATTGCTCACCCTAGAACATGCACGAAGGATGCAACCAGAGGCAACAAAGGAGTAGGAACAGAGCACACCCTACCTGACTAAGAAACTTTGCCAGAAACATCGCACCACTGCTGCCCACTGACGATCCTCAGGAAAGGAGAAAGATGCCGGTCAGGCAACAACAGAGTGTCCAGGCAGGTGTTGGGGAACGTAGCAGAAATTCAAAATTTTCTACGCATCACCAAGATCTATCTATGGAGAGACTAGCAACGAGAGAGAGAGGGAGTGCATCTTCATACCCTTGAAGATCGCTAAGTGGAAGCGTTCAAGAGAACGGGGTTGAGGGATTCGTACTCGTCGTGATCCAAATCACGGTTGATTCCGATCTAAGCACCGAACAATGGTGCCTCCGCGTTCAACACACGTGCAGCCCGGTGATGTCTCCCATGCCTTGATCCAGCAAGGAGAGAGGGAGAGGTTGAGGAAGACTCCATCCAGCAACAGCACAACGGCGTGGTGGTGATGGAGGAGCGTGGCAATCCTGCAGGGCTTCGCCAAGCACCACAAGAGACGACGAGGGAGAGAGGTAGGGCTGCGCCAAGAGGGAGATCAAATCATGTGTTGGGCAGCCCCCATACCTCAAGTATATATAGGGGGAGAGGAGGGGCTGCGCCCCCACCTAGGTTTCCACCCCTAGGGGCGGCGGCCAGCCCTAGATCCCATCTAAGGGGCGGCCAAGGGGGGGGAGGGGGAAACTTGCCCCCCAAGTAAGGTGGAGGCGCCGCCTCCCCAAACCCTAGGCGCCTTGGGCCCTGGTGGGGGGGGGGCGCACCAGCCCACCTAGGGCTGGTCCCCTCCCACACTTGGCCCATGCTACCCTCTGGGGCCGGTGGCCCCACTTGGTGGACCCCCGGGACCTCCCTGGTCCCAAAGATGCTGTCGATAACACCCGAAACTTTTCCGGTGACCAAAACAGGACTTCCCATATATAAATCTTCACCTCCGGATCATTTCGGAACTCCTCATGACGTCCGGGATCTCATCCGGGACTCCGAACAACATTCGGTAACCAAATACAAACTTCCTTTATAACCCTAGCGTCATCGAACCTTAAGTGTGTAGACCCTACGGGTTCCACGATGATCTCATCGGATGAACCACGATGTCAAGGATTCAAGCAATCCCGTATGCAATTCCCTTTGTCTAGCGGTATTGTACTTGCCCGAGATTCGATCGTCGGTATGTCGATACCTTGTTCAATCTCGCTACGGCAAGTCTCTTTACTCGTTCCGTAACACATCATCCCGTGATCAACCCCTTGGTCACATTGTGCACATTATGATGATGTCCTACCGAGTGGGCCCAGAGATACCTCTCCGTCACACGGAGTGACAAATCGATCTCGATTCGTACAACCCAATGAGACACTTTCGGAGATACCCGTAGTGCACCTTTATAGCCACCCGATTACGTTGTGACGCTTTGGTACACCCAAAGCATTCCTACCAGATCCGGGAGTTGCACAATCTCATGGTCTAAGGAAATGATACTTAACATTAGAAAAGCTTTAGCATATGAACTACGCGATCTTTGTGCTAGGCTTAGGATTGGGTCTTGTCCATCACATCATTCTCCTAATGATGTGATCCCGTTATCAACAACATCCAATGTCCATGGTTAGGAAACCGTAACCATCTATTGATCAATGAGCTAGTCAACTAGAGGCCTACTAGGGACATGGTGTTGTCTATGTACCCACACATGTATCTGAGTTTCCTATCAATACAATTATAGCATGCATAATAAACGATTATCATGAACAAGGAAATATAATAATAATAACTAATTTATTATTGCATCTAGGGCATGTTTCCAACAGTCTCCCACTTGCACTAGAGTCAATAATCTAGTTCACATCGCCATGTGATTAACACGCTCAGGTCACATCGCCATGTGACCAACATCCAAAGAGTTTACTAGTGTCACTAAACTAGTTCACATCATCATGTGATTAAGACTCAATGAGTTCTGGGTTTGATCCTGTTTTGCTAGTGAGAGAGGTTTTAGTCAACGGGTCTGCAACATTCAGATCCGTATGTACTTCGCAAATCTCTAGGTCATATTGTAAATGTTGCTTCCACGCTCCACTTGAAGCTATTCCAAATGGTTGCTCCACTATACGTATCCGGTTTGCTATTCAAGAGTCACTCGGATAGGTGTTAAAGCTTGCATCGACGTAACCCTTTACGCCGAACTCTTTATCACCTCCATAATCGAGAAACATGTCCTTATTTAGTCCAAGGACAATTTTGACCGCTGTCCAATGATCCATTCCTGGATCATTCTTGTACCCCTTGATCGACTCATGGCAAGGCACACTTCCGGTGCGGTACACAAAGATAGCATACCGTAGAGCCTACGTCTGAAGCATAGGGACGACCTTCGCCCTTTCTCTCTCTTCTGTCGTGGTCGAGCTTTAACTCTTAACTTCATACCTTACAACTCGTGCAAGAACTCCTTTTTGATCGATCCATCTTGAACACCTTCAAGATCATGTCAAGGTATGTGCTCATTTGAAAGTACCATTTAGCGTTTTTGATCTATCCTCATAGATCTTGATGCTCAATGTTCAAGCAGCTTAATCCAGTTTTCTATTGAAAAGCACCTTTCAAACAACCCTATATGCTTTCCAGAAATTCTACATCATTTCGATCAACAATATGTCAACAACATATACTCATCGAAATTCTATAGTGCTCCCACTCACTTCTTTGGAAATACAAGTTTCTCATAAACTTTGTATAAACCCAAAATCTTTGATCATCTCATCAAAGTGTACATTCCAACTCCGAGATGCTTACTCCAGTCCTTAGAAGGATTGCTGGAGCTTTGCATACTTGTTAGCGTCTTTCAGGATTGTCAAAACCTTTCTGGTTGTATACAACCTTTCCTTAAGAAAATTGTCGAGGAAACAATGTTTTGACATCCTATCTGCAAGATTTCATAAATAATGCAGTAACCGCTAATCCAATTCCAACAGATTCTTAGCATCGCTATGAGTGAGAAAGCCTCACCGTAGTCAACTCCTTGAATCTTGTCGGAAAACATCTTAACGACAAGTCGAGCTTTCTTAATGGTGATACTTACCATCATTGTATGTCTTCCTTTTAAAATCCATCTGTACCCAATAGCCTTACAACCATCAAGCAGTTCTTCCAAAGTCCACACTTTGTTTTCATACATGGATCCTCTCTCGGATTTTATGGCCTCGAGCCATTTGTCGGAATCCGGGCCCACCATCGCTTCTCCATAGCTCGTAGGTTCATTGTTGTCTAGCAACATGACCTTCAAGACATGATTACCGTACCACTCTGAAGTAGTACGCATCCTTGTCACCCTACGAGGTTTGGTAGTGACTTGATCCGAAGTTTCATGATCACTATCATCAACTTCGACTTCAATTGATGTAGGTGTCATAGGAACAACTTTTTGTGCCATGCTACACACTGGTTGAAGTGATGGTTCAATAACCTCATCAAGTCTCCACCATCCTCCCACTCAATTCTTTCGAGAGAAACTTTTCCTCGAGAAAGGAACCGTTTCTAGAAACAACCCCTATTGCTTTCGGATCTGAATTAGGAGGTATACCCAACTATTTTGGGTGTCCTATGAAGATGCATTTTATCCGCTTTGGGTTCGAGCTTATCAACCTGAAACTTTTTCACATAAGCGCCAAGAGCCCCAAACTTTTAAGAAACGACAACCTAGGTTTCTCCAAACCATAGTTCAAACGGTGTCGTCTCAACGGAATTATGTGGTGCCCTATTAAAGTGAGTGCGGTTGTCTCTAATGCCTAACCCATGAATGATAGTGGTAATTCGATAAGAGACATCATAGTACACACCATATCCAATAGGGTGCAACTATGTCGTTTCGGACACACCATCACACTATGGTGTTCCAGCGGTATTAATTGTGAAACAATTTCCACAATGTCTTAATTATGCGTACAAAGCTCAGAACTTAGATACTCATCTCTATGATCATATCATAGACATTTTATCCTCTTGTCACGATGATCTTCAACTTCACTCTGAAATTACTTGAACCATTCAATAATTCAGACTTGTGTTTCATCAAGTAAATATGCTCAAGATTCACTCAAATCATCCGTGAAGTAAGAACATAACGATATCCATCACAAGGCCTCAAAGCACTCATTGGACTGCACACATCAAAATGTATTACTTCCAACAAGTTGCTTTCTTGTTCCATTTTACCGAAAACGAGGCTTTCACTCATCTTGCCCATGTGGTGTGATTTGCATGTCTCAAGTGATTCAAAATCACGTGAGTCCAAACGGTCCATTTGCATGGAGTTTCTTCATGCATATACACCAATAGACATGGTTCGCATGTCTCAAACTTTTCAAAAACGAGTGAGTCCAAAGATCCATCAACATGGAGCTTCTTCATACGTTTTATACCAATATGACTTACATGGCAGTGCCACAAGTAGGTGGTACTATCATTATTATCTTATATCTTTTGGCGTGAACATGTGTATCACTACGATCGGGATTCAATAAACCATTCACTTTAGGTGCAAGACCATTGAAGGTATTATTCAAATAAACAGAGTAACCATTATTCTCCTTAAATGAATAACCTGTTGCGATAAACATAATCCAATCATGTCTATGCTCAATGCAAACACCAAATAACAATTATTCAGGTTTAACACCAATTTCGATGGTAGAGGGAGCGTGTGATGCTTGATCACATCAACCTTGGAAACACTTCCAACACATATCGTCAGCTCACCTTTAGCTAGTCTCCGTTTATTCCGTAGCTTTTATTTCGAGTTAGTAACACTTAGCAACCGAACCGGTATCTAATACCACGGTGCTACTAGGAGTACTAGTAAAGTACACATTAACATAATGTATATCCAATATACTTCTATCGACTTTTGCCAGCCTTCTCATCTACCAAGTATCTAGGGTAATTCTGCTCCAGTTGATCGCTCCCCTTATTACGTAAGCACTTAGTCTCGGGTTTGGGTTCAACCTTGGGTTTCTTCACTAGAGCAGCAGACTGATTTGCCGCTTCATGAAGTATCCCTTCTTGCCCTTGCCCTTCTTGAAACTAGTGGTTTCACTAACCATCAACAATTGATGCTCCTTCTTGATTTCTACTTTCATGTGTCCAACATTGCGAATATTTCAAGGATCATCATCTCTATCCCTGATATGTTATAGTTCATCACGGAGCTCTAGTAGCTTGGTGGCAATGACTTTGGAGAAACATCACTATCTCATCTGGAAGATTAACTCCCACTCGATTCAAGTGATTTTGGTACTCAGACAATCTGAGCACAAGCTCAATGATTGAGCTTTTCTCCCTTAGTTTGCAGGCTAAGAGACCTCGCCGGAGGTCTTATACCTCTTACGTAAGCACGAGCCCGAAATCCCAATTTCAGCCCTCGAAACATCTCATATGTTCTGCGACGTTTCAAATCGCCTTTGGTGCCTCAACTCTAAACCATTTAACTGAACTATCACGTAGTTATCAAAAGCGTGTATGTCGATGTTCGCAACATCCACATACGACGCTCGAGGTTCAAAGACACCCAAGCGGTGCATCAAGGACATAAGCCTTCTAC
This sequence comes from Aegilops bicornis, assembly GCA_021605145.1. Lineage (NCBI taxonomy): Eukaryota > Viridiplantae > Streptophyta > Magnoliopsida > Poales > Poaceae > Aegilops > Aegilops bicornis. Next base: position 313,701,051 of record CM038669.1, read on the forward strand.
GAAGCAACGAGGACAATCCTCGCTTATGGACCTAGTCCGCATAATTGCTACTATCAACTTTCAATTAAATTTTCTAGGAACATATCTAAAACAAGAGAACTAAAGCGCGAGCTACGACATAATTTGCAAAGACCTTTTGACTATGTTTAGGATAATTAAGTTCATCTTATGAACTCCCACTCGAGATAGACATCCCTCTAGTCATCTAAGTGATTACATGATCCGAGTCAACTAGGCCGTGTCCGATCATCACGTGAGATGGACTAGTCATCATCGGTGAACATCTTCATGTTGATCGTATCTACCATACGACTCATGCTCGGCCTTTCGGTCTCTTGTGTTCCGAGGCCATGTCTGTACATGTTAGGCTCGTCAAGTTAACCTAAGTGTTTTGCGTGTGTAAATCTGGCTTACACCCGTTGTATGTGAACGTTAGAATCTATCACACCCGATCATCACGTGGTGCTTCGAAACAACGAACTTTCGTGAACGGTGCACGCTTAGGGGAACACTTTCTTGAAATTTTAATGAGGGATCATCTTATTTACTACCGTCGTTCTAAGAAAATAAGATGCATAAACATGATAAACATCACATGCAATAAAAAATGACATGATATGGCCAATATCATTTTGCTCCTTTTGATCTCCATCTTCGGGGCTCCATGATCATCATTGTCACCGGCATGACACCATGATCTCCATCATCATGATCTCCATCATCGTTTCTCCATGAAGTAGTCTCGCCAACTATTACTTCACTACTATGGCTAACGGTTTAGCAATAAAGTAAAGTAATTACATGGTGTTGTTCATTGACACGCAGGTCATACAATAAATTAAGACAACTCCTATGGCTCCTACCGGTTGTCATACTCATCGACATGCAAGTCGTGATTCCTATTACAAGAACATGATCAATCTCATACATTACATATCATTCATCACATTCTTTTGGCCATATCACATCACATAGCATACCCTGCAAAAACATGTTAGACGTCCTCTAATTGTTGTTTGCATGTTTTACGTGGCTGCTATGGGTTTCTAGCAAGAACGTTTCTTACCTACGCAAAAGCCACAACGTGATATGTCAATTGCTATTTACCCTTCATAAGGACCCTTTTCATCGAATCCGATCCGACTAAAGTGGGAGAGACTGGCACCCGCTAGCCACCTTATGCAACAAGTGCATGTCAGTCGGTGGAACCTGTCTCATGTAACTGTACGTGTAAGGTCGGTCCGGGCCGCTTCATCCCACAATACCGTCGAAACAAGATTGGACTAGTAACGGTAAGCATATTGAACAAAATTAACGCCCACAACTACTTTGTGTTCTACTCGTGCAAAGAATCTACGCAATAGACCTAGCTCATGATGCCACTGTTGGGGAACGTAGCAGAAATTCAAAATTTTCTACGCATCACCAAGATCTATCTATGGAGAGACTAGCAACGAGAGAGAGAGGGAGTGCATCTTCATACCCTTGAAGATCGCTCAGCGGAAGCGTTCAAGAGAACGGGGTTGAGGGAGTCATACTCGTCGTGATCCAAATCACGGTTGATTCCGATCTAAGCACCGAACAATGGTGCCTCCGCGTTCAACACACGTGCAGCCCGGTGACGTCTCCCATGCCTTGATCCAGCAAGGAGAGAGGGAGAGGTTGAGGAAGACTCCATCCAGCAGCAGCACAACGGCGTGGTGGTGATGGAGGAGCATGGCAATCCTGCAGGGCTTCGTCAAGCACCACAAGAGACGAGGAGGGAGAGAGGCAGGGCTGCGCCAAGAGGGACATCAAATCATGTGTTGGGCAGCCCCCATACCTCAAGTATATATAGGGGGAGAGGAGGGGTTGTGCCCCCACCTAGGTTTCCACCCCTAGGGGCGGCGGCCAGCCCTAGATCCCATCTAAGGGGCGGCCAAGGGGGGGAGAGGGGGAAACTTGCCCCCCAAGTAAGGTGGAGCCGCCCCCTCCCCAAACCCTAGGCGCTTGGGTCAGTGGTGGGCGCACCAGCCCACCCGGGCTGGTCCCTCCCACACTTGGCCCATGTTGCCCTCTGGGGCCGGTGGCCCCACTTGGTGGACCCTCAACCCTCCCGGTGGTCCCAGATGCTACCGATAACACCCGAAACTTTTCCGGTGACCAAAACAGGACTTCCCATATATAAATCTTCACCTCCGGATCATTCCGGAACTCCTCGTGACTTCCGGGATCTCATCCGGGACTCCGAACAACATTCGGTAACCAAATACAAACTTCCTTTATAACCCTAGCTCATCGAACCTTAAGTGTGTAGACCCTACGGGTTCGGGAACCATGCAGACATGACCGAGACATTCTCCGGTCAATAACCAACAGCGGGATCTGGATACCCATGTTGGCTCCCACATGTTCCATGATGATCTCATCGGATGAACCACGATGTCAAGGATTCAAGCAATCCCGTATGCAATTCCCTTTGTCTAGCGGTATTGTACTTGCCCGAGATTCGATCGTCGGTATGCCGATACCTTGTTCAATCTCGTTCTATCGCAAGTCTCTTTACTCGTTCCGTAACACATCATCCCGTGATCAACCCCTTGGTCACATTGTGCACATTATGATGATGTCCTACCGAAAGTGGGCCCAGAGATACCTCTCCGTCACACGGAGTGACAAATCCAGCCTCGATTCGTGCCAACCCAATGTACACTTTCGGAGATACCCGTAGTGCACCTTTATAGCCACCCAGTTACGTTGTGACGTTTGGTACACCCAAAGCATTCCTACGGTATCCGGGAGTTGCACAATCTCATGGTCTAAGGAAATGATACTTAACATTAGAAAAGCTTTAGCATACAAACTACACAATCTTTGTGCTAGGCTTAGGATTGGGTCTTGTCCATCACATCATTCTTCTAATGATGTGATCCCGTTATCAACGACATCCAATGTCCATGGTCAGGAAATCATAACCATCTATTGATCAACGAGCTAGTCAACTAGAGGCCTACTAGGGACATGGTGTTGTCTATGTACCCACACATGTATCTGAGTTTCCTATCAATACAATTATAGCATGGATAATAAACGATTATCATGAACAAGGAAATATAATAATAATAACTAATTTATTATTGCCTCTAGGGCATATTTCCAACAGCAGGAAGGAGCAACGAGGAGGCAGGACCAAGGCCACGGATTGACGCTCCAGCTCTCACAACTAGCACTGTTGTAGCCGCCGGAGGAGGGGAACCCGATCCCCTCCTGGCCAGAAGCCGCCGGACCAAACTGACACCAGATGCACAAAGAGCACCAGAAGAAAACCCGACCACTGCCTGACCTGCAAAGCTGCCGCCGCCGCCACTGGGGACACGCTGTCGCCACCGCCCAACAACCACCACACCGCAATGCCCACAGTCCAAGAAGCATCCAAGGCGATGACTTCAAGAAGCAAACGGCGCCAAGAGCAACATCACCGCCCAACAAAGTTCGAGTTTTCACCCGGGAGCCTAGGGGAAGGGGAGGGTGGAGAAAAAGACCTGAATGGCGCCTCCAAGAAGGGGAGTGGCTCCGTGGACGTCGCCGCCATGGATTTCTCCCGGTCAAGGCTCCACACCACCAACACCACATCCAGCTCCAGGCACCGGAGAACCAAGTCAACCCGGTCCAGATCTGAAGGAGTGGAGCATGCAGGGCAGCAAAAGGGGGAAGGGGCGGCCAGATCTGTAGCCGCAAGAGGCCGGAAGCCCCACCGCCGGCGCCGCGGATCTCGTCCGCCGGAGAGCTTGCTGCCCGTGCAGCCAAGCCCATCGGACCGCACCCGCACCACCAAGCAGCCGAGGAGATGGTGGCGCCACACCGAACAAGGGCGCAGCCCGGGATTCCGACGCCCCCCGTTGGAGAAACGGAGCTGCAGAGGCCCCGCCGCCACCTTCCTTGGCGATGCCCCGGGTTTGCCTGGCGGATGCCTCTGGCGGTGGCGAGGAGGGAGGAGTGGAAGGGGGAGGCGGAAAGTGCTAGGGTTGTCGCCCTCGAGCCGCCCGAGAGGGGCGACGCGAGGGAAGGAGCGTCGGTCCCCGAGGTGACATTGGGGTAATCTATACTTAGGGGTTGATGCACGTTCTTGCCTTTGTTTCTCCGGTAGAAATCTTGGGGCACTCTTTGAAGTTCTTTGTGTTGGATTGAGTATTATGAATATGAATTTCCTTTGGTGTTATTTTAGTACAAATTCTAGGATAGGTCGAACGGAAAGAATAGCTCTGTGTTATATTAGTACGAACTCTTGAATAGATCGAACAGAAAGAATAGCTTTGAGGTGGTTTCGTACCCTACAAACAATTTATTCTTATGTTCTCTGCTAGCTAGGAACTTTGGAGTGATTCTTCATTGCACTTTGAGGGGTGGTTATATGATCCAATTATATTAGCATTGTTGAGAGGTTGCACTAGTGAAAGTACAGACCCTAGGCCTCATCTTTAAGTATTGCAATACTGTTTTTGTGCCCGTTTACTATTTGCTACCTTGTTGTTCTTATTCATTCATATTATAAAATATATTTATACCATCCGTATTACACTTTTATCAGCATCTCTTCGCCGAACTAGTGCACCTATACAATTTGCCATTGTATTGGGTGTGTTGGGGACACAAGAGATTTCTTGTATTTGGTTGCAGGATCGTTTAAGAGAGACTATCTTCATCCTACACCTCCCACGCATTGATAAACCTTAGGTCATTCACTTGAGGGAAAATTGCTATTGTCCTACAAAACTCTGCGCTTGGAGGCCTAACACGTGTCTACAAGAATAAAGTTGCATAGTAGACATCAAGATCTTTTCTGGCGCCGTTGCCGGGGAGGTGAGTGCATGAAGGTATATCTTTAGATCTTGCAATTGAATCTTTTAGTTTCTTGTTTTATCACTAGTTTGGTTTATAAAAAGAAAACTACAAAAAATGGAATTGAGGTTGCATCATGTTGTTGATCATCTTTATAATATCTTTCTTGAAAATGATGGTTCAAAAAATTGTGCTCAATTGTTAGAAGAAGAAGTCAATAAAATGTTTGGCACAAATTTTTTGAATGATGAGCATGATTGCAATGTTGTTAGTATGAATTCTTTGAATATCCATGATGCTAATGATATGCAAAGCTACAAGCTTGGGATGCTATATTTGATGAACATGATATTTTTACTCCCCCAAGTTTCGATCAAAAAAATTATTATAATGAAAGCATGCCTCCTATTATGATGATTATATTTATGAAAGTGGATTTGGAGAGGCCATGACTTTATTTAATGATGATTCCACTATGTTGGAAGAAGTCACAATTGATTATGACAACAAAGTTCCTATATGATGATTATGGTGATGACATGTATGCTATAAAGAATAATGATAACCATGAAACTTGTCATCATTATTTTAATTTTCAACCCCATGATAGTTATTTTGTTGAGTTTGCTCCCACTACTATTCATGAGAATAAATTTGCTTATGTGGAGAGCAATAAGTTTCCTATGCTTTTGTGTGATGAAAAGAATGCTTATGTGATGGTTATATTGCTGAATTTCTTCATGATGCTTCTGAAAATTATTATGAGGGGGGAAATTATGATTGTAGGAATTGCAATAATATCAAGTTTCCTCTCTATGTGTTGAAAGTTTTGAAGTTATGCTTGTTTTGCCTTCCTATGCTAGTTGATTCTTGTTCCCGTAAGTTGTTTGCTCACAAAATCCCTATGCATAGGAAGTGGGTTATACTTAAATGTGCTAGTCATATGCTTCATGACGCTCTCTTTATGTTTTAATTCTTTACTTTTATGTGAGCATCATTGAAATCATCATGCCTAGCTAAAAAGGCATAAAAGAAAAGCGCTTGTTGGGAGATAACCCAACACTTTTACCTACTGTGTGTGTTCACATGATTATGCTACTGTATTGATCATGTTTTATTGCCTTTGTTTCAATAAACTGCCAAGTAAAGCCTTTGGGATCTTGTTGGGTGATAGTTGATTTGATCTTGCTAAAAAACATAAACTTTTGCGCTCACGAAAATAATTCTTATTTTTAACAGAAGAGTGCTTTTGAGCTAATTATTTTGGCAAAAGTTAAATATACAAATTTCTCACGTGGTCCTAATTTTTTCGGAATTTTTGTAGTAGCAGAAGTATGGTTTGAGTACAGATTACTATAGACTGCTCTGTTTTTGACAGATTCTGTTTTCAATGCATAGTTTGCTTGTTTTCTAGTTTCTATGGCTTATATTGGTAAATATAAATTATAGAAATGATATGGTACCGTAGGCATTGTGTGAGGACAATTATGAATCTTGTCTTTGGCTGTCTGTACAAAAGTAAGGGCCTTTTGTACACCTTTACTTGTGCACGGCGATCATGACCTACCACGGCCATGCTTGGCGGGCAAAGGAAGGAAGATACGAGACTGCCAAGGCAGCACTCAAACCAGAAGCATGAAGAGCGAAGGGGAAATATGGGCTTCCCCTGGCAAGACCCTTGCCGGGGCGGCCTACGTGGCCTCGGCAAGAGCCTTGCCGGGGCAACTTGCCCAATGCTAGCAAGGCCGCCACCCTTCAGCCTGAGAGTCCTGACACCATCGACAAACATCAAGGCCGAGGCTCAGGGGCGCCTGCGTGGTGGCATGTAGATCTTTATGAAGACCAAAGACCTGCAAATCTAGACGGGAACCAGAAGACGAAGGCCCCCGGCAAGATCCTTGCCGGGGATAGACCAAGACTGAAAGTGCAACTATCCCTAGGTGGTTTTGGTAATTCATAACAACATATAGCTTATTGAGCTAATGCTATTCCAAGATGAATATTTCAGGAAAGCTCAATGAATGGCATGGCATGGATGATGAAAGTGGATCCCTCAAAATGCTAATGACAAAGGATTGGCTCAAGCTCAAAAGCTGAAGACTCTTCATTTTATATTTTAGTGATTCAAGATCACATTGAGTCTATAGGAAAAGCCAATACTATCAAGGAGGGATGAGGTGTTGCTTAATGAGCCTCTTGCTTCATGTGCTTAGTGATATGCTCCAAAACCCTCAGCTACTTTCTCACATCCACATATGATCTAAACCTAAAGCCAAAATCGGTCTCACCGATTCTTCCAATCCGGCGCCACCGATTCCATATGTCATAGCCACTGCCACAAACCCTAGGCAAATTGGTTCTACCGATAGGGATCTCGGTCTCACCGAGATGAGATTGTAATCTCTCTGTTTCCTTTTCGTAACTTTTCGGTCTCACCGAAAGAGCGGATCGGTCCCACCGAGATTGCAATGTAAACTTTCTGTTTCCTTTTCGTAACGTTTCGGTCTCACCGAAAGAGCGAATCGGTCCCACCGAGTTTACCTGACCAACTCTCTGGTTAGCTAATTACCAAAATCAGTCTCACCGAGTTTGTGTAATCGGTCTCACCGAGATTACGTTATGCCCTAACCCTAACCATATCGGTCCTACCGAGATGCAAGTCAGTCCCACCAAAAACCCTAACGGTCACTAGCGTTACTAAAATCGGTCTGACCGAGTTTGTTGATTCGGTCCCACCGAGATTGGTAAATTGTGTGTAACGGTTAGATTTTGTGTGGAGGCTATATATACCCCTCCACCTCCTCTTCATTCATGGAGAGAGCCATCAGAACAAACCTACACTTCCAACTTACCATTTCTGAGAGGGAACCACCTACTCATGTGTTGAGACCAAGATATACCATTCCTACCATATGAATCTTGATCTCTAGCCTTCCCCAAGTTGCTTTCCACTCAAATCATTCTTTCCACCAGATCCAAATCCTATGAGAGAGAGTTGAGTGTTGGGGAGACTATCATTTGAAGCACAAGAGCAAGGAGTTCATCATCAACACACCATTTGTTACTTCTTGGAGAGTGGTGTCTCCTAGATTGGCTAGGTGTCACTTGGGAGCCTCCGACAAGATTGTGGAGTTGAACCAAGGAGTTTGTAAGGGCAAGGAGATCGCCTACTTCATGAAGATCTACCGCTAGTGAGGCAAGTCCTTCGTGGGCGACGGCCATGGTGGGATAGACAAGGTTGCTACTTCATTGGACCCTTCGTGGGTGGAGCCCTCCGTGGACTCGCAAGAACTGCTACCCTTCATGGGTTGAAGTCTCCATCAACGTGGAGGTGCGATAGCACCACCTATCGGAACCACGCCAAAAACATCTGTGTCTCCAATTGCGTTTGAATCCTCCAAACCCTTCCCTTTACTTTCTTGCAAGTTGCATGCTTTAATTTCCGCTGCTCATACACTCTTTGCATGCTTGCTTGAATTGTGTGATGATTGCTTGACTTGTCCTAAGATAGCTAAAATCTGCCAAACTCTAAAACTGGGAAAAGGTTAAGTTTTTAATTGGCCAAGTAGTCTAATCACCCCCGCCCTCTAGACATACTTCAAGGTCCTACAAGTGGTATTAGAGCTTTGGTCTCCATTTGCTTTGATTTCCATAGCTTTTGGTGGTCATAGCCTTGGTTTCACAACCTAGGAGAGTATGGCGTCTAGCGAGGGAAATTACCACCGTAGAGGTCCTTACTTTGATGGTACTAATTTTGCTAGTTGGAAGCATAAGATGAAAATGCATATTGTCGGACATAACCCCGTCGTTTGGGCATTTATTTGTATTGGCTTGCAAGGTGAATTCTTTGATGGGAGAGAGCCGAACCGTGAAGCTAATGCGGAAGAATTGAAGATGTTGCAATACAACGCTCAAGCTTGTGATATCATCTTCAACGGATTGTGCCTCAAGAATTCAACAAAATCAGCCGCCTTGAGAATGCAAAGGAAATTTGGGATACTTTGATTGATATGCATGAAGGTACCGAATCCGTCAAGGAATCCAAGTTGGATGTGCTCCAAAGTCAGCTTGACAAGTTCAAAATGAAGGATGGTGAAGGTGTCATTTGAAATGTACTCTAGGCTTGCACTTATCACAAATGAGATTGCCGGCTTAGGGAGTGAAGAGATGACTGACATATGCATCATCAAGAATATCCTAAGAGCATTGGATGGAAAGTATGATACCGTGTGCACATTGATTCAAATGATGCCAAACTACAAAGATCTCAAGCCAAGGAAGTCATTGGAAGAATTGTTGCTCATGAGATGTCACTTAAAGATAAGGAGGAACTTCACAACAAGTCAAGTGGTGCTTCCAAAGCCTCAAGTGAAGCCACCACATCATCAAGTGAGAAACACACCTTCAACGAAGAATTGAGCTTAATGGTGAAGAACTTTAACAAATTCTACAAGAGTAGAAGCAAAGAAAGAAGCTCCAAGTCAAGGTCTTACAATGACAAAAGATCTTCTAGTCGAGAGCAAAATTGCTACAATTGTGGGAGACCCGGGCACTATTCCAATGAGTGTACGGCACCCTACAAAAGAAGAGAAGACTCTCCAAAAATAAGAAGTAGAGAGAAGAATCACCACCAATAGAGAGGAGGAGTAGAGATGATCGTTATGAACGAAGATCCTCACGGAGAAAGAAGGATTCGGAAAGGAAGGACAAGTCATCAAAGAGCTACACAAAACGAAGACATCAAGCTCATGTTGGTGAATGGGTATCCGGCTCCGACTCCGACCATCACTCCGAGAGAAGCTATCACTCCGAATCCGAATATACTCAACGTGAAGGTGTTGCCGGTCTAGCACTTGTGTCAACCAACTCCTACGACATATTTGAATCACCAAATGAAGGAATTGGTAGATGCTTCATGGCCAAAGGTCCTAAGGTAACACACCCCGAGTATGTTGATTTTGATGTTGATGAAGATGACTTGCTAGGTGATGATGATTTACTTGTTGACAACTCTAGTGATGAATATTATGATGAAACGTCAATTAATCATGCTAATCAAGTTGAAACGAATGACAATGATAAGGAGAAAATTGAGCGTCTAACTAAAGAACTAAACACTCTTAAGTTAGCTCATGAAACTATCTTCGAAGATCATCGAGAACTTTTAAGGGCTCATGAGAAGTTACGCTTTGAAAAGCTCAATCTTGAGCAAGAGCATGAGTTCTTAAAAGCAATCAATGATGATCTCCGTAAGAAAAGTTCTTCTTACATTGCCAAGCGTGCCATCATTATCCACTTACATGCCTCAAGTCAAGTCTAGTAACAAGATCAAGAAAGGTTCTTTCTCTAGTAGTAACAATAATAATGTCAAATCCAATATTGTTGCTTCTAGTAGTTCTCTTGATTCCACTAATGATTCTCTTAGCCAAGTTACACTTGAGCAAGAAAATAGCTTATTAAAGGGAATTATAGAGAAAGATGTATACAAGAGCCTTGCCGGGAGTAAGCAATTCGAGGAAATTGTATGCAAGCAAGGAAGGCACCGGAAGAATCAAGGTGTTGGTTTTGAACGAAAGTTCAATGCCAATGGAGTTGAGTGGGAAGAAGATCAATACCCCAAGACGAAGTTTGTTCCTCAACAAGAGAAGTATGATCCTACTTCCTTCAAGGGAACACAGGCACAAGATGATCTTCCACCACAAGACCATAAGAACAAAGGCAAGGACAAGCTTCAAGAAGAGATTGATGCATTTGAAGAAGCACCTAACGTCTCGGTCAACTGGATTCCCAAGACTACGTCAAGTTCTACCTCATCAAGTACAACTACAACTCCAAGGATTCCCATCAAGATGATGTGGATCCAGAAGAAGAAGAAGAACTAGAGAGTTCTTGAGGGTGACTCCGCCAACATATTTCACTCATATCATTATGGCAAGGACAAGTGCAATCAACTTCCATATCTTGTACTAAGTTCAAGGAGTCACAAACCCTCATGTTGGTAAGGCAAGGGACAAGGTAACCTAATGATTTCATGGACATCATTTTGTGTAAAAGCGCCACTCTATGTCTATGGATATACTTGTTTGTTCCTTGTGGGACTAACCCATGTAGGTATTGAAAGTGCAACTCACTCCAAAGGATTGCTCCAAAAAGATCTACATCAACATTGAGCATCCACATTTTCAACACCTACATGAAGTCATCATCGACAAAACCCAAGGTTAGTTCATCCCTCTTAGGGGGGATCTCACATCTAGGGGGATCTTAACTCTAAGAATTGAGTCAAAGCAACTCTAATGATGTGAACACATAAATGCTTTATGTAAAAGTGGTAACCCCACTTGAGCCTAAACGATGAGTATGACCTATGATCAAATGTCTATCATTTGACTCCTAAGTCAATATACTCATATATAGATGACCTAGTCATCGCCAATTGTTTGATAAATGCTAGAATTGGTTGTGCATACTTTGCCACATATTTCATTTGCCATCTTATTGTGTGAGCATGTTGGTTGCATACTTTACTCATTCGAGGACATCCACTTGTTGTTTTGATTGATTGGCTTCTTTTTCTTTGGCCAAGTGGATGGACAAGAATGCCTAAGAACCTTCTCTGGCTATCTATGCTTTTCTCATCTCAAACTCTATTCATGCTACATCACAAAATTTGATCAAGTCAGATTCGAACCACTGCAGTGAGGAGCACCTGAGTCCCCGATTCATCATAGACTTAAACTTCCAAAACTTCTTTGTTATTCTCGGTCTGACCGATTCCTCCATTTCGGTCTTACCGAGATCACTAAATCGATCTAGGTTTTCAATCTCGGTGCAACTGATTTGAACTCTTCGGTCACACCGAGTTGCAATAACTGTACACAGTTTTGCATCTCGGTGCCGCCGAGTTGTTCCACTCGGTCACACCGACAGGGTCGGGCTATATATAGTCACGGGCAAAAAATTGGAAATTTCTCCGAACCTCTTCGCCCGCGCAATAGCTTGCTCTGCCTCCGTGGTCTCCGGATCGTCTCCTCGTCGCCAGCCGCCTCCTGTCGCTGGTCTCCGACGCCGTCAACGAAAATCAACCCCGCCGTTGCCGCCGTAGCGAGTCTCCGCCGAACTAGGGTATGGACTCGATCACAGTGCTTTCCTCGTCTGATTCGCAGCACATTGTGTTCTTATTGATTCTTGCCACGATTGAAACACTCCTATCCAGTCAATGCAATCCTTAGAATAGTTTTGATTCGAAAATTTAGTGTTAGGTTTCCGCCGAAACCATCTCGGACCCACCGAGTTGAAAAACTCGGTCCCACCGATTTGGCTTATGCCATTGCACTAGTGAGACTCGGTCTGACCGAGAATTGCTAATCGGTGAGACCGATTTTAGGACTTTGTGAAACCCTAGCAGTCTCGGTGCCATCGAACTGTGACTCGTTCTGACCGAGTTCATCAGTTTAGGTTCCAAAACTGCTTCGGTATCACCGAGTTTGAAAATCAGTTGATCCGAAATGCTTTCTGTGGAAAACTAAAACTGAATTTTTTAGTCATTCTTTTGCAAAAATCTTTGCATTCTGTGATGCTCATCCACTCTACCTCATCTATAACTCTTCACAGGTCAGCGATCGGTGTTTGCGGCATGTCGCACCAGTGACAGTCAAAACAGTCGAGGAGCGGTGAACATGAGTGAGGGCACTAGTCCCTCCAGCTCTTCAGATGAAGGCAGCAGGAGCACCCCAAGCAATTTGCCTAAAGCTGCCACCAGTGCAAAGGAAGAAGAAAACCTCAGATTCTCAAGATGAGGATTATAGGGCAGAAGAGGATGAAGCAACCTCCAAGAAGGTAGTGCCGAAAAAGGAGTATGGCTCAAAGACATAGCTCAAAGCCTGGACTCAATAAGAAGGTTCCTGCCAAGAGGACACCTATGCCAAAGGCCAGAGCATCAACTCAAATTCTTGAAAAGCCTGATCCCAAAGAGCCAGCTGCTGCTGAAGGGAAGAAAAGGAAAGAGAGGGTCAAGAAGACCACAGTCAGAGTTATTGGAAGCCTTCCATGATGGAAGAGGAAGAAGAGATTGCTGCACCAGCACCAAAGGAACCCAAGCTTATGGGTGATGCTATAAGATCAGGGGCTGCCACATCTAAGCCCAAGGAAGCACCCAAAGCTACCCCCAAGGCCAAGTCTGCACCAAAGAGGAATACCAGGAGTATTCCAACTGCTGAGAAGAACAAGACCCCAGTGCCTGAGGTTGCTGATGAAGAAGATGAAGAAGGACAAGTTTTGAGGAAGCTCAAGCCCAAGATACCAGACCACAATGATGCCCATCCTGTGGATGAGGACATGAAGATCAGAAGAGACAATGGGTTGAGGCTATGGAGGATGACAGATCCATATGCTTCAAGGAGAAGAACTGCTGTGGACTACAGGTTCCACACCAAGGAACAGCAGGACTTTTATGAGACTATTCACTGGATAAGAAGCCCATAGTGTGTGATATGAGGTGGGTCGACTGGACCTACATGAAAGAAAATGTAGAGCACTATCCTCGAGTGCAAGACAGTTTTATTGCTGTTGGAGTTGCAGACTTCGTTGGGCAAAAGCTCGCCAACTGGAACGATGAACTTATCATGCAGTTCTACTCCACAAAGACACTTTTATCCAGATGGCAGGATAGTGTGGATGTTTGAAGGTACAAGGTACCAGTCAACTGTTGAGGAGTGGGCAAAGCTGATAAATGCCCCAAAGGAGAATGAAGATGACCTTGATGTATATGCCAAGAAGAGGACCACAATTCCATGGCACACATGTACAAGGAGATCCTGCATACGACCATTGAGACACATAAGTTTGGATCAGTCCACTTCCTTCTGTCAGGGCTGCCAACTATCAACTGCATCTTAAGGCATACTCTACTGCCTAAGTCTGGTGACCACAACATGATTAGAGGGCACGAAATCAACATGTTGCACTTATTTGATGTGCCACATAAATTCAAAGTCATGAGCCTTATGGTTGAAACCATTAAGAGGACTGCAGCAGACCAGAAAAGAAGTTGTGGATATGCCCCTCAGATCCAGGAGTTGATTAACTCAAAGGTTGTAACATCCCAAATTTTCAATTTGTAATGTTATACATAGAGCATCATTGCATATCATATTTTTCATTGCATTTTTGCTCGATCCTAGAAATTCTACACAACTCAAGGACCCTCGGCGAGAGTTGGGTATTTTCGTTATTTTCATATTTGAGTTTTCTCAAATTTTGAAAAGAGGATCATTTGATTTTAATTATTTTATCTTCAATTATTTCTACTACCAAAATATGAGAGAGGGAATAAAATGACTTTCCCAAAATAAAGAAATAATGAAGATTTAATAATAAAATCAAATAAGATTTTCTTTTGGAGTTTTTCGCCTTTTTATTTGAATTTAGAAAAAATGCACGTTTTTCAAAATTGCATTTAGGCCCCAAATAAATGTTCATTAAATCCGGCTTGATTTTAGAAGCCGGGGAAAATTTATTTCGGGATTTTTGGAGTCCGTTTATTACTTCTTTTGTTTTTTTTTCGAGCGTAATTATTTTAGTACCCGAGCGGGACACCGCTCGGGGGCGCTATATAAATAGCCACCCCCGGCCGCCCCCTGGCCCTAGCCCGCGCCCGCCACACTCCACCAAGACCGCCGCCCAAGTCGCCAGAGTCGAGCTCGCCGGAGTTCGCCGCCGGTGCCGCCGCCTCATTTTATGTGCCGTTTTTTTATAAAAACCGAGCGGTTTTTTTCGGTTTTTTAGTTTTCGGTTTTTTCCAGTTTAGGTTAATTAGCGGACGTTCGTCCGTTAGTCCGTATAACTTTTCGCTCGTTTATCGGAATCAGGCGATTCAAGCGCCTGGAGTTTCGTCTCGAAACCCTCTTTCCGAATAATCTACTTAAACAAGTTTTTGTTTCTGTAAAATTTGAATTAGATCCAGATTAGTAAAACGAAGTTGTTTTCTTCCGCCGTTTGACTTTCGTTGCTTCGTTTGATTTGATTCTTTTTGCAAACCGAAGTTCTTAAGTTGAACTATCTGGTTAGATCTATTTGAGTTTTACCTGTGCTTTAGATGAGTATTTATTTTATGCTTGTTTGTTTGTCTGCGATAGATTACCCGGAGTGCGCCGCCTGTTACTTCGAGTCTCTAGGTTTCGCGGATCATCAGCAAGGCAAGTAACACTTCGATCATATCTCTTCTCATACCCAGTTTTTATGCATTAGATCTATCCTCAAACACTTGCATGATTAGGATCTAATTAAATTGTGGGTTATGGGAAGTAGATGAGGTAGTACCTATTACCTGCTTTTATTATAAACCTTTGGGAGTTACTTCTACGCTTGCTTATTATGCCATGCTATGCCAAGAGACGTGGATTGGGTGAGTGTATCCATGACAGATGTGAGATTTTTATTTAATGGTTTATTTAAGGTGGCAACTTAAACACACATCCGGTGGATTGAGGCACCCGGTTTCTATCGAGGACTTGCTTGTATTTCTTGGACCGCCACCCGTGCTCAAAGGGATCATGAGATTATTCAAACTAGAAACTTCCGTGTGCAGCCACAAGCCATTATGGGCTCTAGCATAGTTGACTAAGTTGTGCGAACTCTTACGGGTAGACTAGCGTATGTAGGGGAAAGTAGGTGTACCGGTCTACCCACAAGTAAGGTGCTAGTGCTTCGAAAGACTATGTCTCGGTCATCCGCTTCTCAAACATCATGTAGTCGAGAAATCCAACGGAGGCGATCGAGTCTTGTGGGGAAAAGTGCGCAAACCTCTGCAGAGTGTATAAACTAATCATGGTTAGCCGTGTCCCCGGTTATGGACATCTTGAGTATCTAGTACCTGGATATCATGTGAATCTCATCATGTTACTTCTAAATAATATTTGTTGGGTTTGTTAATGAGTACTTTTAATTGGGATTGAGAATGCTGTCAACCATTCTCAATGTTTCACAACCACCATGATAGTTAAATAAATTTATTCCTTTGCAGTAGGGAAAAATTGGCTTTATGCAAAACTGTAACCATAGAGCTTTCCACCAGCCATATATGCATGTAGAATAGCTTATTCTTTCATTATTCTCTATGTGTTACATTGCCAGCATATTTCATGTGCTGACCCGTTTTCGGGCTGCAACGTTTCATGTTGCAGACTTTTCAAACGACGAGTAAGGTGCATAGGTCGTGGTTTTATACTCAGTGATGCCGTTGGAGTTGATGGACTCGCTTATTCTTCCAAGCCTTCCGCTGTTATCGTATTAGATGGCCTTACGCCATGTTTATTTTATTAAGTTCTCTCTTGAGACATTCGATTGTAATAAGTGTGTGATTGCTACTCTGTTATAAATCCTTCGAGTACTGTGTGGTGTCAGCATTACTGATCCAGGGATGACACTGAGCACAGAGATCAGACTGTTTGAGGTCTGGTCACTACAAAGATGGTATCAGAGCCAAGTTGACTGTAGGACACGACAATTAAGCTAAAGCCCTAGATCACTACTCTCTCTTCTCATTTCTAACTCCTCATCTTTTCTACTCTTTTAGGATGACGGAAGCGAGGATCAAGTTCACTCGGCCGGATGAAGATACACCCTTTGGACGACACCTGAAGGAAGTCACTAAGTACCTAAACATTGGATTACCAAGCTTCACCGGGACCTACAATTCCACTTTACCTGAAGAAGAGCGCTAGAAGATTCAAGCTCAAGTTCCCGGAAGGACGTTTGCGCCAATCACGGAACCCATAGAGTGTGTTTTCAATGCACCAACCCGAGTCTGGGAAATAGCATGGCAGCTCACATAACCATGGGGCGCATTGGAGAAGTTTATAAAGAAGACCTCAAGGATACTATCTACCAGATTTGCAGGCGCCGAGATGAACAATGGGAGATAGTTGGCACTAAGAAGGATCGATCCATTGCAGCTTTCATCCAGGAGTTAAACCAGCACATTCGACGCCAGGAGAACCAGATGTGCGCAGACATGATGGAGTTGAAGACAAAAAAAGCCAAGATTATCGAACTAGAAGGAGAACTGAAGGCCACTCGGAAGGACTACATGGAGGAGATTGTAGCTCTAGTGGGACAAAACGGCGATCTTAAGGAGAAGATTGAAGAACTCATGGGAAATTCAGCACTGGAGGAGAAGATGAAGATAGCACTGTCAGAGAACTACATCATCATCGATTTACACCGATTCCGATCCTAGTGATGATGATTACGAAGATGAAGTCGGAGCGGATATCATGGAGTCTTCATCGAGCGATTTTCTAGTTGACCACCATAACAGTAGTAGATTACCCCCATGTTATATTAGCTTTAGTTTCAGCACTTTGTAACGATAAATAGACCGTTGTATGCCCTTGTTTGAATTGATTGGAGTGATATTGTGTGATTTGTCTCATGTGCATATGGGTAGTGTTTCTCTCTAGACCTCATTATATTCTAAATTCTCGTCTTTTCTTTAAACCCCTCAGATGCCTCCGAGACGCGACCCCGGATTTGTTTTCCCGCCAGAGATCACCCAGTTGATTCAGCAGCAGAATGCCTTGATTCAAACATTGGTACAGAACCAAGGCAACAACAACAACAACAACAACAACAACAACAACAACCCACCGCCACCACCACCTGTTGACCATCTGACCCGTTTCTTAAGGCTGAATCCGCCGGTGTTTTCCAAAGAGCACCGAGCCTATTGTTGCAGATGATTGGCTCCGTAAGATAGGGAGGAGTTGACCACCGCAGGATGTACGGATGGAGAAAGGGTGAAATTTGCCGCACATCAGCTTGAAGGACCCGCAAGAAGATGGTGGGAGAATTTTACACCCACTTACCTCAGAGACACCGCCACATGGGATCGGCCAAGAAGCTTTCCGTCGCCCATGTTTCAGCAGGAGCTATGGCCATGAAGAAGCGTGAGTTTCGCAACTTACGCCAAGGAGGACTAGACAGTTGGCACAAGATGTAGATGATTTCAGTAAGCTAGCACGTTATGCCCCAGATGACGTTGCTACAGACGCAACTAAGCAGGAGAAGTTTCTAGAAGGACTGAATGATGAGCTGAGCATGCAGTTGATGGTAGCCACCTTCAATAACTACCAGGAGTTAGTAGACCGTGCTCTCATGATTGAAGGGAAGCAGCAGCAGATTGACAATCGCAAGAGGAAGTATGGACAGGGGAGGAATAACTCCGGAGCTCAAAGAAACTTCGCTTTACCCTGAAGCCAGGAGGACAATTTCAGCATACCCATGGAGGAGGTAGCTCGCACAACCATAATGGCACCAAGAATGGGAACGGGAATGGAGGAAGCAATGGACAGAACCGCACCAACCCGTCAACACCATCCAAGGTAGACCTGAGCCACATCACTTGCTTTAAGTGCCGCAAGACTGGGCATTATGCAAACGATTGTCCAGAAGGCCAGAATGGAAATGGCAATGGAAGCTCAGGAAAGCAGCCGAACCCTTTCAACAAAGGACAAGTGAACCACGTTACCGTGGAGGAGGTTGAAGCTCAGCCAGATGAAGTAATAGGTAAGTTTTTGGTTAAGTCATTTACTGCAGTTGTTCTTTTTGATACTGGTGCATCGCATTCATTCATATCAAGGGATTTATGGATAAGTTTAGCCTACCCACTAAGACTCTTAAGACACCCATGTTAGTAAGCTCACCGAGCGGAGTATATGGCCGATCAAGGATGTTTTCAAGTGCCATTAAGTATAGGGAGGCATGTTTTCCCAACGGATTTAATTATATTGGAATCCCAAGGTTTGGATGTAATTCTTGGTATGGATTGGTTGTCGATGTATGGAGGAAACATCGATTGCGCCAGTAAGACAATTTTGCTTACCACCCCAGAAGGAAGGAGAATCAAGTATGTATCATGGCATGAGCCGAGGAGAGCACATGTAAATTCCTTATCGTGAGTTGTGCGTAAGGAAGTACTAGTGGTAAGGGATTTTGACGTGTTTCCTAAGAGTTGCTGAGCATGCCACCGGATAGAGACATTGAGTTTCGATTGAACTATCGCCGTGCACCGGGCCGATATCTAAGAGACCATATAGGATGCCAGCCCAAGATTTGGAGGAAATTAAGAAGCAAATTAAGGAGTTCTTTGGATAAAGGTTTTATTCGCCCAAGTTCTTCGCCTTTGGGGATCACCAAGATTTCTAGTGGAGAAGAAGGATGGATCATTAAGAATGGTTGTTGATTATCGTGGATTGAATGAAGTGACCATTAAGAACAAATACCCGCTGCCGATGATCAATGACTTGTTTGACCATTGCAAGGAGCTAAGGTGTTTTCAAAGATCGATTTGCGATCGTGGTACCATCGATTGAAGATTCGAGAGCAGGATATACCTAAGACGGCTTTTACCACCAGGTATGGGCTGTATGAGTACACCGTTATGTCATTTGGTCTGACTAACGCACCTGCCTATTTTATGAACATGATGAACAAAGTGTTTATGGAGTTATTGGATAAGTTCGTCGTGGTGTTCATTGATGATATTTTGGTTTACTCGAAGAATGAAGAGGAACATAAGGAGCATTTATGCGTTTGGTACTCGAGAAGCTCGAGAGAACACCGGTTATATGCCAAGTTCAAAGAAGTGTGAGTTTTGGTTGAAGGAAGTTGGATTTCTTGGACATGTTATATCCGGAGAAGGTATAGCAAGAGACCCCACTAAAGTTGTCACTGTAACAAACTGGGAAGCGCCAACAACAGTTGGAGAGATCCGGAGTTTCCTTGGACTAGCAGGATACTACCGGAGATTCATTGAGAATTTCTCCAGGATTGCGAAGCCTATGACAGAACTGTTAAAGAAGGATACCAAGTTCATATGGACCAAGGAGTGTGAAGCTAGTTTCCAAGAGTTGAAGAAACGTTTGGTTACCTCACCAGTGTTAATTCTGCCAGATCAGACCAAGGATTATGAGGTATATTGCACGCTTCACGCCGAGGACTTGGAGCAAAGGCTTATGCAGGAGGGAAGAGTTGTTTCAGATGCTTCACGACAGCTTAAGCCTCATGAGCTAAATTATGCTACGCATGATTTGGAGTTAGCGACCGTAGTGCATGCGTTGAAAACATGGAGACATTTCCTCATTGGAAATCATTGTGAGGTGTATACGGATCACAAGAGTTTGAAGTACATCTTCACGCAGAAGGAGCTAAATCTAAGGCAGAGGAGATGGTTGGAGCTCATCAAATATTATGATATGAGATTACATTACCACCCCGGAAAGGCTAACGTTGTAGCAGACGCGTTGAGCCGTAAGAGTCACGTCAACACTTTAGTGACGGGAGATATACCAAAGGAGTTAGCCGAGGATCTTCGAGAGCTATGTTTGGAAATAGTTCCGAGAGGCTATGTAGCAGCATTGGAGATTCAATCTACTTTGATGGACAAGATCAGGAAGCTCGAATCTTGACAAAGAGATTGCCTCTATAAAGGAGAAAATGAGCGAAGGAAAAGCAAAGGGATTTCGTGAGGATGAGCACGATACCCTATGGTTTGAGGACCGTGTTTATGTGCCCAATGACCCGGAGATCAGGAAGTTGATTCTACAAGAGGCACATGATTCACCATATTCGATTCACCTGTGGAATACCAAGATGTATTTGGACCAAGAATACTTTCTCGTGGACCGGAATGAAGAAGGATATTGCGAGTATGTAGCTGTTTGTGATGTATGTCGAAGGTGAAGGCGTAACATCGAAGCCATCAGATTGTTACACCATTGCCTATACCCGAATGGAAGTGGATAAACTAGGTATGGATTTCATCACGGATTGCCCAGACTCGCTCGTGCTATGAATCAATTTGGGTTGTAGTCGATCGTTTGTGAAGGTAGCTCATTTCATTCCAAAGAAAGACTACCTACAAAGAAGGCAAAATTGGCTAAGATATACATGACCAGGATTGTATGCTTGCATGGAGTTCCGAGGAGTATCAGACGTATAGAGGAACCCAATTCACCTCAAAGTTCGGAAGCGGTTGCACGAAACTTTGGGAACCAGTGCTGGAGTTTAGCATGCCTTTCCATCCACGTATGTATGGACAAACCGAGAGAGTCAACCAGATTTTGGAGGATATGCTTAGAGCTTGTGCTTTGGATTATGGATCAAGTTGGGATGACAACTTGCCGTGCTAAGTTTTCCTATGACAACAGCTACCAAACCAGTTTGAAGATGGCACCTTTCAAGCCTTGTACGGAAGGAGGTGCAGGACCCGTTGTTGTGGGATGAAGTTGGAGACCGCCAAATTGTTTGGACCGGATTTGATTAAGGAGTCTGAACAGAAAGTACAGTTGATTCGCGATAGGCTCAAGGTAGCCCAGTCAAGACAGAAAAGTTATGCGGATTCAAAACGCAAGGAGATAGAGTTTATCTTCGAGTATCGCCGCTTCGAGGAGTTAAGCGTTTTGGAGTTAAGGGAAAGTTAGCACCTCGATTTGTAGGACCTTATCGTATTTTGGAACGCATGGGAGAAGTTGCGTACAAGTTGGAATTACCCGAAGGATTGTCAGGAGTTCATGATGTGTTTCATGTTTCGCTTGAAGAAGTGTCACGCAGAGATGGTCGATAGACCACCGAGAGATACAGTACACCGAAGCAATTCAATTGAATGATGATTTGACCTATGAGGAGAAACCGTTAAGATTCTCGAGTATGCCAGCAGAGTCACCCGCAAAGAAGGTCATTAAGTTTTGCAAAGTTCAAGTGGAGCCACCACACTAAGGATGAAGCCACACGGGAGCGAGAGGAAGATTTGCTTAAGGACCACCCTCACCTATTTTCTAGTTAACCCGAATCTCGAGGGCTAGATTCATCTTAAGGGGTAGGTTTGTAACATCCCAAATTTTCAATTTGGAATGTTATACATAGAGCATCATTGCATATCATATTTTTCATTGCATTTTTGCTCGATCCTAGAAATTCTACACAACTCAAGGACCCTCGGGGAGAGTTGGGGATTTTCGTTATTTTCATATTTGAGTTTTCTCAAATTTTGAAAATAGGATCATTTGATTTTAATTATTTTATCTTCAATTATTTCTACTACCAAAATATGAGAGAGGGAATAAAATGACTTTCCCAAAATAAAGAAATAATGAAGATTTAATAATAAAATCAAATAAGATTTTATTTTGGAGTTTTCGCCTTTTTATTTGAATTTAGGAAAAATGCGCGTTTTTCAAAATTGCATTTAGGCCCCAAATAAATGTTCATTAAATCCGTCTTGGTTTTAGAAGCCCGGGAAAATTTATTTCGGGATTTTTGGAGTCCGTTTAATACTTCTTTTGTTTTTTTTCCGAGCGTAATTATTTAAAAAAAAGTGAACCGCCTTACGGGCCGTACCCGAGCGGGACACCGCCCGGGGGCGCTATATAAATAGCCACCCTGGCCGCCCAGCTGCCCCAGCCCGCCCCGCCACCCGCCCAGCGTCGCCTGCCCACTCGCCCGCCCCCAAACCCTAACCCTAATCCGCCGCCGTCATGAGCCTCGCCGAGTTCGCCACGCCCATGCGAGGTTCGCTGCCGCCTCGTTTTACGTGCCGGTTTTTTTTAAAAAAAACCGAGCGGTTTTTATTATGGTTTTTTCCGTTTTTTTAGTTTTCGTTTTTTTTCCGGTTTAGGTTAATTAGCGGACGTTCGTCCGTTAGTTCGTTTTAACGAACGAGTTCGTCAGATTAGTTTAGTTAACGAACGCCCGTTCGTTAACCCGTTCGTCATTTTTCTTTTTCTCGGATTTAATCCGCGATTTTTCTGATCGCGATTCCAGATCCGATTTTCGTTTTAGTATAACTTTTCGCTCATTTATCGGAATCAGGCGATTCAAGCGCCTGGAGTTTCATCTCGAAACCCTATTTTCGAATAATCTACTTAAACAAGTTTTTGCTTCTGTAAAATTTGACTTAAATTCAGATTAGTAAAACGAAGCTGTTTTCTTCCGCCGTTTGACTTTCGTTGCTTCGTTTGATTTGATTCTTTTTGCAAACCGGAGTTCTTAAGTTGAACTATCTGGTTAGATCTATTTGAGTTTTACCTGTGCTTTAGATGAGTATTTATTGTATGCTTGTTTGTTTGTCTGCGATATAAATAGCCACCCGGCCGCCTGGCCCCGCCACGCCACCGCCACCACCGCCTCGGCCCAAGTCGCCGCCTGCCCACTCACTTCGCCCGCCCCAAACCCTAACCCTAATCCGCCGTCGCCGCCCTTGTCGCCACGCCGCCGGACTCACGGAGCTCATGGGAGTTCGCCACGTGCCGCCGCCTCGTTTTATGTGCCGTTTTTTTATAAAAACCGAGCGGTTTTTTTCGGTTTTTTAGTTTTCGGTTTTTTCCAGTTTAGGTTAATTAGCGGACGTTAGATACATTAGTCCGTATAACTTTTTCGCTCGTTTATCGGAATCAGCGATTCAAGCGCTACCGGAGTTTCGTCTCGAAACCCTCTTTCCGAATAATCTACTTAAACAAGTTTTTGCTTCTGTAAAATTTGAATTAGATCGAGATTAGTAAAACGAAGTTGTTTTCTTCCGCCGTTTGACTTTCGTTGCTTCGTTTGATTTGATTCTTTTTGCAAACCGAAGTTCTTAAGTTGAACTATCTGGTTAGATCTATTTGAGTTTTACCTGTGCTTTAGATGAGTATTTATTTTATGCTTGTTTGTTTGTCTGCGATAGATTACCCGGAGGTCGCCACCTGTTACTTGAAGTCTCTAGGTTTCGCGGATCATCAGCAAGGCAAGTAACACTTCGATCATATCTCTTCTCATACCCAGTTTTTATGCATTAGATCTATCCTCAAACACTTGCATGATTAGGATCTAATTAAATTGTGGGTTATGGGAAGTAGATGAGGTAGTACCTATTACATGTTTTATTATAAACCTTTGGGAGTTACTTCTCGCTTGCTTATTATGCCATGCTATGCCAAGAGACGTGGATTGGGTGAGTGTATCCATGATGATGCGTAGATTTTTATTTAATGGTTTATTTAAGGTGGCAACTTAAACACACATCTGGGTGGATTGAGGCACCGTTTCTATCGAGACTTGCTTGTATTTCTTCGGACCGCCACCCGTGCTCAAAGGGATCATGAGATTATTCAAACTAGAAACTTCCGTGTGCAGCCACAAGCCATTATGGGCTCTAGCATAGTTGACTAAGATGTGCGAACTCTTACGGGTAGACTAGCAGATGTAGGGGAAAGTAGGTGTACAGGTCTACCCACAAGTAAGGTGCTAGTGCTTCTGAAAGACTATGTCTCGGTCATCCGTTTCTCAAACACCATGGAGTGCAAGAAATCAAACGGAGGCGATCGAGTCTAGTGGGGAAAAGTGCTAAACCTCTGCAGAGTGTATAAACTAATCATGGTTAGCCGTGTCCCCGGTTATGGACATCTTGAGTATCTAGTACCTGGATATCATGTGAATCTCATCATGTTACTTCTAAATAATATTTGTTGGGTTTGTTAATGAGTACTTTTAATTGGGATTGAGAATGATGTCAACCATTCTCAATGTTTCACAACCACCATGATAGTTAAATAAATTTATTCCTTTGAAGTAGGGAAAATTTGGCTTTATGCGAAACTGTAACCATAGAGCTTTCCACCAGCCATATATGCATGTAGAATAGCTTATTCTTTCATTATTCTCTATGTGTTACATTGCCAGCATATTCCATGTGCTGACACGTTTTCGGGCTGCAACGTTTCATGTTGCAGACTTTTCAAACGACGAGTAAGGTGCATAGGTCGTGGTTCTATACTCAGTGATGCCGTTGGAGTTGATGGACTCGCTTATTCTTCCAGCCTTTCGTTGTTATCGTATTAGATGGCCTTACGCCATGTTTATTTTATTAAGTTCTCTCTTGAGACATTCGATTGTAATAAGTGTGTGATTGCTACTCTGTTATAGATCCTTCGAGTACTGTGTGGTGTCAGCATTACTGATCCAGGGAATGACACTGAGCACAGAGATCAGACTGTTTGAGGTCAGGTCGCTACAAAGATGGGCACAGGAAAATATCTATTGGATAAAGAACATTTTCCAATATATCCAGACTTTGAGGACAATGAGGTTGTCATGAATGAGAATGATCCATCGTCAGTTCAAGCACAAGAGAAGAAGGAGAAGGCAAGGAAGGAGAAGGCTGCCAGGATGCCAACTCAAGAGGAGGCATCTGAGTATTTCTTGAAGAACAAGCAGGAGCAGCTTGGATACTTAATAGCATCAACACTGAGGATTGAGAAGGGATTGGCCACCCTCACTCAAAATCAGGAGAGTTTGGAAAGAATCATGGAACAAAAGTTCTATGACTTAGATGTGAAAGTAACTGAGATTCAATCTGCTGTGGAGCAACTACAAGATGACATGCAGGAGAGGAAGGACAAAACAACAACTGATGCATTTGCCAGAGTGCCTAGAGCCCAGAGGTCATCTGTTGTGCCAGTTCCTGACACCAGAGCCACTTCATCTGCACCAGCTACAGGCTCAGTGCCACCAGCTCCAGCACCTATATCAGCTCCAGCTCTGTCACGACCCAGATTTGGTAAAATCCAAGTCTCTTTGCTTACTGTGCTATCCCTGGATCATAGCTAGCACGCACAGTAGCAAAAATGAACATCAGTAAAACATACATCATTTTACTACAATGGTACATCCAGAATTAAACAAATACATACCATCGGCACAGATTGATGTTGGCACATAATACAGCGGAATTATACATAGTAGCTAAGTTAGGCTCCATCAACGCCACCGGGCTCGTTGAGTGTAGACCATAACCCTATCGTCTCTTAATCTGTCAAGATCTACACATGACAGGTGCAGGTGAGTATGTGGAATGTACTCGCAAGTTGCAAAGGAAAGTTTAACAGAATATATATGCAGGGTAAGTACTGTGGAGGTTTCATTTTCGTAAAGCCAATTTTCTCCTATACTAAATTTTATAAACTACTTTTGGAATAGAAATAGTTTTTAGTATAAAAAAATAGGAAGGAGACACTTGGATATACGCACCAGTGCTCAATCTCCAAAATAGTTTTAAAACATACATAGGTTGAAGTGAAACACATTCACTGTGCTCATTCCTCAACTTTAACCCCTAAAACAGATTTTTAGAAAAGAGAGGGGAGATTTTTTCTTCACCCAAGTCTTGAGTTGCTCAAATTTGCTCAGAATCGGGGCACGGCTAATCGATTAGGTTAAACCCTCTGCAGAGGTCGTACACGTTCCCCACATGACACAACCAACCTCGTTTATCATGACACACTTGGGTGTACGACTAGGAGGAGATTGTGACGAAGCCTTTCCGTAACAGCCCCCTATACCGCCAAGCCGCCCGCAACTTCGGCACGAAGGCCTCTCCGATGGCGGTCCCTGGGTAGGGTTTCCGTTAGTACTAAGCTAAGCCAGAGCCCATAGTAGCATGTGGCTGTACTGGAAGCTACATCAAACTGTTCTTGGAAGATCTCATTCCCCTGGACGGCAGTCCCCACCAAAAACCTGTGTGCAAGACCCCAGTCGGGCGCATTCACTGCAAGACCCCGATGGGCGCAATCACTTGTAGACGCTCCCGTCAATACCATTCCGCCCAGGGAGTAGAAGTAAAATAGTATATAGTTTTGTTTTTCAAAAGTTTTCACAA
Organism: Aegilops bicornis; assembly: GCA_021605145.1. NCBI lineage: Eukaryota > Viridiplantae > Streptophyta > Magnoliopsida > Poales > Poaceae > Aegilops > Aegilops bicornis. The sequence continues at coordinate 313,727,560 of CM038669.1, forward strand.
AACGTTGCCCAAAAGAAGGCAAGTTTTATTTGTTTAAAACTTGTTTGATTTTCAACCCACCCATTTGTGCAAGCGGGGCCAAGCATGGTAGTAAGTCTTGAATCTATGGTTGTAGCTAGTAATAATATTTTGCAAAAAAAAATTTAATCATACATAAAATTTAAATTCAACGAGATATGCATAATATAAAAATATAGGTTGAAGTATGATCAATTTGCAACTTGCCTTCGGTTTCGTAGTCACAAGGTTCTACCTCCTCGTAGAATTCGCATCTGCACTCGTCGGAACCTAACGCAATAAAGTTACTTAAGTAAGACACTCCTCGCATCAAACATCCACATAAAAAGTGCTCAAGAAAAACAATCCAACACACAATTCATGCCAAACAACCCTAGCAAGAATATCCATATGATTCGAGTTTACACAATTTGTTCGGTCCTTGCGAGTGGAATATAGTTCATGTTAATAAACTAGTTAATAATTTTCTAACTCTAAATTTTTATGATCACAACAACTAACCAGAGAGGTTTTCTACGGATCAATCTAATGGTTTTTAACAATGAAACAATTTTAGTTTGATGAGTTAGTTAATCGATGATCAACGAAGGTCAGAGTTAGGGTGTTGGGCTATAACAGCAACTAAACCTTGCTGAAAAATTAATCTATGAGTTCTAGCAGATTGGTATGGTTCCAAAGACCAATTTTCATATACAAAACTTTTTCATATTGTTTACAGAATAAAAGATATAGTAAAATACTCAAATTCGTATTTAAATCTAAACTAAATTTTTAATTTGCACAAAAGTGAGATTTTTATAATTTTTTTAATAAACTAGAGGTCTGCAGCTATCCAGGGATATCTTATTTGTCAAATTTGGATAAGCGGTTTAAAAGATGTGATTTTTCTAAGTTGGGCTAATTTTCTGGAAAAGAAACGGGGTAAGAAAAATAGTCGCCACGTGCAGAATTCTATAGGCTAATACTGTTTCGTTTTTTTTAACAGAGAAAGAGGCCTGGCCTCACCGGAGATGGAGATGGCCGGCAGCGGCGGCTCGGACGTGAGGTGATGCGGTGATCTCCGGCAACGAGGGAGAGTAAGTCGGGGTGAGTCTCCAGAACACGACGTAGGCTTCTGATTCGCCTTCAGGTGGCTGCTAGATGTCGCCGAAGTTGGGCGCAACTCCGGCCGAAGCGGACAACGAAGAACTCGTGCTCCGGCTGCGAGTTTTCAAAAGAAAACAGGGTCCATAAGATGCGCAATATCTAGATATGAAGGATGGAAGAGTTAGAATGTGTGCTTCACCTCGAACTCGCCGGAAACTTCCACGAACAGCCGCGGTGTCAAACAACTCCGGCGAACAATTTACGACGACGGGCAGGGGTATATGCTCCCAAAGGAGAGGGCTTCGAATGAGGAGATTATGGGCGACGCCCTAAGCTTATATAGAGGGTCAGGGAAGGTCGGTACAGGCAGATCAAGGGGCTCATCGTGGCCTTTAATGGCTGATTGTGCAGGAACGTTTCACGGATCCGTTCGTCCAATTAAAGCAACGAAGTTGAGTTTTAATTTTCTGAATGAGTTCTCCTGACATTCCTCTTTAATTCTCGTGTTGGTGGCAAGTTGAAAGGATGGCTGTGGTTAGCACTAGAGGGAGAGGAAGAGGTGGAGGTGCCATGCCTGTCTCTCTGTGTTCATGAAGATTGAACGAACAGAGAGGTAGACGAAGACCAGCGCATGGGCCTGCGCTAAGTGAAAGAGAGATGGGCCTTAGTGGGAAAGGTGGCCCAAGGGCAAAGAGAAAAAACAAAACAATAGAAGAGATGGATGGGCTAGATGGGCTGATAGAGAGAAAGCATAACTAATAACAATATTAGGCTAGATAATCAATGAATAAATTGCTCGCTCTCTCAGAATTATTATTTAGATCTTAGAAAAATGTTCACATATTCTGATTGATTATTTCTAGCCTAGGAAAAGTCGTTTCATAAATAATAAGCAATAATTTTGTGTACGTACATGTTTCGATAATGCACTATAGGCTTCATAATTTTACCAACATAGTTCTTAGTATCTTATGAATGCCAAAAATTCCAAAGAAGAAATATTAAATACTTCCAATCATAGTTCTGGAGAAGTCATATTATCTCCTCTCATTTGTATTTATTTACTTAGTAATTTTGGAATATTTATATGACACCATAACTCCAAATAAGATCCATCTTCAAATAGAAATCCAAAATTCAAAAGAACTTCAAATGAAATATTTATTCGCCACATTTTGAGAAAGTCATTTTATTCCCACTCCATATTTTTATTTGTGGTTTCAAAATATTTCATAGGCGTCCAAAAGAAAAGCAATTGGATGAAATATTTGGAACAAGAATCAAAAGGTTTTAATTTCCCATGAAAATCATAGCAATTCACTCAATAATATCTTATTATTAACAATCCAAAATTTGGAAAATTTTGGGATGTTACAAACTACCACCTTAAAAGAAATCTCGTCCCTAGATTTGAAGAGGCTAGCAAGGAATAGGTTAGGGTTTGGGTTCCTTCGGTTACTTCCCGAGGGTTTGGTCATATCATCTAAAGGTTTGCGGTTTATCCTTTTGCCTCCTGTCTTGAGAGAATGTCTTCTATTAATTCAATTCTGTGTATTCCAGTTCTTCAGCATGCCTTTGTCTGAGGCTTTTTGCACAATTCTGGAGTCTCTGCTGATTTGTCATATGACCCAATTATCATTCCAGGGTGTTCTTAGGGTACTACCACCCTTAAAAACAAACTTGTGGGGCTTTCCAAAATCTCTTTATTCCATTATGATTCTTCATTGAGCTTCTGTGATTTAGAACTGAGACAGGTCTTCTCAGAATCCATTTTTCCAAAGATAACTATCGAGACTATCATGGTGGTCAAATTGAATATCTTCCAAATGGAACTCCTCAAGATCTTCGGTTTACTCCTCACCCTTTAGCCCTCGCTTAGGCATGATTGCCTATTTCGTGGCTAATACATCTTACCATTCTATGGTTTTAGGCTTGTCGTACCGGCACTCTACTAGGTTTTGAAATCTCTCTGATTAACCCATCAAACATACCAAAGTATATAATAAGAGTCTCCGGTATGGTGATCAATCCATCCCGTACTCAAATTATTACCCCATATGTAGATAAGTAAATCACGTATTCTAACACTCGGTCTTTCTCACTCCTCTTTAAGAGGTCTTCACCTGCAACACTAATAAAACGCTTTTGGGTGACGTTGTTCCTACACATGTCGTGTTATAACTTACATCTGAGAAATAGCAGAACTTTTGTCTGCCAGAGTTGCATTCTCCTTATAATAGACTCCTTATTACATCCTTTAACCTCTCGTACAACTTCAAGTTCAAAATAGATTATTACAAGTGCTGCCATCCACATGGATTGGTATGGTCAAGCGTGTAAACCCAACTTTATTCCTTATTCCTTCGTAAGAAGTTTAGTCCAAATTAAACGTGCGATGTAGTCCTTGAACTCTTTAATCCTATGCTCCTTCGCGGCAGCCATGAACTTCATGTCCATCAGCTCAGCATATACTTCCCTCAAATACTCTTGGGTATGACGGAGTCTGGCTTCAAGGATTTCCCCAATCTGACGTATGGCTTCCATGGCGACTTCACGAGCAGTCGAAGAAGGTGGTTCGAGGTACTCGGAAATGAAAAAGTATTGCCCAAAGAGTCTTTGGACAAACTCCTTTTCACGTAAGAGGTGTACTTCCACGCACTAAAGTTCCACTCCTTTTTCAATGAAAGGATAACCCTTGTAGACAACATCTCATTCAAGGTGAATATGTCCCATCATATCCTTCAAGATCTTTGGAAAATCATGGTCACTAGTCAAAGTCATGATCATTTCTGGGCCCTTGTGGAATGATTCGTAAAGGGTTGCCATCTGCAGGTGAAAGGAAAGGTAGAGTTCAAAACAACAAGGTATGTATCTCCTTCGAAGAAATGAGGTTGTTTCCATGAGGAAACGTTTAGTGGTTGGTTCGTCCATGGTTTAAGGTTTTGATCTAGGTGAGATAGAGCTTAGGAAGGAAAAGAGATGGACACACACACACACGCCACAATCAACAACCAACTCCTATCACAATGTTCTTAGCGTTTATAATAGGCTCGTTTACTATGGTTTCGTCCTGAAGTCTTCAATCCTTCAGTTCTTGGAAGTCTTCAGTGTGTGATGCTTCACCCGTTTGAAGGTATCCTGCTAATCATCCGTAACTTGCACCTCTCAAGGTTGAATTAAATAGTACATTGAAGGAAATATGCCCTAGAGGCAATAATAAAGTTATTATTTATTTCCTTATATCATGATAAATGTTTATTATTCATGCTAGAATTGTATTAACCGGAAACATAATACATGTGTGAATACATAGACAAACAGAGTGTCACTAGTATGCCTCTACTTGACTAGCTCGTTAATCAAAGATGGTTATGTTTCCTAACCATAGACATGAGTTGTCATTTGATTAACGGGATCACATCATTAGGAGAATGATCTGATTGACATGACCCATTCCGTTAGCCTAGCACTAGATCGATAAGTATGTTGCTACTGCTTTCTTCATGACTTATACATGTTCCTATAACTATGAGATTATGCAACTCCCGTTTACGGAGGAACACTTTGGTACTACCAAACGTCACAACGTAATCGGGTGATTATAAAGGAGTACTACAGGTGTCTCCAAAGGTACTTGTTGGGTTGGCGTATTTCGAGATTAGGTTTTGTCACTCCGATTGTCGGAGAGGTATCTCTAGGCCTTCTCGGTAATGCACATCACATAAGCCTTGCAAGCATTGCAACTAATGAGTTAGTTGTGAGATGATGTATTACGGAACGAGTAAAGAGACTTGCCGATAGCGAGATTGAACTAGGTATTGGATACCGACGATCGAATCTCGGGCAAGTAACATACCGATGACAAAGGGAACAACGTATGTTGTTATGCGGTCTGACCGATAAAGATCTTCAGAGAATATGTAGGAACCAATATGGGCATCCGTGTCCCGCTATTGGTTATTGACCAGGAGATGTGTCTCCTCGGTCATGTCTACATTGTTCTCGAACCGTAGGGTCCGCACGCTTAAGGTTTCGATGACGGTTATATTATGAGTTTGTGTATTTTGATGTACCAAGGTTGTTCGAGTCCGGATATGATCACGGACATGACGAGGAGTCTCAAAATGGTCGAGACATAAAGATTAATATATTGGACGGATATATTTGGACACCGGAAAGGTTCCGGAGAAGTTTGGAGCTCGGGAGGTTACGGAACCCCGGGAGGTATATGGGCCTTATTGGGCCCATGTAGGAGGAAGAGAGAAGGAGCAAGGGAGGCGCGCCCCAAGCCCAATCCGATTGGGGAGGGGGCCGCCCCTTCCTTTCTCCTTCCCCTCTTCCTATTCCTACTACTAGTACTTATTCCTAAATGCTAGTACTCCTTCCTTCCCTCCAAGTGAAATAAGGAAAGAGAGGGAAACCTACTTGGAGTTGGTTTCCCCCTCCCATGGGGCGCCCCCCTTGGTGGCCGGCCACCTCCTCCATCCCTCCTTTATATACGGGGAGGGGGCACCCTAGAACACACACAAGTTGATCCTTGAGATCGTTCCTTAGCGTGCGGTGCCCCTCCACCATATTCCACCTCGGTCATATCGTGGCGGTGCTTAGGCGAAGCCCTGCGTCGGTGAAACATCAAGATCGTCACCACGCCGTCAGGCCGACGGAACTCCTTCTCCCGGAGCTTTCTTTGGATCGGAGCCCGTGGAGGCGTCATCGAGCTGAGCGTGTGCCAAGAACTTCGGAGGCGCCGAGTAACGGCGCTGGGATCGGCTGGATCGTGAGGAGAACGTCTGACTACTTCCTCTCGTCATCATCGACTCGGAGGTGCCGAGTAACGCTACTGGGATCGGCAGGATCGCGAGGAGAACGTCGACTACTTCCTCTACGTTGTGATCGCTTCCGCTTACGGTCTACGAGGGTACGTAGACAACACTCTCCCCTCTCGTTGCTATGACCATCACCATGGTCCTGTGTGTGCGTAGGAAAATTTTTGAAATTACTGCGTTCCCCAACAGTGGCATCCGAGCCTAGGTTTTATGCGTTGATGTCATATGCACGAGTAGAACACAAGTGAGTTGTGGGCGATACATGTCATACTTTGGTTCAGCGGTATTGTGAGATGAAGCGGCCCGGACCGACATTACGCGTACGCTTACGCGAGACTGGTTTCACCGTTACGAGCATTCGTGCTTAAAGGTGGTTGGCGGGTGTCTGTCTCTCTCACTTTAGTTGAATCGAGTATGGCTACGCCCGGTCCTTGAGAAGGTTAAAACGGAGTCTATTTGACGAAGTATCGTTGTGGTTTTGATGCGTAGGTAAGAACGGTTCTTGCTCAGCCCGTAGCAGCCACGTAAAACTTGCAACAACAAAGTAGAGGACGTCTAACTTGTTTTTGCAGGGCATGTTGTGATGTGATATGGTCAAGACGTGATGCTATATTTTATTGTATGAGATGATCATGTTTTGTAACCGAAGTTATCGGCAATCGGCAGGAGCCATATGGTTGTCGCTTTATTGTATGAAATGCAACGCATACGTAATTGCTTTACTTTATCACTAAGCGGTAGCGATAGTCGTAGAAGCAATAGATGGCGTCAACGACAACGATGCTACGATGGAGATCAAGGTGTCGCGCCGGTGACGATGGTGATCATGACGGTGCTTCGGAGATGGAGATCACAAGCGCAAGATGATGATGGCCATATCATATCACTTATATTGATTGCATGTGATGTTTATCCTTTATGCATCTTATTTTGCTTTGATTGACGGTAGCATTTTAAGATGATCTCTCACTAAAATTATCAAGTAGTGTTCTCCCGAGTATGCACCGTTGCCAAAGTTCGTCGTGCCGAGACACCACGTGATGATCGGGTGTGATAAGCTCTACGTCCATCTACAACGGGTGCAAGCCAGGTTTGCACACGCAGAATACTCAAAGTTATACTTGACGAGCCTAGCATATGCGAGATATGGCCTCGGAACACGGAGACCGAAAGGTCGGCGTGAATCATATAGTAGATATGATCAACATAAGATGTTCACCATTGAAAACTACTCCATCTCACGTGATGATCGGTTATGGTTTAGTTGATTTGGATCACGTGATCACTTAGATGACTAGAGAGATGTCTGTCTAAGTGGGAGTTCTTAAGTAATATGATTAATTGAACTTAAATTTATCATGAACTTAGTACTGATAGTATCTTGCTTGTCTATGTCTGTTTGTAGATAGATGGCTCGTCTTTGTTGTTCCGTTGAATTTTAATGCGTTCCTTGAGAAAGCAAAGTTGAAAGATGATGGTAGCAATTACACGGACTGGGTCCGTAATCGAGGATTATCCTCATTATCGCCTGTAAGAGTTACGTCTGGATGCACCGCTAGGTGCCAGACTCTTCTTGATGCAACTGACGGCGTTAAGAACGTCTGGCGAGCAAAGTCGATGACTACTCTATAGTTCAGTGTGCCATGCTTTACGGCTTAGAACCGGGTCTACAACGACGTTTTGAAAGTCGTGGAGCATATGAGATGTTCCAAGAGTTGAAGTTGATATTTCAATGTAATGCCCGGACCGAGAGATATGAAGTCTCCAATAAGTTCTATAGCTGCAAAATGGAGGAGAATGGGTGCATCGGTGAGCACATACTCGTAATGTCCGGGTATTACAATCACTTGACTCAACCGGGAGTTGATCTTCCGGATGATTGTGTCATTGATGTAATTCTTCAATCATCGCCACCAAGCTACAAAGGCTTCGTGATGAACTATAATATGCAAGGGTTAGTAAAGACTATGCTCGAGCTCTTCGCAATGCCGAAAGTCATGCGGAGGTAGAAATCAAGAAGGAGCATCAAGTGTTGATGGTCAATAAGACCACTAGTTTCAAGAAGAAAGGCAAAGGGAAGAAGAAGGGAACTTCAAGAAGAACAGCAAACAAGTTGTGCTCAAGTGAAGAAACCCAAGTCTGACCTAAACACAATCGAGTGCTTCTACCGCAAGCATCGTCACTTTGGAAGCGGAACTGCCCCAAGTATTTGGCGGATAAGAAGGATGGCAAGGTGAACAAAGGTATATGTGATATACATGTTATTGATGTGTACCTTACTAGAGCTCGCAGAGCACTGGTATTTGATACCGATTACATTGCTAATATTTGCAACTCGAAGCAGGGACTACTGATTGCGAACAACGGCAAAGGACGAGGTGACGATGCGGCGTGGGAAATGGTTCCAAAGTCGATGTGATCGCGGTCGGCACGCTACCTCTACATCTACCTTCGGATTAGTTTTAGACCTAAATAATTGTTATTTGGTGCCGCGTTAAGCATGAACATTATATCTGGATCTTGTTTGATGCGAGACGGTTATTCATTTAAATCGGAGAATAAAGGTTGTTCTATTTATATGAATAATATCTTTTATGGTCATGCACCCTTGAAGAGTGGTCTATTTTTAATGAATCTCGATAGTAGTGATACACATATTCATAATGTTGAAACCAAAAGATGCAGAGTTGATAATGATAGTGCGACTTATTTGTGGCATTGCCGTTTAGGTCATATCGGTATAAAGCGCATGAAGAAACTCCATCTTGATGGACTTTTGGAGTCACTTGATTATGAATCATTTGGCACTTCTGAACCGTGCCTCATGGGCAAGATGACTAAAACCCCGTTCTCGGTACTATGGAGAGAGCAACAGATTTGTTGGAAATCATACATACGTATGTATGAGGTCCAATGAATGTTGAGGCTCGTGGCGGATATCGTTATTTTCTCACATTCACAGATGATTTAATCAGATATGGGTATATCTTCTTAATGAAACATAAGACTGAAACATTTGAAATGTTCAAAGAATTTGAGTGAAGTTGAAAATCATCGTAATAAGAAAATAAAGTTTCTACGATCTGATCGTGGAGGCGAATATTTGAGTTACGAGTTTGGTCTACATTTGAAACAATGCGGAATAGTTTCAAGAACTCACGCCACCCGGAACACCACAAAGTGCAATGGTGTGTCCGAACGTCAATCGCACTTTACTAGATATGGTGCGATCTATGATGTCTCTTACAGATTTACCGCTATCGCTTTGGGGTTATGCTCTTGAGACGGCCACATTCACGCTGAATAGAACACCGTCAAAATCCGTTGAGACGACACCTTATGAACTGTGGTTTAGCAAGAAACCAAAGTTGTCGCTTTCTTAAAGTTTGGGGATGCGATGCTTATGTGAAAAAGCTTCAACCTGATAAGCTCGAACCCAAATCGAGAAATGTGTCTTCATAGGATACCCAAAGGAGATGGGTTGGGTACACCTTCTATCACAGATCCGAAGGCAAGACATTTGTTGCTAAGAATGGATCCTTTCTAGAGAAGGAGTTTCTCTCGAAAGAAGTGAGTGGGAGGAAAGTAGAACTTGATGAGGTAATCGTACCTTCTCCCTCATTTGAAAGTAGTTTATCACGAAAACCAGTTCTGCGACATCTACACCAAATAGTGAGGAAGTTGATGATGTTGATCATGAAACTTCAGATCAAGTTACTAATGAACCTCGTAGATCAACCAGAATAAAATCCGCACTGCAGTGGTACGGCAATCCTGTTACGGAAATCATGCTACTAGATCATGATGAACCTACGAACTATGAAGAAGCGATGGTGAGCCCAGATTCCATAAAATGGCTTGAGGCCATGAAATCCGAGATGGGATCCATGTATGAAAACAAAGTGTGGACTTTGGTTGACTTGCCCGAGGGTCGGCAAGCAATAAAAACAAGTGGATCTTCAAGAAGAAGACTGACGCCGACGGTAATATTGTCGTCTACAAAGCTCGACTTGTCGCAAAGGGTTTTCGACAAGTTCAAGGGGTTGACTACGATGAGACCTTCTCACCCGTGGCGATGCTTAAGTCTGTCCGAATCATGTTAGCAATTGCCGCATTTTATGATTATGAAATTTGGCAAATGGATGTAAAGACCGCATTCCTGAATGGATTTACGGAAGAAGAGTTGTATATGATGCAACCGTAAGGTTTTATCGATCCAAAGGGAGCTAACAAAGTGTGCAAGCTCCAAATGATCCATTTATGGACTGGTGCAAGCATCTCGGAGTTGGAATAAACGCTTTGATAGTGTGATCAAAGCATTTGGGTTTATCTGAGACTTATGGAGAAGCCTGTATTTACAAGAAAGTGAGTGGGAGCTCAGAGCATTTACGATATTATATGTAGATGACATATTACTGATCGGAAATGATATAGAATTCGATAGCATAAAGGGATACTTGAACAAGAGTTTTTCGATGAAAGACCTTGGAGAAGCTGCTTACATATTGGGCATCAAGATCTATAGAGATAGATCAAGACACTTAATTGGACTTTCACAAAGCACATACCTTGATAAAGTTTTGAAGAAGTTCAAAATGGATCAGGCAAAGAAAGGTTTTTACCAGCATTACAAGGTGTGAAATTGAGTCGGACTCAATGCCCGACCACAACAGAAGATAGAGAGAAAATGAAAGATGTTCCCTATGCTTCAGCCATAGGCTCTATCATGTATGCAATGCGTGTACCGGACCTGACGTATGCTTAGCTGTAAGCTTGGCAGAAGGTACCAAAGTAATCCAGAATGGATCATCGGACAGCGGTCAAGAACATCCCGAAATACGAAAAGGACTAAGGATATGTTTCTCGTATATGGAGGTGACAAAGAGCTAGTCATAAATGGTTACGTCGATGCAAGCTTTGACCGATCCGGACGATTCTAAATCGCAAACCCGGATACGTGTTTTTGTTAAAAGCGGTGGAGCCGTCGGTTGGTGCGCTTCTAAACAAAGCGTCGTGGCGGGATCTACATGTGAAGCGGAGTACATAGCTGCTTAAGCAAAGCAAATGAAGGAGTCTGGATGAAAGAGTTCATTACCGATCTAGGTGTTATACCTAGTGCATCGGGACCAATGAAGATCTTACGTGACAATCTTTGGTGCAATTGCCTTGGCAAAGGAATCCAGATTTCACAAAAGGACCAAGCATATCAAGAGACGCTTCAATTCCATTCGGGACCAAGTCCAAGTGGGAGACATAGAGATTTGCAAAGTACATACGGATCTGAACATTGCGGACCCGTTGACTAAGCCTCTTCCACGAGCAAAACATGATCAAGCACCAAGACTCCATGGGTGTTAGAATCATTCTTGAGTGAACTAGATTATTGACTCTAGTGCAAGTGGGAGATCAAGGAAATATGCCCTAGAGGCAATAATAAAGTTATTATTTATTTCCTTATATCATGATAAATGTTTATTATTCATGCTAGAATTGTATTAACCTAAACATAATACATGTGTGAATACATAGACAAACAGAGTGTCACTAGTATGCCTCTACTTGACTAGCTCGTTAATCAAAGATGGTTATGTTTCCTAACCATAGACATGAGTTGTCATTTGATTAACGGGATCACATCATTAGGAGAATGATCTGATTGACATGACCCATTCCGTTAGCCTAGCACTTGATCGCTTAGTATGTTGCTACCGCTTTCTTCATGACTTATACATGTTCCTATAACTATGAGATTATGCAACTCCCGTTTACGGAGGAACACTTTGGGTACTACCAAACGTCACAACGTGAATCGGGTGATTATAAAGGAGTACTACAGGTGTCCCCAAAGGTACTTGTTGGGTTGGCGTATTTCGAGATTAGGTTTTGTCACTCCGATTGTCGGAGAGGTATCTCTAGGCCTTCTCGGTAATGCACATCACATAAGCCTTGCAAGCATTGCAACTAATGAGTTAGTTGTGAGATGATGTATTACGGAACGAGTAAAGAGACTTGCAGAACGAGATTGAACTAGGTATTGGATACCGACGATCGAATCTCGGGCAAGTAACATACCGATGACAAAGGGAACAACGTATGTTGTTATGCGGTCTGACCGATAAAGATCTTCGTAGAATATGTAGGAACCAATATGGGCATCCAGGTCCCGCTATTGGTTATTGACCGAGATGTGTCTCGGTCATGTCTACATTGTTCTCGAACCGTAGGGTCCGCACGCTTAAGGTTTCGATGGCGGTTATATTATGAGTTTGTGTATTTTGATGTACCAAGGTTGTTCGGAGTCCCGGATATGATCACGGACATGACGAGGAGTCTCAAAATGGTCGAGACATAAAGATTAATATATTGGACGGATATATTTGGACACGGAAAGGTTCGGAGAAGTTTGGAGCTCAGGAGGTTACCGGAACCTCCCGGGAGGTATATGGGCCTTATTGGGCCCATGTAGGAGGAAGAGAGAAGGAGCAAGGGAGGCGCGCCCAAGCCCAATCCGACTGGGGAGGGGGCCGCCCCCTTTCCTTTTCTCCTTCCCCTCTTCCTATTCCTACTACTAGTACTTATTCCTAAATGCTAGTACTCCTTCCTTCCCTCCAAGTGAAATAAGGAAGAGAGGGAAACCTACTTGGAGTAGGTTTCCTCCCATGGTGCGCCCCCTTGGTGGCCGGCCACCTCCTCCCTCCCTCCTTTATATACGGGAGGGGGCACCCTAGAACACACACAAGTTGATCCTTGAGATCGTTCTCTTAGCTGCAGTGCGGTGCCCCCTCCACCATATTCCACCTCGGTCATATCGTAGCGGTGCTTAGGCGAAGCCCTCGTCGGTGAAACATCAAGATCGTCACCACGCCGTCGTCTTGACGAACTCCTTCTCCCCGGAGCTTTGCCGGATCGGAGCCCGTGGAGCGCCATCGAGCTGAACGTGTGCCAAGAACTCAGAGGCGCCGAGTAACGACGCTGGGATCGGCTGGATCGTGAGGAGAACGTCTGACTACTTCCTCTACGTCATCATCGACTCGGAGGTGCCGGAGTAACGGCGCTGGGATCGGCGGGATCGCGAGGAGAACGTCTGACTACTTCCTCTACGTTGTGATCGCTTCCGCTTACGGTCTACGAGGGTACGTAGACAACACTCTCCCCTCTCGTTGCTATGACCATCACCATGGTCCTGTGTGTGCGTAGGAAATTTTTTGAAATTACTGCGTTCCCCAACATACATACCTACGGAATTCGTATCCTAACAATGCAAGATTTTAAATCACACAACTCAAATGACAACAACATCAAATCAATGGCAAAGAACTCCAATAAAACTCCAAATTCACTCAAAGATTTCAAACAACATAATTCCTATGGTACCTTCATCCACATGAGTTGGCATGGTCGGGCACACTAATCGCACTCTTTCTTTTATTTCACACTCTCGTGGCGGGCTTGGATTCAAGTAGGATATTCCTTGGTAGTGGTAATCTTTAGCTTCTTCATATCCATCTTAGTCTTGAGTGTCCCAACTTCTTCTTCAACCTCTTGGATGTAAACTTCAGTACCGAAGAATCCTTCGCTTAGCATCAATTCCATGAAGTAACCTTTAGGCTCTTGAAAATCCATACCAAATATCATTGTCAAAGTCATTGGAGTCTCTGAGGTTGGTCATCTATGTTTTTTTAGGGCAGATGGGAGCTTAGTAAAGAAAAGAAGAGGATACGAGAATACTTGTCGGTGCTATTGAAAATATAAGTTGTTCCTATCAAGGTTTTCCTATTTCTAAACCATTTTCTAGGGTCACGTCCTACAGTCAACGTATGCTCTGATACCATTTTGTCACGACCCGGATTTGGTAAAATCCAAGTCTCTATTAACTTCTTGTGCTATCCCTGGATCATAGCTAGCACACACAGTAACAAAAATGAACATCAGTAAAACATACATCATTTTACTACAACGGTACATCCAGAATTAAACAAATACATACCATCGGCACAGCTTAATGTTGGCACATAATACAACGGAATTATACATAGCAGCTAAGTTAGACTCCATCAACGCCACTGGGCTCGTTGAGTGTAGACCATAACCCTATCGTCTCTTAATCACAAGATCTCGCACATGACAGTGTGTGAGTACGTGGAATGTACTCGCAAGTTGCAAAGGAAAGTTTAACGTAATATATATGCGAGGTAAGTATCTTGTGGAGGTTTCATTTATGTAAGCCAATTTTCTCCTATACTAAATTTTATAAACTACTTTTGGAATAGAAATAGTTTTTAGTATAAAAAAGTAGGAGCGAGACACTTGGATATACGCACTGATTGCTCAATCTCCAAAATAGTTTTAAAACATACATAGGTTGAAGTGAAACACATTCACTGTGCTCATTCCTCAACTTTAACCCCTAAAACAGATTTTTAGAAAAGAGAGGGGAGATTCTTCTTCAGTCCAAGTTTTCAGTTGCTCAAATTTGCTCAGAATCGGGGCACGGCTAATCGATTAGGTTAAACCCTCTGCAGAGGTCGTACATCGTTCCCCACATGACACAACCAACCCTGTTTATCATGACACACTTGGGTGTACGACTAGGAGGAGATTGTGTGAAGCCTTTTCCGTAACAGCCCCTATACCGCCAAGTCGCCAGAACTTCTAAAAACACGAAGGCCTCTCTCCGATGGCGGTCCTGGGGTAGGGTTTCCGTTAGTACTAAGCTAAGCGAGCCCATAATAGCATGTGGCTGTCTTGGAAGCTACATCAAACTGTTCTTGGAAGATCTCATTCCACAGACGGCAGTCCCCACCAAAAACCTGTGCAAGACCCCGATCAGGCGCATTCACTGCAAGACCCCGATGGGCGCAATCACTTATAGACGCTCCAGTCAATACCATTCCGCCCAGAGAGTAGAAGTAAAATAGTATATAGTTTTGTTTTTCAAAAGTTTTCACAAAACGTTGCCCAAAAGAAGGCAAGTTTTATTTGTTTAAAACTTGTTTGATTTTCAACCCACCCATTTGTGCAAGCGGGGCCAAGCATGGTAGTAAGTCTTGAATCTATGGCTGTAGATAGTAATAATATTTTGCAAAAAAAATTTAATCATACATAAAATTTAAATTCAAAGAGATATGCATAATATAAAAATATAGGTTGAAGTATGATCAATTTGCAACTTGCCTTCGGTTTCGTAGTCACAAGGTTCTACCTCCTCGTAGAATTACATTCCGCACTCGTCGGAACCTAACGCAATAAAGTTACTTAAGTAAGACACTCCTCGCATCAAACATCCACATAAAAAGTGCTCAAGAAAAACAATCCAACACACAATTCATGCCAAACAACCCTAGCAAGAATATCCATATGATTCGAGTTTACACAATTTGTTCGGTCCTTGCGAGTGGAATATAGTTCATGTTAATAAACTAGTTAATAATTTTCTAACTCTAAATTTTTATGATCACAACAACTAACCAGAGAGGTTTTCTACGGATCAATCTAATGGTATTTAACAATGAAACAATTTTAGTTTGATGAGTTAGTTAATCGATGATCAACGAAGGTCAGAGTTAGAGTGTTGGGCTAAAACAGCAACTAAACCTTGCTGAAAAATTAAACTGTGAGTTCTAGCAGATTGGTATGGTTCCAAAGACCAATTTTCATATACAAAACTTTTTCATATTGTTTACAGAATAAAAGATATAGTAAAATACTCAAATTCGTATTTAAATCTAAACTAAATTTTTAATTTGCACAAAAGTGAGATTTATAATTTTTATAATAAACTAGAGGTCTTCAGCTATCCAGGGATATCTTATTTGTCAAATTTGGATAAGCGGTTTAAAAGATGTGATTTTTCTAAATTGGGCTAATTTTCTGGAAAAGAAACGGGGTAAGAAAATAGTCGCCACGTGGCAGAATTCTATAGGCTAATACTGTTTCGTTTTTTTTAACAGAGAAAGAGGCCTGGCCTCACCGGAGATGGAGATGGCCGGCAGCGGCGGCTCGGACGTGAGGTGATGCGGTGATCTCCGGCAACGAGGGAGAGTAAGTCGGGGTGAGTCTCCAGAACACGACGTAGGCTTCTGATTCGCCTTCCGGTGGCTGCTAGATGTCGCCGAAGTTGGGCGCAACTCCGGCCGAAGCGGACAACGAAGAACTCGTGCTCCGGCTGCGAGTTTTCAAAAGAAAACAGGGTCCATAAGATGCGCAATATCTAGATATGAAGGATGGAAGAGTTAGAATGTGTGCTTCACCTCGAACTCGCCGGAAACTTCCACGAACAGCCGCGGTGTCAAACAACTCCGGCGAACAATTTACGACGACGGGCAGGGGTATATGCTCCCAAAGGAGAGGGCTTCGAATGAGGAGATTATGGGCGACGCCCTAAGCTTATATAGAGGGTCAGGGAAGGTCGGTACAGGCAGATCAAGGGGCTCATCGTGGCCTTTAATGGCTGATTGTGCAGGAACGTTTCACGGATCCGTTCGTCCAATTAAAGCAACGAAGTTGAGTTTTAATTTCCTGAATGAGTTCTCCTGACATTCCTCTTTAATTCTCGTGTTGGTGGCAAGTTGAAAGGATGGCTGTGGTTAGCACTAGAGGGAGAGGAAGAGGTGGAGGTGCCATGCCTGTCTCTCTGTGTTCATGAAGATTGAACGAACAGAGAGGTAGAAGAAGACCAGCGCATGGGCCTGCGCTAAGTGAAAGAGAAATGGGCCTTAGTGGGAAAGGTGGCCCAAGGGCAAAGAGAAAAAACAAAACAATAGAAGAGATGGATGGGCTAGATGGGCTGATAGAGAGAAAGCATAACTAATAACAATATTAGGCTAGATAATCAATGAATAAATTGCTCGCTCTCTCAGAATTATTATTTAGATCTGAGAAAAATGTTCACATATTCTGATTGATTATTTCTAGCCTAGGAAAAGTCGTTTCATAAATAATAAGCAATAATTTTGTGTACGTACATGTTTCAATAATGCACTATAGGCTTCATAATTTTACCAACATAGTTCTTAGTATCTTATGAATGCCAAAAATTCCAAAGAAGAAATATTAAATACTTCCAATCATAGTTCTGGAGAAGTCATATTATCTCCTCTCATTTGTATTTATTTACTTAGTAATTTTGGAATATTTATATGACACCATAACTCCAAATAAGATCCATCTTCAAATAGAAATCCAAAATTCAAAAGAACTTCAAATGAAATATTTATTCGCCACATTTTGAGAAAGTCATTTTATTCCCACTCCATATTTTTATTTGTGGTTTCAAAATATTTCATAGGTGTCCAAAAGAAAAGCAATTGGATGAAATATTTGGAACAAGAATCAAAAGGTTTTAATTTCCCATGAAAATCATAGCAATTCACTCAATAATATCTTATTATTAACATTCCAAAATTTGGAAAATTTTGGGATGTTACAAGCTCCATCTACTTCAATTGAAGCCTTCGTCCTCGGCGCTATCCGGACTCCACCACCTGAAGATCAAGCCCGAGAGTCGATCAAGCACTATGCATTTTCTATGAACTTTTTGGTTAACTTGTTGCCAAAGGGGAAGAAAAATGTATAGATCATAGGCTTCGAGAGAGAGAGAGTGTTGCTTTTGTTCTCTCTTGATTTGGTGGTTTTTTTAAACTTGTTTGCTTTTGATTGCTTGAGTTACTATGTTTGTGAGACATTGATGATCATGTGTTTGATCATAAGCTACACTTATGCATGTTTGATGATATTATCTTATCTATCCTATGTGATCATTCACTGTGCTTGGTGATGAGTGCGTGTATTCATTCCGTATTATTTTGAGCGCTCCACCAAGATGTATGTGACATGGAAGAGTAACCCATGAGCCTAATTCCTTGTGCATTTGCAGTCCAAAGAAAATCGTAAACTATGCACAAATTTAGGGGGAGCTCTTGCTTATCACATACTTTTCAAAGCGACGATGTTTTTCAATCTTATTATCATTTGTCGAAGCTTTGATCTATATGTTGTCATCAATTATCAAAAAGGGGGAGATTGAAAGTGCAACTATCCCTAGGTGGTTTTGGTAATTCATAACAACATATAGCTCATTGAGCTAATGCTATTCCAAGATGAACATTTCAGGAAAGCTCAATGAATGGCATAGCATGGATGATGAAAGTGGATCCCTCAAAATGCTAATGACAAAGGATTGGCTCAAGCTCAAAAGCTCAAGACTCTTCATTTTATATTTTAGTGATTCAAGATCACATTCAGTCTATAGGAAAAGCCAATACTATCAAGGAGGGATGAGGTGTTGCTTAATGAGCCTCTTGCTTCATGTGCTTAGTGATATGCTCCAAAACCCTCAACTACTTTCTCACATCCACATATGACCTAAACCTAAAGCCAAAATCGGTCTCACCTATTCTTCCAATCCGACGCCACCGATTCCATATGTCATAGCCACTGCCACAAACCCTAGGCAAATCGGTTCTACCGATAGGGATCTCGGTCTCACCGAGATGGGATTGTAATCTCTCTGTTTCCTTTTCGTAACTTTTCCGTCTCACCGAAAGAGCGGATCGGTCCCACCGAGATTGCAATGTAAACTTTCTGTTTCCTTTTCGTAACGTTTCGGTCTCACCGAAAGAGCGAATCGGTCCCACCGAGTTTACCTGACCAACTCTCTGGTTAGCTAATTACCATAATCGGTCTCACCGAGTTTGTGTAATCGGTCTAACCGAGATTACGTTATGCCCTAACCCTAACCATTTCGGTCCTACCGAGATGCAAGTCAGTCCCACCGTAAACCCTAACGGTCACTAGGTTTACTAAAATCGGTCTGACCGAGTTTGTTGATTCGGTCCCACCGAGATTGGTAAATTGTGTGTAACGGTTAGATTTTGTGTGGAGGCTATATATACCCTCCACCTCCTCTTCATTCGTGGAGAGAGCCATCGTAACAAACCAACACTTCCAACATACCATTTCTGAGAGGGAACCAGCTACTCATGTGTTGAGACCAAGATATTCCATTCCTACCATATGAATCTTGATCTCTAGCCTTCCCCAAGTTGCTTTCCACTCAAATCATTCTTTCCACCAGATCCAAATCCTATGAGAGAGAGTTGAGTGTTGGGGAGACTATCATTTGAAGCACAAGAGCAAGGAATTCATCATCAACACACCATTTGTTACTTCTTGGAGAGTGGTGTCTCCTAGATTGGCTAGGTGTCACTTGGGAGCCTCCAACAAGATTGTGGAGTTGAACCAAGGAGTTTGTAAGGGCAAGGAGATCGCCTACTTCGTGAAGATCTACCGCTAGTGAGGCAAGTCCTTCGTGGGCGGCGGCCATGGTGGGATAGACAAGGTTGCTACTTCATGGACCCTTAGTGGGTGGAGCCCTTCGTGGACTCGGCATAGCGGTTACCCTTCGTGGGTTGAAGTCTCCATCAACGTGGAGGTTCGATAGCACCACCTATCGGAACCACGCCAAAAACATCCGTGTCTCCAATTGCGTTTGAATCCTCCAAACCCTTCCCTTTACTTTCTTGCAAGTTGCATGCTTTAATTTCCGCTGCTCATATACTCTTTGCATGCTTGCTTGAATTGTGTGATGATTGCTTGACTTGTCCTAAGATAGCTAAAATCTGCCAAACTCTAAAACTGGGAAAAGGTTAAGTTTGTAATTGGTCAAGTAGTCTAATCACCCCCCCTCTAGACATACTTCAAGGTCCTTGTCTTTGGCTGTCTGTGTACAAAAGTAGGGGCCTTTTGTACACCTTTACTTGTGCACGGGCAGTCGCAGCCTCGCCCACGACCATGCTTGGCGGGGCAAAGGAAGGGAAGATACGAGACTGCCAAGGCAGCACTCAAACCAGAAGCATGAAGAGCGAAGGGGAAATATGGGCTTCCCCCGGCAAGACCCTTGCGGGGGCGGCCTACGTGGCCTCGGCAAGAGCCTTGCCGGGGCAACTTGCCCAACGCTAGCAAGGCCGCCACCCTTCAGCCTGAGAGTCCTGACACCATCGACAAACATCAAGGCCGAGGCTCAGGGGCGCCTGCGTGGTGGCATGTAGATCTTTATGAAGACCAAAGACCTGCAAATCTACACGGGAACCAGAAGACGAAGGCCCCCGGCAAGATCCTTGCCGGGGATAGACCAAGACCCCCGGCAAGATCCTTGCCAGGGACGCCCACAAGAACCTGGCAAGACCCTTGCCGGGGGCATCTGCGGGGCCACAACCAGGCCCGCACCTACCAAAGTTTCGTTGCCCCGCACCCGTTCCGACGTGGCGGCCAACCCGCCAACTAGGTGAACGCCATCATGGCAACACACAACTTCTAGACCAACCAGCCAAGCACCTGCGTGGTGGCATGCATATCTTCGTGAAGACCCTGCCACTGCACCGGCTCAGCAGCCAACCAACCAGCATGGTGTTGCATGCCCCGTCATCTTGGACGCGCGTCGAAGCAAGGCGAGGCGGCGATGGACGGGACAAGCTTCGTTGCCGCCCCCAATAAAGCAAGAGGGCACGTAGGTGGCGCATTAAATGCGTTTGTCCTACGGTGCCTGGTGATAAATTTGTACACTGTAGATATCTTTCACCTCATGTGTGCCATTGTGGCGACCCCTTTGACATATAAAAGGAGGCCCGAGGCATACTGAGGAAGAATTCGGACCTTTTGGACTGGGCATGCACCACAGCTAGTTCAAGAGCTCAAGAACACCGAATATACACCAAAGCAGGACTAGGGTATTACGCATCATTTGCGGCCCGAACCTGGGTAAAAAAATCCCCTCGTGCTGATCTTTTAGACCCGCCCTTTGCGCAGCTCCATGCCCCGCCAACCGTAGTAGGGATTCCCTGTGATCCCATAGGTGTCGTTTCCTCCGACATCTTTGGCGCGCAAGGTAGGGGGCACAAGCTGTGGAAATCTTGTCTGAAAGTTAGCGCATCGACTCCCTCATCGCGATGGCTCCAAGGAAGAAGGCAACATCAATCCGCCACGCTCCGGTGCCATCAGCCAGGCGAAGTAGTGCCGTCTGTGGCCGCAACTATCATCCGCGTGGCGACGTAAAGCTAAGTCACGCAAAACTTTGAGCAATTTTCCTTTTTTATAAGGTTATTTTCCTCGAAAGATCTTGCTCCTTGTATGGAAAACCTGCGCGCAAGGGAACCCTTACGCTATTGGCAACGCCCTTGTTCTGTTTAGAGTCCACTCAACAGTTCAAGCGGCTGCGCTGAGAACGGCAAGGTGGCTTGCCCGGCAGCAAGCGCCCCCCGGCAGGCTGCTAAGGATCCGTTCCTCAAAGCGCCACAACATGGGTTTACGCACCGGAAAACCTATCCAACTAGGCGTAGGGTGTGTACATACAAATAAAGATCAAACAAGAAGATAGCGTGCTTCATTTCAAAGTACTGCAGAGTAATATTACATCAATGATTGTCACAGTTCTAACTTAAGATAAAATCGTCTTGGGCATGAACTCGTGGCGGCAAGGAGAAACGGGGTGGCTCGTCCCGGCGCTGGCCCTCCACCCTCTTGACTCCATGGACGCAGCTGATGATGGGCTCGATATGCTCTTCGAGCACCGCGAGGTCCGTGTCATCCGGCAAGCTCTCAAGCGCGTTGGCGAAGTCGATGCTGGGGTTCCAGAACGCCACCTTGGTGAGCATCTTGGTCAGTGCGCCCCGGCAAAGCTTCCGGGCCTCATTGGCCAGATAAGTCGCTCGATTGGAGAAGAGCTGCTCCAGGGCGTCGAGGACGTGCTCGAAGAACAAGGTCAACCTGGCATTGGGGCTCATGTTCGCCTCCTCGGAGTATCTGACGTCCTGCATGCCCATGAAGGCTAGCTGCGCGGTGAGCCTCTCCGCAACGTCGATGAGGCGGCTGATCCAGAGATTTACTCTGCCCACATAGTCGTTGTGGGCAGCGGCATCATCCTTCCGCAGCTGCCTCCCGTCCTCAAGGGCCTTGTTCAGGGTCTCCTCATGGGCCCTGACCTCCGAAAGCATCCCCTCCAAGCCGTCTAGTTTCAGCTTTTGATCGGAGTCGTTGGCCTTGGAGAGCAGCTTGGCCTTGTCGGAGATGGTGACCTGCGAATCCGCCAGAGTACGGTTGGCCGTGTCCCTCTCCTCCATCAGCCCTGGGATCTCTTTCTTCAGCTCCTCCCGCTCCAGCTCCAGCTTCTCTACCTTGCCGGCTTGGTCCCGGGCCAGAGCATTAAGTTCGTCCTTGTGCTTCTGCTCCAACTCCTAGGTCTGTTGCGCGATGATCTTCCCGATTTCCTCGTCCTTGTCGCGGAGCGTGGCAGCAAGCGCCTGCTCATGGGCAACGAGGTCTTACTCCTGGGTGTCCAGCAGAGCTTGCTGTTGCCGCTGGGCAGCTTCGTCATTGGCGGCCTGCTCCTTCGTCGCCTCTTGGGCCTTCTCGATGTCGACCTGCTTCAGGATGAGCTCTCTCTTGCGCTCATCCAGCTCACCCTGGGAAGTCCTCAGTTCCTCCCGGGCCTCGCCGAACCAGACTTGCATCTGAGTGATGCGCTCCTCAAAGTACTCTTCCACCTTGTCCACCGCCGCCATCCTGGAGTTCACCTTGTCTTGGCGGGCACGGTGGAGCTCCTGGAGCTTCTGGAAATTGGCGCTCATGGCCCGGAGGAGCTGCTCCTCTTGGGAACCGCTGCCTCTGGCACTTGATTCGTCAACAACCTGGAGCCCGGCGGTGGCGAACGCCTCATCATCAAACACCTCCCCTTCGGCTGGCGCTCTGGTGCTTGCCGTCCCCGGGAGGCGGATGAAGAGGTCGTCGCTGTCGGCGTTCTGGGAATGGGGGTCCCCAGACTTGCCTTCCTGCGGCCCACGGCGTGGCTATGCTAGCAGGCCTGTACGGCCCATCTTCATCAACAAGGCATCCAAGACCCTCGCGAGGGGCCAAGCCTCGCGAGGGGACGAGCAAGACCTCCTAAGCAGCAGCCTCAGCAGGAAGGCTCGCGAGGGGCGGAGAGATCAAGGCAAGGCAAACCTCGCGAGGTTCTCGTGACGTGAGCCATAACGATCTAGACCAGGTGGGCGCCAGGCGGGCGCCAGCGCGCGCAGTGTCCTTGTTTCCTCTTTGGTGCTAAGGAGGCAAGCGCAGGCGCGGAGTACCGAGGCATCAAGCAAAGGTTTCCATATCGGTGCAACGAGACCAAGACCAGCAGGACGGCAAGACGGAGGTCACCATGGAGCCCAAGGTGGCGTCACCACCAGAGCCTTTTGCAGGCGAAGACTACTTTTGTCAGGATAAGCTGTACTAGCCGCCCCCTTTCGAATTGGCCGTTGTTGGCTCCCTTATGTGGGGAGAGGACCAGGGCCTCTATAAATAGGACTAGCCACCACAGTAGAAAGCAAGCCAGAGCTGATCAAATCCACACACACAAGTTCGCCAAGCACAAGAACACCTCAACCTCACGAAGCTGTTCTTCCCATTGTACTGTTCATCATCAGCCCAAGAGGCAATCCACCACCACCACACTGGAGTACCACAACGGTGGCCCGAACCAGTATAAATCTTGTGTCCCTTGTGCGATGAGTTCGTCGAGTTAGACCGCGAGATCTTAGCAAAACTAGGACGTGGATCGGTAGGGGGGAAATCTTCGTGCGCACCCCAGTGTTCGAACCTTGAGGGTTTTGCCGGAACCTGTGATCCGACATTTGGCGTGCCAGGTAGGGTTGCGTCGTAGCCCTTCCTCCGCCAATCTACGCTCTGCCACCACCGCGCTCCGCCCTCATGGCGGGCGCCTCGCTACCAACACCGACGGCCGGCGCTGACGACCGGGCCAGGGGGCTCCGAGCCCTGGACCCCGCCTTGCGGTGGGTGCAGTGGCCACCCAAGTTCAAGCCGGAGATGCCGCCATGCTATGATGGCGCGGCGGACCCGTCGGCTTTCCTGCTGGCATACGAGGATGCTATCCTCGAGGCCGGGGGCGACGACAAGGTCATGACCAACTGGTTTCCCATAGCCCTCACCGGCGCACCGCGCGCCTGGCTGCTCAACCTCCCCATATCCACAGTGGCATCTTGGGAGGAGCTGCGCGACATCTTCACTATGCGCTACGCAGCACCGGTGCACCACGCGGTCGCGGCCCTGCTAGGCGGCTCTCAAGCGCGGCCTTCAGATTGCCGTATCAAGCCATTCCTTCGCCAGATCGGCGCCGCTTCCAAGCACTCGGGGGCACCGCCGGGCTGGGCTACGCCCGAAGCCGACCTCACCTTCGACTCAGAAGACCACCCCGTCACCACCGCCGGCTCGGGTATGCTCCCGATGCTCTGCACACCCACCATCTGCAACGTGGCCGTCACCAAGACCCTCATCGACGGCGGCATCGGCCTCAACGTGCTCTCCATGGAGGCCTTTAGCCTTCTTAGTACCGCTCGAGCTGCTTAGCCTCAGCAAGCCTTTCTCGGGAGTTGGCGGTGGCACCGCCCACTCCTTGGGGCAGATCCGCCTCCTCGTCACCGTCGGCACACGCGACAACTACTGCACCGAACTCGTCGACTTCGACATCGCCCGCATCGGCCTTCCGTACAACGCCATCCTCGGGTACCCAGCACTGGCCCAATTCATGGCAGCGACCCATCCGGCCTACAACCTCATGAAGACGCCTGGAAGCAAGGGCATCCTCACCATCAATGGGGATGCCAAGGAGGCCCTGGCAGCGCTCAAGCTTGCCCTCAAGACTGCCGCAGCGGCGCAGCCCGTTGACGCGGGCGCCTCCGAGCCCGAGGGAGCCGCACTTACCAAGAAGAAGTAGTTGTTCACCCAAGACAAGGCAGAAACCAAGCAAGTGCCCGTCGACGAGGACGGGTCCTCAGGAGCCACCTTTACCATAGGTGCCGACCTCGACCCGAACCAAGAGGAGGCATTGGTGAAGTTCTTGCGCGCAAACAAGGAGATATTCACATGGGAGCCCAAGCAGCTGGTGGGGGTCCCGAGAGAAGTGATTCAACATCACTTAAGGGTGTGCCCCAATGTACGCCCAGTGAAGCAGCGGGCGAGACGACAGTCCGCGGAGAAGTAGGCCTTCATTATCCAAGAGACCCGCAAGCTAGAGGCGGTGGGCGCCATTCGCGAGGTCCGGTACCCCGAATGGCTGGCGAACCCCGTCGTTGTGCCGAAGAAAGGAGGGAAGGAGCGAATGTGCATCGACTTCACCAACCTCAACAAGGCCTGCCCCCAAGATCCATTCCCGCTCCCACGCATCGACCAGATCGTCGACTCCACCGCAAAGTGTGACCTGCTGTGCTTCCTGGATGCATTCTCAGGGTATCACCAGATCAAGATGGCGGTAGAAGATGTAGAGAAGACAGCCTTCCTGACCCCATGCGGGTTGTACTGCTACACTTGCATGCCTTTTGTACTACGTAACGCGGGCGCGACTTTTCAGCGGCTGATGCACATCGCCTTAGGGCGACAGCTCGGGAAGAACGCGGAGGCCTACGTCGACGACATAGTGGTAAATCTCGGGAGGCGAGAACCCTAATCCAGGACTTGGAGGAGACCTTCGCGAGCCTGCGCCAGGTGAACTTGCGACTTAACCCGGAGAAGTGCGTGTTTGGTGTCCCTTCCGGCAAGCTGCTGGGTTTCCTCGTATCACACAGAGGGTCCGAGGCAAACCCGAAAAAGATCAAGGCCATTGAAGACATGAGCCCACCTCAGACCCTCAAGGAAATGCAGAAGCTGGCTGGACGGGTGACTGTGTTGGGGCGCTTCGTCTCCAAGCTGGGAGAGCGCGCCCTCCCCTTCTTAAAGCTGATGAAGAAGAAGGGCCCATTTGAGTGGACCCCGGAGGCCGACCGAGCTTTTCAAGACCTCAATAAATACCTGACCAGCCCTCCAGTGATGGTGGCGTCGCGACCTCTCGAGCCCCTAGTGCTTTATCTTGCCGCCACTCCGTACTCGGCCAGCGCAGCTCTAGTGGTGGTTCGGGAGGAACACCAAACCAAAGGCGCGTTACAACGAGCCACGCCCCCAGCCAGACTGACGCAAGATCAGGAAGACACCGCAAGAGCCATAGCAGAGAGGACCAAGCTTGGCAGGACGAAGCCGTCAAGGTCTCGGAAAGCGATCAAGCGTCGGAGGTTCCACCACCTCGCGAGACGCCCCAACTTCCGTAGGACACGAGCCTCACCGACACGCCGATTCTCGTCGAGCACCCGGTGTATTTCGTCAGCACAGTGTTGCGGGACGCAAGGGCACGATACCCCATGCCCCAGAAGCTCTTGCTCATGCTCTTGGTGGCCTCGCGGAAGTTGCGGCACTACTTCTAGGGCCACCCCATCAAGGTCGTCTCGGCCTACCCATTGGAGAGAGTGCTCAGGAGCCCCAACTCTGCTGGAAGGCTCGCTGAGTGGAACATCGAACTGCAGGCATTCCAGTTGGAGTTCAGCACCACCAGGGTCATCAAGGGAGCCGCACTCGCTGATTTCGTGGTAGATTGGTTGGATGCCCCGACACTGGAGGTAGGCGAGGACCGGTCCACCCCACCGGGAAGTGAGGCGCCCGACGGCTGGGTCATGTATTTCGATGGGGCCTTCGCGCACCAGGGCGCGGGGGCTGGAGCAGTACTCGTCTCGCCCACTCAAGACAAGCTCTACTACACTGTACAGCTCTGCTTTCAGCAGGGCGAGAAGGTCTCCAACAACATCGCAGAACGAAGGCCTAATAGCTGGCCCGAAAGCTGCGGCAGCCCTGGGGGTGAAGCGCCTCACCGTCAGGGGCGAGTCACAGCTTCTCGTCAACTTCTCCAACAAAGTATACGAGCCAAAGGAAGAGCACATGGAGGCGTACCTCGCGGTAGTGCGCAAGATGGAGAAGCAGTTCCTGGGCCTGGAGTTGCAGCACGTGCCCCGTGGAACCAACAAGGAAGCTGAAGACATCGCCAAGAGGGCATCCAAGCGCCAGCCCCAAGAGCCTGGCGTCTTCGAGGAGCGGTTCTTCAAGCCGTCAGCAACGCCACCACTCTCGAGGACAGCTCAGCCTCGGGAGGAGCTCCCGCAGCCGCCTTCCACGGGAGCGCCAGCCTGCGGCCCGACTTCGGGAGCGTGCCTGCTCTTGGCGCTCGAGCCCCTGGAGGGATGCTGGACCAAGGAATTCAAGGAATACCTGATGCAAGGGACGCTACCGGAGAAGGAGGAGGACACGGAGTGCGTGGCCCGGCAAGCCACGACATACTGCATCCGGGATGGTGAGTTATACAAGAAGCGACCAAATGACGTTTCATTGCGTTGCATCTCCAGAGACCAGGGGAAGGAGTTGCTATCCGACATACACGATGGGGACTGCGGGCACCACTCGTCATCACAAACCCTCGTTGGTAAGGCATTCCGCAGCGGATTCTACTGGCCCACGGCGCTCAACGATGTAGCCGAGCTGGTGAAGTTCTGCGAAGCCTGCCAGTTCCACGCCAAGCAAATCCATCAGCCAGCTCAGGGCCTTCAGACTATCCCACTCACTTGGCCGTTCGTGGCCTGGGGGCTGGATATCTTGGGCCCATTTCCTCGAGCACCAGGGGGCTAGCGCTACCTCTAGGTCGCCATCGACAAGTTCACCAAGTGGGCAGAAGTGGAAGCCGTCCGCACCATCCCAGCTGGTTTCACGGTCAAGTTCATCAAGGGTCTCGTGAGCCGTTTCGGGGTCCCCAACCGCATCATCACTGATAACGACTCGCAGTTCACTAGTAATCTCTTCAGAACATACTGTGCTAACCTTGAAACGCAGATCTGCTACGCTTCGGTGGCACACCTCAGGAGCAATGGTCAGGCCGAACGCGCCAACGCAGAGGTCCTGAGGGGCCTCAAGACCAGGACTTTCAAGAAGAAGCTCGAGGCCTGCGGCAAGGGCTGGTACGACGAGCTCCAGTCTGTGCTATGGTCCATCGGCACCACCGCCACCAAGCCAACGGGCGAGAGCCCATTCTTCCTCGTCTACGGAGTAGAAGCGGTCCTCCCTCACGAGGTCAGGCACCGCTCCGCACGGGTCTTAGCGTTTGATGAAACGCAACAGGATGCCGTGCGGGGGATGGACCTCGTGCTGGGGGAGGAATGCCACCGCGAAGCTGCACTACGGGCGGCAAGGTACCAGCAAGCGCTACGGCGATACCACTGCCGCAACATCCACTCCAGGACGCTCGAGGCGGGTGACCTCATCCGGAGGCGGGTCCTCTCCAGGGAAGGGTTGCATAAGCTCTCACCCATGTGGGAGGGCCCGTTCAAGGTCGTCCATGTCTCCAGGCCTGGCGTCGCGCGCCTGGAGACCCAGGACGGGGTACCCATCTAGAACGCCTGGAACATCCAGCACCTCCGGAAGTTCTACCCATGAAGAAGGCTCAGTGCCTGTGAAGAAAGGCCTAGTGCCTGCGAAGAAGGCCTAGTGCCTGTGAAGAAAGGCCTAGTGCCTGTGAAGATCGCCGCCCGTGACACTCTCATGTAATAACGAGTGGGGTTGTACACGCCCCGGAGTCTCAGGAGTGCCGCCCTCGGGCCTCGGGGGCTCCCTCCCACGTCCAAGTGGCAGCACTTAGCTCCGCGCTGGTGAGAAGACTTGAAGACTAGACTAGGTGCCGGACGCGGCTTTTCATTTGCTTTCCATAGTTGGCTCGCCTCCTTTTAATTGAAAGTTTGCTTCTGGAGTTCCTTGCTGGTTTGGTTTCATCGCTTTCTGATGCTGTTTCCAGTTCCAGTTAAACCTGTTTTCTCTCTCTCACATACCTCGTGAGCGGGCTAGGCAGACGCCCTCGCGAGCCTTTTCCTGTCCTCTGCCCTTCGTCTGATTTTTCGCGGGGCATCCTCATTCGAGCCAACAAGCTAGCGCACCTCTCCTGATCTGTGCCCCTCGGGTATCGCGATACGAAGCGTTGGGTCTAGACTCGGGTGAACGATAAGCCTCCTGGCGACGCTCCTAACAAGTTTTTCGCAGTTCCCTAGCACCCGCCAAGTCAAGGAAGGCCTCCGCAGGCACCAGGAAGCAAGTCCCTCGGGAGAAGGAGGCTACCACAAGCGTCCCAAGCTAAGTTACCTCTACACAAAATAAGGGCACAACACGGAAACAACAAACATAGCATAATGATTGGGAAATCATAGTTCGATACACGCCCTCCGGGGCCCATATTGGTTTCTTCTTGATGCAGAAAAGAAAGGAAGAACAAAATAAAGCGGCGCCTGCCCCTACAGCGATCCACGGAGGCGGGCTCCTGGCGTCGCCCTGAGCTCAGCCAGACCCCTCCTCATGCTTCGCGGAGGCACGGTGAAGAGTCGACCTGCTGCCTCCTTTGAAGCGAGTGCGGAGGCGTGGCAGCTGGTCGTAGCCACCACTACTGGAGCTATCGCCGAGGGAAGAGCCACCGTAGCTGGACAAAGCGTGGCCGGCGCCAAGGGCGAGTTCGCCCTCGCCCTCGTCGCGGCCGTCGCGAAGGCCAAGCACCTCCTCGCCGTCGTTCACCTCGGGGCAGCACCCGGCGCGGCGACCATCCTCCCCGAACACCCTCACGTAGAGAGTCACGTCGCCATCATACTTGAAATGGAGGGTGCACCGCCTGCCTAGGCCGCGCGCGTGGGCGAACGTCTGCCAGCCGCGAGCCAGGGCTATGTTACACAAGAAGCCCTGCTGCAGCAACCGTCCGCCTGCAGCCAGAGCCCGCCTGGACCGGAGGCTGGCAGCTCGTCGACGAAGAAGCGCGGGAGTTGAAGCCAGTTGCCGGCCGGGTTCTCCGACCAGATGACAAACTCCGGCAGCACCTCTGCTGAGTGGAAGCGCGGCCGGGGAGGCCGCGCAACCACGACACGTCTCCCTTCATCGACGGGGCTGCCGCGACCGGAGCGACCCCTGCCACGCGCAGGGTGCCACCTCGGGAGCGGGGGGCTGAGGCGGGGGTCGCGGTGTGCTTACGGGGACGGACGCGTCCACGCTTTGGCGCCGGGGAGCCGGGCCCCTCGCGAGGGGCCTTTCTCGTCTCTGCGGCGGAGAACCTCTTTGACGGCGCCATTGGAGTCGGCGGTGGAGCAGAGGAGGAAGAAGCAAGCGGAATAGAAGGAAATGGGCGACGGGGGCTCTGCCCCCCTCCTCATTTATAGCAGGAGAAGGCCAACCAATGCCCCCCATGATCACAGGTAATGATGGTTTTCCCTTGCATGTCGCAGGGACTTGTTAAGTCGGGCAGTTGCCGAGGCAGCGTGGGGAAACGGAGACGCCCACGTCTAATCAACTGCCACTCGTCGACCAAGGCCGCAGGCAATTGGGGCCCGCGGCACTCCGCACTTGACCTCTGGCTTCGCCTTGAAGCCAAGCCCGAGCGTGCCTTGGGCCCGGGGCTACTGTCAGCGTTCTGGGAACGGGGGTCCCCAGACTTGCCTGCCTGCGGCCCACGGCGTGGCTATGCTAGCAGGCCTGTATGGCCCATCTTCATCAACAAGGCATTCAAGACCCTCGCGAGGGGCCAAGCCTCGTGAGGCGGACGATGATAAGCCTCTGTCGTATCTACTTTTCCAAACACTTTTGCCATTGTTTTGGACTCTAACTTGCATGATTTGAATGGAACTAACCCGGACTGACACTGCTTTCAGCAGACTTTCCATGGTGTTATTTATGTGCAGAACCAAATTTCTCGGAATGACCTGAAACTCCACGGAACGTCTATTTGGAAATAATAAAAAATCCTTGCAAAAGATGAAGACCAGGGGGCCCACAACCTGTCCACGAGGGTGGGGGCGCCCCCCTAGGGCGCGCCCCCTACCTCGTGCCCCCCTGGAGCTCCTCCGACCTCAACTCCAACTCTATATATTTGCTTTCGGGGAGAAAAAAAATCAGAGAAAAGAATTCATCATGTTTTACGATACGAAGCCGCCAAGCCCTAAAACCTCTCGGGAGGGCTGATCCGGAGTCCGCTTTGGGGCTCCAGAGAGGGGATTCGTCGTCATTCATCATCAACCATCCTCCATCACCAATTTCATGATGCTCACCGCCCGTAGAGTAATTCCATCATAGGCTTGCTGGACGGTGATGGTTTGGATGAGATCTATCATGTAATCGAGTTAGTTTTGTTAGGGTTTGATCCCTAGTATCCACTATGTTCGAGATTGATGTTGCTATGACTTTGCTATGCTTAATGCTTGTCACTAGGGCCCGAGTGCCATGATTTCAGATCTGAACCTATTATGTTTTCATGAATATATGTGAGTTCTTGATCCTATCCGCAAGTCTATAATCACCTACTATGTGTTATGATCCGGCAACCCCGAAGTGACAATAATCGGGACCACTCCCGGTGATGACCATAGTTTGAGGAGTTCATGTATTCACTATGTGCTAATGCTTTGTTCCGGTTCTTTATTAAAAGAAGGCCTTAATATCCCTTACTTTCCATTAGGACCCCGCTGCCACGGGATGGTCGGACAAAAGATGTCATGCAAGTTCTTTTCCATAAGCATGTATGACTATATTCGAAATAAATGCCTACATTACATTGATGAATTGGAGCTAGTTCTGTGTCACCCTATGTTATGACTATTACATGATGAACCGCATCTGGCATAATTCTCCATCACCGATCCATTGCCTACGATCTTTTCACATATTGTTCTTCGCTTATTTACTTTCCCGTTGCTACTGTTACAATCACTACAAAACACCAAAAATACTAATTTTGCTACCGTTAGTTTTGTTACCGTTACCACTACTATCATATTACTTTGCTACTAAATACTTTGTTGTAGATATTAAGTTATCCAGGTGTGGTTGAATTGACAACTCAACTGCTAATACTTGAGAATATTCTTTGGCTCCCCTTGTGTCGAATCAATAAATTTGGGTTGAATACTCTACCCTCGAAAATTGTTGCGATCCCCTATACTTGTGGGTTATCAAGGCTATTTTCTGGCGCCATTGCCGGGGAGCATAGCTCTATTCTTTGAGTCACTTGGGATTTATATCTGCTGGTCACTATGAAGAACTTGAAAGACGCTAAGACAACAATTTATCCCTCAACTACGAGGGGAGGTAAGGAACTGCCATCTAGCTCTGCACTTGATTCACCTTCTGTTTTGAGTAAGCTTGCGACACCTAAACCTGCTTCTGCTATTTGTTCTGATATGTCACATGTTATTGATGATGCCACTTCTGCTATGCATGATACTTATGACGAAACTACTTCTATGCTTGATACTACTGTGCCACTTAGTGAATTTCATGATGAAAAAATTGCTAGGGCTAGAGAGAAAGAAATTATTGAAACTGATTATATTGATGAAAGTGATGATGAAGACTTGCCTGTTATTCCCGAGGGTTATGTTTTTGATAAAGAAGCTTCTTTAGCTATTTTAGCTTGCAAAGATAGATATGAGCTCAAGAGGTTATTAGCTAAATGGAATCAGCAATCTCTTATTGATAGAATGAAACCTGACCCTGCTTTTGCTACTTCACCTATCTGTGTTACCGATAAGGATTATGAATTCTCTGTTGATCCTGATATAATTACTTTGGTTGAATCTGATCCTTTTCATGGCTATGAATCTTGTGGCACATCTTACTAAATTAAATGATATAGCAACCCTATTCACTAATGATGAGAAATCTCGCTACCTCTATATCCTTAAAATATTTCCGTTCTCATTAAAGGGTGATGCTAAGATATGGTTTAATTCTCTTGATCCTGGTTGTGTGCGTAGTCCCCAGGATATGATTTATTACTTCTCTGCTAAATATTTCCCTGCTCATAAGAAACAAGCCGCTCGAGGGAAATATACAACTTTGTGCAAATTGAAGAAGAGAGTCTCCCACAAGCTTGGGGGAGGCTTCTCAAGTTACTTAATGCTTTGCCTGATCATCCTCTTAAGAAAAATGAAATACTTGATATCTTTTATAATGGACTAACCGATGCTTCCAAAGATTACCTGGATAGTTGTGCTGGTTCTGTTTTCAGGGAAAGAACACCGGATGAAGCTGAAATTCTATTGAATAATATGTTGACAAATGAAAATAATTGGACACTTCCTGAGCCTATTCCTAAACCAACTCCGAAGAAGAGAGGTGTTCTATTTCTCAGTCCTGAAGATATGCAAGAGCCAAAGAAATCTATGAAAGAAAAAGGTATTAAAGCTGAAGATCTTAAGAATTTACCTCCTATTGAAGAAATACATGGTCTTAATCTACCGCATGTTAAAGAAACATATGATCTTAATCCTCCACCTATTGAAGAAACTAATGGTCTTGATAACCCGACACAGGTAGTAAAGGTAAATTCTCTCTATAGATATGATAAAGCTGAAATCCCTCCTACTAAAATTGCTAGCCAATGCTTGGATGAGTTCGATAACTGTATGGTTAAGCAAGAAGATTTCAATGCTTATTTTGGTAGACAATTAAAACAAAATGCTTATATGATTGAACACTTGGGTGATTATATGTCTAGAGTTAAAGGCGAACTTAAACTCATTACTAAACATGCTTCTATGGTTACCACTCAAGTAGAACAAGTACTTAAGGCTCAAAATGATTTGATCAACAAAATGAATAGTAAGAAAAATGATTATGCTGTTAGAGTGGCTACTAGAACTGGTAGAATGACTCAGGAACCTTTGTATCTTGAAGGCCACCCTAAGAGAATTGAGCAAGATTCTTAGAGAAATAATATTGATGCACCTAGTCCTTCTAAAAAGAAGAAAAAGAAAAATGATAGGCCTTTGCATGCTTCTAGTGAACCTATTGCTGAAACACCCGAGAATCCAAATGATATATCTATTTCTGATGCTGAAACACAATCTGGTAATGAACATGAACATAGTGAAAATGCTAATGATGATGTTCATGATGATGCTCAACCTAGTAATGATAATGATGTAGAAATTGAACCTGCTGTTGATCTTGATAACCCACAATCAAAGAATCAACGTTATGATAAGAGAGACTTTGTTGCTAGGAAACATGGTAAAGAAAGGGAACCTTGGGTTCAGAAACCCATGCCTTTTCCTACCAAACCATCCAAGAAAAAGGATGATGAGGATTTTGAACGCTTTGATGAAATGATTAGACCTATCTTTTATGTATGCGATTAACTGATATGCTCAAAATGAATCCTTATGCTAAGTATATGAAAGATATTGTTACAAATAAGAGAAAGATACCGGAAGCTGAAATTTCCACCATGCTTGCTAAATATACTTTCAAGGGTGGAATACCAAAGAAACTTGGAGATCCTGGAGTACCCACTATACCATGCTCCATTAAAAGAAACTATGTTAAAACTACTTTATGTGATCTTGGAGCCGGTGTTAGTGTTATGCCTCTCTCTTTATATCATAGACTTGATTTGAATAAGTTGACACCTACTGAAATATCTTTGCAAATGGCTGATAAATCAACTGCTATACATGTTGGTATTTGTGAGGATGTGCCTGTTGTGGTTGCAAACGTTACTATTTTAATGGACTTTGTTATTCTTGATATTCCCGAGGATGATAGTATGTCTATTATTCTTGGAAGACCTTTTTCGAATACTGCAGGAGCTGTTATTGATTGCAAAAAAGGCAATGTCACTTTTCATGTTAATGGTAATGAGCATATGGTACACTTTCCGAGGAAACAACCTCAAGTTCATAGTATCAACTCTATTGGAAAAATTCCATCAATTATTTTTGGAGGTTTTGAATTTCCTCTTCCTACTGTCAAGAAGAAATATGATATTCTTATTATTGGGGATGTGCATATCCCCGTTGAGGTAACATAGTGTTATTCAAAATTTCTCCGGTTCCATGTTAATCGGAATGAGTTTGTTAACAAGACCTGATCAACCTTGTTAGTGGATTCCTTTTGATGAGCATGAGATGGATGAAACTAGAAGGCACAACCTTCTGTACCTTCCTTCTACTTTCTGTTATTTAGTTGAAAGAAAGTAAAAATAGTATTTTTCTATCCGTTTTCTGAGTTATCCGTGCAATATAAAAATACCCCGAAAATAAAAGTTCTCAAAATGCCCTGAAAATGGAATATGATTTTTTCTAGAATCTTTGAGAATTTCTGGCACTGAGAACACAGCAGGAGGGGCAAGCACCTGGCCACGAGGGTGGAGGGCGCGCCCTACCCCCTGTATGCGCCGCCTCGTGGGCCCATGGTGGCCCTCCTCCACTTATCCCTGCACCCATACACCCCTTCTTCCTCCCACAAACACCAATATCCAGCTCAAGCATGAGTTCTAGCTCATTTTGCTGCGATTTTCGATCTCCTTGCTCAAAGCACCTCTCACAAAGCTGCTTGGGGAGATTGTTCCTTGGTATGTGACTCCTCCATTGGTCCAATTAGTTTTTTTCTAGTGCTTTATTCATTGCAAATTTGTGCTGCCTGAGTGACCATGTTCTTGAGCTTGCATGTCAAATTTATATGGTTCCAATTAGTTCTAATGCATGATATAGGCTCTAGGAACTTGTAGGAGTAGTTGCTATCAATTTCATTGAGTTTGGTTTACTTTTGTTTGAAGTTACTAAAAATTTCAGAAATTTTTCAGAGGAAGAAATATGCTTAGGAAAATGTTTCAAGGTGGCTCTTCAAGGAAGCAAGGACCCAGGCTTGCAATGCGTGATGCTGACGAGGAGCCACCAAGGGACGCTCCAGTGCCACCCTGTGAATGGCCTTCAGAAAATTTTATGGATTGAGCGGGAATCAAGGAAGAATTTAACGCATATTTGCGTAATGCCGATCTTGTGAGCTTTGAGGCAGACAAATGCCGCCAGTACCACTATCTCACTAGTACATTTGTGAGGAGGTTTGAATTTTCATCTTCACGTAATTCTCCAACTGTCCTGTTTGATCTTTATGAAAAATCTTATACCATGGACTTAGAGGATTTTACTTCTGCTTGCAAACTTCCACAACGAGGTAGTGTTAGTGAACCCCGTAAATCTGAATTTAGAAACTTTCTTGCTGGTATAACTGTGGGGGAATCTAGAGATATAGCACAAGCTACCACAGGGAGCATATATTTTCCTGCTATACATTATTTTGCTCTTTTCATAGGTAGGTGCATAAATGGTAAAGATGAAGCATGTCACATGTGTGTCCCTGATCTCAGTATTCTTAGGAGTGCTGTGTTAGGAGACCAAACTTATAACTTGGGAGCCATTGTTGCACGTAGGTTGCATAATAATAGATTAAATGGAGATTTATTTGGTGGAATTTATGCAACCCGCTTAGCTGATTTTATTGGTGTGGACGTTCGTGAGGATGACATTGAGTTGCCTCCTACTTATCTAGACTATAATTCTATGGTATATCACCAGTTTGTCGAGAGGAATGAATCACCTCTCCGATATCGCTTAATCTTTGATAGACGTCATGCTTTCCATATTACTCTCCCTGCTCCTGCCTTCTTTGATTATCAGGCAAAAGGAAGACATTTTATCACCAGAGAGGAGGCAGATGAGTACGAGAGGAGGGCGGAGATAGCTCGCCGCCACGCTGCAGCTCAGGAAGCGATAACCGCTGCATCTCAGTATGACCCCAGCTACACCTACGGGTATCCGCCGGGCCATCCTTGGCAATAAACCAACTTAGGCCAAAAGCCTAAGCTTGGGGGAGTACGTATTTCCCGCCGACATTACATTTATGTTCACACACTCATTGCTAAATGTCGGTGCTCATACTCTTTCACTGTAATATCCATGCTAGTTTATTTTCTTTTTCTTGCTTTCTTCTTGTGTGTTTGTTAAATCTTAAGAAAAACAAAAAAAATAGTGTAGCTTTTAGTTAAATTTACTTTTCTTATTGTAGTAGTAATAGTTAAAAAGAAAACCCAAAAAGATTCCCCGTTCTTCTTTTGCTTGTTGGGAGCTTTCCCGTGTAAATAGTTTTATTTCTTTTATTTTCTTTGGGGGTCGATAGGAGAAGACCATAGTTAAATTGTTGAAGTGGCTCTTATATGCATTTTTGTTGATTTAACCAAGAGCCCATATTGCCTTGTCTTCTCCTGTATATTGAATGCTCACAGATTCCAGCTTAGTCCAATGCACATGCACTCTTATTATTATTCACTTTGTTCGGTTGTGCAAATGAAAGGCAATTAGGACGATATATGATGGAGTGACTAAGATGAGAAAAGCTGGTATGAACTCGACCTCTCTTGTTTTTGTAAACATGATGAGTTCATCGTTCCTGATTTAGCTTATTATGAATAAATATGTTTGCAATGACAATTAGAGATCATAGTTGCTCGTGCCATGCTTGATTAGCTATGAGTTATAATGGTTTAACTTGCGTGCCAACATGCTATTAAAATGGTTGTGATGTGGTATGATGGGGTGGTATCCTCCTTTGAATGATTTAAGTGACTCGACTTGGCACATGTTCACACATGTAGTTGAAACAAATCAACATACCCTTCACGATATTTATGTTCATGGTGGATTATATCCTACTCATGCTTGCACTCAATGTTTATTAATTTTAATGCATGTTCATGACTGTTGTCGCTCTCTAGTTGGTCGCTTCCCAGTATTTTGCTAGCCTTCACTTGTGCTAAGCGGGAATACTGCTTGTGCATCCAATCCCTTAAACCCCATATGAGTCCACCATACCTTCCTATATGCGGTATCTACCTTCCATTCCAAGTAAATTTGTATGTGCCAAACTCTAAACCTTCAAATAAACATTCTATTTTGTATGCTCGAATAGCTCATGTATCAACTAGGGCTGCCCTTATCTTCCATGTTAGGCGGGTTATTCTCAAGAGGAGTGGACTCCGCTCCTCATTCATGAGAAAATGGCTGGTCTCCGGGATGACCAGTCCCATGCTTTATGCAAACTAAATCAAAATAATTGCAAAGAAAACTCCCCCTGGGACTGTTGCTAGTTGGAGACACTCGTTGTTTCGAGCAAGTCATGGATTGATGCTTGTTGGTGGAGGGGGAGTATAAACTTTACCATTCTGTTTGGAGCCGCCTATAATGTGTGTAGCATGGAAGATATCGCCATCTCTTGGTCGTTATGTTGACAATGAAAGTATGGCGCTCAAAATATTATTTATCTCTATTTCAAAGTCAAGCTCTGGCACCTCTACAAATCCCTGCTTCCCTCTGCGAAGGGCCTATCTATTTACTTTTATGTTGAGTCATCACCCTCTTATTAAAAAGCACTAGCTGGAGAGCGCAGTTGTCATTTGCATTCATTACTATTAATTTATATTGGGTATGACTATGACAGGATCTCTTTTACCATGAATTACAATGTCTAGTCAGTCCTTGATCTTTAAAGGTGCTCTGCATTTATGTTTTGCGGTCTCAGAAAGGGCTAGCGAGATACCATCTTGTTATATTATATTATGATTGTTTTGAGAAAGTGTTGTCATCCGAGATTTATTATTATCGCTCACTAGTTGATTATGCCATTGATATGAGTAAACATGAGACCTAAGAGTTATTGCAAATGTGGTTAGTCATAATCTTTGCTGAAAACTTGAATGCTGGCTTTACATATTTACAGCAACAAGAGCAAACAGAGTTTGTAAAAGTTTTTCTTTATCACTTTCAGTTTGTCAACTGAATTACTTGAGGACAAGCAAAGGTTTAAGCTTGGGGGAGTTGATACGCCTCCGTCGTATCTACTTTTCCAAACACTTTTGCCCTTGTTTTGGACTCTAACTTGCATGATTTGAATGGAACTAACCCGAGTGACGCTGTTTTTAGCAGACTTTCCATGGTGTTATTTATGTGCAGAAACAAAAGTTCTCGGAATGACCTGAAACTCCACGGAACGTCTATTTGGAAATAATAAAAATTCCTTGCAAAAGATGAAGACCAGGGCGCCCACACCTGGCCACGAGGTGGAGGGCGCGCCCTACCTCGTGGGCGCCTGAGCTCCTCCGACCTCAACTCCAACTCTATATATTTGCTTTCGGGGAGAAAAAAATTAGAGAGAAGAATTCATCGCGTTTTACGATTCGGAGCCGCCGCCAAGCCCTAAAACCTCTCGGGAGGGCTGATCTGGAGTCCGTTCGGGGCTCCGGAGAGGGGGATTCATCGCCGTCGTCATCATCAACCATCCTCCATCACCAATTTCATGATGCTCACCGCCGTGAGTGAGTAATTCCATCGTAGGCTTGCTCGACGGTGATGGGTTGGATGAGATCTATCATGTAATCGAGTTAGTTTTGTTAGGGTTTGATCCCTAGTATCCACTATGTTCTGAGATTCATGTTGCTATGACTTTGCTATGCTTAATGCTTGTCACTAGGGCCCGAGTGCCATGATTTCAGATCTGAACCTATTATGTTTTCATGAATATATGTGAGTTCTTGATCCTATCTGTCAAGTCTATAGTCACCTACTATGTGTTATGATCCGGCAACCCGGTGACAATAATCGGGACCACTCCGGTGATGACCATAGTTTGAGGAGTTCATGTATTCACTATGTGCTAATGCTTTGTTCCGTTCTCTATTAAAAGGAGGCCTTAATATCCCTTAGTTTCCATTAGGACCTCGCTGCCACGGGAGGGTAGGACAAAAGATGTCATGCAAGTTCATTTCCATAAGCACATATGACTATATTCGAAATACATGCCTACATTACATTGATGAATTGGAGCTAGTTCTGTGTCACCCTATGTTATGACTGTTACATGATGAACCGCATCCGGCATAATTCTCCATCACCGATCCAATGCCTACGAGCTTTTCAAATATTGTTCTTCGCTTATTTACTTTCTCGTTGCTACTGTTACAATCACTACAAAACACCAAAAATACTACTTCTGCTACCATTAGTTTTGTTACCGTTACCACTACTATCATATTACTTTGCTACTAAATACTTTGCTGCAGATATTAAGTTATCCAGGTGTGGTTGAATTGACAACTCAACTGCTAATACTTGAGAATATTCTTTGGCTCCCCTTGTGTCGAATCAATAAATTTGGGTTGAATACTCTACCCTCGAAATCAGTTGCGATCCCCTATACTTGTGGGTTATCAGACGACGCAAGACCTCCTCAGCAGCGGCCTCACCAGGCAGGCTCGCGAGGGGAAGAGAGATCAAGGAAAGGCAAACCTCGCAAGGTTCTCGTGACGTGAGCCATGATGATCGAGACCAGGCGGTCGCCAGCGCGCGCAGTGTCCTTGTTTCCTCTTTGGTGCTAAGGAGGCAAGCGCAGGCGCGGAGTACCGAGGCATCAAGCAAAGGTTTACATATCGGTGCAACGAGACCAAGACCAGCAGGACGGCAAGACAGAGGTCACCATGGAGCCCAAGGCGGCGTCACCACCAGAGCCTTTTGCAGGCAAAGACTACTTTTGTCAGGATAAGCTGTACTAGTTGTCCCCTTTCGAATTGGCCGTTGTTGGCTCCCTTCCCGCTCAATATTTGGGGAGAGGACCAGGGCCTCTATAAATAGGACTAGCCACCACAGTAGAAAGCAAGCCAGAGCTGATCGAATCCACACACACAAGTTCGCCAAGCACAAGAACACCTCAACCTCAGGAGGTTGTTCTTCCCATTGTACTGTTCATCATCAGCCCAAGAGGCAATCCACCACCACCACACTGGAGTAGGGTATTACACCACAACAGTGGCTGGAACCAGTATAAATCTTGTGTCCCTTGCGCTATGAGTTTGTTGAGTTAGACCGCGAGATCTTAGCAAAACTAGGACGTGGATCGTTAGGGGGAAATCTTCATGCGCACCCCGGTGTTCGAACCTTGAGGGTTTTGCCGGAACCCGTGATCCGATAGTCGCCCACCCTCCGGTACTTGCCCGGGGCGGGGGCTGCAGTGGAGGAAGGTTGGTCGTTAGCCACCTCCTCCTCGGCGGGCTCCTTGGCGGCCTCCTCGGTAGCAGCCTTGCCGGGCTCCCCGGCAGGCCCCTTGCCGGCCTCCCCGGCAGCGGTCTCGCCGGTCTCCCCGGCAGGCCCCTTGGCGGCCTCCTCGACGACGAACTTGGTGGCTTCCCCAGTCGCGATCTTGGCGGCCTCGGCATCCTTGGCGACCTCCTCGATGAAGGTGTTGATATCCACCTGGTCCATCGAGGGAGGGTCTGGAAACCAGAAAGGAGAATGAAATGAGGCAAAAATCAAGGTTCAGAACAAAGAAAAGAAAAAACAGGGACGGGAGGCAGGCCACTTACCCGTGTCGAGCTGAGAAGAAGTGGTTCCCTTCCCGCCAACGTTCATTGCTGGGACGGAGCCGCCAGCACCCAAGCTCGCCTCCGGTTCCTCTGTGCACGTGGGCTCGGCGGTGGATGCCCTTGCCGGGGACGCCCCTCTGGGTGGCATGGTCGATGGGGGCGGCGTGTTGGGGTGGCCCTCAGCGGCTCCTCCTGTTGCCGCTCTCCTCCTGCAAACCCGGCAAGGTCAGCACCAAGGATTCGCGCCCCAACGCCCGTCGATGAGGAGTGAGTAATGAACTCACGCTGGGGGCTGAAGCGGGGGCTGCGCCGAGAGCTGTTGTCCGGGCTGATCACCACCAACGTCGGCGTGCGCGGAGTGCTCGCCGAGGGCTATCCGCCCGTTGAAGCTTTGGCCCTCTTCTCCGCCCTCTAGGCCAGCGTCTCCGTGTCGCTGTGAATATGAGATCAAGTCAGGGAAGATGGTACAGGCTGAGGGTCAGAAATGATGAAGGGCAAGATGCTTACTCTTCCTCCACCGCTGGCCTCCTCTTCCTCTTCGGGCTGAAGGACCCAAGATCGAAGTCGGCCTCCGGGGCAGCGTCCGCGAGGGGAGGGGAAGGCAAAAGCATCCTGCACCGCTTGGATGAGGAAGAGGCGGCGGCCGCGGCCTTCTTCGCTGCCGCAGCCCTTGTTTGGCGCGCAGGCTGCGCCTGGGCCTGTTGCCGCTGCGTGGTCCTGCCGGGCCAGACCGGCTCGCCGGAGCTAGCCCGCCGCAGGACACGTTTCCTCCCCGGGGCCGAGGAGTCATCCGCCTGGTCTCCTCTTCGGCCGACTCCCCGACCACGTCTTCAACAAAGGGGACCCCAGCGCCGGCGCCGCTGGACCCCCGGCAGCTCCCGTCCACTCGGCGAACTCCCTCTCCTCTGCGGCCACATCAGCCTCGTCCTCCACGGTGCCGAGGCTGCCGGCCTCCTCGGCAAGCGCTGCCTCCTCTGCCTTGGTGGCGATGTACGCTAGCTCCTCCTCGGTGGTGTCACGGATGAGCTGTGGCTCGTCGTGAATGTACCTCTCCGACAAGTTGTCTAAGAATTCCTGCACTAGCTCCGCTTGTGGCTTAGCCCAAGTTGGGTCGAGGCCATGCGCGTTGAAGACCGGCATCATGGAGATGATGGCAGTCTGGCAAGAGTTGTTACTCAACGGGACCACCTCCGCTGGCAACCCGAACAGAGACTTGCCTGCCTTGACAGCCTTGTCGGTCTTTTAGGCCTGGCCGGTCCTCTCGACCCTGCCAATCTCGTCAACCTTGAGCTGAAAAAGCCTCTGGCAGAGGTGGGCATGCTGCAGCACCGTGAAGTTGTGGTTCAGGCCGGGGCAGAGCCTCATGATGTCGGTCACGTTCCTGAAGTCCCAGGCCGGCCTCCCCTTATTGTGCAGCGGGGCAATCCGGCGGCGGATGAAATTGGCCCCGATCATTTCGAGAGTGAGCCCGGCCGAGGTGAGGTGATGGATCCTGGTGGTGGCGACCATCAGCTTCTTGTCATTGGCGCCGACATCACCCCAGTCCTTGCTGCGGACCGGCGGCTTCCGACGGACCCGGCAGAACTCCTGCAGATCCTCCTCCACAATCCAGCACCACCGGCCCCGCCACTCTTGCCACCTCTCCTTCTGGGCACCCTCCAGGTATGCCCCCCTGCTCTGGTTCCTTGGGATCCGGGTGATGCAGCCAGAGATGGCGCCCCCTGGCTGGATGCGAGGGGTGAAGTAATGCCGGAAGGGCGTCATGCTGGGGTGCACTCCGGCAAAGCCCTCGCAGAGATGGGCGAAGAAGGCCATGCACGCCACGGCTTTCGGCGTGAGGTCCAGAAGGTGGAAGCCGTAGGTGTGCATGATATCGTTGAAGAAATCGGAGAAAGGGGGCAGAGCCCGCAGGAGAAGTAATCGGCAAAGAAGGGGTACCAATTTGGGCCGGCCATGGCAAAGGAGGCGGGAATGATGCGCGTGGCGG
Organism: Aegilops bicornis; assembly: GCA_021605145.1. NCBI lineage: Eukaryota > Viridiplantae > Streptophyta > Magnoliopsida > Poales > Poaceae > Aegilops > Aegilops bicornis. Next base: position 313,770,584 of record CM038669.1, read on the forward strand.
GGTGCCCCGACGTCTCAGTCCCCCACAGGGGCCTGAACATCTCCTTGAGGGTGAGCACGTCGACCGTCGAGGTGAAGAGGGCGCATTGCATCCGCATCTCCACCAACTCACTCTCCGGCGCCTCCTTCCCCCCTGTGTCCTTGGCCGCTCCCTTTCCCTTGCTCGTCTTGGGTGCCATGGCGTCTGAGAGGGGGTGAGATATTGAGGGTGATGGGGGCGCGGCGGCGGCGAACAGAGGCGAGAGCTTCAATTTGCGCTTGAGGAAGAAGAAGGGAACGGCGGTTCCAAGATTGGAAAAGGCGCAGAGGGTAAATGAGCAGCGCCCCTGCGGTTTCCTCTTTTTTATGGGGAAGGCGCGGGCCGCCTCTTTACTATTCACCGCAGGGTGATGCAAGCTTGCTGCGGCCACTCCATGCATGACCCCCACGTCACGCACTCAATGCAGATCGTGGGGAAGCACAACTGGCGAAGAAGTTACTACGGTAAAAACTCTGCCACACGTGCCCGCGCACCATCCTGGGCCTGGCCCAACAACGCTTCGCGCTTATGTGTGGCCCAGGCCCAGGGGCTCCTGTCGGTGTACAAAAGTAGGGGCCTTTCATGCACCTTTACTTGTGCACGGCAGGCGATCGCCTGCCTGACCATGCTTGGCGAGAGGAAGGTAAGATATGAGACCGCCAAGGTAGCACTCGAACCAGAAGCATGAAGAGCGAAGGGGAAAGACGGGCTTCCCCCGGCAAGACCCTTGCCGGTGCGGCCTATGTGGCCCAGCAAGAGCCTTTCTGGGGCAACTTGCCCAACGCCAGCAAGGCCGCCACCCTTGAGCCTGAGAGTCCTGACACCATCGACAAACATCAAGGCCGAGGCTCAGGGGCGCCTGCGTGGTGGCATGCAGATATTTGTGAAGACCAAAGACATGCAAATCTAGATGGGAACCAGAAGACGAAGGCCCTCGGCAAGATCCTTGCTGGGGACAGACCAAGACCCCCGGCAAGATCCTTGCCGGGGACGCCCACAAGACCCCGGCAAGACCCTTGCCGGGGGCATCCGCGGGGCCACAACCAGGCCCGCACTTACCAGAGTTTCGCTGCCCCGCGCCCATTCCGACGTGGTAGCCAGCCCGCCAACTTGGAGTACGCCTGTGTGGCAGCACGCAGCTTCTAGACCAACCAGCCAAGCACCTACGTGGTGGCATGCAGATCTTCGTGAAGACCCTGCCACCACACTAGCTCAGCAGCCAGCCAGCCGGCGTGGCACTGCATACCTCGTCACCTTGGACGCGCGTCGAAGCAAGGCGAGGCGGCGATGGACGGGACAAGCTTCATTGTTGTCCCAAATAAAGCAAGAGGGCACGTAGGCGGTGCATTAAATGCGTTTGTCCTACGGTGCCAGGTGATAAACTTGTACACTGTAGATACTTTCCACCTCATGTGTGCCGCTGTAGTGACCCCTTTGACATATAAAAGGAGGCTCGAGGCGTATTGATGAAGGATTCGGACTTTTTGGACCGGGCATGCACCGTAGCTAGTTCAAGAGCTCAAGAACACCAAATATACACCAAAGCAGGACTAGGGTATTACGCATCGTTTGCGGCCCGAACCTGGGTAAAAAATCCCCTCGTGCTGATATTTTAGACCCGCTCTTTGCGCAGCTTCGTGCCTCGCCAACCGTAGTAGGGATTCCCTGTGATCCCGTAGGTGTCATTTTCCCCGACATTGGCAGTACCAAAAGTGGAATGGTTTGCTCTTTATCATACTAACCTATCTCACAAAGATCCATTAAGTTTTGTGTGATTGAAGTTTTCAAGTTTTGGGTGAGATATCGATATGAGGAGAATAAGGAGTGACAAGAACCTAAGATTGGGGATGCCCAAGGCACCCCAAGGAAATATTCAAGGAAGATCCAAGCAACTAAGTTTGGGGATGCCCCGGAAGGCATCCCCTCTTTGGTATTCAACATTATCGGTAACCTCACTTGGAGCTAAGTTTTTATTCGTCACATGATATGTGTTTTGCTTGGAGCATCATTTTATTTTGTTTTGCTTGTTGTTTTAATAAAGTACTTAGATCTTAAAGCTTTTAAATAAAATAGAGTCCTCAAATAGTTGCCAGGGAGGCTAGGCAAGTGGCACGCACACCCCGTCAACGAAGCTCTTTGCTGTGGAATTGCTCTAGTGCTTCACTTATATCTTTTTTAGCACGGTGTTCTTTAGTATTTTTGAAGAAATTCTCTCTTGCTTCACTTAAATTAATTTGAGAGAAAGAAATATTATGCTCATGATCTTCACTTATATCTTCTTGGAGTAGCTTGTCATTTACTCTTGTGCTTCACTTATATCCTTTCAGTAAATTGTTGAATGAATTGAAAATCATGAAGTTGAAATCATATCATGCCTAGTGGTAGCTTCACATTGGGTTTAGAAAGTGAAATCTTTTGAGGCTTGACAATCACAATATTGGTCACAGAAGCAATTCACTAATAATTAGTATAAGGAAGAGATCCTTCACATGCAAATACACTATCTTGGAAATGTTTTGTGATTGTGAGCCCCCATCAAAATATTGTATGCCAAAATTGTTGACGTTGGACAAGGAAGACAACGTAATGGTTTATGTTTGTTCATATTCACATATAAGTTATATTGTCATAGATCCTTCAACATGTGGTGCTTGCCCCCCATCTTTGCTAGCTAAAATTCCGCACCAAGTAGAGATACTACTTGTGCATCCAAAAACCCTTAAACCCAAATCTTATTTTCAAGAGTCCACCATACCTACCTAGGGATTGAATAAGATCCTTCAAGTAAGTTGTCATCGATTCAATAAGGCAATAAAAATTGCTTCTAAAAGTGTTAGATCATTTAGTGTAAGAGAAAATTGAGCATTGTACGAACTTGTGATGGCAAAGAATAAAAGAGACAGACTGCATAATAAAGGTTGCTATCATAAGGGGCAATATTACGTGACGTTCTTTTGCACTAAGGGGTTGAGCATACAAACAAATAAGCGCATGGCAACCTCCGCTTCCCTCTGTGAAGGGCCTATCTTTTACTTTTCAGTATTTATTTTTATGCAAAGAGTCAAAGTTTTTCTCTCTATTCCTTTTTATTTTGCTCTTTTGGCAAGCATCAAGTGGTGAGGAAAGATCTAGGCACATATATCCAGTTGGATATGGGTAGCATGAGTTATTATCATTGACATCACCCTTGAGGTGAATACGTTGGGAGGCGAAATTATAAGCCCCTATCTTTCTATGTGTCCGATTGAAACATTTTGCTCATGTGTATGCGGCGAGTGTTAGCAATCATAGATACTATATGATGGTTGAGTATGTGGAGCTCTTACTTAAACTCTGTTGAATAAGTTGAATTACAATTGCTTGGTAACAAAGAACATAGGTTGTTGAGTTTCAAGAGAATTCATTGTTTGAACCTTAACATGTGAATTGGTTGCTACTTTAACATGACAAATTTTATGAGAAAGAATTGCTATTATGATGCTAGGAAAAGTGATTGAAATTGTCATTGATCAAACTTGTGCACTTTGCTAGCATTCACACTTCATAAATTATTACTTTTATCATTTACCTACTCGAGGACGAGTAGGAATTAAGCTTCGAGATGCAGATATGTCTCCAACGTATCTATAATTTATGAAGTATTCATGATGTTATTTTATCATTCTTGGATGTTTTACAATCATTTTAGAGCAACTTTATATCATTTTGTGGGACTAACCTCTTGACCCAGTGCCAGTTGTTGTTTTTTGATTGTTTTTTACATTGCAGGAAATCAATACCAAATGGACTCCAAAGACCGCAAAACTTTTTGTGGATTTTTTATGGACCAAAAGACCACCAATGGGCCAGAGCAGCACCTGGGGGGTGCCCCGAGGGGGGCACAACCCACCAGGGCGCGCTCAGGTGGGTTGTGCCCACCTCGGTGGCCTCCTGCACCCCCTCTTTACCCTATAAAATCCCAAATATTCCAAAAACCCTTGTGCTTAACCTAGATCAGAAGTTCCGCTGCTTCAAGGCTCTGTAGCCACCGAAAACCAATCTAGACACTTTCCGGCACCCTGTCAGTGGGGGAATCATCACCGGTGGCCATCTTCATCATCCCGGCGGCCACCATGATGAGGAGGGAGTAGTCCACCCTCGGGGCTGAGCGTTTGTACCAGTATCTACGTGTTTAATCTCTCTTTCTCTCTTGTTCTTGAGATGTCATGATCTTGATGTATCGCGGGCTTTGTTATTATAGTTGGATCATATGGTGTTTTCCCCTCTGTATCTTTCTGTGATGAATTGAGTTTTTCCCTTTGAGATTTCATTGTTATCGGATTGAATACTTTTATGGATTTGAGAACACTTGATATATGTCTTGCAATTGAATACTCGTGGTGACAATGGGGTATCGTATTGATTCACTTGATATATGTTTTGGCACTCAACTCGCGGATTCCCAAGGTGACATTGGGGTAATCTATGCATAAGGGTTGATGCACGTTCTTGTCTTTGTTTCTCCAGTAGAAATCTAGGGCACTCTTTGAAGTTCTTTGTGTTGGATTGAGTATTATGAATATGAATTTGCTTTGGTGTTATTTTAGTACGAACTCTAGGATAGATCAAACAGAAAGAATAGCTTTTTGTTATTTTAGTATGAACAATAGATCGAACGGAAAGAATAGCTTTGAGGTGGTTTCGTACCCTATAAACAATTTATTCTTATGTTCTCTGCTAGCTAGGAACTTTGGAGTGATTCTTCATCGCACTTTGAGGGGTGGTTATATGATCCAACTATATTAGCATTGTTGAGAGGTTGCACTTGTGAAAGTACGGACCCTAGGCCTCATTTTTAAGCATTGCAATACCGTTTTTGTGCCCGTTTACTATTTGCCACCTTGCTATTTTTATTTATTCAGATTATAAAAATATATTTCTACCATCCGTATTACACTTTTATCAGCATCTCTTCACCGAACTAGTGCACCTATACAATTTGCCATTGTATTGGGTGTGTTGGGGACACAGAGATTTCTTGTATTTGGTTCCAGGATCGTTTGAGAGAGACTATCTTCATCCTACGCCTCCCACGGATTGATAAACCTTACGTCATCCACTTGAGGGAAAATTGCTGCTGTCCTACAAAACTCTGCACTTGGAGGCCCAACACGTGTCTACAAGAATAAAGTTGCATAGTAGACATCACAGCTAAGCCCCCGAGTGAGAGGGTTGCTCTTCACTTGGAGTATGTTTTGAAACTTAGGCGAGTACGGGGTCACAGCTAAGCCCCCGAGTGAGAGGGTTGCTCTTCACTCGGAGTATGTTTTGAAACCTAGGCGAGTACAGGGTCGCAGCTAAGCCCCCGAGTGAGAAGGTTTCTCTTCACTTGGAGTGTTTTTGAAACTTAGGCGAATCAGGTTCGCGGCTAAGCTCCCGAGTGAGAGAGTTGCTCTTCACTCGGAGTATGTTTTGAAACTTAGGCGAGTACAGGGTCGCAGCTAAGCCCCCGAGTGAGAGGGTTGCTAAGGGAGTCCCGGACTAGGGGGTGTCCGGATAGCCGGACTATCGTCACGGCCGGACTCCAAGACTATGAAGATACAAGATTGAAGACTTCGTCCCGTGTCCGGATGGGACTTTCCTTGGCATGGAAGGCAAGCTTGGCGATACGGATATGTAGATCTCCTACCATTGTAACCAACTCTGTGTAACCCTAGCCTATCTGGTGTCTATATAAACCAGAGGGTTTTAGTCCGTAGGACGAACAACAATCATACCATAGGCTAGCTTCTAGGCTTTAGCCTCCTTGATCTCGTGGTAGATCTACTCTTGTACTACCCATATCATCAATATTAGGAGCAGGGTATTACCTCCATCGAGAGGGCCCGAACCTGGGTAAAAACATCGTGTCCCTTGTCTCCTGTTACCATCCGCCTAGACGCATAGTTCGGGACCCCCTACCCGAGATCTGCGGTTTGACACCGACATTGGTGCTTTCATTGAGAGTTCCTCCGTGTCGTCACCGATAGGCCCGATGGCTCCTTCGATCATCAACAACGACGCGGTCCAGTGGTGAGACTTTTCTCCCGGACAGATCTTCAGTATTCGGCGGCTTCGCGCTGCGGGCAATTAAGCAGCCATCTGGAAGCAGATCGAAGCTTCGCCCACGCCATCGTGTCAGATTTGGAAGTCTGAACTATACGGCCGATATCATGGGGACTTGATCCTCGACGGATTCGAGCCGCGCAGCCAAGCCGCCAGACTTTGTCTCGATGGGCATGATCTAGCTCAGAGCGAAAGGCCACGGAGGCCGCACCCGATCCGCTCCGACCCTTAATCCGGGCGGATTCCCCGATCGAGGATGAGTGGTTGGACACCGCCTCGGGGGCTACGATCTCTACGGCGATTGAGCCGAACTCCATCCTTGTCCTTTGCGAAGACCTCGACTCCAAGGTGTCGGACTCCTCTCCGGACTCCGAACCCCCCGCGCCCCTGCCAATCGAATCCGATTGGGCGCCCGTTATGGAGTTCACTGCCGCGGACATCTTTCAGCACTCGCCCTTTGGCGATATTCTGAATTCACTAAAGTCTCTCTCTTTATCCGGAGAGCCCTGGCCGGATTGCGGACAGGAAGGTTGGGATGCGGACGACGAAGAAATTCAACGCCCACCCACCACCCACTTTATAGCCATTGTCGATGATTTAACCGACATGCTAGACTACGACTCCGAAGACATCAACGGTATGGACGACGATGCCGGAGACAACCAAGACCCAGCGCCTACAGGGCACTAGAAGGCCACCTCGTCATATGACATATATATGGTGGACATCCCAAAAGATGGGAACGGCGATGGAACAACGGAGGATGACCCCTCCAAGAAACAAAAGCGCCCGGCGTCTGCAAGGGCGCCGCTCTAAATCCCGCCACAATAAAAATGGTGATCCGCACGGAGATAATAACACCGGACAAGGTTGAAGAGAACCCCTCCAGCAGGACTCGGCGCGGGAGGAGGGAGAAGCAAGTCCGCCTGACGGTCGCAGCGAGAAAAAAAGAGGTCGAGGCGATAATTATGCGCCTCCCTCCAAAGATGAGGCAAGCCTCGGCGACAACTTAATTTGTCGTGCCTGAGGATCCCGCCCGAGCAGGAGCGTTTCAAACGCGGGCTTATAGCCACGGCAAGCAGCCTCAAGAAAAGCAGCAACGACTTAGAGCTGATCAAGACCTGCTAGTGACAATGGATTGAAGTCCTTGCAGCCAAGAGTATGAACTCGAACGCCTCCAAAAGCTACCCCAAACGCAGGCCGTTGCCTCGACTAGAGGAGGAAGCACCCAAGTCAGCGGCGCACGACATGGCAGACCGGCCACCTCGTGGCCGCGACAGAGAAGCCTCTCGGCCCTCCGCTCAAGCCACACCCCGACGCCGCTCAAAAAATACCAAGGCACGGGAAAAGCAGCGCGGACTTACGAGATATATTGGAGGATAAGGCAAAACATACAAGATCGATCTACGGATCGCGTGGGCGCCAGCAATGCGGGATGATTCTTGTCGCGCCCGGATACAAAAAACCGGCCGGGCCAAACCACGATGAACAAAGCTCATATGAGCTACATCGTGATATAGCCCAATACGTAGGCGCCAGACACCCACCGTGGCTTCACAGATGAAGTAATGGATCATCAAATCCTCGAGGGCTTCAAGCCCGTAAACATCGAATCATATGATGGTACCACGGATCCTGCGGTCCGGATCGAGGATTATCTCCTCCATATCCACATGGCCCTTGGTGATGATCTACATGCCATCAAATACCTCCAACTCAAGCTTAAAGGACCAGCTCGACATTGGCTCAATAGCTTGCCAGCAGAATCAATTGGTTGTTGGGAGGACCTGGAAGCCGCATTCCTTGATAACTTCCAGGGCACATATGTGCGACCACTAGACGCCGATGACCTTAGCCACATAATTCAGCAGCCAGAAGAATCGGCCAGACAATTCTGGACTTGGTTCCTAACAAAGAAAAATAAAATCGTTGACTGTCCGGATGCAGAGGCCCTTGCAGCCTTCAAACATAACATCCGCGACGAGTGGCTTGCCCGGCACCTAGGACAGGAAAAGCCGAAATCTATGGCAGCCCTCACAACCCTCATGACTCGCTTTTGTGCGGGAGAGGACAGCTGGCTAGCTCGAAGCAACAACTTGGCCAAACATCCTGATAGTCCGGATACCAATGACAGCAATGGCAGGTCGCGTCGCAACAAGAACAAGCGCCGCATTAACGGTGATAATACTTTAGATACGGCCGTCAATGCTGGATTCAGAGGCTCTAAACCCGGTCAGCGGAAGAAGCCATTCAAAAGAAATACCAGGGCCCGTCAACTTGGACCGAATACTCGATCGCTTGTGCGGATACATGGCACTTTTAAAACCAGCCAATCACACCAACAGGGGTTGTTGGGTGTTCAAGCAGCGAGCAAGTTAAGTGCGAACTCAATGACAAGGGCTGCATAGCGATGACGATGAAGAGCCCGGCCGCCCGAACAATAGAGGATGTAAGGGTTTTCCTACACAAGTGCGGACGGTGAACATGATATACGCAACCCACATACCCAAAAGGGAGCGGCGTGCACTAAAGGGACGATATGCGATGGAGCGATGCGCCCGAAGTTCAACCCGTGGTCTTCCTGCCCGATCACCTTCGATCGAAGGACCACCCCACTAGCATCCGTCACGGCGGCTTTGCCGCATTAGTTCTTGACCCAATTATCGTGGATTTCACCCCACGAGTCCCGATGGATGGCGGTAGCAACTGAACACTGCTTTATCGGGATACAAAGGTCGCAAAATAGGCATAGACCCCTCAAGGATTAAACCTACAAAGACGACCTTTAAAGGCGTCATACCGTGTAGAGGCCAGTTATGCGGGCTCAGTTACACTCGAAGTGGTCTTCGGATCCTCGGATAACTTCCAAAGCGAAGAGTTAAGCTTCGACATCGTCCCATTCCGCAGCGGCTATCATGCACTGCTCGGACGAACCGCATTTGCAAAGTTCAATGCGGTGCCGCACTACGCATACCTCAAGCTCAAGATGCCAGGCCCTCGAGGAGTAATCACGGTCAATGGAAACACCGAACACTCTCTCCGAACGGAGGAGCACACGGCGGCCCTCGCGGCGGAGGTGCAAAGCAGCCTCTCACAGCAATTCTCGAGTCCGGCCACTAAGCGTCCGGACACTGTCAAGCGTGCCCGGAGTAACCTACAACAAGACCACAGCACGATTCAAGCACGAGTAGCAATCCGGCCCCAACCCCAGCCCTCGCGAAATTATGCGAAGCTAGTATTACGCGTACATAATTACGCTCTGGAGATACCATGGGCATATGGGGAGGGCAAGACAACGGCACGCCAAGAATGCGGCTCGACCGCACTGTGGGCTCCGTTTGTGTCATTTCCTTTTCTTTTTCCTTTTTCTTCCTTTTTTACTTTCAGGACTCCGTCTTTGAGAAGTCATGTCCGGCACTTGAATCGCCGAACTCACGATGCAACAGCCAGGAAGCGGAAAGCCACGTCGAGTGTTCAGTGGTCTCTATTACGAGCATTATACCTGTTTTACATATCATCCAAAGACTTACCCTGGAGGGGGACATGTTAGATAGTCCCATCCCTTGCTTATCGCACTATTTGTATCGTTCTGCTTCCATTGTAGTACCTTTTTGAATAAACAATACATAGCTTTTGCTTATTATTGCTCTACTTCCTTTATATATACATATGCTCATTTCACGACATGTTGCAACCGTACACTTTGGTACGACCAATACACCAGGGGCTTAAGTATCCCAAAATTATGGTGTGATAAGTCCGAACACTTTCACAAGTGCGGCACCCCGAACTTATAGCATTATATGAATTGGCTCCGAATCATGTCTTGGGTCAATAGTTGGGTTTGCCCGGCTCCTGTGTTTTGGGACCTTACGTTCTGCTATATCGGCTAAGGTAGCACCGGGAGAACCATCACGATTGTGCCCCAGCTTATGCTGGGTCGAGCACCTCGATGGAGAAAGCTAAAACTGACCGTCATGATAGAGGCGAGAGCCGATTGCTGTTCGAGAGGTTTTTTCGGGTCCCTAAAGACTTATGCCGCTTAGAGCGAGGAACCGGAATTGTCCGCCAAGGCATGGATAAGCGCCCGAACTCTGTCTTCCGAATACTAGGGGCTTCACGAAATTTAAAATTATAGAATTATATGGCTAAGTGAGAGTGTTCAAGCATTATAAGTCCGGTTGCCTTGTTCGTTGTGTTGAGCGCCTCCCTAGATGGACCCAAGAATGGGAACAAGAGTGCTCAAGTTTATCCCGAGCACCCCAAAGACTTTCGTGGCATGGGGGCTGAAGCCAACGACTTGCCATCTCTCAAATTTGATAAACGGCCGCACATAAGGTAAAATTTTAAATTAATAAGCGTTGCTTAGCGCATATGAACAAGTTTTCAGCGTACAGGATAACAAATGCGAGTTTATTCAAAAATTACATCTTTGGATCACTCATCCGCTATTTGGCGGGCACCCTTCAGGAGGCCCTCATAGTACATTTCGGGCGTGCGATGCTCATGGCCCTTCGGTGGTCCGTCCGTCACAAGCCTCTCCGCATCCAGCTTGCCCCAGTGCACTTTAGCACGGGCAAGGGCCCGACGGACACCTTCAATGCAGACGGAGCGCTTGATGACTTCAAGCCGCAGACAGGCATCCACCAGCCGCTGCACCAAGCCAAAGTAGCTCCCGGGCATGGCCTCCAATGGCCACAAACCGGCGCTTATAAGGCCCTTCATGGCCTGTTCGGCGACCTTATGGAGCTCGACCAGCTGCTTCAGCTGGTCGCTCGAGGCACCGGATGGTCGGCCTCAAAGATAATCGAGACCGTAACACCTTTTCCGTCGAGCTCCCTCCTTGGCGCGGTAGAATGCGGCAAGATCGGACACACTACGGGCAAATCTGCGAATGCTCTGGAGAGCTCGAATCCGGGTAAGTAATAGGTAATTCACTTTCACATGCTTGCTTTGCATAAAGAATGCCTTACCGCCGCTATCTTCTTTAAAGACTCAATTTCTTGGAGGGCTTTTTGGGCCTCGGCCTTAGCAGCTTTGGCACTCTCAAGAGCCGAGGCGAGCTCGGACTCTCGAGTCTTAGAGTCACGCTCCAAACTCTCGTGTTTTTCCACGAGAGCTTGGAGCTCTTGCCCACACCTTGGCCAGCTGCGCCTCCCCTTCTCTCGCTCGGTGCGTTCGCAGCCGCTTTGTTTTTGGCCACGAACACCGCTTCCTTGTGGTCGCCACCTCGTTCGTGGCCCTGCAGCACTCCAAGTTATTCCTGTTATTTTTTGCAACCAAAACCTTTTCTATAAGGTATTTCTTTAATAAGGTATTACTTACCTTCCTTGTCCTCGAGCTGCTTCTTGGCTTGTCCGAGCTCATTCTCGGACCGCTCGAGGTTCTGCTTTAATGCATTGACCTCCGCAGTCAGTGCGGCAGAGGTCAGCAGCGCAGCCTGCATTCCCATATTGACATACTTATGTTAGACTCCTGCGTATATCTTTTTAGAACCTTAGTCCGACTTTTCTTTCCGAACACCGAACTAAGCATCAGGGGCTACTGTCTATGCGGTTATATTTTTACATATTCTAAAACTTACCTCAAAGCCTCGTTAGAAGGCTGAGTGCAGGCTTCAGTCAGTCCGCTCTTGGCGGATCGAATCGTCCGGATCACCGCACTCATAACGGCGGTGCTCCTCCTGATGGAAGCGCTGTTAAGCGCCTCCCATAAGCTATCCGGTGCCTCCCGTTGGACGGAGGACACCGGCGTCTTACCCTTCTTCCGAAGGGTCCGCTATTTGACTCGGAACCACTCAAGGTTCCGCATGGAGACTCAGACAAGGTCGGGCCTAGAGCCCCCTGGGGTCTTGCCCCCCAGCGCTGAGTCAGGAGGTTGCCTTGTGGCACCTCCTGCGCTACCTCCTCTTGACCAAGCCCCTCCTGGGCCCCATCACAATGGCGTCGCCCAGGCGTGAGGCGAGGAGGCGGTCAAGCGAGGTACTCTCCATTTCGATGAGCCTGTGGACCCGCTCGATGAATCGGCGAACTCGCCCTTGGGCGGGCTGCACGGTTGTTCGACATTAGAGAACTCTGCAATAATAAAAAGCCATGGGTATCCGGACACTTACAATCTCGCCAGGGGCTTGTCCCTTGTAGGCCAATCCTCCTCGTCGTCGTCGACGTTGGTGGAGAAGTCCGGAGGAAGGGTTCTTCCCTTCTTGGACCCTCCGGGCTCCCTAGCTGGGGCGGCCTTCCTTTTCTTCTCCTCCCCCGCTGGGGGAGGAGCTTCTTCTTCTTCCTCCTCGTCTTCGGGAGAAGATTCGCCTGGAATCGACGGCACCTGGCGTCGGGAGCTCCTTCGAGTTCCCGTGGCCTCCTTCTTGGCCTTCTTCTCCGGCACCACGTACGGCGCCGGAGCCAGCAGCCCCGTCAATCGGGCGTCCTCCGGATCTTCCGCAAAGGAGCCGGCGATTAATCTGTTCGGACGTCTTCACCGATCCTGTCGGAGATTTGGGAGTTTTAGATCCCACGAGAGTCAATCTATGAAAAAAGAGTCCCGTAAGGGTAAAATAACTTACCTCGCCGGCTTGACGCTGCGAAAGCTGTATCCGCGATCTTTGTTAGCGGATGTTGGGGCTTCGCGCCCTTGAACATCACCTTCCGTGCGTCTTCGTGCGTAGTGTCAAGAGCCGGCTCAAGGTTTGGTGCTGCGGATCGAACTCCCACAAGTTAAAGGCCCGTTATTGGCATGGGAGAATCCGCGGATGAGCATCACCGGATTACGTCGACAAGCCTAAGATTCTTGGCCACCGTGTTTTGGACGCATGTTTGAAGTCTGGATGTCTCGTCTCAATTCCCCACGTCGGGCCCATCTCTTTCCATGACGAGAGCCGTGTGGGAAGCCATATCTGAATTCGGGGCCGCCACCCATTTGGTGTTGCGGGGCTCGATGATGTAGAACCACCCGATTGCCACCCCTTTATTGTCTCCACGAAGGCGCCTTCGAGCCATGGGACTTTGGCCAACTAGCCAACCATGCCGCCACCGCACTCGCTGACGGCCACCCACTACCTTCGGCGGACGTTGAAAATCTTCAGCCATAAGTCGAAGTGGGGCGGATGCAGAGGAAAGTTCGCATACCCACGATAAACGCCGAGATGTTGAGGATGAAATTCGGGGCCAGGTCATGGAAGTCCAGGCCGTAATAGAACATGAGCCCCCGGACAAATGGGTGAGGTGGAAAACCTAGTCCGTGGAGGAAGTGGGGGAGAAACACTACCCTCTCATGGGGCCTGGGGGTTGGAATAAGCTGCCCCGCATCGGGCAGCTGTCTTGTGATGTCGCCGGACAAGTATCCGCCTCCCAGCCTTGTGATGTGCCCCTCCGTGACGGAGGAGGCCATCCACCTGCCTCCCGCCTCGACATGGTCGGAGAAGGTTGAGGTGGGATGTGCGGACTTGGGCGCTGGAGCTCGAGTCTTGCAGAAATGGATAAGCAAAGGAGGAAGAAGGCGTGGGTGAAAAGGTGGATCCTTATCCCTTATATGGACGGACGACGCTATCGTCCCCACCAGCCTGGTAAAACTCGCTTATTTCCCAAGCGTCGTAATCAATGGCGCGGATGGGTTACCCACGTCCGTATTGATGAGAATCTCGGAATAAGGGGGCACGATCTATGCTTTGATAAGACGTGCCAAGGAAACCGCCTCGCTAAACACGCTGAGGTGGAACAGTAAAAACGATTCGTATGAAGGCCTGGCCGTGGTGTGATGTCACGCCGCGGAATACGTCAGCTTATCTGTGCAAAAATTATTCTCTCTACGGTGTTATGTGGAACTTGTTTTGCAGAGCCGGACACTATCCTTGTGTTCAAAACCTTCTATGTAGTATTCGGAGGAGCAACCCGCCTCGCAATGCCGAAGACAATCAATGCGTCGGACTCATCGTCATTGAAGCCTGGTTCGGGGGCTACTGAGGGAGTCCCGGACTAGGGGGTGTCCGGATAGCCGGACTATCATCACGGCCGGACTCCAAGACTATGAAGATACAAGATTGAAGACTTCGTCCCGTGTCCGGATGGGACTTTCCTTGGCGTGGAAGGCAAGCTTGGCGATACGGATATGTAGATCTCCTACCATTGTAACCGACTCAGTGTAACCCTAGCCTATCCGGGTGTCTATATAAACCGGAGGATTTTAGTCCGTAGGGACTAACAACAATCATACCATAGGCTAGCTTCTAGGGTTTAGCCTCCTTGATCTCGTGGTAGATCTACTCTTGTACTACCCATATCATCAATATTAATCAAGCAGGAGTAGGGTATTACCTCCATCGAGAGGGCCTGAACCTGGGTAAAAACATCGTGTCCCTTGTCTCCTATTACCATTCGCCTTGACGCACAGTTCGGGACCCCCTACCCGAGATCCGCCGGTTTTGACACCGACAGTTGCTCTTCACTCGGACAATGTTTTGAAACTTAGGCGAGTACAGGGTCACAGCTAATCACTCGAGTGAGAGGGTTGCTCTTCACCCGGAGTGTGTTTTGAAACTTAGGCGAGTAAGGGGTCGCAGCTAAGCCCCCGAGTTAGGGGGTTGCTCTTCACTCGGAGTATGTTTTGAAACTTAGGCGAGTACGGGGTCGCAGCTAAGCCCCCGAGTGAGAGGGTTGCTCTTCACTCGGAGTATGTTTTGAAACTTAGTCGAGTACGGGGTCGCATCTAAGCCCCCGGTGAGAGGGTTGCTCTTCACTCGGAGTGTGTTTTGAAACTTAGGCGAGTACTGGGTCGCGGCTAAGCCCCCGAGTGAGAGGGTTGCTCCTCACTCAGAGTGTGTTTTGAAACTTAGGCTTGTACGGGGTCACAGCTAAGCCCCCGAGTGAGAGGGTTGCTCTTCACTCGGAGTACTTTTTTGAAACTTAGGTGAATCAGGTTCATGGCTAAGCCCCCGAGTGAGAGGGGTGCTCTTCACTCAGAGTGTTTTTGAAACTTAGGCGAATCAGGTTTGCAGCTAAGCCCCCGAGTGATCTTCACTCGGAGTTTGTTTTTGAAACTAAGGCGAATCAGGTTCGCTGCTAAGCCACCCAATGGGGGATTTGAAAACACATTTATGTGAAAACAATCATTAAGAGACTGCATAAATCATATCTTTGATAAACAATCAGAAAAGTACTTCTTATTACATCTCGACAGTCTGAGTGTTTAGGTGTAAAAACGGCGGAGCAGATCCGCGTTCCAAGAGCGCGGTTCGAATTGCTTCTTGGCTACATTGTAAAGATGATACGCCCCATTGTGGAGCACCTTGGTGATGATGAAGGGCCCTTCCCAAGTAGGGGCAAGCTTATGAGGCCTATGTTGATGCACTCGGAGCACAAGGTCTCCTTCCTAAAATGCTCGTACTTTGATGTTTCGAGCGTGGAATCGACGAAGGTCTTGCTGATAAATGGTCGACCGGATCAACACCATCACTCGTTCCTCCTCCATAAGGTCAATGGCATCTTGTCGTGCTTGCTCTGCTTCGGCCTCTGAGAAAAGTTCCACTTGAGGAGCATTGTGTAGCAAATCACTCGGAAGCACGGCTTCAGCCTCGTACACCATGAAGAAAGGGGTTCGACTAGTCGACCGGTTGGGAGTCGTCCTTAATCCCCACAGAACAGATGGTAACTCAGTCACCCAAGCCCCAGCTGCATGCTTGAGGTCGCACATCAATCAGGGTTTGAGCCCTTGGAGGATCAAACCATTTGCTCTTTTAGCTTGCCCATTCGACTGCAGGTGCACAACGGATTCGTAGTAGACCCGAGTGCCTTGGGAAGCACAGTATGCTCTGAACTCATTAGAATCCAATTTTGAGCCGTTGTCTGTAATGATGTGGTGCGGAACTCCATACCGGAACACCAATTCTTTGATGAAGCTAATGGTCATGCTTGAGTCTAAGTTCTTGATAGGTTTTGCTTCTAACCACTTAGTGAACTTGTCGACTACCATGAGCAAATGAGTGAAATCACTTCTCCCGGTTCTCAAAGGTCCAACCATGTCCAGTCCCCACACCGAAAATGGCCAGACTAGTGGGATAGTCTTCAAAGCTGATGCAGGTTTGTGGGACATGTTTGAGTAAAATTGGCAGCCTTCACATTTGTCAACTATATCTTTCGCCATTTTGTTCACCCGTGGCCAATAGAATCTAGCTTAGTATGCTTTAGCCACCATGGTCCGAGAGGACGCATGGTGACCACAGGTCCCCGGGTGAATCTCGTTCAAGATCAGTCGACCTTCCTCTAGAGAGATACATCACTGAGCTTCGCCAGTTACACTTTCTCTGAAAAGTTGTCCACCTATAACTGTAAAGGCTTTGGATCTGCAAACAATCTGACGAGCCTCATCCTCATCCACCGGAAGCTCCTGCCTGAGCAGATATGCAATGTATGGCACTGTCCAGTCGGGGATGATTACTAAAACTTCCATGATCAAGTCGACAACTGCTGGCACTTTGACTTCAGTCAGATTGGTTGAGCTTATCAGTTGCGGGGGCTCTTCTGTAAAGGGATCTTCTTGCACTGATGGGGTGTGGAGGTGCTCCAAGAACACATTACTGGGAATAGGCTTCCGAGTGGAACCTATCTTCGCCAGATCATCAGTTTCTTGATTCTTGAGTCGGGGTATGTGGTGGAGTTCCAACCCTTCAAACTTCTTTTCAAATTTTCTCACTGCATTGCAGTATCCAGTCATGGCAGGGCTCCTGATATCCCACTCCTTCGTCACTTGATTGACTACCAAATCTAAGTCGCCGTAAACCATCAAGCGACGGACGCCGAGTGAGATGGCCATACGCAACCCATACAAAAGTGCTTCATACTCAACTTCATTATTGGAGGAATCAAAGTGAATCTGGAGAACATAACTGAGCTTGTCGCCTCTTGGGGATACTAGAACTACTCCAGCACCAGAACCATTCGACATCTTAGATCCGTCAAAGAACATGGTCCAGTGTTTCGAGTGAACTTGAGTCAGTTGCTTCTGCTCAATCCACTCGGCCAAGAAATTTGCAATTTCTTGAGACTTAATCACATTTTTTTGCTTCGAACTTGATATCCAGAGGAAGGAGTTCAATTGCCCATTTGGCCACATGACCGGTTGCATCTCAATTGTTCAAAATTTCTGACAATGGAGCATCGCTGACGACTAAAACCGAGTGGTCTGCAAAGTAATGTGCAACTTTCTTCGTGGTCAGATAAATTCCGTAGACAAGCTTCTGGTAATGCGGATACCTTTGCTTGGACGGAGTCAAGACTTCAGAGATGTAATACACTGGGCGTTGAAATTTGTAGGCTTTGCCTTCTTCCTCCCGTTCAACTATGAGCACTGTGCTGATAACCTGTCCAGTGGCTGCGATATACAACAATAGAGGATCTTTGCTGACTGGGGCAGCAAGCACCGGCTGGGTGGAAAGCAGGGCTTTGAGCTCTACAAACACTGCTTCAGCTTCAGGAGTCCACTCGAACTTATCAGACTTTTCCATCGATTGGTAAAGAGGCAATGCCTTTTCACTGAGACGGGAAATGAATCAGCTTAATGCAGCCAAACAACCAGTAAGCTTCTGAACATCATGCACGCGCACAGGGCGCTTCATTCAGAGAATTGCTCCAATCTTTTCCGGGTTTGTGTCGATCCCTCGTTCGGAAACAAGAAAACCGAGTAACTTTCCACCTTGGACTCCGAATGTGCATTTCGACGGATTGAGCTTGATATCGTATCTTCTTAGGTTGGCGAATGTTTCAGCGAGGTCAGCCAGTAGGTCAGAACCTTTGCGTGACTTGACCATGATATCGTCCATGTATGCTTCCATGTTCTGAATGATTTGAGTGAGCGGGCACTTCTGAATCATGTGCATGAATGTGGCACCAGCATTCTTGACACCAAAGGGCATGGTAACATAGAAAAAGCACCCGAATGGGGTGATGAAGGCCGTTTTTATCTCATCGGGCCCATACAGTCGGATCTGATGGTACCCGAAATATGCGTCCAAAAAGGACAAACACTCACACCCCGCAGTTGAGTCGACGATTTGGTCGATGCGGGGGAGAGGGAAGTGATCTTTCGGGCAGGCCCGATTGATGTGCTTGAAATCGATACACATACGGAGTGAATCATCTTTCTTGGGGACCATGATGACATTGGCGAGCCACTCGGAGTGGTATATCTCGCAGATGAACTCAGCTGATAGAAGCTGAGCCAGTTCTTCGCCAATTGCCTTCCTCTTCTCCACGACGGACTGACGGATGTGTTCCTTGACGGGTTTAGCTTTAGGGTCGACACACAAATGGTGCTCAGCCAGTCCCCTGGGTACACCTGGCATGTCTGGTGGTTTCCATGCGAAGATGTCCCAGTTCTCATAGAGGAACTGGATGAGTGCTTCTTCCTATTTGCTGTCGAGTGTTGTTGAGATGTGGGTCGGAGCAGCATTGGGATCTTCCGGATGAATATGGACAGGCTTTGTCTCTCCTGCCGACTGAAATGCGGACTCCGAAGCAGGCTTCTTAGTTCGCAACAAATCACTCGGATCTGCATTCTTCTTATATTCTTCCATCTCTACTGCTGCCATCTGCTTGTCGGCAATCTCTGAGCCTTTCTGAAGGCACTTCTCTACTCTTTGCTGGCTCCCTATGTCGTGGAATTGTCACGGCAGATGTCCTAGTGTGAGGACTTAGTCGTGAGGCCAACGTATCTACGCGGTAGCTTGAAGGGGTTGATCGGAATCGAGAGACGCAACATGCAAGACAAAGATTTAGAAAGCTTCGGGCCCCGGGAAACATCATCCGGTAACAACCCTACATGCTATTTGTGGCTAGGTCTTATTATCATCATGACGAAGTCGCCGTAAACCGGCTCTCCCAGTTATGTCTAGCCCTATGATTATTTTCCTCTCCCCCCTTGGGGTGCCCTGCCCCTCCTTATATACGTTGAAGGGGCGGGTTACATGTAGAGTCCAACTTGGAGTAAGACTTAAACTATTCTGACTTCTCTTCATGGGCTTCTTAACGTCTTGGGCTTCATAACGTCTTGGGCTTCATAACTCCAGGCGACTTATCTACCGAGTTATGACTGTCAACCAGTTATCACTGTCTACCGGTTTATGATGGTCTGCCGGTTTATGATTGTCTGCTGAGTTATCATCTGACTTAACTCCTACCGGTTTATCATCTGACTTGACTCCTGCCGGGTTATCATCTGACTTAACTCCTGCCGGGTTATCATCTGACTTAACTCCTGACGGTTTACCAAGTACCAACCGGGTTATAACTCCGGTCGGGTCATACCGCGGTGTATATCCCCGACATTAGCACCAAGTTTAATTTGTATTTATCCATGTTAAACTGATTCTGATCATCCTTAAGTCCTTGTCATTTCCTTCTTCTAGAAAATCCGAGTCAATAGGCCAGCTTCATAATCAATTTGCTGACATTGGTTTGTCACAAAGAAATATTGTGAAGAATAACTCCTTTGACTCAGCTCCCAATGCTTAACAAAAATATTGGTCTTTGAAATACTCATCTAATCTTCATCCGGTTTAAGAATGTAGAACTTTGTCAGTTTATAAATATTGATGGCACCGGGTCATAATTGTAGTTAACATCAAGCTTGAAAATATACCTCTTATATGCCTATCACTTGTAACCCCCAAGTCTTAAGATGATAACGTAGTAACAACTTTAAGAATTTCTCCAATATGAATGTCACAAGCTTGAAGAAATCCAGGTTTGTTCATCTCAATCACTAGTCAGAACTGAGCATTCCACATACGTAGCCCCCAAGTGTCGGGTTGTCATGCTTGCAGCGACCTTGGACTTGTAATTACCTGATGCTCATAAAAACTTCAACCAGTGTAGCCCCCAAGGGCCGGGTTGTTATGCAATAATGAGCAGGGACTTTGTAAATATATTCATGTAGACTTTGAACAGCAACATGTAGTCCCCAAGGGCCGGCTCAGTAAGATAATATTGAGCCGGGACTTTATATATACTTCATTGAGAATACATTATATGATGTAACCCCCATCATGGGGCTTGAACCCACGTCCACAAGGTTGAGAGCTTTGTGCTTTACCAACTGAGCAGTGGATCCTTCAATAATAGATGAAAATTTGTGTACCTTGAATTGTTGACGGGAGCAATTGGTAGCCCCCAAGGGCCGGCTCATTATGATATGATGAGTCGGGTCTTCGGTAAGACTAATAAAAATGACTTTGCATTATCCCCCAAGTGTCATGGTGCATGCTTGCAGCGACATGAGACTTGCATTTTTGATGTAATCTCAACTTGAATAATATAGCCCCCAAGTGTCGGGTCGTAAGCCTGCAGTGACTCAGGACTATTCCTTCCATTGTAGAATAAATCATATCCATTGATAAAATAAGAACCATTGCACTAAAAGCGACTTTGAAAACCTCAACCATAATATTGGTTATTGATAACCATAAAAATCAAGCCATGTTTGCTATTTAAATACTTGAATAATATACCCAATGATTTATAAGCGCATGATTTCAATGACGCAATCCAAATATATATATTGGCGACTTATAGTTCAAAACCAGGTCGGGTTAATAAACACCGGATAATTTTCATCATATACTGGCTACTTATAGTCAAAAGCCGGGCCGGGTTAATAAACGCCGATGATTTATAATCATGCTTTATTCAACCTGTTTCTGCATACAACAAGTTTAAAGTGTCCTAGCGGTTTACCACCGGACGGGTCATAATGCCCAACATATAGCCCGGGTTTATAACCAAGGCTGCACTTAAGAATAATCAATTATGAAATATATCATACCTGTGACATTGAATCACATCGTTGGTTTACCAATTTTTTGGAGTAAGGGTGATAACCCAAATTTTGAGTACTGATAACTCCTCCCATGTCTTGCCGGTTTATAGTAAAACCGTAACGGGTTGTGATAAACACCGGATTATCCATATATAATACTGGTGACTTATAGTCAAAACCAGACCGGGTTAGTAAGCGTCGGATTATAAATGATCATGTATTGACAACTTGTAACTGAAAGCCGAGCCGGGTTAATGAACGCCGGTTGATCAAAAACATTATAAATTTCATCAAAAGAGAAAAAACTTGACAAATAAAAGCGTATGAAAAACTTGTAGTCGAGGCTTTTCACTGGCTGCCAGGCCCCAAATTCGAGGCTTTTCATGGGCTGCCAGGCCACTGAGTTAAACCATTTCACAAAGCCTTTTAAGATGGTCCTCCATCCTTAACCAATCATCGTTTTAACTTTGACAAGTTCAGGGTCTTATGAGATTGACTTGTCAAAGTTCGGCGGGTCATACCAGGTTTACCTAGACGGAGTGACTTGCTTAAAAAGGCAGGCTAACTGTAACATCCCAAATTTTCAATTTGGAATGTTATACATTAGGTCATCATGCATATCATATTTTTCTCGCATTTTCCGATCCTAGAAAATTTCACGCAACTCAAGGACCCTCGGAGAGAGTTGGAAGTTTCATTATTTTCATATTTGGGATTTCTCAAATTTGAAAATAGGATCATTGATTTATTTAATTATCTTCATAAAGTTTTTCCTATAAAAATATTAAGAGAGGGAATAATATGACTTTCCCAATACTTAGGAAAATGAAGATATTATAAATAAATCAAATTTGGTTTTGGAAGATTTATTTTGCTTAGGCAAAATGAGCATTTTAAAAATATTATGCATATTGCCGCTTTTAAAGTTCATTTTGTTCGACTCATTTTTAGGAGTCGGGAAAATTTGTTTTATTTAAATCGGAGTTCGCTTTGGTATTTTTTTTAATTGCTTTTGGTTTTTATTTAAAAAAAACCGCGCCCACCCCAGGCCAAGGCCCTTGACCCAACCAGCCGAGCCCGGCCAGCGCCCGCCTCCCTCTCCCCTCGCGCGCCCGCCCGCCGAGTCCCGCTTCGGGGGCAGCCGCCCGCCCGCCGCCCGGTGTCAAACTCCGCCCGGCTCCCGTTGCCCCTTACAAGCCGGAGCACCCCCCTCCTATTTAACCCGCGGACCCCCTCTCTCCTCACCTCACCCCGCCGCCGCCCGAAGCCGAGTCCTTGCGCCGCCCAAGGGCCTTGCGCCGCCGCCCGCCGTTTCCCGTCGCCCGACGCGGACCCCGCCGCCTCGTCTCCCGAACCCGCGAGCCGCCGCCTACGCCCGCCGCCCGGAGCCCCGCCCGGCGATCACCGGAGGTAGCCACCGCCCAGCGCCCGTTCCGATCGGTTTTCCCTAAAAGACCGTCCGGTTTATTTAAAAAAGATGTTCGGTTTTTTCAAAAACCTAGATTGGTTTTATTTTTTCGGTTTTCTTATTTAGTGAACGTTCACCGAATTCGTTCGTTTCAATGAACGCGTTCGTTGGATTAGTTCTGTTAACGAACGTCCGTTATTTAATCCGTTCGTCGTTTTTCTTTTAAATCGGATTTAATCCGTTATTTTTCTGATTCGATTTCTGATCCGATTTTCAAATCTGTTTTATTTCTTGCTCGCTTATCGAATCGGTGATTCAAGCGCACGGAGTTTCAGAACGAAACCGCCGTTCGACTAACCTACTTACACAGAGTTTTGCTACTATAAAATTTTGACTTAATTTCAGATTTGCTAAACCGAGTCGTTCTCTCTCGAGTTCCGACCTTCGATGTTTTATTTGATTCGATTCTTTTGCAACCAGGGTTCTTAAGTTGAACTAACTGGTTAGATCTTTTATTCGAGATTTCCATCCGGAGTTAGATGAGTACTTATTGTATGCTTGTTGTTTGTCTGCGTTAGATCACCCTTGAGTGCGCCGCTTGTTACTTGAATCTCTAGGACTCATGGATCATCAGCAAGGCAAGTAACACTTTGATCATACTTTTCTACTACCCAGTTTTATTGCATTAGATCAAACCCTCAAACACTTGCATGTTTAGGATCTAATTAAATTGTGGGATGGGAAGTAGATTGAGGTAGTACCTATTACCTGTTTTACTTATGAAACCTTGGGAGTTACTTCTACGTTTGCTTATTATGCCATGCTATGCTAGTAGACGTGGATTGGGTGAGTGAATATCCATGATGATGTGAGATTGTTAATTAATGGTTTATCTAAGGTGGCAACTTAAACACACATCCGGGTGGATTGAGGCACCTGGTTTCTATCGAGGACTTGCCTGTATTTCTTCGGACCGCCACCAGTGCTCTAAGGGATCATAAGATTATTCAAACTGGAAACTTCCGTGTGCAGCCACAAGCCAATTATGGGCTCTGGCGTAGTTGACTAAGTTGTGCGAACTCTTACGGGTAGGCTAGCTGATGTAGGGGATGTAGGTTGGTACGGTCTACCCACATGTAAGGTGCTAGCGCTTCGAAAGACTATGTCTCGGTCATCCGCTTTCTCAAACACCATGTAGTGCGAGAACCAAGCGGAGGCGATCGAGTCTTGTGGGGAAAAGTGCGAACCTCTTCGTGAGTGTAAAAACTAATCATGATTAGCCGTGTCCCGGTTATGGACAAATCTTGAGTATCTAGTACTTGAATATCATGTGAATCTCAACATGTTACCAATAATAAATGTATTGGGTTTTATTGAGTACTTTTTAATTTGGATTGAGGATTCTTTCAACCATTCTCAATGTTTAACAACCACCATGATAGTTAAATAAAATTATTCCTTTGATGTAGGGAAAAATTAGCTTTATGCAAAAATGTAACCGTAGAGCCTTACCACCAGCCATATATGCATGTAGTATAGGCTTGTTGCTTCATTGTTCTCTATGTGTTTCATTGCCAGATATTCCATGTGTCAATTCGTTTTGGCTGCAACTTTTCACGCTGCGAGACTTTTCGCATTTACGAGTAAGGTGTTAGGTCGTGGTTCTATACTCGGTGATGCTTGGAGTTGATGGACTCACTTGTCTTCCAAGCCTTCCGCTGTTATTATTAGATGGCCTTAAGCCATATTATTGTATTAAGTTCCCTTGTGGACAACGATGTAATAAGTGTGTGATTGCTACTCTGCTATAAATCCTTCGAAGTACTGTGTGGTGTCAGCATTATTGATCCAGGGATGACATCGAGCACAGAGCGCTAGATCCATTCGGTCTGGTCGCCATCTGCAGAATGGTATCGAGCACACGCCGATCGTAGGACACGACCACTAAGATAAAGCCATAGATCACTATTCTCTTCCCATTTTCTAACTCCTCATCTTTTCTACTCTCTTTAAGATGACGGACGCGAAGATCAAGTACACCCAACCGGATGAAGGCACACCTTTTGGATTTCACTTGAAGGAAGTTACCAAGTACCTGAACATTGGATTACCAAGCTTCACCGAACTTTCAACGCCACTACGCCTGAAGAGGAGCTGGAAGATTCACGCTCACGTTCGGGAAGGACATTCGCCCCAATCACCAAGCCTATAGATAGTGTTTTCAGTGCACCAACTTGGAGTGCAGGGAAAGAGCATGGCAGCTCACATCACCATGGGACGCATTGGAGAAGTTTATCAAGAAGACCTCAAGGACACAATCTACCAGATTTGCGGACGCCGAGATGACAAATGGGACGTCGTCAGCACCAAGAAGGATAGATCCATTGCAGCATTTATCCAGGAGTTAAACCAGCATATTTGACGCCAGGAGAACCAGATGTGCAATGATATGTTGGAGTTGCAGACTGCAAAGGGAAGGATCATCGAGCTTGAAGAAGAACTAAAGACAACTCGCAAGGACTATATGGACGAGATCGTAGCTCTAGCAAGACACAATAACGATCTTAAGTACGAGATTGAAGAACTGAAGAAGAAGTTGGCGCCAGGAATGAAGACCAAGATGTCGATTGCCCAAGCGACTACATCAACATCGACGACACCGATTCGGATCCAAGTGAACCCGACTTTGAAGGACGAAGTGAGCGGACATCATGGAGTCTTCCACCGGTTCAAATTAGTAGAAGTCCCCACATATTAGTAGTATTCCCCCCCATGTAAACATTTAGTACACGCACTTTTGCGATAGTTAGATCGTTGTAAGCCTTTGTTTGATTGAATGAAGTGATTTTGTGTGTATTTGCTCATGTGCATTTGGGTAGTGATTCCCCTTAGACCTCATTCTATTCTAAATTCTCATCTTTTCTAAACCCATCAGATGCCTCCGAGACGCGACCCCAGATTTGTTTTCCCGCCAGAGATCACCCAACTGATCCAGCAGCAGAATACCCTGATTCAAACATTGTTGCAGAACCAGGGCAACAACAACAACAACAACTACAACCCACCGCCACCACCACCTGCGGATCATCTGACTCGTTTCCTTAGACTAAACCCACCGGTGTATTCCAGTAGCACCGAGCCAATTGTAGCAGATGACTGGCTCCGCAAGATAGGAAGGGAGCTGACCAACGCAGGATGCACGGATGGAGAAAGAGTGAAGTTTGCAAGACATCAGCCTTGAAGGACCCGCAGAAGATGGTGGGAGAATTTCACAGCCACTTACCTCAGACACCGCCACATGGGATCAATTTCAGCAAGCTTTTCAGACCGCCCATGTTTCAGCAGGAGCTATGGCCATGAAGAAGCGTGAGTTTCGCAACTTACGCCAAGGAGGAAGGATCTGTTGGCACAAGACGTGGATGACTTTAGTAAACTAGCACGTTATGCCCCGGATGACGTTACTCTTGATGCAGCTAAACAGAGAAGTTTCTAGAAGGACTGAATGATGAGTTCAAGATGCCGTTGATGGTAGCCGCTTTCAACAACTACCAGGAGTTAGTAGATCGAGCCCTCATGATTGAAGGAAAGCAGAAGAAATTGAGAACCGTAAGCGGAAGTATGGGCAAGGGAAGTATAACTCTGGATCTCAGCAGAAACCTCGTTATACCACTAAATATTGAATTCATTTTCATCATACCCATGGAGTAGGTAATTCTCATAACCATAACAGCACCAATAATGGGAACGGTAATTGAGGAAGTAATGGTCAGAATCGCACCAACCCGTCAACACCATCCAAAGTAGACCTGAGTCATATTACTTGCTTTAAGTGCCGCAAGATCGGGCATTATGCCAATGACCGTCCTGAAGGCCAATGGAAATGGCAATGGAAGCTGGAAAGAAGCCCAACCCTTTCAATAGAGGACAGGTGAACCACCTTGAAGTGGAGGAGGTTGAAGATCAGCCCGATGCAAAGAATCGGTAAGTTTTTGGTTAAGTCATTTATCTAGCTTGTTCTTTTCGACATCTTTGGTGCATCGCATTCATACATATCAAGGGATTTGTGGATAAGTACAAGTTACCAACCCAAGCCCTTAGGTCACCCATGCTAGTAACCTCACCCGAGTGAGTACATGGCTAGTAAATGGTGTGATCGATCGCCATTAAGGATTGGACACTATGTTTTCCCTCGGACCTAATAGTTCGGAATCCCAAGGATTGGATGTGATATTAGGAATGGATTGGTTATCAAAGTATGGAGGAAACATTGATTGCTCCACTAGATCAATTTTGCTCACCACACCGTAAGGAAGAAGGATTAAGTATGTATCACGGCACGAGCCGAGGAGAGCACAAGTTAACTGCTTATCGTGAGTGGTACAGAAGAAGTACCCGATGGTGAAGGATTTTCCTGATGTATTTCCTAAGAGTTGCCGTGAATGCCACCGGATAGAGACATTGAGTTTTTGATCGAGTTGCTGTGAACAGGCCCGATATCGAAGCGACCATACAGGATGCCAAAGACAGGATTTGGCGGAAATCAAGAAGCGATTAAGGAACTATTGGATAAAGGTTTTATACGCCCAAGTTTTTCACCTTGGGGATCACCCGTTTGCTAGTGGAGAAGAAGGATGGATCGTTAAGAATGGTTGTTGATTATCGTGGATTGAATGAAGTAACAATCAAGAACAAGTACCCACTACCTATGATAAATGATTTGTTTGATCGCTTGCAAGGAGCCAAGGTGTTTTCCAAGATCGACTTGCGATCAGGGTACCATCAATTGAAGATTCGGGAGCAGGACATACCCAAGACAGCATTTACCACGAGATATGGACTATACGAGTATACCGTTATGTCATTTGGATCGACTAACGCACCAGCCTATTTCATGAACCTCGATGAACAAAGTGTTTATGGAGTTTTTGGATAAGTTCGTCGTGGTGTTCATTGATGACATTTTGATTTTCTCGAAGAATGAAGAGGAACACAAGGAACATTGCGATTGGTTTTGGAGAAACCGAGGAACACCAGTTGTATGCCAAGTTCAGCAAATGTGAGTTTTGGTTGAAGGAAGTTGGATTTCTCGGACATGTTATATCCGGAGAAGGAATAGCAGTTGATCCCACAAAAGTTGAGACCGTAACCAAATGGGAAGCACCAACGACAGTTGGAGAGATTCGGAGTTTCCTTGGACTCGCAGGATACTACCGAAGGTTCATTGAGAATTTCTCAAGGATTGCTAAGCCTATGATGTAATTGTTGAAGAAGGAGAACAAATTTATATGGACCGAGGACTGTGAGGCAAGTTTTCGTGAGTTGAAGAAAAGATTGGTTACCTCACCAGTTTTGATATTGCCGATCGGACTAAGGATTATGAGGTGTATTGCGGCGCTTCACGCCGAGGACTTGGAGCAGTGCTTATGCAGGAAGGAAGAGTTGTTTCAGATGCTTCACGACAACTTAAGCCCCATGAGTTGAATTATGCCACTCACGATTTAGAGTTAGCAAGCCGTTGTGCATGCCACGAAGACGTGGAGACATTTTCTCATTGGAAATCATTGTGAAGTATATACGGATCACAAGAGTTTGAAGTACATCTTCACACGTATGAATTGAATCTCGCATAAAGGAGATGGTTAGAGCTTATCAAGGATTATGACATGAGATTGCATTATCACCCGGGAAGGCTAATGTCGTAGCAGGCGCATTGAGCCGTAAGAGCCACGCCAATACCCTAATGATGGGAGGAATACCCAATGAGTTAGCCGAGGACCTTCGAGAGCTATGTTTGGAAATAGTTCCGAGAGGCTATGTAGCAAGATTGGAAATTCAAATACAATCGATGGACAAAATCAGAGAAGCCCAAAAGGCAGATAAGGTAGTAGCCTCTATAAAGGAGAAAATGAGCAAAGGAAAAGCTAAAGGATTTCGTGAGGATGAGCACGATACCCTATGGTTTGAAGACCGTGTTTATGTGCCCAATGACCCGTAGATCGTGAAGTTGATTTTACAAGAAGCCCATGATTCACCCTATTCGATTCACCAGGAAATACCAAGATGTACTTGGATTTGAAGAATACTTTCCGTGGACCGGAATGAAGAAGGATATTTGCGGAGTATGTAGCAGTTTGCGATGTATGTCAGAAAGTAAAAGCAGAACATCAGAAGCCAGCAGGATTGTTACAACCATTGCCGATACCCGAATGGAAGTGGGATAAACTAGGCATGGATTTTATCACGGGATTGCCAAAGACTCGTTCAGGATATGACTCGATTTGGGTTATAGTCGACCGTTTGACAAAGGTAGCTCATTTCATTCCAGTCAAGACCACCTATAGCAGTGCTAAGTTGGCAAAGATATACATGACCAGAATTGTGTGCTTACACGGAGTTCCGAGGAGCATCGTATCGATAGAGGAACCCAGTTTACCTTGAAATTTTGGAACCAGCTTGCACGAAACATTGGGAACCCGATTGAATTCAAAGACAGCTTTCCACCCACAGACCGATGGATGCACCGAGAGAGTCAATCAGATTTTGGAGGACATCTGAGAGCTTGTGCCCTAGATTATGGATCTAGCTGGGATGAAAATTTACCGTATGCAGAATTTTCCTACAACAACAGCTACCAAACCAGCTTGAAGATGGCACCTTTCGAGGCTTTGTATGGAAGAAGGTGCAGGACACCGTTGTTATGGGACTAAATCGAGATCGTCGATTGTTTGGACCAGATTTGATTAAGGAGTCTGAACAGAAAGTTAAGTTGATTCGAGATGTGCTCAAGGTAGCCCAGTCCTGCATAAAAGAGTCATGCCGATTCAAAGCGCAAAGCGATTGAATATGAAGTTGGAGACAGAGTATATCTCGAGTATCCCCACTTCGAGGAGTTAAGCGTTTTGGAGTTAAAGGAAAGTTAGCACCACGCTTCGTTGGACCGTATAAGATTTTTGCAACGCATGGGAGAAGTTGCTTATAAGTTGGAATTACCGGAAGGACTGCTGTGGAGTTCATGATGTATTCCATGTTTCTCAATTGAAGAAATGTCACCCAGAGATAGCGAGAGGTACCATTAAGAGACACAGTACACCGGAGGCAATTCAGTTGAAGGATGATTTGACATATGAGGAAAAACCGATTAAGATTCTCGATTATGCCAAGCAGAGTTACCCGCAAAGAAGGTTATCAAGTTTTGCAAAGTTCAAGGAGCCACCACACCGAGGATGAAGCCACACAGGAAAGAGAGGAAGTTTTGCTCAAGGACCACCCTCACCTATTTTCTAGTTAACCCGAATCTCGAGGGCGAGATTCATCTTAAGGGGGTAGGTTTGTAACATCCCAAATTTTCAATTTGGAATGTTATACATTAGGTCATCATGCATATCATATTTTTCTCGCATTTTCCGATGCTAGAAAATTTCACGCAACTCAAGGACCCTCGGAGAGAGTTGGAAGTTTCATTATTTTCATATTTGGGATTTCTCAAATTTGAAAATAGGATCATTGATTTATTTAATTATCTTCATAAAGTTTTTCCTATAAAAATATTAAGAGAGGGAATAATATGACTTTCCCAATACTTAGGAAAAATGAAGATATTATAAATAAATCAAATTTGGTTTTGGAAGATTTATTTTGCTTAGGCAAAATGAGCATTTTAAAAATATTATGCATATTGCCGCTTTTAAAGTTCATTTTGTTCGACTCATTTTTAGGAGTCGGGAAAATTTGTTTTATTTAAATCGGAGTTCGCTTTGGTATTTTTTAATTCGCTTTTGGTTTTATTTAAAAAACGCACTTCGGGCCAAGGCCCAGCCCAACCAGCCAGGCCCGACCCGGCCCCGCCTCCCTCTCCCTCCTTCACAAGACGCCGCCAGAAGTCCCGCTGACGACGCCCGCCCCGGTGTCCGACTCCGCCCTGCTCACGTTCTTCCCAAGCCGAGCACCCTCCTATTTAACCCCACTGACCCCCTCTCTCCTCACCTCACCCCGCCGCCACCAGCCGAGTCACTTGGCCGCCCAAGGATCGCCCGCCGCCGCCGTTCCCGTCATGACGCTTGGGACCCCGCCGCCTCCTCGTCTCCCGAACCCCGAGCCCGCGCCTCGCCCACCGCCCGGAGCCCGCCCGGCGATCACCGGAGGTAGCCACCGCCCACTGCCCGATCCGGGTTTTCCTAAAAGACCGTCCGGTTTATTTAAAAAAAGATGTTCGGTTTTTTTTCAAAAACCTAGATTGGTTTTATTTTTTCGGTTTTCTTACTTAGTGAACGCTCACCGACCCGCTCGCTTCAATGAACGCGTTCGTTGGATTAGTTCTGCTAACGAATGTCCGCTATTTAATCCGCTCGTCGTTTTCTTTTAAAGCGGATTTAATCCGTTATTTTTCTCGATTCGATTCGATCTGATTTTCAAATCTGTTTTATTTCTTGCTCGCTTATCGGAATCGTGTGATTCAAGCGCCTGGAGTTTCGTAACGAAACCGCCGTTCCGACTAACCTACTTACACAGAGTTTTGCTACTGTAAAATTTTGACTTAATTTCAGATTTGCTAAACCGAGTCGTTCTCTCTCGAGTTCCGACCTTCGATGTTTTATTTGATTCGATTCTTTTGCAACCAGGGTTCTTAAGTTGAACTAACTGGTTAGATCTTTTATTCGAGATTTCCCTGTGCATTAGATGAGTACTTATTGTATGCTTGTTGTTTGTCTGCGTTATATCACAAGGAGTGCGCCGCTTGTTACTTCAATCTCTAGGACTCATGGATCATCGC